>CM061108.1:605000-1805000 GCA_030770545.1 Macropodus opercularis
CCTTGTGTTTTAGCTGTGTGTGTTGGTGTGTGTGCAGACGGTCCTGTCGGACGCCCTCGGGGTCAAAGGTGAGGTGAGGAAGGAGCGGCGGCTGTTCCTGGTTGGTCAGACCAGAGTTCACCTGGACACAGTGGAGGGACTGGGAGACTACATGGAGCTGGAGGTCATGCAAACACAGCCCAGTGTTTTCAAATCTAGTCCCAGCAGCTTTGACGTGGTCATGAAGCTTGGGTTGATGCTATTAAAGGTGTAGTTTAACGGATTTGTCAATCCACACGATGAATCGATAAAGTGGGAAGATGTGAAGCAGAATTAAGAAATAGTAATGGCCCAGCTTTGTCACACCCTCCGCATGGTTTGTGCTGTTTGAAATCTCTCGTGAAATTGATGCAGAGTTCAGTTCACGTGACCTGATGAACTGAATGACCTGTTTGTGTTTAGGTGGTGATGCGACCAGAGCAGACGCTAGAAGAGGGACAGCAGGTGGGTTTTCAGTTGAGCCGAGCCAAAACCACACGCAAAGCTCTTAGTTCCATGGCATCGGTCTAACGTGACATGTTCTTTTAACTGACAACAGGAGAGATTTCACCCTACATCCTCTGCTCCATGGTTCAGTCCTAACGTCATGTAAAGCATCGTTTCTTCACCGTGTGCAGCTCTGTGCTCTGCTCTGATGCAGCACGACGCTTAAACTCCGCAGCCGTGCAAATACGATGAAATAGATTTTTTGCGAATGCCCAAAAGTTTTAAATGTCAGCTGCACCATGGGAAACGACTGAACTCTACAAACAAACCATAGTTGTAATCATTAAGTCGATTCATCCTCAGGACGGAGCCTGCACAGCGCGGGTCACAGCACAAAATTCAAATTCACAAATATTTTATCCTTTCAAAAAGTAACATTTCTCTGTCAGTGTGACCTTTAGCTTTCTGCTTCCAACTAAAGGTGCAGTCTGGGACTTGTTTCATTGGCCTTTGGAAGCACATTGGTCATGGAACACGCGATAAACCACCGTGTCAGAGCAGCACTGCAGTCTAACCAGTAAACAGTTTAACTGCTGTGTGCAAAGGAATTATGCAGTTTTGATGTATAATTTGAAGACATGCTTATTAGCTTATTCGGTCAGAGATAATAAAGGTTTCTTGTTCTTCTTCTCATCGTCAGGTGGCCGAGGGCCTCATGGAGCAGCTGGGTGTCTCAAAGGACAGCCTGGTGACGGGAGCGTACATGGACATTTTACTGCAGGGACATAAAGACAATTAAAACAAACACACCTGCCTTTAGAAACCTGATGTGAGGATGCTAACGACAGACAGGACAGAAAAGTTCAGCAGTGAGTGAGTAGAGGAAACTAGACAGCACTGACATTGTTATTACAGTAGTGAGAGCCCTGACTGTAGTAGAGTCTTTTGTTTCTGTGGAATACTGCAGCTATACCAAGCAGCATCAGGACATTTTTCTAAATTAAACGACCCAAACAAAGATCCGTTTGTTTCAACTGATTGAACAGCTGACTCAAACGGAAAACGCGCGGCTGTTTGGAAAAGACTCATAAATCTGCTGCAGTTTATTTACCTTCAGAACTTTCGCTCTGCTTGCTCTGGCCACACATTTCACTGACTTGATGCAACTCAAACTAGTCGCGTCACATAATAGTCATGGTCTGTGCCCCAAGCATCTGAGAAGTTTTACTGGATGTTCTCTGTAATAAACTGGCAGCTGGAAGTGTCTTGTTAATTAGCTGCAGGTGGATTCACTAGAAGACGGTTGATAACAAAGAGTGGGAACATCTTCCTTGTTCCTGTTTCTTGGATGAACAATACTCATCTCACGGGGAACTTGTACTGATGAAACACTCTTAATGCATTTTACGGTGTCTTGATGAATTATGATCCAATATTCACCTAAATCACTGGAATCATTACTTTACCGCTTAGGTTAGAAATAGCTGACTTTGTGAAATACATCTGACCAACTAGAGATTGCGTTGTACAGGTGACGCTCTGTGGCCCAAACACACCTCACACTCATGCTAATGGGGCATTTGATCTCCACCAGGTGGGGGGTTGCCATGGAAACCACACAGTCGGCCATCAGTTGCTGTTCAACCTGAAATTAAAATGGAAATCCTAAAAGGGAGATCTGCTGAGCGGAGAAATCCCCAGAGTGAAGTTTAAAAACAGGTTCCAGCCGACTGAGCTCAGGAACCAGCTGTGGGGGAAAAGTGCTCAGCTTGAGCATAAACTGTCAGGTTCTTGTTTTCATATCGCTTTTATTGCCGCCAATAGATTTGTTGCTTCTGCTGATTGCTGAGTTGAACCTTTATGCCCTTTTCAGCTATTGCTGCCTGCAGCATCCTTCCCCTTCGGGTTCATGACCAGGTTGTGGTTCATACATAACTAATTATAAGCTGCGTTGTTCTGCAGCCTTCTGTAGCTGTGATACCTGAGCTTAGGTGGAAGACACTTGATTGATTACTGTGAGAAACCAAAGCTGTGAACACGGCTCAGTGCACAGGTTGCTCCACTCCAGCAGAGGGCGCTGTAACCCAGCAGCTGTGAGGCGTAGACCACAGCCTGTTTCCTAACTAAACTATAAATAACTCCAGTCATAAACTGAAATGAAGTAGGATAAGAGAGCATCTAAATTAATATATTTAACCAGAGAACAGGTTTTTGTGATATAAACATCTGTGGGATGTTTGTAAGTAAATACAGTTACAGAAAAGTGATGATAATAGAAATCAGGAGATGGTAAAGTAGTAACTAAAGCTTTGAGGCACATGCAGTGAAGTAGAGGATCAACTTTCTCAGTGCTGTCACAGCTGTAGCACATTGACTGAGGAACACACTCTTAATAATTAGTTGGCAGTCATCTGTATCACTTGTTTATACAGATGCGGTGACAGCTCAAACAAACGCAGTCACATCCAGCTGAACCGTTCAAACCACATCAATAGCTGGCGAATTGTTGGTTGTGATGGTGATAGCAACACAAGCCTCGAGGCAAAATAACAATTATGTAATGTGAACGTGAAGTTCCAGCTGGTTAGATTAGCACCAGTGGTCCCACCGGAAGGTGAGACTACTGGTAGGTCTACGTCACCTTCTGTATATGAGGCCTTATCATTTTCAACACAGAATCCACATCGATGCCAGCAGTTGCTCATGATCGAGCGTGTGGCGCAGACCAGCAGGGTCACAGTCATCTTCATTGTGCTTCCTGTCAGCGGTGGGATGATTGAGGTGCAGGTGTGGAAACCACCACATGTGCGTCGTCTGACTGCTGCCACGTGTTCACACCTTTCTAATCTTTAAAGGTTTTCCCATGTCATCCACTGGAGATCATCACCATCTGCTGCTGATAATGATTCTTGGATGCTCACACCGTTTGATTATTATTTTTTTCGCTACTGCATCGTTACCATGACGACGGGGCCGCTCCTCCACGCCCACGCTGCTTTCTCTCTTTCTCTTGGTATCTCTCTCTCTCTTTTCTCGCTGTGAGCGAGAGAGGCAGAAAGAAGGACAGGAGAGAGAGAGGTGTGTTTTCTAACCCACGCATTGAAGTGGGAGACAACGTGCGCACTCGCACGTGCGCACACGCACACACACTGGTGTACAGAGAGCGTGTGTGTCATGCTAGCAGTGTGTGGGCTGATACCGACCAGCCTTCCACTCATCCTGCCTCTCCCTCTCTCTCTCCCCCATCTCTCTGTCTTCTTTCCTCTCTTTTCGTCTCCAGATACCTCTTCTTCTTCTTCTCCCTCTTCTTTTTTCCCATCTTTCATCCCCTCTTTCTCCATCAGTCTTTTCTTTTCAGTTTATCATCATGGAGAACGAGTCAGTGATCTTCTGGGTGAGTCTCTCTGCACCTCTTTATTTTGGAGTCTGTGTGTGTCTGTGTGCTAATGTAGTAGTGGTGTGTGTGTGTGTGTGTGTGTGTGTGTTTTGCTGCCGGTCTGTAACTTTGAAAGTCGTAAATAATTTTGGTGACTCCTTAGCTTTTTACCTCTTGTCATCCTTTGGTGCCCTCCATTCCTTCGCTTTTATTTTTGTTTCCCTTTTTGAATCCCTCATCCACAGTATGTCTCTTCTTGCTCCCTCTTCCTCCCTTGCCTCCTCTTTCCTTCTCTTTCCATTTCCTTCCCTGTGCTCCTTTATTTCCTCTCATCCCTTCTGTTTATCTTTTTCTGTAATGTCTTCTCTTCATGCCCTTGTCTCTTCTTCCCGTGTCAGCATTTTCTTCTGCCCCTCATTTGCTTTTCTTTTCACCATCCTCTGTTCCTTTCCTTGCCAGTTCCCTTCCCTCCTTTTCTACGTGCCTCCTTTTTTCTTTCCTTTCCTCCTTTTCATTCTGACCATTCCTTTGCCCTGCCCTATATTTCCTTTCCTCTTCTTTCCTTACTCTCTGATATTTTCCTGTCTTTATGTCCTTCGTATAATCTTCCTTTTTTCATTTTCATCTCTTCACTTCTTTCTTCTCTCCTTCCTTCCATGAAGTCTCTCTCCAAGAGCTTCCTAGCTTTCCTCCTTTCTGTCTCGTCTTATTTCCTGTTTCAGTTTCCTCCAGCACCAGTTTTCCTCCATCCTCTGTGTTTGTTATGTAAGAGCAGCAGTGAGTGTGTAGGCCGTATTCTCAGACCGTCTATCTGAAGAGATGATCTGCTTCAAACAGGAAGTGGATCGTCGACTTATTCTGCAGTATTGATATTTCAACATCACGTGGTTGTCATGGCAACATGTTAGTGCTTGTGTGACTGACTGCACACCACAGTCGACGGTTGAAGATTTAGCTGTGTTAGCGACAGCGACACCTCCCAACGGTGTGTTTCATCAAAGGTTCAGCATCTTAAAGGAACGTCGGGATCTGATCACTGCTCCGGTTCCCACTGGTCCCAGCGCTGTTCCATGACTACGCTTATGTAACCTGGTCTAGTTGTGTCTCCAGTGGTTTAACTGTCATGTAAACGGGTCTGGGATTAGAGGAACCTGATTTCACTCCTGATGATTGCTCTAACAAACGGAGCGTAGCGTTGAAATAAGAGATCATAGCATGACGGAAATTCTCCAGCACATCCCACTGATTCTCGGTGGGCTCAGGTCTGAAGTCTGGTGGCCAGTCCACAAGCCCAACTGGTCTCACTGAAGCCCCTCCTTCCTTTGCTGGAAGGCTCTGGTCGTTCAGTACGTTCAGGTAGTCATCTGGCCTCATTGTGTCACCAGCTGAACACGTTCATCACTGCAGTAATTATCCAGCGACAGGCTCGTACCTGCTTGCTCGGTGGCGGGTTTTGGGGACCAAGCAGAGTGTTGTTAGTTGATGCTGTAGAAACCATCAGTATACGTTCAAATGTTTAAGCTTCAGTCCAGGCTCCAGAGTCTGCTGCTGGGTGCGTGTTCCCGTTTCAGTGGAAGGATGTAAATCTGCTGTGAATTCAGTGACATGTTTAGTTGGGTGGGATGGACAGCGATGGCTAAAGGCCAGAGGACACTGGTGTTTTTCCTTCAGGCTGTGCTCGGATGACACCAAAATGTCTCGAGCAGTAGGTGTTGAACAGCGAATCTCGTGATCTGGACAGAACCTGGTCCGCTTTTCCAACCCGACCGTGTTCGTCCTTCTGCGGTAACATCAGTTGCATCAGAATCACTTTATTTTAATACATTTCCCACCGCATGAAATAAATCTGTGCAAATCTTTAACACTGACAAGTTCAGCTTTTTGGTGAAGTCACATTTGGTGAATTAGCATCACTGGAAGTAGCAAATCATCTTGGCAGCGCTGACCACTGAATAGACTCCAAAATGGATGAAGCCCTTGTAGCAGATTAGCTGTTTCTTCATGCAGTTTGACTTCATTTCTCGTGTTGGTCGCTGCACTTGGTCTAAGAAGTAAATTTCAACAGGTGTCTCGTGATAAACGTGATCATCCCTGTATTCAGCGCTTCCTGCGTAGCTGTGAACCGTTTGTCCACTGATTGTGACTGGGTGTGTGTTCACGGAGCCGTTCTAGCTGACCTGCACATCTCGCTGTGGCTCTTCAGCAAAACCTTCTGTTCTTATGATGCACGCTGACACCAAACAAGCCCTTAACCCAGGACAACATGAGCTTCTCTCATAACCTGCTTAGATGACCATGTGCATCCGGATGTCATCAAAGGGATTCTATAGTAATGGACAGTTCTGCCTCTAGGTGGCGCTGACAGGACTTTATGGTTTTTGTATTAGTTCTTATTAAAACAGAAACGATTTCACCTCTGCGTTTGGTTCCCAGTGATGCGAGAAACTTGACAAGACAACGTGTGTGATGGAGAGAGAATGCAGCGTATTATCAACTCCTGCCATTGGTTACCATGGTAATGGCAAAGGGAGCTATATTTCCAGGACACACACACAGCTTCTGTTCGCACCTCACAATGAAATGCGTCTTTGGTGATGGGAGCACAACTGGAATGTACCGAGGGTTGTGTGAAGAGTGGATGCAAATATGTGATGATGCGAACGTCTTCTCAACTCCGCTGCATAATAGAGGGAACTTGTCTTCACTCAGTACTAATGACTTCATCATTGTCAGTTCACAGGAAAAATCCTGAAGTCAAAGGGTGACTACATGGGTCACAGCAACACCAGAATCAGAGGTCACTTTGACGCGTTGACCTCAAAGGACGAATGCGACGCTTCTGTGGTGAATCACAACATTACGACGCGTCTTCTGGGGGTTTTTGATCAGTGAAATCTGAATGTACTGACTAAATAAGAACAAGTAGGACATTGAGCAACTGGAGCCTTTGACTCAAACACTGGAAATAATGATGTGATTATCACAGCATACGTTTCATTAAGTCATTACTGCCCACTTCTATCTCTAACACAGAATATTCAGTTTCTTTCAGCGGCTTATGTTTGTGAAAGTGAAACAAGGACAAATGAAGCATATTTACAATAAAGGCCACTTGGCTGTCGAATAAGAAGCTAAACGCTTCTTGAGTATCGGCTCTGCTCATTTTATTACGGTTTATCTGTAAAAGTATCAATAGGATGTAGTACGAAGAGATGCCACCTAAACGTGTTCATACCTGGACGGACGTGTGCGTGTGTGTTATCAGCACTGTCCAGCTTCTCGCCGTGTTCCTGCCAAACATCCGCTGCTTTGGCAGCTCAGACAGGAAACAGGAACCGTGAGTCAGGGGAAGTGCTTCTAATCTTTTGTCAAGTTGTAATTGTTTTCTTGTCTCCAGCATGCCCTGTCTGCGTTGCCATGGAAACATGCTGGTTCCACAGGCCGACGCACACGCACCAGCTGCTTAGCATGCTGTTAGCCATTAGCAGGCTACCAGCTGGCTACCAGTATGCTACCGGCGACTAGCAGCAAGCTAACGGGAGGCTGCCAGTAAGCATCCACAGGTCAACAGCTGGTCAGTAGCAGAAGGCCTGTGTCTGCCCGCAACCATAAACACCATCAGTCTTCATTAATGTAGCAAAGTGATGATCGCATACAAGTCAGAGGGTTGATGGCTCGACTCCAGCAGCTGCTGGACACCTTTACTCAACAGTATCATATCAGACTGAAGGCGCTTTAGTCCTTTTTGGTGAATTGATCCAGTTTGGAAGCTGTGACTTTCTCCCTAAGGATTCATCAGCTCAGGTGTGATTTGACTCTGACACTCAGTGCTGGTGCCACTTTTCTACCATCACAGTGTTGGTCTGCAGCGGGACAGGTGTATTTATAACGAGGAACAATGGCTGCAGGTTGATTTATCGAACAAGGCTCTGATGAGTCACCTGAAACTCAAGGAGAAGGGAGCCTATGCACAAAAGAGTTGCAATGGACAGTGATCTGCTCCGACTGTTTCCGACCAAGAAACGCTTCACAGTCAAATGAGAAATCTTACCCTGAGTCCTGTAACTATATGGATAATGGGAGTCACCTCCCAGCTCCAGTGCAGCATCGGGTAGATCAGACTGTTGACGTGTACCTAATAAAGTGGCTGTAGGCTGTGGCTTGTTGCCCATGCACCGTGTTTTCAGTAGGTGGAGTTGGCCTATTAAAAGCCCAGTGAGCCGTGATTTATCCCCTTTACTCTTCCGCTTCTTGCCTGTTCGTTGTCTTACGTCCTGCTGTGTGAAGTTCATTCTGTCCGTTGAAACGTCATTTTTGAGAGCAGTCCCTTCCACCGCAGTATCTGTGCAAACCTGTGGATGTGGTGGTAGAGCGGGTTATGGGGGTTTGGGATGCGTTCAGTGGCTCCAGCTGGTCGGGGGAGGCTTTGAATGCACACGAGCAGGTGAAACTACTAGATGTGGGGCTGCAGGCCTGCTGCACCGGCTCCCACCATCTTTTCTACTGATCTGAGAATAGAAACGGAGAACTTTACATAATACCACAGCACAGCAGCAGTTGGAATCAAGGTTTATCTCTCGTTCAGTTGCCATGATAACCGATACAACAGCTTCACATTGTGTAACGGCCTGAACCTGAAATGGCCTCCACGGAACCAGTCTGACCCAGTTTTGATTGGCACGGCTTCACGCTCCGTCGTCTCTTCTGACATGTTTTTTTTCTTCTCCTCCCTCCTTCATATCCTGGCCTCTCGCTCCTTTACCCCCCACCCACCTCCTCCCGCTCTTCCTCCCTCTTTTCCTTCCTCTATACAGGATGGGCAGGGCAGATCCCAGAATACAGTCTGAAGCTCCGAGACCTCCAGCTCTGCAGGATTACTACACAGTACTACAGAAGCTACTCGACAATTAGCTGTTAACATACTTCAGCTCCTCCAGACGAGTCCTACATCTACAGAAACTCCTGCTGCTGCTACAAATACAGGATTACAGTCCAGCAGAAGCGCCTCTGTCCAACCAGTAAAAACACAAGGACCTGGCACCAGCCTGGACCAGAACCAGAAACCAGAAGCCACAACCAGTACAGCACCCATACTCCAGTCAGACTCCAGAGCCAGAGTCGTAGAGACCAGTAAAAGTCAGTAAAGGCCGTTGGAAAAGTTTGATGGGACAGCTGACGATAGGTAAGTGTAGAGCTTTAGTAATGGGCTCAGAGCCGCTTACAAGCCGTTTAACACCGGGCACTTCCTGACTCGTTGGACTCGGACGGCGAGCAGACAATGG
Organism: Macropodus opercularis; assembly: GCA_030770545.1. Taxonomy (NCBI): domain Eukaryota; kingdom Metazoa; phylum Chordata; class Actinopteri; order Anabantiformes; family Osphronemidae; genus Macropodus; species Macropodus opercularis. Next base: position 614,124 of record CM061108.1, read on the forward strand.
TGGGAAGCGCGTTAAAGCTGCAGTAACATGAAACTCGCTGAGGGCCTTCTCTCCCAGTGGTCACTGTGCTGCGTTTAGCGCGTCGGTCACCTGGTGCAGGTCTGAGTTACAGGACTCTTCTCTCATGTAGTACGATTGGAGAAGCTTCTCTCTACAATAGCTGCTCATGAGAGTCACTTTGCGTCCTGTTCTGTGGTCAGCACAGTAAGAGTCCCGCAGGTTTGTCAGGTTTGTCCTCATTCTACCTATTTGTCATTGGTGTCTGTGAAACAGAATTTGCATTTGAAGGCGACGCTGATTCTTTCCTTTCGCTGCTGATCACCTCGTGTGCACCACAGGCAGACTGTGATTATTGTCAGCTGGTAACACAGACGCTCTTCGCACTATAAAGGAACATCCAGTATTTCTGAATTCTGGACGAGGGCTGTGTAAGGACATTTCAGTGTTTTATCTTCCTCCGCCGTCAAGTAAAGCTTTATGTCGTCTGCCCGAATAGAAATGTTTGATATTTCGACGAGTCTCTCTCTTCACCACCTTTCAGCAACAAGTTGGCTGAAAATTCTTCTCCACACTGGTGCAAATAGTAAAACAACGATCATCATCTGGTCATAGATAAACAACGTTGGTTCCACTCAGGAAGCCAGTGATTCCTTCAGATGTCCTTCAGTTCAGGCAAAATACTTCTGCTATTACCAGTCGTAGCATATTTCCACTGAGAGCTGCTGTGTCTCTCGTTACCTTTGTGCACGCTGTTATAAATGTGAATGGGTCCTTCAGGTAACACTCAATGGGGGCAGAAGCAGCTTTTGTGATGCGCACAACGGTTGTTTCCCTGCATTCTTCTCTGCAGAGTGCTCTGTTATGTAACGGCTCCCAGGGTCCATCCCTCATGTTTCCTTCGGGACTGATCTGATCCTGGATATTCAGGGTGATCGCCTTTTGGATTTTGGCGTCGATTAGAGCACAAGAGCTTCGTCCTGGAACAACTCGGGGTCACCATTTTGATTATTTCCAGTTTGTGTGCTGAACTGAGCTGCTATCCTCCCACACAGCCTGAACAGCAGCAGCTACGTTTATCTAGAGAAAAGTCTAAAGTGCTTTGGCTTCACCAAACCAGAAGATGTTCGCCCACATGGCTCTGAGGCGCTGACGCAGATCCAGATCCTTTTTACTGTTTAATTCAGTTTTTACTCATTCCAAAGAGCCGATGCTACAATTCCTCCATGTTTTCATGGCTCATCTTTCTTTGTGCTCTAGCTTTATAATCGTTGCTGCGCCAGGCGCGCTGATTGCAAAGAGCAAACAGAGGAACCTACACAAACACCCTTGAAAAATATTAGACGAGGCAGCTTGCAAATAAACAGCCATCAAGCAGCAGCGGCTGTGAAAAGGTCACTGTTACAGGTACGCGCAATTAGACGTGTCAGCGCCGGGATTGGTGTGAAACGGGCCTGGAAACATGACACAGTCTTGGACAGTAGGAGGAACAGAAGATGCTGTGATTCTGTCTGCGTCTTGATTCTTGGATTTTTTGGTGGAATTGTAAATGGGTTTTATTCTTGGGAGCCTTTAGATGTTTACCTGTGTTTGGCTTCCCCTCGTCCTGTAACAGCACTAATATGTTGATGCCAGAGGTGAAGGAGGGAGGTTGGTTTCTGTCCCTGGTGACGTGTTTAATAGTATCTGACTGTCTGAAACGGATCCTGCTTGAGCCAAAGCAACATACATTAGGATGAATCCAGTCATTCCTGCCTCAATGGGAGTCGGCGTTTAGAAACTCCAGTGTAATCGAGCAGTTTCACAACAGTGTGTGTCACAGATTTGTATTTGAACAGCTGTCAGAGAGTTGGCTCGCTTTTGTCTCTTCCTTCACTCTGAAGGTTAATCCATCAAACAGCAGTGAAAGGCCTGATTTAGCGAGCTTCATTCCAGGCAGTGATGCATGAAAAGCCCTAAAATTAAATCGAGCTTTAAAGTTTCTGTCATTTCTGCGGTTGCAAGCAAAACAGGACAAACTTTGGAACAAGGGATGTTACTGCACAAAGGGCGAACCTCTGCGGCTTCAGGGCGTTTCAGCTGCTTAGGCCGTGTCTGCTGGCGTGTTACAGAGAGGAAATGGTTGGAATTATTGTTGCTCACAGAGGTGGCCTGGACCTGTGGACGGCTAGTTTCCCCACCGTGTGTTCCCAGAAGTTGACCTTCTGTCTGTGTTTTAAATGGGGTTTGGTGGAGCTGTAGTGGTTCTGAAATCAAATCCTGCGGAGAGCTGAGTGGACCGGAGCCGGGTTCTGCTAGATGTGTTCTCGCCATGTGACGCTTGAGGCTCTGTGACAGTCAGCGACGCGGTGGGTAGCGCCGACACGGAGGCCTTCATGTCGCTCTACTGAGTTTAGTTAGTCAGATATGTGCCGCCCACACAGAGGTCGTCCTTTATTATTTCTCATGATCGTAGCGTGAATGAAAACATAAAATGTTAACATCGGACTGGAGCTCTACACTGTGGATATGAGTGTTGGTGCCCTGGCCTCACCTCCACCCAGTGCATGCTGGGAAACTCTACCGTGAGCACTGACGCTAAAAGGAATGAGTGAATGAATGTGTAATTTGTTTTAATTGGATCCTGTGACATTTTGGAGAGTTCATCTTGTACAACAAGGATTCTCCCTATGGTGAAATGATAGCATTAAATATGGCTGCAATTACCAGCTTTGTACTGTAGTAAATGAAAGGAAGTGATTCATTTCAGCAAGTGGAGCCAGCTCCGCCTAATTACAGTCGGTGGCTTCACTTCATTTCAGCGTGCTGTGAAAATCAACCTGCAGAGACTTGAGATGTTGGCTTTTATAGTGAAATCCTGCAGCTGAGACTGGCGGCTGTTTGAAAACTCTTCCCCGCCGGTGCTTTCAAGGACACTCGCACGCCGGAGTTTTGAGCGCCGGCTGCTGAACGGCAAGAGTTGCTTCAGAAATGTGAACTCGCTGCATCCTTTTCCCGTGTTCGTTTCAGGAAATGCTTGTTTCAAACTCCCACTTAGAGTAACAGCAGGCAGGTCTGGACCCTGAGCCACAGATTCTATTTTGCTTTGCTATCAAATAAAACATTCACATCAAAAATAAGGTTTTAGTTTCAGATTTTCCTGCAGCACATATTCAGCTTGGTTTGATCATTTTTTCTTCTGAAACAGTTAGTTGTCATATTAGTTGTTTAGCTATTTGGACATATTATATATTCTCTATGTTTATTTTGCCTTATTCTTCCGTTTAATCGTTCAGCTCCAACATCGTAACTAACAATGTTTCTGCTGATGCTTTCATCGTGATGCCTCCTGTTTCTCATGTACTTCAGCAGTATAAAGCAGTTCTGTCATTAATTACTAATTTAACCCAGCTGTACCTGGATAATGAAACTGAAATGAATCAGTACCTGGATTAGTCTATTAAAAAGAACTAATTACCTTTGGTGCTGGTACATTGTCTGTTCAGGTCTGAAACAGTAGAACTGGGGATTTTCCAGACATACAACACAAATATCAACTAAGAAATGTTAGTGAAAAACAAACACTAACGACTAAAAAGACCGACTGAAGATCAGTGGATTAGTTCTGTGAGATGTGGTTAGATGTGAGGGCAGACAGCAGCTCGTCACAGCTGCTCCTCTGTCAAACCGTCTCCCAACATCTGAGACACCCTCAGCGCGTCAACTGTCTCTGAACTCATCACGTTTCTGAATATTGACCTTCTTTGACGCTTTTTCGCCACCTTCTCCTCGCGGCGTCCCAGACCCCGTGTTTATTACCATGGGAGCTTAGTGACAGCGAGAGGGAGGGATGCAGTCAGCAGGTAGGTCGGTGGTTTTCAAACGCCGAGCTGCGAAAATTGTTCAACCGCGTTGCCATAGCAACAGCAAGGATGTAGATCAGGGGGCTTTTTTTAAACACACACTCGCACACAGAGTGACACAGTGAGGTTAGCACAGGATTCCCTGCTATTCCAGTTTCTATGACAACTCACAACTCATCCTCCTCCTCTCCCTGCTTCTCTGTTATCTTCATCTGTAATGGAAGCAGCCATTAAGTTCTGACTTCAGCTGTGCCTGCTTTATTGGCATGACTGGCAGTCAGCTGCTAATTAGCACCAATTAATACAAGTGATAATTAAATACATGTTGATGAACAAAGAAAACTGCAGCAGTGATAATGACTCGGTGGACTGTTGTTTGCTATGTATAGTAATAATGTTGATGGAACATCCAGCCTCTGCTGGTGCTGCTCAGCGGGATCTGATGGGTAGAACTTTGTCCTGTTACTTTGCAAAGTGTACAAAATAAATAGTTTGACACAGTCTTTTCAACTGTTTGGTTACTTTTGGATGTTCATTACTGAAAAATGAACTTGGGAAAGTAAACTACTGGTCAAACGCTGATCCAGCAGTTCTTCTGTCGCTGCTTAAGTCAGGCCGCCTTATTTTTTTGCTGCATCCTTTTTACCCTTGTTGTTGAACCCTCTGACCTTTCTGACCTTCCCTCTCTAATGATTTCATCCATACAGTTCCTAAACGTGAATTTAAATTGGTGATTCAACTTTTGTGTGAAATGTGTGAGGATGAAAAACAGGATGTGGTGGAACATCCTGAGGCCATTATTAGCTGTGGAGAAGGAGGAGGTCAGTTGGAGTCTCCTGACGGTCCGAATTGAATTCATGAGACATTAACCATTATAATTACCTCAACAAAGATGTTAGATTTTAGTCTGCAGTGAAACTAGCAAACACAAATGATGACTGCTGTCACTTGCAACGAGTCTGCAGTGAGAAAGCTGTGGGAGGCTGTCAGATTCATGCTAATGTCTGTGGCCCCACTGAGGCCTCTGACAAAGTCTAACATCTCATCCAGACTTTCACACTCAAACAGTGGATTTTAAATGCAGGGTTTCAGTGGCTACTGGTGAAACAGCACTAGTCAGTTTCACTGACGCGTTGTGGGAAATCGACTTGTAGAGGTGTCAGCTGTGTTTGCTTTCACAGTGACATCCTGCTTTAAGAACCTGTTGGTAGAAACACAAAGTTAAAGTAACCTGGTGTAAGCGAAGTCGTTTTAACCGGATCTCTGCTTGTTTCAGCCACATGCCTCTGAGTCCTGCTGCTGACACCAAACATGATCGCCCGCGGCAACAGGCGGTTACTAACGGCAACCCGACAGGCTCTGCTGTTGCCAGGGACGACGACGCAGATGACACACCCTCTGGAAACAGCATCGTTGTCCGCATCGGCATCCCGGACCTGCAGCAGACGGTAACACACAGACACATGCGGGGTTCCAGTACATTTAACAGGACACTGAACAGTCAGGTCCAGGATGTAGTCACAGCTTCCATCACTACAGCTCCCAAACGTAAACGGGCTGGAAGTGTGAGGGCTCAAATTGAATTGGACTCAACAAACATTTGTAGTCAAAAAGAACAAAGGCTGGACAGGAAACAACTGGAAGAACTATCGAAAAGTAGTTTCCACGGAGAAGGAAAAAGGCCTCAACATCAGACCAACGCTGACGGTTTGTCAAAGGAAATATGTAAAGAATGTACGTATGTGTGAGACCAAGATGCACTTGTCCCAAACATCTGGAGATGCAGAGGATTAGTCTTAAAGCTGGGAATTGAATTCATGATTCTGTTGTCCACTTACCTTTGAGCAAGCAAAGTGGTGTCACTGCCCAAATATATGAGCATGACTCCAGAAGCTCTAGTGTAGAGGTTGAACTGAATGAACCAGCAGGACAAACCTGTCTGTGTGTCTGTGTCTGTCTCTGTCTCTTTCTCTGTCTGTCTGTTTCTCTGGCTCTGGCTCTCTCAGAAGTGTTTGCGGTTGGACCCAGAGTTACCAGTTTGGACCAGTAAGCAGAGGGTTCTGGTGACCTTGACTCAGTCTCTGTCGGATGTTTTGAACTATGGTCTCTTCCAGCCGGCGTTTAATGGCCGAGCCGGAAAGTTTCTGGACGAGGAGCGACTGCTGAAGGAGTATCCTCTCCCTCCCATTACACCCATCCCATACCTGGAGGTAAAGTTTGTGTCCAGTCCCATAACAACCAAACTAACAGTGTGTTAGTCTGTTTCTAAATACTTTGTGCCTTCCCTGCTCTGTCTGTAGTTCTCAGCTCCAAGCTGGCCAGTTTCTCCGTAAATACCGTAACCTAGATAATTTTTAAATATTCTGAAGTCATGTTTAAAGCTTTAAAAACATCCACACACTCAGATCCTCTTCGGTCTGCTCAGTGGTTCTGACAGAACTTTGGGACTCGTGCTGCCTCGAGAGTTTTAAACTTGCTTCAGGACTTTAAAACGTGTTTTTGCCTCAGGTCTCTCTCTTTATCTCTGTAGTTGTGTCTCTTTGTGGTTGATCTGTGGCTTTTTCTGGTTGTTTTGTGTTTCCATCTATGTTCATATGCTGGTTAGTGAATATCTTTGCAGTTGGGGAACAAACAGTTTGTTTTAGGTATCGTAGGACAATTGGAGCAATAAACCAACCCTTCGTGTCTTTTTTGCAGTTTCGCTATAAGAGGAGAGTTTACACCCAGAGCTACGTGGACGACAAACAGCTGGCCAAGTTACACACCAAGGTACCGGCACACAACTATCAACTAAAAGACTAGGATGGAACAGAACACGTGTCATAGTGTCATAGAATACCTCACATCTAACTTCACCTCATCTCTAAGTCAGCTACAGCCGACCGGGTTGGTTTCTTAAAGGCTGGAGTAGTGAAACAGCGTCATGAGTCTGGTTGAGCAGAGCTGAACTGTTCCCGTCTCTTTAGGCTTTAGCTACACTTTCATTCAAAATGTTTTTTCACCAAATAAATAAAGCTGCACAGTGAACTACTCTACTAGATCTTACGCATCTTCTACAAACAGGAGAAGAAGAATATTGTGATTATCTAATGGCTTCATTGGGGAGTCACAAAGCGCTTTACATGTTTCTGTCCATTCTGTTAGGTTTAAGCCTGAAATTCCTAAGACATTCCTTAAAAACACAAAGAGCCTCTGGCCGGACTGACTCCAGCCCAATGTGCTTTATCAGCCCATTAGTTTCTTAGTTGGACATGAGCAGATGGTAAAAACGCTCTGGAGGATACAAAGAATTATCGTCACAGTGCTTAACATTTTAATTTGGTCTGATTATCTACAACCTCCTGGCTCAGACTGGAACAGTGATGGCGGACAGCAACCAGCATTAGCCGTGTTATGTAACCCAGCGGTGCAGAGGGAAGCCTCGTGCGGCGCCGACTAGAAGAGCCTTTATGTTCAATGTGAGCCTCTATACGGGATCCGCATGTGAAGTGCGCTCATGTCGCACTAAAGGCCTTTTATAGCAGTCAGAGATAACGAAGCCGCCTTCTCCCCAGTGAAATCAGTGTATGCTAAAGAAAAGAATATTGCAGCTTGTGCATCATGAAAGATTCTGCTTTCAGGCCAATCTGAAGCGTTTCATGGAACATGTTCATCAGAAGAATGTGGAGAAGGTTTCCAAATGGCTGGAAAAAGGCCTGGACCCCAACTTCCATGACTCCGATAGCGGGGGTGAGCGCACACACACACACACACACACACACGCACACACACACACACGCGCGCGCGCACACACACACACACGCGCGCGCGCACACACACACACACACACACACACACAACCTAAACACTCACATCCTTGAAGTCCTTGAGCAGGTCTGTACACTTCTGCACGATATAAGCAATGTCAGCAGGAAACACATCTTTTCTTTTATGTGATGACATAATACATGATGTTCTGGTTGCATTGTAATGAGCAGCACTTTACTGAATTGTGTGCATTAGTGGCCTTGGTCTGGACAGTGTGTGATTATATTCCAGCAAACCTAACGTGAGTGTGTTCGCACGTTCTCAGAGTGTCCTCTGACGCTGGCGGTGCAGCTGGAAGAAAGCTGTGAGCTCATTAAAGTTCTTCGCAGCGGCGGAGCTCACCTGGACTTCAGAACCAGAGACGGTATCACCGCTCTGCACCGGGCCGTCCTCTGCAGGAACAGCGCTGCCCTCACCGTGAGGACACACACGAGCCTTACATCTGACAGGAGCTAAATCAGTCTCACATTGACACTCGCACCAGTGGATTTCAGCTGGTTTAACTCCAGCCCCGTCTGCTTCTGCTTCTGTCAGACTTTGCTGGACCTTGGAGCCTCTCCAGACTACAAGGACAGCAGAGGCCTCACTCCACTCTATCACTCTGCCATGGTTGGTGGTGCCCCCTACTGCTGTGAGCTGCTGCTGCAGGACCACGCCTCCATCGGTAAGAACCCTCACACGGGTCCAGTTTTGGTGCCTACACACGTTTTCACTGGTACCGCTTTCACCACCAAAATGAGTTTGGATACGCAGCCCTTAGGGACACTCCCTCCCTCGTCATATCCCATGATCCTTTGCGTGAGGTCAGGCTTCAGAAGTCAGTTGCAGTGGTTGATTTGAGGTAAAGGATCAGGACACAGCCAGGTGTGCGTGTGTCTGGTGACATCACCGCTGCCCTTTAAAACGGATTTTAGTATATTTAGTCATTTATTTTGTGTCTCTTGTGAAAAACACTTGCTCACTGATGAAAGATTTCTTGTTGTCATGGTTACAGGGATGACTGATGAGAACGGGTGGCAGGAAATCCACCAGGTGAGACACACACACATGCACACGCACACACTCACAGAGGCCTGATGATAACTTCACACCTTGTGCAATTCTGTGTTCAGGCATGTCGCTATGGCAACGTGCAGCACTTGGAGCACTTGCTGTTCTATGGCGCTGACATGAGTTCCCAGAATGCTTCAGGAAACACCGCACTACACCTGTGTGCTCTGTACAACCAGGTAACACACACTGAAGCGAGTCCTGCCACCTGCTGGACCGGACTCCTAGCGTTGGTGGTTGAACTTTAACTTCAAGTTGTAACCGTACTTACACTAGACCCTGCCAGTCCCCACACAACGTTACTGCAGTTCATAACACGCTGTCTGCTGCTTCATGGCTGTTTCATATTCATGAGCTCAGCATGTATAAAACTCTCAAATGTGCCAGATCCTGGATGTCTACCAGAAGTGCTGCATTAATGCAGAACCTCCTTGACAGGGCACGTCTTCCACCTAAAGCCACCAGTCTGCTCGTCTACCAGCTGTCACCTGCTCCAGTCTGAAAAATGCTGATGAAACAGCCGCAAACACAGTGAACAGTCCTCAGACTGAAGTTTTGAAACACGCACAGCTTCATCAACCAAATCTCTGGAGCTAATGGGGGGATGGAAATACACACAAGGACTTGATCCTGCGAACTCTTGGTATGTTTGGCTCATTTTCTGCTGCTGGTTTTGCAGGACAGTTGTGCCAGAGTGTTGCTGTTCAGAGGGGCCAACAAGGACATTAAGAACTACAACAACCAGACGGCCTTCCAGGTAAAGTAACACCCGCAGCAGGAAGGGCTTTTATTTTACAGCCTTCCTGTCCAGTGCTGGACACCTTCAGTCTGAAGGCTCTGACTGAAGGTGTCGTATCAGGACACTGTGACAGCGTCTAGAGCCGTAACTGCCGTGGTGCCGATGCTATTATGAAGGAGCCTCATCCTGTGTGTGCGTAGGTGGCGATCATCGCTGGAAACTTTGATCTCGCCGAAATCATTAAGATCCACAAAACCTCGGACGTTGGTGAGTTGGCTCAGAGTTGAAGCGCGTTTCAGTCCTGTGCAGACGTGAGGACCGGTTCTTACAGTAGCCAGCTGACTCTCTTTGTGTGTGTCTCTTTCTGTGTGTGTGTGTGCGTCTTTGTGCCCAAGCAGTTCCCTTCAGAGAAACTCCGTCCTACACGAAGCGCCGCCGAGTCGGCTTAAGCAGGACGACGGCTGGAAACGGTCTGTCCTCTCCTCGCTCCCTGATTCGCTCAGCAAGTGATAACGCTCTGGAAAGTCCCGCCTCCTCTCCTGGGCCGTCGCTCCAAAGCCTGGAAACGCACCACGACACACACACGCACTCGCTCAGACGCCAAACACGGCGCCTCAGGTACCCAACACAAGCGTATACACCTCGTCGTCATGGTTACTGCCGTCACATTGCAACACACGCCGTTGGCCGACCGCTGTCACTCAACCTCGTGTAAACATGTGTCTGAGCAGCCCGAGTGGTGGAGGCCACGTAGAGACCAGCCCTCCTTCCTCCCCTCCTCTGACCCCTCAGATGAGGAAGAGGAGGCTGTACAGCGCCGTACCAGGACGCACCTTCATCGCCACCCGCTCCCACGTCCCCCAGGGGCCCGGAGAGATCCAGCTGCACCGAGGAGAAAGGGTCAAGGGTAAGAAGCAGAGCGCCGCTTCAAACATCTGTCGCTCTGAGGTGATCAGAGGTGTTGACTGTCTGCTGTGGGCCCTCAGTTCTGTCTATAGGAGAAGGGGGATTCTGGGAAGGAAGCGTCAAAGGAAGAACGGGTTGGTTTCCTGCTGACTGTGTGGAAGAAGTTCAGATGAGACAGTACGACCCCAGACTGGGTAAAGAGAACACGTCTTCCACGACCTGCATCCTGACAGCGGCCGTTCACAAAGGTTGACTTTAAGTGTACTTTTCAAATGTGCTTCAGAGACGAGGGAGGACCGAACTAAGAGACTGTTCAGACATTATACTGTGGGATCATACGACAACTACACCTCCTACAGGTAAACACTGGTACTGCACCACCTACGGTTCACAAAATCAGCCTAGTGATGATTCGTGTAAGTGTGACCAGGCTAGAAATCCATACATGACACTATAAAAACAACATTAACTGTTTGTGCAATGCTTGCAGCGACTACGTGATCGAGGAGAAGACGGCTGTGCTGCAGAAGAGGGAGAGCGAGGGATTCGGCTTCGTCCTCAGAGGAGCTAAAGGTAGAAAGCGAAGGATGCCAGATGAATAGATGGAGGAGTGGTGGGTGTTTGGAGGAGGAAGGAAGAGCAGGGGTGGAGTCTTCAGAGGAATAGAGCTCTTTAAAACTCCACGGTGCTGTAGCACTCAACAGGTGGCAACTGTAGCTTCAGTAAAGCTCAGTTTTGGGAGTAACGTTTGTCTGACACAGTGTGTTGTGTAATGGATGTTTGCTCTGTGCTGAATGAGGCTTCTCCTCCAACGACACATACTGTGAGGGATGAGCTCGTCAGCGTAAGAAAACCATCACTGTCTGTTTCTCTCCAAGCTGAGACGCCCATCGAAGAGTTCGCCCCCACCCCAGCGTTTCCTGCTCTGCAGTACCTGGAGTCAGTCGACCAGGGGGGGGTGGCCTGGAGGGCGGGGCTGCGTACCGGAGACTTCCTGATAGAGGTAACACCCGAACTACATCCCAGCGTCCGTGTCACATTTGGACGGTTCTGGTGAAAGCTGCTGGTCTGGTCTCACGGCATCGGCATCATGACTGGGAGCAAGAAAAAGCACAAACGTTTCAGTGGGACGGGTTATGTGAACCGTGGATACATCTACGTGAGGCAGACTTGTGTGGATGAACTAGAGGCACCGTGTTTCTGCTGCTCTGTACACGCCTGTGTCTTGTGCAGGTGAACGGTACCGACGTGGTGAAGGTGGGTCACCGGCAGGTCGTCGCTTTGATCCGACAGGGAGGAAGTCGACTTCTGATGAAGGTCGTGTCCGTTTCCAGAAAATCTGAATCCAACCTGCTCAGGAAGAAAGGTACAGTTTGCCTGTGTCATTTCACAAATAGAGCCTCCTCTCTGTGTGACCAGAAGTTCAACCCACTGATCCTCAAACACACCTGTTATCGCTGTCTTCCAGCTCCGCCCCCTCCCAAACGGGCCCCCAGCACCTCGTTGACGCTCCGATCCAAGTCCATGACCGCTGACCTGGAGGACATAGGTAAAAACACACACACACACAAACACACACAACATGGAGTCAACCCGTAGGAGTGTGTGTTGTTGACCTTTGCTCTGTCTGCAGCCAGGAGGAGACGCTTCGGTGAGTCACGCAACGCTGGCTGTTGTAACTGTTGACAGTGTTCACGCATGTCGTTGGGCTGATGACAGTGTGATGGTGTTTGGGCCTCGTCCTGTTACAGTGATGCACCTGCCGGGTTCATTTTTCATCACTATATCGTGTGTTTGAAATGAAAGTGTGCGTAAGAACAGTCTAGGGATAATCAACCAGCAGCTGCTCTGCTAGTTCAGCCCCTCCGGCCCTCGGTCCTGGCCTTTGTGGTAGTGCTGTCTGTGGTTTCACGTTGTGGTCATGCAGTGGCGCCACCGGGCTCTGTGTACGTCTGCATTAAGCCAAGTACGTTCTACAGCGCTGGTCCACAGCCGCCGCCACGTTCCACAAATCACAGCTACAGCAGCGCGAAACCATCAGGACGGAACCACTGTAGGTTTGGATCCTGGCTGTCGGCCACAGTTCGGACCCTTGACGTCACACTAGACGCGTTACGTGTAACGCAGACCCAGAGGTTGTTTGGTTGTGGACGGATGCTTTTGTGGATGAGCTTGGCTTAATGTGGACGTTGGCTGTTTCAGTGTGTCCTGCCTCTGATCTCTCTGTCTCGTTCCTGCAGAGAAACTGGACGAGATGTTGGCTGGGGGTCAACAGGAAGTAGTTCTGAGGGCTCGTCCGTCTGACGACTTCAGAGCGGCCACAGTCAAACAAAGACCCACGAGCCGTCGAATCACACAGGCTGAGATTAATGTGAGAGCGGCCAACATGCACGTGTTGATCTGTCAGAGCAGCCACTTCTCAACTAAAGCAACTAAATGCGTTTTCTGCTTAGTCTCTGTTTGAGCGTCAGGGTCTGGTCCCGCCCTCGGCTCCAGAGAAGAGCACCATGGCTTTGCCCAGAGGAATGTCCAGAACCAAGAGCTTCGGTGGGTTATCCCACACGCTGTTCATTCGGATCCGTGTCCAAGTGACGTCACTATGAATCAACTCCACTTATGTTATTTATACCTCTAACGCCACGTTTCCATGGCACCACGGCAGGCACCCCTGAAGACGACAGGATCACTGCTCTGATCAACGAGAGTCGCTTTCCACGGAGCTCCTCGCTGACTGACAGCTTCATCCCTCCTCCTCCTCAGACAGCCCCGCCTCCTCCTCCCTCAGCCTCCTCGGCCTCCTCGCTTTTCCTCCTCGACTCTGGGCCTCCTCCCTCCTTCCTCCCACCTCCTCCCCCAGCCAGAGGAGAGGGCCTGACCCGCTCCAGCTTCAGGCCTGGAGCAGAACCGAGGCTGCAGGAGCTCTCCGATTCGCCGTCGAGGAGCCACGCGCACGCCGAACGGCAGAGGAAGGCGAGGTCGATGATCATCCTGCAGGACACGCCGCCGCCGCTGCAGCAGCCCGACGCACACGCTGGCACCACGCACACGCTTCACACAGCGACACACACTCTCCACACTGCCACGCACACCTCCACGCTGTCTCTCCACAGCACCAGCCCCGCCCTCGGGCACTCCCCGCTGTCACGCCGCCGGGGACGACCAATAGAAAACCCTTACGCTAACGTAGGGCAGCAGGCTCCGCCTACTAAACCCCAGAGGAGGAAGTCGCCCTTGTTGAAGCAACTTCCTGTTGAGGAGCAGGGTTAGATCCTTCAGACCTGTTCTCTCCCTGACTGATGTACAGTTTACTTACGTCCTGAGCGAAGCAGTGGAAATTCTGAGCACAATAAGTGGACGAACCACAATATGTTACTGCAAATGTTGGTTTAAAAACGCGTTTCTGTGCTCAGAACGTCCTCATACGAGCTCAGGACTGAAACAAACGCAATGATGGTGTCACTGAAATCCTTTTCTCCTTCTAGGCCTGGTTATCAAAGATCACGATTCATCCAAGTCGGACGGGGGCAGCCCGAGCAGGGCCGAGCTGTACCAGCAGCAGGTCCTTTCAGAGCGCGCTCGGGTCCAGGGTCGTCGCTCGTCCCTCTTCCTGTCGGTGGAGGGAGCGGGGTCTGAAAACCAGGCGCCGCCGCTCCTGACTCAGAGCCATTCCATGGACGATCTTGGAGAGCTTCCACCTCCTGCCCCAGTGCTGTCGCCGTCACCAACACCTCACACCTTCCTCCACCCGCTGACAGGAAAGCCTTTAGGTCAGTGTGTCAACACGTTCGACGTTCCAGAGTCTCAGCTTATTCAAACAAAGCATTAGAAACCCAGTGTGACCCCTCAGTGTGATTTCTCCTCTTTCAGACCCTTCTTCTCCGCTGGCTCTGGCTCTTGCTGCACGTGAGCGAGCGCTCACCGCCCGCACGCCAAGCCCCGAGCCTCGAATTAAACACTCGTCGGCTTCGACCACGCCCATCCCCACCCCGGCAGCCAGCCCCGAGGGTCGACACAAGCGCACCCCCATCGCCACCCCGCAGAGCAGCCCCGAGCCACGATTGAAGCGCGCCACCCCGCAAACGAGTCCGGAGCAGCGAACGAAGCGCACCACTCCTCAGACCAGCCCAGAGATGAGGCATAAACGCATTACCCCGCCCCTCTTCCCTGACGGACAGGTGGAACGCCCAGAGACAGAAGGAGGAGTCACATCACCTGCTGCTCCGTCCCCTGAGCGCTGGAGGCCATCCCCTTTGCCACAGCTAGCTAACGAGAGTCACTCTGCTTTGATTGACAGGCGTAGAAGCCTCACAGTGGGCAGCTCGGAGGAGGAGGGCGGTGCTTACACGGTGACCCTCCCACCTGCTTTATTGTCATCCAGTGACGAGGAGACGCGAGAGGAACTTCGCCGAATCGGGCTGGTGACTCCCCCGCCTGCGTTTGCCAGTCCTCCTGCTCCGCCTCCCCTCCGCCGTGTTGGAGAGGGAGGGGGAGGAGAGAGTGCTTCAGAATCTCTGGGCAGACGAGTAGATGAGGAGGAGGGAAGTGATGAGAGGCTCCTTGATAGCGCCTCCTCTCCCAGCTCACTCCCTCCCTCCATCACCTTGGCTTCCCCTCCTGCTCCAACCTCACCCTCTTCCCCGCCTGCCACTCACCCGTCTCCCTCCTCAGCCTCTACGTCCCCGTCGGGTCTAAAGCCTCGTCTCCGTTCTCCAATCGGCCGAGGCCGCTCGGCGCTGCGAGATCCGCTGCTGAAGCAGTCATCTGACAGTGAGCTCCTCCCCTCTGCTGCGTCCTCCTCCCCTTCCTCTCCTCTCTGTTCCTCCCCCACCAGTGGTGGCCGGCAACCTCGCTACCTGTTTCAGAGGAGGTCCAAGCTGTGGGGCGGAGGGGACGACCGTGGGGAGGACCGGCGGGGCCTGAGCCCGGAGGAAGGAGGCGGCCGACCTGCAGCCCTGGGAGGTCAGAGTTCAGGCTCAGCTGTGGACCTCACCGGCCGGTCCGCGTCGGCTCTGGAGCTAAGTGGCAGGGCAGGATCTGGACTGGATCTGGCTAATCGGCTACAGCTGCTCAACAAAGACAGTCACTCTCTGGGGGAGGAGCCGAGTCCCCTTGATCCGGGCCGGAGGTCGCCAGTAGGAGGCGCCAGGTACAGTGAATTAGCTTCTATTGTAAGTGCTGCGCTACCGGCCGGCGCGTCTGCAGGTGGGAGGTAACAGTCTGTTGTTTGTGTTGTTCCAGATGTGCAGGCAGTGGAGAGAGTAAACCGTAGGTTTTTATCTCTGGTAAACATTCCTCGTTATCGTTATGAGATCATGGCTAACAGCTGATTAACATGCACCGTCTGCAGATGACTAACGACTAAACATGTTTGTTAAACGTCACTTGTAGCTTAGCAACGGTAACAAATCCTAGACGTCTGTTGAGATGAGCATGTTCAACGTGTTGCCTTTCTCTCCCTGGAGCTACAGGTAACGTGAGGCTGATCGGTTTGATTAAGACCCTGTTTGTGTTACAGGTTGTTCTCCAGTCTGGGTGAACTTCACACCATCTCCCAACGAGGGTTTGGCACCAGCTACACGGTTCGCCCAGGAAGCCGCTACCCCGTCACTCGCCGGAGTCCCTCCCCCTCCCCCTCCCCCTCGGACAGGTCCATCGGGCTGACCTCCTCGTCTGCCCCCTGCTCTGAAAGGCCTGACCTGAGCTCAGGTCGTGGTCTAACCATCCTGAAGTCGTCTAGTCTTAGTCTGCCATCAGAACCCAAGGAGGTTCGCTTTGTGATGCGAAGCGCCAGCGCACGAACCCGGTCGCGTTCTCCTTCCCCCTCCCCTCACGCCTCTCCCTGCCCCTCTCCTGTACTCAGCGGGCCCCTGTTAGCTCTTCGGCCCTGGAGGCAGCGGCCCCTCAGCCTGTGGAACAAGTACGACGTGGGCGACTGGCTGGAGAGCGTGGGTTTGGGCGAACACCGCCAGCGCTTCCAGGAGCACGAGATCGAAGGCTCCCATCTTCCCGCCCTCACCAAGGAGGACTACGTGGAGCTGGGCGTGACCAGACTGGGCCATCGAATCAACATTGAGAGGGCCCTCAGACAACTGCTGGATAGTTCCACTTGACCCCTCCCCTCACCGCTGACCTCTGCACACCCGGAACCATGACCTCATCACAACAGGCCATCTCTCAGCAGCACAGAGCTCTGTGTCTAGTTTAATCTAGTTTAAACCAGTGGTGAGCAATAAACCCCCCCAGTCCGTCCTGGTTGTTTTTGGTCGTAACTAACGTCTGATGAATTCTAGTGGTCGGTCACGTACGAGCTGCTAACACGCAACCGATTCGATTTGGCCTACGAAGCTAATTAGCGCTGGACACAGAGCTCTGTGCTCGCGACAGGCGACGGCGATCAAAGAGTCGATCTGACCAACTACGAGAACGCAGTGGCTTGTTTTCCTCGAGCCGATCTTCCCCAGAGCTTCACTGGACGGAGTCTCTGCCGTGACAGCAGAGATTAGCCGAGGATAATGCTTTCAGAAAGTTCTTGTGACTTAGCATTTTTTCAAATATCACTCATGCAGAATTTGTGTTAGCTTTGAGTTTGTATCTCATATAGAACTTATGAATAACGAGTAATAATAATGTGCTGGTGATGACTTGCAGAGTTTCTAATAGTTTGGAAACGTTTTTTTGTTCCTTATGATTTGACAATGATTTGAATTTCCCGGTAGTTGGGCGATGAGTGGAATTCATGATGATTTGTCAATGAGTGTGACTTGTGCTGATGTGCTGTGTTTCAGGGAGAGCTGCAGCAGAGCTCCAACTGTCAACCTCTGGTTTCTAACCTGCTTATCGAGGGCTTACTGTGCATGGTGCTACCTTTTAAAGCCATCTGTACAGAATATACCTTCCTCCTTCCCGCTGACGCCCAGAGCTCGTAGGTTCCCCCCTTTAACTTGAAGTCTTTCTGAATGAGTCCAGCGCGGCTGCACCGCACCATGACCGCAAACGGGCCGTAACGGAGTTTCCTCCCTGCCATATTCGGGACCTCTTCCCTGCCATAAATGGAAATGTCTCCAACCAGTGGCCATATTAGAAGGACAAACCCCCTCAGTGTTAACTAATGATTTCGCTTTGGTCGGTCTCACCGTTACTCTGTTGATGAAACACTAACCGACCTAACAAATGACGCACAGACAGAAAATCAAGTCAAATCAGTCTCTGAAGAGAAAGACACTGCAGCACGTTAAGTAATTGGCCCGACTGACCCAAACACTTCCTGTTCCTGCTTCTCAGATGTTGTGATTGGCTGAGAATGTGAAACCCGTGTAGTCGTGCTGTGAGCCCGCCGCTGAACCTTCAGTACCACAGTCCAGAGAGTCAGTACAGTTCTGTAAAGGCCCGTCTGACCGAGGGATGCAGTGACAGAGACTGGAGGCCCGGCAGGCGTCTGACTATTAGTCAGACCCGAGTCTGTCAGTGGCGTGAAGCTCTGTCTTCAAGCCTTCTTTACAGTCGACACAACTACCTGATGTGTTACAATCTGCTCTGAAGCACAATCAGTTTCCCAGTGCCTGTTTCTTACGCGTATGAAGGCGTGGAGCTCGGAGTGAGGCCCGGTTCTGCCCAGGACCGAGCAGAGGGACTGAATGTTTATGTACAGGTCATCACAGTAGATCCTACTCTATGATAACGATGTAGCTATAGTGTAAAATAGAAAGTCATATTTTGTAGATTGTAGTTGTGATATTCAGCCTTTGTAAACCGCTACGAGTCAACCTTAGCGTCACTGCACCGTGGGACCCGATCGGACTGAGCCGGAGTCTTTGAGCGGGCTCCCGTCACACCGGCTTTTATTCAGGTGGTGCATCTGCTGCCATTCACTCTGTTCCGATCCAAACGCATCAGAACCTGCTTCCACTGAAGTGACGCCGCCTCTAGAGTAGGGAGCCAGATGAATGAAAATGGGCTACTCTGATTGGTTACCGTCAGGCCAACAGAAGCACAGCCACTCAAACGGCCACAAGCCTGATGCTACATCTGATCAGGGGCCTGCTGCTTTCACACAAGTACACAACCTGAGAACACTGCTGACTAAGCTCCTGCTCCATGTTCAGAGGTAACGTTTTACGTGTGTCACAGCTTCAGTTACTCACGACACCCTGAACGTTTGGTTGCATCAGCTGATCGGCGCTGACAGACCGGCTCTAGTGTTCTGTCGCATGACTCCATCAACCACTAGGACGCAGTGATATGTCGTACTGAACTACAATACTGACTTAGTAACCGAGTACTTTGATTTGTGTATTTTCAGTCTGTTTTAATATTAATTTACTAGAGTAAGAATAAAACTTTCTATATTGTGATATTATATAAATTATTCTAGTACTTGTACTACTACTACTACTACTACTACTACTACTATACTACTACCTAATACTGACCACACCTACTACAGACAACTTCTATCCTATTACATCTATTGACAATCATTGACTACTAGTACTACTAGTCAGTACAAGTACTACTACTAGTACGTACTAATGCTACTAGTCAGTACAAGTACTACTACTGACTGTGACTCCCACAGTTTGACGTTTTCTGTATTTTGAGGCTCAATCCAAAAAGCTTTACGCAACAACTCTTCCCACGTCATTTAGTTTAAATTCCAAATAAATACCAGGATGTTGTTCTGTTTCTTCATGGAGGAGACTGACGCGTCACCATGGCAACACATCAGCGTGCTGCTGATTGGCTGAGAGTCCTGGCTTTGTGACCTGTGCGTGAAACCTCGCTCCCCTGATTCTCACATGGTTTTAATGGTTTCCCTCTTAGCTTCCTCTTTTTACAGCGTGGTTGTAGTTTTATCTGGAGTGGGTGGCGAATGTGTACTTGTAGTTTTTTTTCCTTCCCTTTTCTAAACACTGAAGAGCACACAATGACAACTGATGAGCTCTGCAACGCAACAGATTGTAATCTTTATAATAAACTGTCATTTATTACGAAGTGAGCCGGGCTCTGAGTGATTCTTTCACAGTAAAAGTCTGCAGCTTTTCATAGGACTCAACAGCTTTGGAAGACAAGTTTTAACAGTGTAGCTGTTAATCCATGTTTTCCACCACTTGAAGTTACTAGTGTGACTAAAGTTGGAAATGAACCTCAATCACATTTTGGATTTTCAGTGTTTTTTCACAGAAATGGGGTCAGACTAGACTTTTTCATTCATGTTACAACACACCAGCTGCACAGTGGCTCTAACTCAGGCTCCATCATCAAGCCCAACACTGCAGATTTAACCAGGTTATGAATAAACAAGCAAATGCATGAATGAATAGATCCAGACACATACATCTATACAGACAGAAAAGCAAACATGGCCAGATCAGAACCACTGCTGTGTGGCAGCTGCTGCTGCACCAGGGCTTTAAGTATGTGACTATAAGTTCAAGGTTGTTGGTTCAAATCCAGCCACAGACTCAACTTATTTCAGGGCATATCTACAAAAATCTCTGATTCTGATATTAGAATCAGAAAAAGTCTGTTGAGGGAACATTTTCATCCCGACCTGTTTATTTTTGCTATAGTTTAGTGTAATTTGGTTGATTAGATCACCACAAGGCAGATGGACCTTCTGGCTTTCTATGGTGGAGCAGAGGAAGAACCACAGATTTTAGCTTTAAAACGCTGCTGGTTCAAATCCAAACTGTGATTTTGCAGTTTGTTCTTTGAGGATGCACCAAGACAAATCTGTGACATTAGATAGAAAAGGTCTGACCACTGCTCTGTCTGAGATAGTCCAGTGGTTTGGAACTTGGACTCAAAATTTTAATGTTGCTGGTTCAAATCCACTCACATTAGATTGGTTTCATTTCAGTTCATTTTTACTGAAATGCTCCAAAAATATTTTGTTGATGATTTGTATGATTTACATGAAGCTTCACTTAACGGGAACAACAGTAATGAACTAATTCTGAGACAAAATGTTCACATTTAGTCTTTCCAGTTGGGTTTCACAGGATCATCTCTGGAACAGAGGCACTGAGTTGCCCTGTTGTGGTAGCGCAGAGGCAGCATGATGTGATTTCTTTTGTAAAGGCCGTGGGTTCGAATCCAGGCTGTGACTGTTTCTTGCAGTCTGCCCTCCTGAGCACAAACCAGGTAACATAGGTTCACTGCATTTACTGTGTCTCTCCTCTGGTGTTGAGGAAGTGAAGCATGCACCATATTGCAAAGGTCACAGGTTCAATTCCAGACTTGACATATTTTTGTACTTAGTTAAGCACTTACTGGTAGGTTATATTAACAAACCGAAGCAGAACCAAGCAGGACCGGTGGTGCAGTGGAAAGGCGCAGGGCTTCCAAGGGCGACGTGGACGGATCGAAACAGACTTCCTGCAGCGGAGCGGACGCGTGGATCGTGGGCGGCGGCGGCGGCAGAGACCTGGAGACGACCTGGCGGTGGATTGTGGGCGGCGGCAGAGACCTGGCGATGGATCTGGAGACGACCTGGCAGTGGACCTGGCGGTGGACCTGGCGGTGGCTCGTGGGCGGTGGCGGCAGAGACCTGGCAGTGGACCTGGCAGTGGACCTGGAGGTGGAGACCTGGAGACGACCCGGCGGCGGCGGAGACCTGGAGACGACCTGGAGGTGGAGACCTGGAGACGACCCGGCGGCGGCGGAGACCTGGAGACGACCCGGCGGTGGAGGTGGAGACCTGGCGGTGGATCGTGGGGACAGAGACCTGGAGACCTGGTGGCGGATCGCAGCAGAGCAGGAAAAAAAGATTTGGTTCTTTTTTTTCATTTTTTCACCTTTTTTTAAAAAAAAATTGGAACAAGAAGTATGACTCCTTACTTCCACTCTGCTTGAGCTGGGTCTTGAACCAGTGACCTCAACCTGCTGAAGCCTTGTCTCTACCACCAGGCCACCAGCTCCTTCACATAAGTAGATGCTTGGGGGAGATATTTAACACACAGCACAAGACAGGCCTCAACAAAAAAAAAAAAAAAAGAATAAATGTTACAAACCAACACAACTGGAAGGTAATATTTGTGCTTTCAGGAATATGAATTAAAAATTAAAAGTACAGTAAAATCAAACAACACAATAAACACTGTAAATCAACAGAATAAAGACATCATTGTTGTAATTAGGCCTCACTGCTCTCGTTAACAGTCACAGACTCACCTCAGTAAGCTTGTATGAACTGTGGAGATCAGAATCTCAGATGGAACCAAGGGGACGACAGCTCAGCGCCGCCTGGGCCTCTGCTTGATGCAGTGAGTGCTGCAAGAGACAGAAAGAGAGAGAGGTTGATGTAGAATATAATAAATGTAAACATTACATCATCTTGTCTTTCTTATTTGTTAATATTCAGTGTTCAGCTACGTAGGACTGAAAGCTCAACTAGTATCTTTGAGCTACATGACAGCTAAGCTATCAACTAAGCTCAGGTCAATGTTTAACCAACTACTGTCAGCTTTAACATAAATCCCAGCAGCGATGACTTGGCTCCAATAAACCAATGATGTCACGAGCTTCACAGCGGCGGACAGAATCCTCTGTCTGTTCTGTTCTCTGGAGCTGATTGGTCCTGGCTCCCTCCCTGCTCTGTCGTGGCCTGTGGACTCGTGACCTGCAACCAGTTCGGTCGATGACACGCTGCAGCTCCAAACCAGGTGCTGTACGCGACCCGGGCTACAACAAGCTGGTTACCTATTAGCTTTGACCAGACCAGGTTCTGCTTCCAGTTAACTTCATCCCCAAGGACGGTGAATGTGAGTGTGACTTACTGAGTCTGTGTCGTTCAACCTGCTTTCCTGGTCGTCGTTTCTCTGGTTTTCTGCTTGTCTCTACTGCTAAAGTCCATTTTAATTTGAAGTGATCCAGCTGTTGGGTTGTTGAGTCGGTTGATATCAAATGTCTCTGGAACAGAAACTTGGCGCAAGTCCAAGACCGAAACCAGTAAGATGATTATTATTATTATTATTATGACTAATGGCTAACGTAGGTGAAGAATCTCAGATCTACATATCACAGAACATGGGACAGCGGTGATGGCTGGATTCCGTCTGTGGAGCATGGTGTGATGTTCCACAAACCGATCCTCCCTCAAGAGCATCACACAGCAAGACACTGGCCATAAACACACCAGCTGAACAAAAGTCATGTTTGGTCTGAGTCCGAGTCCTGAGGCTGAGGACGGGCTGTAAAGCAAAATGGAAAGCGATGACCCGTTTCCACTATGCTAAGCTTTGGTTAACCTGTCTGAAACATCAGCTAAGACCCGTTGGTGTTGGAAGAAGCCTGGCTGACACCACACAGGTGTAGTCATGCAGGACCGGTCAAAAGTCTGTTCACGAGCCTCAAGCGCTCATAAACACGATCAGCTGCTCTTTGTCCTTCTCAGGTCATGTCGCTGATCCCAGATCTGATCAAGAAGAAGAGAGACGGGGGAGCGCTGAGCGACGAGGAGATCGCAGCCTTCATCCAGGCCGTCACTCATAAAAGCATCCAGGACTCTCAGACCGGTACGAAGAGCCGGACCCACGTCGAACTGACCTCAGAACCAGGTTGTCCATGTTCTGCCTGTCTGTTTGACTCAGGGGCCATGCTGATGGCCATCTGGCTGAAGGGGATGGCTGCCGCCGAAACCAAGGCGCTGACCAGAGAGATGATGTCATCAGGAGAAGTGATGTCATGGCCACAGGAGTGGGCGGGGCTAGTGGTGGACAAGCACTCGACAGGGGGAGTGGGAGATAAAGTGAGCCTGGTGCTGGCTCCTGCACTCGCTGCCTGTGGCTGCAAGGTACCGAGTCCTCACGCTGGCGCCGCCTGACTCACGTGACCCGCTTTTTAAAGTTGTGTGTTGCCCTCAGGTTCCTATGATCAGTGGGCGGGGCTTGGCTCACACAGGGGGAACCCTGGATAAACTGGAGTCGATTCCAGGATTCAACATCCAGCAGTCGACACAACAGGTCGTTAAGAAGCTTCAGTGATTTCCTGGCTGTTCGCAAGTGAATGACTCAGATGCTAAAAGCTGAGATTCTTACATTTAGCTTCTGTTGTTCAAGAGCAACAACTTAGAGCCAGTGAGTCAGTTCAGTTAAGCAAGAACCTGACCCTGAGCTGGCCCGTCTGCAGATCCTGGAGATCCTGGGCTCGGTGGGCTGCTGCATCGTGGGTCAGACGGAGATGTTGGTTCCTGCAGACCGAGTGCTGTACGCTGTGCGGGACGCCACCAGCACCGCGGACAGTTTACCCCTCATCACAGGTACCGAACGCCGGCGGATCCGTGCTGCGGCTCCGAAGCACAAAGACTTCAATATGTGCTGGGGCTGTTTTTCAGCTTCCATCATCTCAAAGAAAGGAGCCGAGTCTCTGTCGGCTCTGGTTCTGGACGTGAAGTTTGGACGAGCTGCTCTCTACAAAGATCTGCATGACGCCAGAAAGCTAGCACAGTCACTGGTAGGTACCACACAGAACCACACAGAACCACAGTCACTGGTAGGTACCACACAGAACCACAGTCACTGGTAGGTACCACACAGAACCACACAGAACCACAGTCACTGGTAGGTACCACACAGAACCACACAGAACCACAGTCACTGGTAGGTACCACACAGAACCACACAGAACCACAGTCACTGGTAGGTACCACACAGAACCACAGTCACTGGTAGGTACCACACAGAACCACAGTCACTGGTAGGTACCACACAGAACCACACAGAACCACAGTCACTGGTAGGTACCACACAGAACCACACAAAACCACAGTCACTGGTAGGTACCACACAGAACCACAGTCACTGGTAGGTACCACACAGAACCACACAGAACCACAGTCACTGGTAGGTACCACACAGAACCACAGTCACTGGTAGGTACCACACAGAACCACAGTCACTGGTAGGTACCACACAGAACCACACAGAACCACAGTCACTGGTAGGTACCACACAGAACCACACAAAACCACAGTCACTGGTAGGTACCACACAGAACCACAGTCACTGGTAGGTACCACACAGAACCACACAGAACCACAGTCACTGGTAGGTACCACACAGAACCACACAAAACCAGTCACTGGTAGGTACCACACAGAACCACAGTCACTGGTAGGTACCACACAGAACCACACAGAACCACAGTCACTGGTAGGTACCACACAGAACCACAGTCACTGGTAGGTACCACACAGAACCACACAGAACCACAGTCACTGGTAGGTACCACACAGAACCACAGTCACTGGTAGGTACCACACAGAACCACAGTCACTGGTAGGTACCACACAGAACCACACAAAACCACAGTCACTGGTAGGTACCACACAGAACCACAGTCACTGGTAGGTACCACACAGAACCACACAGAACCACAGTCACTGGTAGGTACCACACAGAACCACACAGAACCACAGTCACTGGTAGGTACCACACAGAACCACAGTCACTGGTAGGTACCACACAGAACCACACAGAACCACAGTCACTGGTAGGTACCACACAGAACCACACAGAACCACAGTCACTGGTAGGTACCACACAGAACCACACAAAACCACAGTCACTGGTAGGTACCACACAGAACCACACAGAACCACAGTCACTGGTAGGTACCACACAGAACCACACAAAACCACAGTCACTGGTAGGTACCACACAGAACCACAGTCACTGGTAGGTACCACACAGAACCACACAGAACCACAGTCACTGGTAGGTACCACACAGAACCACAGTCACTAGTAGGTACCACACAGAACCACAGTCACTGGCAGGTACCACACAGAACCACAGTCACTGGTAGGTACCACACAGAACCACACAAAACCACAGTCACTGGTAGGTACCACACAGAACCACACAGAACCACAGTCACTGGTAGGTACCACACAGAACCACAGTCACTGGTAGGTACCACACAGAACCACACAGAACCACAGTCACTGGTACGTACCACACAGAACCACAGTCACTGGTAGGTACCACACAGAACCACACAGAACCACAGTCACTGGTAGGTACCACACAGAACCACACAGAACCACAGTCACTGGTAGGTACCACACAGAACCACAGTCACTGGTAGGTACCACACAGAACCACACAGAACCACAGTCACTGGCAGGTACCACACAGAACCACACAGAACCACAGTCACTGGTAGGTACCACACAGAACCACACAGAACCACAGTCACTGGCAGGTACCACACAGAACCACACAGAACCACAGTCACTGGTAGGTACCACACAGAACCACACAGAACCACGGTCACTGGTAGGTACCACACAGAACCACACAGAACCACAGTCACTGGTAGGTACCACACAGAACCACACAGAACCACAGTCACTGGTAGGTACCACACAGAACCACAGTCACTGGTAGGTACCACACAGAACCACACAGAACCACAGTCACTGGCAGGTACCACACAGAACCACAGTCACTGGTAGGTACCACACAGAACCACACAGAACCACAGTCACTGGTAGGTACCACACAGAACCACACAGAACCACAGTCACTGGTAGGTACCACACAGAACCACAGTCACTGGTAGGTACCACACAGAACCACACAGAACCACAGTCACTGGTAGGTACCACACAGAACCACAGTCACTGGTAGGTACCACACAGAACCACACAGAACCACAGTCACTGGCAGGTACCACACAGAACCACAGTCACTGGTAGGTACCACACAGAACCACACAGAACCACAATCACTGGCAGGTACCACACAGAACCACAGTCACTGGTAGGTACCACACAGAACCACAGTCACTGGTAGGTACCACACAGAACCACAGTCACTGGCAGGTACCACACAGAACCACAGTCACTGGTAGGTACCACACAGAACCACAGTCACTGGCAGGTACCACACAGAACCACAGTCACTGACAGGTACCAGGCAGTAATCTGAGGCAGAGCGACTGGGTCCTGATGCAGCTGTGGCTGTAACGATGCTTGACTCACCGACGGAGCAGGTCTCATCAGTCTCTTGTAGCTGATTGGAGCCTGGTTGTTCTGGTGAATCCGCTTACGGTGAAGCTGAGGGAAAGATGGGTGTTACTACAAAATAAGAGTTGCTGATCTTGACGACGTGGTTGTAGACATGTTGTTTTGCTGTGAAGCAGAAGGTGACAAGGAGCAGGAACTAAGAATGTTGACGCTTACTTTAGGTGGAAGCAGGAAACGGGCTGGGGATCCGTACGGGGGCGATCCTGAGCTCCATGGACGCCACGATCGGCCGATGCGTCGGCAACAGCCTTGAGGTGATCGAATCTCTGGAGGCGCTGAAGGGAAACGGACCTGAAGACCTGATGGAGCTGGTCTCCACCCTGGGTAGGAAGGTTTCAGCTTCAATCCGCTGATGGAACAAAATGAAAAATAAGCATCAGCCAGGCATCACATGCACAAATACACAGGATTAGATGGAGAGGAAACAACGACCTCTGCTGTGCCGCTGCAGGTGGCGCGCTGCTCCTGATGACCGACTCTGTGTCCGACCTGTCCGAAGGCAGGAGGCGGATCTCTGACGCCGTGGCCGGTGGAGCAGCTCTGTCCCGGTTCTGGGCCATGATGGAGGCTCAGGGTGTGGCTGCAGACACGGCCCGGACTCTGTGCTCCCCCCACGCTGACTACTTCCAGGTCCTGAGGAAATCTGTCCACCAGACAGAACTGAAGACTCCTGGAGACGGTGAAAATAAAAGCACAAAGACAAGCAACCCGTTACTGATCTATAATGCATCCCTTTCATTTTTAATATTCATAATATTACTGTCTCGTTACTTACTGTGACCACATGACCAGTAGGCGTCACCACGTTTGGCAGACTGCACATTTCACTTCTGTGTCTCTCTTTATTCCTCCACCTCCTGCAGGTTTGGTTCTGGACGTGGATGGTTTGGTTCTAGCTGAAGTTCTTCAGAAGTTGGGGTCGGGGCGATCGAGGGCTGGAGAACCTATCAATCACAGTGTGGGGGCGGAGCTGCTGGTTTCCCTGGGGCAGAGGGTCAAAAGAGGTGAGCATGAAGATGTGACGGTCACCTGTTCAACTTGTCGTGATGTTTTCCTTTACTTTTAGGCCTCCCTTGGTTGCGGCTTCATTACGAGGACCCGGCTCCGAGTCCAGACCAGATGGATCTACTGCAGAACGCTCTGGTTCTGGGACCAGATGAGAACTCACAAACCCAACAAGCACATGCGTTAGTGAAGGAACTGCTGCTGCCTAACTAGCACGCGACAGCCTCAGACGAACCTCAGTACTTGACGTAACAGTTTAAGGGGGATTGATGTGCATTATCTATAAATATACTGTTCTCTGTTCTCAAACACGTGTGGTACTTTAAGCATATTTTGTTTCAAATAGTTCTGTTCTCCTCAGTAACCAAGAACCGCACTTTATTTTGGGTTTGAGGTATTTGAGTATTTTTATTTTCTGCCAATTTACCTTCACTACATTTTAGTGGTAATTCTTATACTGAAGTATGATCATGTGATGTTCTCAACCACTCAGTAGAATGAGGTTATCAGAGTTATCATTAATAATCTACTTCTAAAACCAGCGATGAAAGGAACTAAAGACGTCCGATAGTCAAACTGTCCTTACACACAGTACTCCAGTAAATGTACTTTGGCACTTACCACCACTTTATGTGTGGATGAAAAAAAAAGTCTGACTTTGAATTAAACAGGTTTTTGTCATGAGAAACTTTATTAAACAATCTCAATCTGACAAAAACACTCGAAGCATAAAAAGTTTTTTTTCGATTCTACTCACTCATTTATTTATAAAAAACACAAACTGAAAAACGTCCCTAAAGGATCCTGGAAAACGGGTCAGAGTTTAGACGGATGGGGTGGTGGTGGGTGCAGAGGTCAAAGGTCAGTGGACGACAGAGTTGAGCGGCTCAGCTCTGATGTTTCCTAAATCCAGAGTGGAGTCTGTCTCTTCGTCGATCTCCCCGATCACAGCCCTGAAACACAGAGACACATTCCCACCAGTTAAACAACATCAAACTTTTCACTATAAAGAATCGGGTCAAAAATCACTTGTCATAGTCTGACATTACAGAACCAAAGTGTGTCTCAGGAGGTGAACGTTGTGTTCAGCACTAACGTTTAGAGGAGAGAATTCTTGCTTGTAAAACACCAGCTTGTTCTTCTCTCAACAAAAAAAGCTTCTGGCTTAAGTCTCCAACTGAAGCAGAACTGGACTGGACCGGACCGGACCTCACCGCTTCTATGACCCTGTTACTGCCAGCGCTACGTATTATGAAGCGATGAGAACAAGGCGACTCACACATTGTCTCCTCTGACGATGTAAAGGCCCAGCACCACCTGCTCCACCCCCTGACTGGAGCTGAACACTCGCTCATGACTCTCGTCCAGGATCAGGTTGATGGTCTGGTCGAAGCCCTTCAGGGTCCCCTGAAACCCAGCGTCACTTATAAACACTTACAGCTGATCCACATTGAACCAGAACATCAACAGCGGCTAGAGACGGACGGCACCGCTACTCCAGTCAACAGAGGGCAGTACGCAGCTCAACTCGAGTAGTCGTGGGCACCGCTGCACCTCTGGTAGCAGTTAAATGACTCACCACAATCATCCTTCCGTCTGAGGTGACGATGGCCACAGTACCTGAAGCACATGGTTAAGGAAACGTCTCTGGACAAACACACCGTTAACCCAACTACACACAAACCACAGCGCTACACGTTCATCGCTGCTAGCATGGCTGCTGCGCTAGCTAGCATGTATCCATTCATTCTGTCTGGCAGCTAGCATGCTATCAGTTAGCTTCAGACGCAGGATACGGTTAATGTAGCTCTCCAGGGCGGTGGACATGCTTCCTGCCGTGGACGGGGTTTATCTCTGCAGCACGGGCGTCTGTAGGCGTCTCCACCGGTGGCGTGGACACACAGATGCTAACAGCAACAACACACGGGAGAGCAGACCGAGCTAATCCAACACCGACTCACCGCGCAGGCCGGAGAGATGAGCGCCGAGCGTCACATCCGGCTTCCAGCCGCGGACAGATGTTGAAGAAGAAACATTTAACAGTTTTACCTTTTATTTCATTCCAGTATTTTATTTTCATGATACAGTCAAGTTAGTTTTCTCACAATCTTCAGACTTGCTATCTAAACTATGTGAATAGAAATTGTGGCATGAATAGGAGGGTTGTAGTTTGTCCAGCTGGGGTTTATTTCACCAATAAACTAGTCCAACACGTGAGCAGCGGCCCTTCGCCTCGTTACCTCGCTCACCCTACTGACGCCCAGGTCACTGTGAATTTATTGCACAGTAATAAACGACACTAAGCTCATTTCAGTTTAATTCAACTAATCATTAGAACACACTGGCATGTTCTCCATAATATAGTCTAATGAATCTCAGCATTAAGTGTTTTACTGGGGGGTTTGTGTTTTTAAACTGTAACATTACAAGATGACACGCGAGAAGCATCCTTCCAGCAGGTCTTCATCTTTATTGTTGCTCAGTAGTCGTCCATACAAAGGGGGTGGAGGAGAGCAGTGGAGCCCGACAGGACAAACACCAGGAACATCATGCTACCAAAGTATTAAATTTGTACAAAAATACTTTACAACATCCCTGTTCCTTTAAAGAAAAATACAGTTTGGTTGGTTGGTGAAGCTACATGGAAACTAATCTGACCCACTATTTAAATGGCAGTGCAATGTATATGTGTGTGTGTGTGTGTGGATGCTGAGGTGAATCACTGGAGTGCAAATCCCTGCAATGTTACGCACATTCTCACACACACAGACAACACGTGCAAACAAACAAACACAGTGTGTATGGCTTTACCCTCCTGAAGCCGCGCCCCTCTGTTCTATGGGTGAATCCTATTGGTCCAGCAGTTTCCATCAGTCGCTATGGTAACGTGTTAGCTCTTTAGAGTGTTTGCGTCATTTTAGCCAGGTAGCGATGCTAGCTTTAATCACATAGGACACAATCTATGTTTATGCATGTCCACCACGTCTTAGCCTTGTTTTAGGTTTGTGCTATTTTTCAGAGGTTAGCCGTGTGCTAATACCCAGCTGTTGGCTCAAATATTAGCTATGTTTACCAAGTGTTAGCCCTTTGTTAGCCTTGTTATGCAGACAACCATTGGTACGTGGTTCTACTACACCACCTCTCTGTGCTTGGCAGACGTTAGACATTAGCCAAGTCTGCGTTAGCCCTGTTTATGTTGCATGTTCAACAGGTACTGGCCTTTCTCTAAGAATCACATACCACCGGCAGCCAGCTGTTAGCTGTGTGCTAACTGCTTATAAGCCAAGTTTATCCATAGAAGAGCTTTGTGCTACACTGGCTGTTAGCCGCACGTAGTCATCGCCTCCTTCTAAATCGATGTTCGTTGTATGGTAAGCATGTGCTATGAGGCTCCTGCTATACCTGCATTCAAGCCAAACATATGCTAGCACTTTCAACAACAACAAGTAAGAAACGTCTTCTAATATGACCTTGAGGAGCAACCATTGGTCGCCTTGGCTCAGGGAGGGCTTTGATTGGCCAGTTGAAACAGTGAGTTCAGACTGAGGTGAAAGCAGGAATATGTTGACATCACTCAGATGTACACACACGCACGCACACACAGGTATTCACTGTCACAGGTGTCCTGTCTTTACAGGAGTTTTTTTCTTGTGTAACATCGTTTTTGTGATTATGAGGTGAATGTTGGGTTTGATGGCTTTGATGTGAACAGCAATGAGACTGAACTATTTTTTTACTCTATTTTACAAATGTTCAAGGTTCAGTCATCATGGAAACAAACAGAGAAAACTGACAACAGTCAATCAAAAACACACCAATTGAATAGCATAATAGATCACTGGAACTTGGGGAGGGGGGGTCGGCTGGGGGGGCATGCTTGGCTTCTTCCTGGTAGCTGACCGATTGGTCTGTGAGGAGAACCAATCACAGACAGGCAGTGAAGCGTTTTGTTTTCTGATTGGTTCCAGCCAATCAGCGGAATCTCTCAGAATTACCTGGCTGCCCAGGGAAGAAGAGGGGGCGGAGTAAAGCCAAGAGTTGGGTGGGGCTTAACTGGCCTTGAGTTTAAAACGCACACAAACACACGCACATACATACACACAGTGTAGCCAGTCCAACAGGTGTAAACAGTAGAAAAGATTCTTATTGAACTGCTCAGTGTCATCATCATTATTGTCAGCATGATTATTATTACTCTCCCAGGCTGCAGCTTGTTCATGGCACAGGACTAAAAACTAGTTCATTTCATTAGAGATGCTCCGATCAACGTCTGATAACTATTAGAAACTCAAAAAGCTTCCAAAAGCTCAACATGATTTCCACCAGTAGGATTTGGGTTTAAATTTGACATATTGAAAGACAGAAACGTCTCATGTTGACGTATAAGCACAAGGTCAGATTAAGAACATTTAGTTTTGGTTATACCACAGGATCTACAGCAGCATCACTTAGCAAACGTTTGAACTAAATAAACCGTTTGGTCAAAGAATAAAACAAGATTATGACTTTTGCTTTCAGTGCTTGACAGTACACGATACTGTGGAATCAAGCAAACGTCTTTCTTGTGCACGTACCGTGTTTAAGAACAGTAATCATCCAGTGACCATCAGTGCTAGTTTAGCCAAAACATCAGTCCCAGACGGTCTGATTGGAGCATCTCATGTTGTGGACTGGAGTCATCTATTCATGTGCTCTTGTGGTTCTTGGCCAGTGCACCAGAAACCACGGTGGCTCTAGTAAGGCCAGATGAGGCAGAGCCCAAGTCTCTGGACTTAGCAGAGGCCTCAGTCATGGCTCTGGCTTAGTATTCATGGCTGTGTGATCATTATGACCATGAGAAACAACCACATCTTGGAACAGTAAGACCACTTGCTCCGGCTTCAGTATAATCAGTAGTTATGGTTCATGAGGCCATTGGCTGAGGCTCTGGTTCCAGAAGGATCAATAGCTCTACTTCTAGTTTGTAGAAGCAGTAATCATTGACCTTTAACCAGCAAACTCCAATGTTAGTAGAACCGGTAGTCGTTGCTCTTGGCTGGTACCATTAGTTACCATTTCTATTGGATCAGTTGAACAGTAGCTCTGTCTGTGGCTCCAGTAGGTTCAGTAGTTCTGGTTCCAGTGATACCAGTGTGTAGAACTGAGTCAGCTGAAAAAATGAGGGTTTGTTCTGGTTCGCCAGTGTGCTTTCAGACGGCTCTAGAGGTTCAGGGGTCTAACGTTGTGAAATCAAACGACTTCCAGACGGTGTGTGTGCAGCACCATGGGGGTCCACAACGAACCAGTTCCGGTTGGGGCGAGACCACTTTGATTTAACTTTGTTCTGATGTTCTCCAGGTCTAATAAGAACCAGCTTAAGTTCCTTTGGATGCAGTTTGTGTCTGCTATAAGGAACTGTTATTCACCTGACCCACACTAAGCCCTGTCCCCAGCCTCTCTCCTGGTTGGCTCCACTTGATTGGACCACCATCTTCTCCTGTGCCCACAGAAAGCTCAGAGGGTCCTAAATCACTGCCAGCTGGCTGAGGGGAGTGGTTGCTGTTGATGACGCCGTCAGTGTGATTGGTCAGTAGAGAGGAGGACGTAGGGCTGCGGCTAATGACGAGCTCCAAGTGATTTGGAGACTCTGCGATGAGAGGAACAACGAGGCAGCAGTCAAAGTCCCTGGTTCGCACATGGTTAATCTGAAAACAAAGAGAGCACAAAATATTCTCTTTTTAACGTATTCCAAAAAAAAACAAACAAGCGGCGTAATTTGGAAGCTGGACGACATATGACCAGTGCAGACAAGAATTCAGTTTTTACCTGTAGTATTCGGTCATAGGCTCTGAGCCCACCCTGCTCTGCTGGGCCTCCAGGGCGGATGTTGTTAACGTAGACGCCGCGATCCAATAAACCATCAGAAACACTGAAACCAAAGTCCTCTAGGTCCGACGTCTTCTCTAGAGTCAGCTACAGACAGACGCACAGTTGGGATAAACATGTTGAATCAGAATCAGCAAAGTGTTTATTAACGACATCTTGTCCCTCTGGGGTCAAAGGTCACCTTGTGGAGTTCCACGGGGTTCTGGTTCAGGATCTCATTTACTTCCTGCCTCATCTTCCTCATAGCGAAGGCTCGCCGTTGAGGATCAGATGGCAAAGTGTTGGAGCGAGGGGTCACCTGGGAGGAGACATATGCACATTATGATCAGACAACACAAAACACGTGAAGTGAGTGTCAGAGGTCAGAGGTGAAACTCGTTCACCTGTGGTCTGGAGCTGCTGCGTTCCTGGAAACTCGCCTGGCGACCCAAACTGCTGCGTTGGGGCGTGGGGTCATGGTTCAGGCTAAGGGTGGACCCTGACATGATGGTTGCCTGGAGACAGCCAATCAGAGAGAGACAGTCAACCAAAGCCATCCAATCCAAAGACAGTTCGTTTAAAAAACTGGAGATTGGTTAACGTGACCCGGGGGAACGGCCTTCACCCCAGATGTGACACCAGGACATCCACACTGTTACTGGATCTACTGAGTCATCATTTCTACTGATGAGATCTACCAGCATCATCTTCTGGCCTGGGTGACTTCTGTTACAGCACAACAGTACATGTACAGTATTTAGGCTCATGTTCTATTGTGGATTCATTTGTTTCTATTCTCTATAACCGGAACGTTTACTGAAAGGATTTTCATGGTTTTACTTAGAAGATGTTTTCTGCTACTGACAGGCTAAAACCACTGGTTAAAGTGACCTCATACTTTATCTACTTCTACCAATGGCCATCTTCTAGTGTTTCTATTGTTAGGAAACATTAAGAGGATCTACTTTAGTTTCTACTGACAGAAGCTACTCTTGGTTCTCTTGGAGAGAATGTGTTAGACTGACTCGACTGTCATTAACCTTCTCTTAAATCTTAAGATGATGTTGATAATAACACCCATCATTTAAACAGGTCTGTTCACATCACCTGTTCACAAACTTCTCAGCCAATCAGAATCAAGGACCCGTCAGACGCATGCATGACTGACTGTTCTCCCTTGTGACGGGCAAATCAAACTACCCATCAGGCCTTGCACAAGCTCTCCCAGCATGCCTTGCTCAAAATTGCCATGCTGGTGAAACATGACTCTGCCAGGTGATTGGTCAGAAGCTGGGTGATGTCACTGATAGGTCACAATGACGTCGCCATAGTCTGCAGCTTGCTGCTGGGGTGCAGTTAGAGTCACATTCAAAAACAACACGTTCGACGTGTGACAACACTACAGGTCCAGTTACAAGGAGGAGAGAGGGGAGGAGCGTTAGTAGTGGGGAGGAAGGAGGATACCAGAGTGAGGAGGTGCGTTTCCTTTCCAGACCCCTGAAAGAGAAGGAGTCATTTCTCTTTTCAGCTTGAAATAAACAACCAGTCCCTAATTCATCGGCCTTCCCCATTAGACACAATACCTACGTTTATACATTAAGGTTTTTGGTATTTTTTCTTTTAACTCCATTGTTATGATGATCAGATGTCACGTCTACGTTACCTTTCCGTCATTTATTGCTTACTTACGCGTGACATCATTAGATACATCTGCCCTGTAGGTTTGCATGTTCACCTTTATGCTCAGTAGCTGCCCACAAATACTATTAATAAAAATAATGCTACTATTAGCAGCACAGCTAACAGCCGTGACCTTAAAAGGACTACTCACCTCCAGTTCTCTGAGAATGCCGCTCTGGCCACAGGTCTCCAGATCCTCCAGAGCCTGAGACCAGAAGTTCTCCTCCTGGTCTGGTTCTGTGCCATCATGCCCAACTGTGAACCTGAAAGCGAGGTCAAAGGTCAGCCAATCAGCAAGAAGAAAGCTGAAGACGGACACACACACAAACAAACACACACAGGAGGCCGGTGACGGACAGGTCATGCTGGTCACAGTGTGAGGACACGTGCAGCGACAACATACACGTCTATCAGGTGTATGTGTCAAAGTGGCAGGGGTCAAAGGTCACCAAGTGAGGGTTTCTGCTTGTTAGACAGGTGTCAGATGACTGTGTGGGGGTTAAAGGTCAACGGTCAGTGTGGTACCTGCTGTCAGTGATTAGACCGCTGGGCAGATAACAGGCTCTGCAGACAGAGACACACTGCTGTTACTGCTGTTAGCTTGATGCTAGTAACTCCCACTGGTTTGTCCTTCGTTCTGTACCTGAACCACTGTGGGAGCACGTCAGCAAATCCTTAACAACGCCGACAGACCCAGAGCGAGGAAGAACTACTTCAGAGCTCTGCACTGGTTGCAGGTCCGGTGCTTCTCCAACTTACGACACAATCACTATTCACATCGTTTTCATGTGCCTGAGCTACTTAGTGTGAGCAGTGTGTGTCGTACTTTGACAGACTTGATTTCACAATGATCCTTGAGGAGATTTGCTCAGCATGTGCTCTTCTATAAAGCAGATTAGAAACTGAGGAATCTGAGGTGTCCAGAAGACATCTACCTTCTCTAATCCACAGGAGTGTGAGCTCTCTTCTCTCTGATTCCGGTGCTTCTGATGCTCCAGTATATTTTTTATTTCTGCAGATTTAAACCCTCTTCAATTTTTACACTTTAGACATTTATTTTATTTTTCAATCTCACCCTCCAAGTGGTGGGCGGTCCCAGTCATCGTCGCTCAGACCCAGATCTGACAGCGGATTGGCTCTCTGGCGAGTGGAGGACGATGACTGGCTGTTGGAGTTCTTGGTGCTGCGCCACTCATGGAAACTGTACGGAGACGACTGAAATGGTGGGGCTGTGAATAAACACAGAAGCTTTTTAATATTCACAAGCGACTCAATATCTGTAGTGAAGCTGAGGGGTCCAAGGTCAGACTCCTACCTGGCGTGGTGAAGCTGCTGTCCATGTTGGATCCATCCCAGGACTCGACGGCGCTGTCGACCGATGGCAGCGTGTTGAACGCTCTCTGACTAGACCGAGGGGCAACCATGACAACCGGTTCCTCCTCTCCGTCCTGGTTCTCCTGACCGAGCCCCGTCCCCAGACCCAGACCGATCACACAGGACTTCGGACTGGACACTGAACAGAGTTGGTTTCGCGTTTATTGTGAACCATTATTAGCTATAACTCCAATAACGGCTCAAAAGACACAGGACTGTGGTTTAGATTGTCCATGATCAGCACCAGACCAGCTTTAATAACTGCTACTGCTCTTAACAAATGTAGATCAGATTTATTGGCATTTCATTCTACTACACTGTGATTGTTTCTCTGTTGAGTGTCATCTCGCCATCAGCCAGCAGATGTCCTCACACACCCTCCTCATTTCTAACAACCACTACACACAGAACGTTGCCCAAACCCAGGTGAAACGTGCAGTTTAATAGACGAGGCTCGGTTCTGGTTTCAGTACGTACGTTCTCCCTGCTTCTTGATCTTCAGTGTGACCGTCTCTCCTGCTTGCTGCAGCAGGCTGATGGCTTCGCTGAGAGGTTTCCCCTTCAGGCTGCTGCTGTTGATCGCCAGGATACGATCCCCTACGTGGATGGCACCAGTCCTACAGCACACAGAGAAGCGGCTGGAGTCACTGCCTCCTGCACAACCCTAATATTATTATGTTAACATTCAGTTGTTTGGCTGGAGGACAAACACACAGCAGGAATAACGTAAGGCCCAGTGTTTAAGTCAAGGACACTTAAAGACACTTGAAGTGGAGGAGACGAGGATCAAACCACCAACGCTGGGATGAGTGGAGACTCCATATTCCATTACATAACTGTATTTCTGCATATTAAGGAAGCTAAAGCTGGTGTCAGACTACAGTTCATGTCTCTATTGTCTGTCAACCATTTACATACGTGATGGGTTCAGAACATTAGGAACCGTGCTTTCGCTACGACTACTCCAGTGCACACTGCTGATCAGTTCACCAAACACTGCGGATGTCACGATGCTCATCTGTGTGTACCTCTCAGCCAGCCCCCCCTTGCTCAGTGAGGAGATGATGATGGGGTCAAAGGGCTCCTCTGTTCCGGAGATGGTGATTCCCAGCGGGCCTCCGTATCGCTGCAGCTCCACCGTGTAGATGATGCTGCCAGACACCTCCTGCTCATCTGTAACGTTCATAAAGATTTATTCAGCAGCCAAGCTAGAAAACATCTGCATTGAACAATCAGTTTAGATTTGCAGTAGGTGACCACTAGAGGGTGCAATTACATTAAAGCCTTCATCAACTGTATAATCAACAGTTCAAGACTTGGATGAGCTCCTACAGGAAAACAAACTCCTGAAACCTGAGTTGTCTTCATCTTTGCGGATCTTCAGTTTGACGAGCTCCTCACACTGCTGCAGGATCTGAACGGCCTCCTCCATCGAGCAGTTCTCCACCCGGATGTTGTCAATGGCCAAAAGCTTGTCTCCGAGCTCCAACGTCCCCGTCCTAAAAGCAACAACACAAGCATTGTACAGGTCAATGCAACAGAATGCACAGGTGTCCCTAATAAAGTGGCCAGCGTGTACTTGATATACCTGTGTGCGACGCTGCCTTTCTTGATGTCAGAGATGATCAGTGGATCGCCTGGCTTCCTGTTGGACGGAGCTGCAAACACAGGAGGAAAGGTTCAAACAGACCTGTCAATAATGGAACATGTTGACTTCACTGTTGCGAGAACCATGAAATGTTAAGTATGAGTTTCACCACAAGAGGAGCTGAATTTAATATGACGGGCACTCAATTCGTTACAAAAAGAACGAACGGAGAGGTTCGTCTTCAGCTGCGTCACCTTCTCTCTGATGAGAAATGGGTTTTGATTTGGTTTGGTTTTGAATCGATCCTTAAACCACGAGCAGGGCTTTAAACCGCTAGGGCCTCATTCTATTGTCTGTGTCTGTCGTCTTCACTCACAGCTGATGGTGATTCCCAGCTCCACCCCTGGTTTCTTCGGGAGCTTCACATGGAACGTCCCAGAGCTGGGGATGACCGATTCTGACAGACGCAAAGATAAACACACAGTGAACAGACAGTAATGTTTGATCGAAATTACAAAGGCTGACCTCCCCGACCAAGCCAGAAATATTTATTCTCTTTTTGCGTCAGCTGAAGTAAATTCTAAAGACCATATTAATTCTGATCTGCGGTGATGGAAGTAACATAAGGCAGAGATCCATTTGACAGATTAGTTGATCACGCCACTGAGTGACTTCTTCTCATCTCATATCTACGATCCTCATCAGCGCTGTTGTATTCAGTGACTCTTCCCTGGAGATTATTCACTGTGTCTGTGAGTCACCAGCAACATGTTTCTGGGCGTAGGTGCTTATTTACGCTGCTACACTGATAAAGACAAAGTCTGACAAATTACAGGGAGACAGAACTAAATGCAGACAGACCGTGAGTCAGACAACACAAGACGAAACAGACACCAAACCCAGAACTTCTTTAGCTCTATGGTCCACCGTCAGACACAACAAGCAGAGGAGAGAAAATAATGAACATTTAGTTTTGTTTCTCATAGTGACAGATGTGTGTTTACGCACACAATGCTTGATAACAATAAAATAACTAGAATACACGTACAGAATGTCTGTACAGTATAAAAACTGAACATCAAAATGATACTAATCAATTTAAAGATTAACATTTAAATAAGATGTTTGGAGTTTTGGGAAATGTCTCAGCGTTTCTGTTACTGTGCAGGATTAATGTAGAGTAAAGGAATTTAATGTGTTTGCTGATGTTTCAGCAGCAGTGAACATTAAAACCAGCCGTGGACAGAGAGGTGATGCTTCTATAAGTGGAACAAATAAACACAGGGTGTACCAGCCACGTCGAACTCGATCTCCAGTGTGAGCTGAGCTGTGATGGACGAGTCTCTGAGCAGCTGATTGGTTTCTTCCAGAGTGGAGTCTTCAGTAGGAACTCCATTTATGGACAAAATCCTGTCTCCGATCTGCAGGATGCCACACCTGCAAACACACACACAGGCACAGATGGTGGGGTTAGGCTCAAAATGAAGACTGGAGATAATACAGTCATGGAAGTAGAGTTTGGTCATGAACGCGTAAATATCCAACATGAAATCAGAGATGTGCATAAACGATCAATTATTCAATTACAAAAGCAGGGACGGGAAACAATGAAAGCACAGAGGATGAATCAAAGCAACTCTGTCCAAACGGAAACTACTGCGTTGTCGTAATCTTCTGTGTGCGTGTTTACCTTTCAGCCGGGCTGTCTGGGTCGATGTACGCGATAAGAGGCGGCGACGATAACGTTTCCGTGGCGAAGACTCCGCCTTGCAGCTGCAGGCCGAACCCCATGATGCCGTCGCCTAGCAGCATCACCTCTGTGGTTTCCGTGTGAACAACCTGTCCAGCGAGACCCACAGTGCTGGACGCGAGAGACACTGATGGACAGGGAGGAAGCAGGGAAGGGAAAGCCACACAAATAAGAAACAAGTTGTAAAAACATCACAACCGACTGATGCTCTGAGTCAAACTCACATGAGCTCTTAAAATCCTTCTTCTTAGGCTTCCTCCTCATCAGCGTGCCTCGTGGACTCGTGGGATACATGTTCCTGGGCAGGGTGCTCATGTTGAGGGACGAGAGACTATAGGCCGACATGGAGCCAGGAGAGAACGAGTGGCTGAGAGCTGCAGAGAGAGACTATAATGTAACTTTTAAGCAGATAGATTAGTGAATCTCTCTTTCAAGACGAAGAGAGTCAGAGAGAGAGGGAGGTGGACGTACGAGGGTTGTTTGTATGGCGGTTGTGAGACCTGGCAGCTGATTGGTCGGGGTGGTACGTGTTGTAGTGGTATGGGGGTAGGATGGGAGCAGACCCTCCGGTCTCCCAGGGGAGGGGGCGAGGACTACGCTGCACCTTGACTGCACGGACACACACACAGAGGAGGGTGCATAGGTTAAGACAAGAGGAAAGGTCAGAGGTCAGGAGGTTGCTCGTCTCACAGCTTTGGGAAAAGACTACATATTTGCATGTAATCTTCCTTCTTAGAGCTCTTGTGTGTGGGCCCTCCGGTTTTGATGTGTGTAGCTGTAGTGTGCAGCCAGTGCTGTGACATTCATGTGTTTGTACCGTGCTGTGGTGCATTCAGGGCCGGTCGGGCTTGGTGTTGCGGCAGGATCTCCAAGCGGACGGTCTGACAGGAGGCAGAGAGCAGTTGAGTGGCTTCGGCCAGAGAACAAAACTCCATCGATTTGCCATCAACAGACAGGATGTGGTCTCCTGCATGAAGTGCACCACACCTACACACACACAAAACTAAGGTGAAGAATTTCTGCAAAATGAAAAACTAAACTTAGGATAAAATGAAATAAAGCGTGGTGTGTGGCGAGCTCATCGGTCTGATTCCACACACAAACAGACGAACACCTGTAGGGGTCAGAGGTCAGGTACCTGTCTGCTATGCTGGCTGGTTTCACCTTGTCGATGATGATCACCTGCTTGTTACAGAACATGGAGGTGGACAGAGCCACGCCCAGACTGGAGCCCGACGCCTTGGCAACCTCAACCAGCAGTGGCCCCGACGCCGTGGCAACAGAGTCTGAAGGATGTAAGAAAAAAGTTACAGTTGAATGAAGTCTGTAAAGGTACAGTCTGATTCCCATCCTAATTCAAGTATCATACTATCGTGAACTGACCCATCACTGACACGTCGTACTCGATCAGCAGCGTAGCTTCCTGCCCGCACTGTTTCAAGATGCTCATGGCCTCAGATATCGTGTTGCCATGGAGACGAATCCCATCAATGCTCAGCAACCGATCACCTGGTTTTATGGTTCCTTCTCTGGAGAGACACAAAGGTGATCGTGTCAGTTTTACCAGAGCTCATGAGATCCATCTGTGACAACTATGACCAAAAGCTCCACTGACAATTTTAGATCATGACAAAAAATATATATAAATAATTTATAAAAAGCAAAAGCTCCAGACAAACACAAAGGTCAGACATTCACCTGTCGGCCGGTCCCCCTGGTCTAATGGTTGTTATGACAATGGGCCGAGATTTATTCCTGTCCTCATGAGCTCCTCCTGCAAACACAAAGTCACACTGAGTATTTACAGTATTCTTCAGCGCTTCAGTATTTGGACCTAATGAAAAGGGTGTAGTTTCACTACAAGCACAAATGATTACATTTGTGTCTGTGAAACATTTTTTCATGCAGACCATGGATGGTTTTACTACTTTTACTTAAGTGAACATCTGAGAACTGATCATTAAACTAGAAACACACTGAGCTTCTCTCACCTCGGATGACGAAGCCGAAGCTGTTTCCTTCCTTGTGCAGTGTGACTTCCACGTTCTTAAACATGACCCCTGACCCCTGCACGGCTGCAGCACAACATTGACACGTCAGCGACGTTGTTAATCCTTCTTTACCTGTTATCATTCACAACCTCTGACTTCGAGCGTAAACCTGCCAGACCCAGGTCAAATGCTGACATTTACACACTTGACTCCATGATTACATGCATCAGATATGACTATAAATATATTTACTACAGTTGTACAGCACGCCACTACTAATCCTTGTCGGTTACTTACAGACAGGTGGCAGTTCATACTCGACCTCCAGGACGACCCTCTCCCCGACGTTCTTCAGCAGACTGATGATTTCATCGTGTCTGAACTTGGCCAGGTTGATGCCATTAACGGAGCGGATGTAGTCGCCCACGTTCAGCTGGTCGCTCCTGAACAAACACCAGCTCTTAATTTATCTCTTTATGAAAGCATCGCAAAATGCTGACTCATGAGCTGGGCTAACGTAAGCCGGTCTTACTCTGTGCACAAATTAAACAACAGAGAATCACTAGAGAAGGTACCCAGGTGTCAGCCACCGAGTAATGTTTGCTTTACTGTACAGACATATTTCTGGGTGCCCTGAAGGCATCAACTGTGATGTGACCTGCTTTGAATTTTAAGATCTGTACACACTGGTGCAGAAACATTAACATAAACGTCAAAGCGCTCCTGTCTCTCCTGCCTGCTGTTCAAGTGTATGTAGAGGTTTTACACAGCTCCCCACAGTTTAAATAACCAGACTTGAAACCTCAACCCAACAGAGACGCTTCTCCCACTGAGCCGAAGCAGCTCTGTGAGGAAGGGTGGCCCAGAATCGCTCCTGAACATTCACATCTGCAGCTACAGGAAGTTTGCTTGAGGATATTGCTGCCAAAGGAGGTTTAACCGCTTATTAAATCCAAGGGTTCACTTAGTGTGTCTAGCAGATTGAATATTTAATGACTGTGTGCAATAAAGACACAAGTGTTTGTGTTGAGTTCATGCACACTGTGCTTGTCTGGACTTTTACGTTGGGGGGGTTGACTTACTTTTCTGACACTAATTGGTTGTAAAAATTAAAGAACCTCAAGTATCCAGTGATGCGTCACCTGGCAGCGATGCCTCCCTGACGCAGGTTTGAAACCCGGGGTTTCCCATCCTTGTCGATGCCTCCTGAAACCGTCAGCCCAAGCGTCGTCCCCTCCTTCTTCATCAACTCCACCACGGAGCATCCTCGAAACTCGTCTACATCACAGTAAGAAGTACATGTTCTCGCTGTGAAGTAATTTACAGCACATTTCAGCATTTCCTCCAGTTCTGTTGGACAGTTTCCCTCTGACTGTCTCCTAATAATAATAATAATGGTCTGGACAAAGACAGAAGTGAAGTCATCTTCTATTCTGTCGTCCATCTATAATACATCAAAAGTCTGAAATATTTAACAGTAGGCAAGATGGATAGAGGGAGGCAGATATTTCACTCCAGACCTGGAACAGTGTGAAGAGATTGGCCCTCGGGTGGTAAAACCCAGAGCAGGACTTCATTAAACTGTTGCATTTTAATATTAATCAGACCAGGCTTTAAGAACAAGGACAAAGCCTCCACTTCTAGTTGGGATTCAGAGAGAAACAGAGGTGATGACCCAATGTCTAAACTGGTTAAGGAGGAATGTAAGGGTAAACTTTCAGCACCAGCCCAGAGAACTGCCCGAACATGCAAATAGGTCACCGGCTCCAGGTGGGAGGAGATAAATGCAACTCCAAGCATCTTCCTGCAGGTCACAGAGCTAGAAAACATCCAACGCCATGTTTCTGTGTTCTAGGTGCTGATGAAACAGCACTAAATAGAAATGATGGATGGGCATGAGCATGATGCAGGCTACCTGGAATGCTCTGTCTCCTGATGGCCAGCGTCCCGTCGGAAGGTCTCGACCCGGCAGAGTGTTTGGTGTACGGCCCCTCATCTGAAACACAATGAACCACACGTGACCATCTTCAGTAACACAGTGCTTCTGCTTGACAGCCATGCACCTCCTGTAACTGGCTCCATTTCTCAGCCAGTTCTGTCAAGTGGTTTCAAAGGTTCACCTGTTCAACAGCCTTACAGATTCATCTAACTGGGAAATGATGGGCCCCGTGATGTATCGGCACTCACCGTCATCCTCGGACATCGCAGACCTCCCGCTACAGAAATACATCTTAGAGCTCACCTAAAGCCTGTCTAGCATCACTAGCCTCTAATTTAGCACGTTAGCACGCTCAGTTCAGGTCTTGCTATTTCTTAGCGACTGCCAAAGCTTTAAAAAGAGACTAAAAGACCTTTCCTGACTGATCCTCTGCACGGTTCGCAGTCTGAAGCTGCTGCTGAGAGTCAGCCAGCTCTCATGAATAAAAAACTCCACAGACAGACAGAGGTGACCTCATCGGTACAGCGGCCAATCCCTGAGGAGAACACTGTGGTCTCTCTCAGTCTGGACCAATCACAGCAGTCCATAGGGGGGCTCTGGTGATGTCACTGCACAGATGAGAAGTCTGACCAAATGTGCAGAACATGAGTCCTGATGTCACCTAGACCGGTTCACATACATTTGGCCGGTTGGTGACTGATTCACAAAAAAAACCATCTGCAGCTCAGTCAAACCTTCGACAGATCCGATTATAACTCACTGTTCCCTGGTACTTCACAGTAATCGCAGCCACACTGTGCACTAACAACTGAGCGACACAACAGTGAGTCCACAGGCTCATTTGGTCCAAACCCTAAAGTTCTTATAACGCGTTTAACTTTGCGTTCTTACGCAATACGAAGTCTTCATACGACTAAAACAGCTAATTCAGCTGCCGCTCGACAGAACCTTTGGGATCAACACGACCCGGATGGATGGAAGCCTTCACAGAAACAACCAAAGGTCCTGCTACACCTCAGCAAGGTCCAGCTGTGGTGGGAGCTGGGCAGCAGCCTTTCAACGAAGCTTTGGAGAAGCGAGTGAATTAATCAGACTGAATCCAAGCAGCCAGCAGGCAAACGACAGAATAATGTCTAAACAGCTGTGTGTGAACCCATAGGTGGACATCAGTTTGGGCTGATTCCACTTTAGTCTATTTTGATCTTCAGCCCGGTTCCGTTTTTTCATTCTAAACCCTCTAGATCTGCTCTGTGCTGTTATGTCTCGCTTCAGCTCGGTTCCAGCAGCTGAGCTCAGAAACACAATGAGAGCCTGAAAACACACACACCATAACTAAGTGAAGATGAAAGCTGAGCCTCCTCCTCCTCCTCC
Source organism: Macropodus opercularis (assembly GCA_030770545.1). Lineage (NCBI taxonomy): Eukaryota > Metazoa > Chordata > Actinopteri > Anabantiformes > Osphronemidae > Macropodus > Macropodus opercularis. The sequence goes on from CM061108.1 coordinate 659,037, forward strand.
GGATGTAGGACAGCTCCATCTCCTTCTCTCTACCACAGGCTGCACATAAAGAAAGACGTCACAGTTCCACCACCAAGTTCTATCAGGCTGGAGGAGCTGAATGTTACAGTCGTCCATCCAAAACAACTTCTGCCAGTGACCTGTGTTATCCCACTGATGTGTTAATGGCTTTAACGTACACTCTCTACCTCACTGAACCATCGTCCGTCTGCCAGCCGTCTATCAGCACCGCATGATTTAACGCTCCTCCTCTCCAGACCAGCGCTCGGCGCATCACTCCCATCTACAAGCAAACGCTCAGTTCTCCACTGTGCTCTTCAACATCTCAGCCTCACAGGTTCTCACGTGATTCAGATTGTCTACGGCTTGGCCACTTTTCCATCAGGTGTCTCTACTCATCACCCAGAAGCTCGTATAGACACACAAGGTTCAATAATGTCAACACGATGAACAGGTTTAAGTAGTAAAACATATACCAGTGAAACAGATGAACCTGCATAAACAGAAAGTCTGATTGTACCTGTTAGATGAGAGTAACTGCGGAGGACGTTATTCTCCTTGAACAAATAAAACACCTAATTTTGCACTGTATGTGATTTATTTTGCTCGCTCTCAATGAGAGATTGATGGCTTTTCAATGTTCTAAAGTACTGCAGTCATGTTTGACTTTATTAACTTCGGGTCTTCTGTGCGCGCAGTCGCTCCATTTCTTGAGGATCCGTGCAGACGATCAGATCTTCAGACCAAAGACAGACGGGACCTGCCATCGGCCATATTCAAGCGATAACGTCGCAATTACGATTCCCTATCTTAAAATATTTCTCTTAAAATGTAAGTCATCTGACACGAGGAGGACCAGGCCACTCAAAAAACACAACATGTGCTGAATACAAAACTTCACAAACAGGCGTTTGTTCTGTGTGGTCACTGTTAAGCCAAAGCAGGATTTCTACAGCCACAGTCACACAAGAGCAGAACAAAGCACCTGATGCTCCAAATCTTCATTAAAATCCCTCCCAATACTACCACAGGCTACGTAATATAGACGAGCAGTCACTACAGAGGATGTATTTTTACATCTGTGTTCAGTTATGCGACGATAAATAAAACATATGTGATATTCACCCATCAGTGACATGTTTCCTCCATCACAGTCACACAAGAGGAGAAAAGAAGCCAAACTAACACCTGAAGCTTCAAGCTGAACCAGAATTAAAGATAAAATCTAATGGCAAAAACCAGATCACTGCATGTGTTGTCCTTCCTCCTCTGCTGCCCATTAATACACAGCATCAATATTACATTCATGAAAACAGGATGCTCGCTCTCTCTCACCGCGTGTGCTCACGCTCACTATGACGGTCTCTCATCCAGTGTAACCTGCAGCCATCGACTGAATGAATCCATCAGAAGATCGTTTTCAACACACACAGATGTCTTCTCTCAAAAACAAACCTCTCTCTCTCCTGTGTCAGCAGCTCACACCAGATGTCGCTCGCCCATGCCCACATGTATGTCACACAAGCAAACGTGTCTCCAACACACACACATGCAGTCTCCTCTCTCTCTGGCTCCTTTACCAGTGTGTCTCTCTGTCTCTCTACCTTTGTTCACCCTGCGCAGGATCTGGCAGCGACATTTAAACGACACAGCGATCATGGTGAAGCCGAGCCGAGGGTCGCCTCCCCCCCAGCGCCATGCAGATGCAGCCGCTTCGAACTACACCTCCTCCTCCTCTTCCTCCCCGGGGAGCGAGCGACTGACTGACGAACGACCTCAAGCAGAAGCCATCATCGAGGGAAGAGAGGGAGCGCTGCAGATGTGAAGCTCCTCCATAAAATGAGGCAGCAGGGGAGGAGGGGGGAGGTAGAGTCTGCGCAGATAGCAGGATGAAGAGGAGGAGGAGGGGATGGAGCGGTGATGTAGAGGCAGAGGGAGGAGGAGGAGGAGGAGGGAGGCTCCTGGATCCACTGTTTCTGTGCAGCTGCATGGATGAAAGAAGTGGAGATAAGCTGCAGGATGAAGGACAGCGATAGAGAGATGAGCGAAAAGATTAAATGGAGGGACAGAAAGAGAAGGAAAAAAATCTAATTAAGAAGGAAAAGAATAAGAGAAAAAAGGAAATAATAAAGGATGAAATGAAGGAGAGGAAGGAAACCAACACAGAAAGAAAAGATGAAAAGGCAATAAAGCAGGGCATGGAAAATAAAACGGGAAGCAAGAAAATATGAGGACAAAACGATGGAACGGGGTAGAAAGTAAGAATAGAAAAGGAGGAGAGTTTCAGTGAAAGTCTCAGAGCCACAGACTCTGCAGTGACAGCTGTGAAGACACCACTGCAGCACAAACAAACCCTTCAGGAGGGAAATGAGTGGGGCTCAGAACCACCGCTGATAAACCCCACCGTCCCTGAAGGTAGCTTCAGGTAGCTTCAGGTACAACCGCTTCCGTTGTTATGTAGCTACTGCTCCAACCACCGTGGGGCGTCTTCAGCTACTTCATCTCTGTGTCCTGATGCTTTTGTTCCTTGTGTGTGTTTGTGTAGTTTTGCTGTGTCTAAACTAATCAGGAAAACAACTGCTTCTCTGTGATTGGCCAGCAGATGAAATGGGCGTGGCCTCCCAGCAGGTAGTGAAGTGTTGGGACATGTGGGTCAGTGTTCCAGCAGCAGATTACATGGGATTAGTGTCAGAGTGTGTGTAGAGGTATTAACAGCGACATTTCCATGAAGGCAGGTCAACACATTAAACACATTCTGTCACATTCTTATCCGGTTTGACTCTCTGAGCTTCTGTCCCCAGTTTACCTGACTTACTGGTCTGTACTGGTCTGTGCTGGTCTGTACTGGTCTGTACTGCCCTCTGCTGGTCTCACTGGTTATCAGAGAAATGATGGTGTGCCGCGCCCCCTGCTGGACACAACACAGCAGCACAGTTGACAGCTGCGTGAATTAACTTTTCACTACTGTTAACGTCACTTATCTGCTAAATACTTTTAAGACTTCAAAGGAGCATAAACAGTGTAAGAATAATAACGAGTATTTCTATTAAGCTGATCACACAACTAATACCAAACCAACAAAAACTATGACTTATCCCTTTAGCTTCATGATCATCACGGCACAAAACCAGATGGGTCACTGGTAACTGTCTGTTACCACCAAGAGAAGCCACAAGGAGCAGTGAGACCAGAACCAGAGGAACCCGACATAGTAACAGAGAACTGATGGATCTGTGAATAGTGTTTTCACTCAGCTACATCACGGTAAACAGGTGCTTCCTGCAACGACTTACAGAGTTCAGCTGGAAAACACAAACTTTTACTACGCCTTCACTAAAGTGCGTCTGCATCTGTCGCTGCCAGTCGCCCTGCGAGTATCAGACATTATAATAACAGTGTACGTTACCATGCTCCTGCTGTCAATTCATCCAACACCCCTCGCAAAGCAAAACGGAGCCGTTACCATGGAAACAAGCTGATGAATAATTGAGGGGAGAGAGCGACCCTGCGCCGTACAAAGAGTGATTTTGAGAGATGAAAGAAGCGTTCACGCACGCACACACAGCCCAGGTTATCATCACAGCCTCCAGAATAACCACATCACAGCATTACACTGTGTGAGCGTGTGCGTGTCTACATCCACCGCCCAAAGTCAAACACGTGGGTTTGAGTCACCGTGACATCTCCTTATGTAAGCGCGCACGCACACACACGGACACACACAGACACACACAGAGTGCTAATAACACAGCTCCAGAGAGGGAAGAGCAGAGGACGGATGTGTAAACCTTTAATTAGTGCTAACAGTCACAGTCAGACTGACAAAGTTTCAGTGTGTGTGAGGAGCAGATGGAGTAACACTGTAATCAACAAACCCTCAAACACTCGAAAGCATCACAGAAGCTGGACTCTAAACTTCATGCAAACAACAGAACGACGCACTGGAAGTTAACGCGCCGTCGACAGAAACTCACAGTAATTATGACTTGTGTTTGTCATAATTACGCTTAACAAGATACAGATCTCGTAATCATGGGATGATGTACAGCAGACGACTGACGCAGGAACGTGTGGGAGTGTGTTGTAGATAATAACTCATAACTATTCACATTTCATCCGCTGGTACACATCGACTACTAAAGCTCCCAGAGATGCTTCACCAGCTACTACTGAGATTACTCTGAGGACAAACACCAGTCCAACTTATTTTTGTTGGACACTGGACAGGAAGTACTACTTTACCCTTAACATCGCGAACAAACACTTCACGACTACGGTCTGAGTAGCTTGGCTGTATGTGAACAAGCCTGACGGATGGTGGACGCACAAACTGCTACACTTCAGACTCATGTTTAATGTCAGGTTAGGATTTGGCAGAAAAGGACCAACCATGCTTTGGTTCAAGCTCGACTGCATTTAGCATTTTGAAACACTGACGGCCATCACTGTCCTTGAACGCACCAAGTGGTAGCTTTAGCTGTAGTACAGGAGCAAAGGCATCATGATTCCTGCGATTCCTCCTTAATAAAGGTGCTATTGCTCACGTTTGGTTTGGTCGCGGGGAGGAGTTGTCGAGACGCTGCTGATGCTGCACCACAGTGAACGCCAACCCATTTATATCTACGAGGTCAGGCCCAATAACTGTAACTGTCTGTTCTACTGCGTACGCTGCGCTGTGCTCCTTTTTCCTGAGTCTCCTTAGTTAAAGGAAACTGCTGCAGTTGTTCTTTAATTTAAAAGAACTAATTAAACATCAGAGCCAAATAATGAGGGGAAAGTGCTTTGAATCCTGCGAGGCCTGCGCATTAATTAAGGTGAACTTGTGCACATTTCTGCTCCACTTTCTCTCTCTGGTTGTGTTTATTGGCTGCGAAGACAATCCAGCAGTGAGGAAAACGCCTCCAGACCAGCACCAATCCAATCCCAGCACATGGAAGGGAGGAAAACGTGGGACTGAGAGTCGAGAGGAGTCTAACACGTTCACACATGGTGGCTATTAAAAACAGGTGGGCGTGGAGTCTGACACGGCTGCTGGTGGCAACCGACCGAGCACATGAAAATAAACTGGTTTTATGAGTTTAACATTTTCACTTCATTCTCTGGGTGCGAACACAGTCAGAGCAAGGACTTGATGAAGACACACACACCCTCCCTTCTGCCGCCCATTTCCCTCTTTAATCTCCATCATGTTGAACACAGGACCAGTTATGCTAATGAAGCCCTTATTCAAAGCATTAATTAGCAAATTTTGTTTCAGCAACCTTCACATAACACACGACTGCTGCAAAGCGCTCTGGTCTGAACCCCGTATCGCACAACAGTCAACATCGTTCCGCCTCATTAATGTGCAAATATATGCATCATAATGTTTCAACATGTAATGAGATCACGGAGTGTTCAGAGAGGAGGCGGCAGCGTAGGCAGAGAGGAGGGATGAGGAGACGCCACGGATGGAGGCGGAGCCAGAGGATTTGACCTCTGCCACGTTGAACCAGGGCATGTTGGGTTAAACACATAATCGCTGATGTGGTTTTGGTGGCTCTTAATACCAAATACCTCTGTTTATCATTAGCGCTTACAGCTAAGCCGACACTGTGCAGCTATTAATTCCTCTTGTATGATGTTTAACTCCCTCTGCACATTTTAATTAACCTCCCTGCACAACCAGACGCTGCCACCGCTCTGCTCAAACTGTACAAATCAGTGGAGGAGCTACATGGTAATAACTGTAGCAGTGGAGATAATGAAGCTATACGTTTGCTCGCTTGTACACAGAAACCCTGGAAATAAGACAAAACACAGAAACAAATACACAACAGACAACCAGACAAACAGAAACATGAAAAAAAGACTGCAAAAATACAGAACAATATAGAACTTTGCTTCAAATACACAAAACAATTGAATCAGCAGCTACAAATGCCCCCAACACTACGCAAATCCACACGCCACTACCACACCCAGGCGTCGGACTCCAGCGAGCATAATGTTCATTTGCATGTTTTCTTAGACTGAGCTGAGGTGAATCACTCGGTGCCACGAGCTTCTAACAACCAACCAGATTAAATCAAAGCTCCACTAAAAAAGGAAACAGAATTAAAATCGCACTGAAAAGGTCTGAGGGCAGAGAAAAGTGTGTGTCCGGGTTATCCAGTCAAGCAGCCTCAAATTGCCTTCATATAGAATCACACGCTGTGTTAAACACCCCCACACACTTAACGAGATACTGGTAGTTGCTGGAAATGTCTCTTGGCAGCTCTGCTACACAGGAATATTCAAGTAGTTTTTCAGGGGGATAATATAGTTCAGGGTCAGTTACACGTCCTATGTGCAGTTTAAATGAATAATGGGAAATTTACACGAGTGCAGCATGTACAGTATTTGGGATTATTTTCAAAATTCGCTCACAGCGAAATGCTTTAAATTCTCTGCAAACACAAAACGGGCTCCAGTTAATCTTAGGTCCACCTCATTCACAAGCATCTGAGACAACAAGGCCAAACACCAAAGTGAATCTCTTATCTGCTCGCAGCGCTCACACACACTTAAATCAGTGTCAACAATTTAGTAGACGGCGAGTTCAAGTCGTGTTGGAGATTCCTCTGGAGGGAGACAGATGGAGACGGGTGAGCTGTGAACTCCAGGTCATACGCACAAACAAAAAAATTCCAGTGTCTCGTTTTAGCTCAAGGGGCAGATAATAAAAACAGAATGAGCACATTTAGTATAGTGTGGTAAAACACACAACTAAATGCAGAGCATCATTCCCAGCAGCACTACAACAAATACAGCTTGAAAACTGGGATGATTTCACCTTTTATCTATTACAATTTTCTGTTTTTCCCAATGACTGCTGACCGAACTGAAACCTTTATTATAGCATTATGTACAACTCAAATAATTTAAGCACGCTGCAATTTCAGTCTCATTCTGTGAAGCTGTTTAGTTTAAAAGCAGCCCTTTAAAAGACACCATTTCCCATGAGTCCTAGAGGTTCACAGACCAAAAAGGTGAGTCCATGTGTCAGTGGACGACAGGGCTCAGACATGTCTGCGATAACAGCAGGATCGTTATTCGTCGAGGTGCGAGTGGGTGGTTAATAACATTCTGCGTGTGATAAACTTAGACTGCTTTCATTCCTGCTTCACTCTGACTTTAAAGCTTCCTGTTCAGACTGTGAACGTCCTTTGAGGAAGATCTTTGATTTGTGAAACTCGGCGGTTTAAATCCAATTTGACAACTAAAGAAGCAGACCAAGAACCGAGATTAAAAATAGAACAAAAGCAGCATGAAAACAGAAGCGATGACAGATTCCTGAGTTTAAAGCAACAGTCGTGGTGTTGGGATATGGACCAGGACACGGGAAGCTGGAATTGGAGCGTGTGCGTTCCCACGGCGTCGGCATTCCTGTCCACTTACAGAACTCCTTGTTATTATCACAAACCACCTGGACCCCCTCCATCACCTGCACACCTGATCTTTACGCTGGAAGAGTACGATCATTGTGTGGACATTTAACTTCAAAGCATATGTGAGGTTTAAGACCTGGTTTTAGGTGCAGGTTAGTTTAGAGGCGAAGAGCGAGTTAGACAGAGGTGAGGGTTTAGGTAAAGAGGCATGTTACCTGCTAACGTCCCTATCAATAAAAGGCACACTGGAAAATCTCCAGAACTACAAAGTACTTTAGTTTGAGAAGAAAAGTAGTTATTCTATGAGAAAAGTTCATTGGAAGCAAAGCTGTCAAAGGAATGTAAAAACAGAAAAAGCACTGAAACATTTCCCTCTGACTTGTGTAAAGGTAAAGCAGCATATAACGCAGAAACTCCAGTGAAGAAGTACTTGAGTAAATATATGCATTTACTTTCCACCTCCATGTACTGAGTGTGTGGGGGCTACAGAATGCATGATGTCAAACTGAGCGCTCACAGCTGTAAGAAGACCAGATCGCTGTAACCGAACGGTGCTTCCCTAACGACCTTCATCCATAATACAACACGCTGAGGGATACTTCAAGTGTCATAATCTGTTGACAAGCCCCTCTCGCTCCTTCACTCCAGCAAGGCATAATATGAAGCGCCCCCTTCCCTCTCTCTCCCCCAGTGTGTTTCTCTGAGACTCACTCAGTAGGTGTGTGTTGTACTTGCTGGTGTAGTAGTAAACGTCCTCGTAGCCTTCCTGGTAATCGTCGTCTGCCCGGTACCTCCTCCCTCGCCTCCTCCTGCTCAGCAGGCGCAGCAGGGCCAGGAACCTCTCCATCACCACCTCGCTCACACACCGGGCACGAGCCGAGCCGGACCAAGCCGGGCCGGGCTAAGCTACAAGCTTACAGCAAGGCTGATAATAACGCCGAGAGCGAACAGCAATCGTTATTCCACAGAGAGAGAGGAGAGATCAGGTTTCCTACTTGCTCACTCTGCCTCTGCTCCCTCTCTCTCTCTCTCTCACACACACCTCTGGATGTCACACATGCGCTCACACGTTAGCAGGCATGTAGACGCTCTTTGTATTCTCCCCTCTCTATCTGCAGCCTCCCTCTCCTCCTCCTTCTTTGGGCTGCTGGTGCATCTAGACAGGCTCAGCCAATCACAGGGCTCGCAGCTCTCACACACACACACACACACACACACACACACAGCGCGTATGCTAGCTTTGCTCAGTGGCTGCTCTCGCCCTCTAACACACTCCTCCATCTCAGCCTCCATTGTGTGTGAATGTGCACTTGAAGAGTCAGCAGTGCTGAGTTTCCTTCATTAGCTCCTTCCTTCCCTTCTTACGCCTTTTCTTCTTTTCCTACCTTTGCATCTCTTTGCTCCACCCACTCCTACACTCACACACACACCTTTGTGTAGTCACTGTGAAGGAGGAGAGGAAACTAGGAAAAGGACGAAGGAAACAGAGGAAGAGAAGACATGAGAGTAGGAGAGAATACTAGGACGGGAGAGGAGGAAACCCAGGGGAGAGGAAATTAGTAGGAGACAGGAAACGAGAGAAGAAAAACTGGAGGAAGCAAGGAGAGAACAATGACGAGAGCTAGTTCAAGAGAAAAGGGAAACTAGGAGAGAAAAGAGGAAACGTGAGAGGCAAGGAGGGGTTAAGGAAACATGGGAAAATATGGTGAGGAAACTAGGAGAGGAGAGAAGGAAACAAGACGGATACAGACAATATGTTCCAATGAGCAGAAAAGGACGAAGTGACAAAGCAGAGGGGAAACTAGGTCACTCTGACAGAGACCAGGATCCTGTGGTATGTAAACACCTGATCTCTGCTGAACAACTGGGAGCTCAAAGCAACTTCAACATATGGACTTAAAGCCACACTATCACTGCGACTAGAGCTCAGGGTCAGGCCGAACACTGCTCCTCCAGCTGCTGCCGGGAGCCCAAAGGCGATCCCAGGCCAGACAGAACGGTACTCCAGCTGTTCAGGTGCTCCGCTCAGACTCTACGGGGGCCTTTGTCAGGGACATGTTGACCAGATGCGGAACCACATCAGCTCAGGCTAAAAGGTTGAAGGCGCTAAACTACGAAGTAAACGACGCCCTGCAGTCTGACTCGGAGGAGCAGATGTGCTGAGATAAGCCCGAGGCTCTGAATGATTACTGCATCTTCCCTGTTTCCTCTGTGTCCTCTGGACTCTGCAGTTTTCTGTGAGAGGCAAAAAGAAGCATGAGGACAAGCAAATAAGCTGCATGAAATACTTACACGTACACACAACAACCAGATCTACGAGTAACTAGACATGAGCCGATCTAGACACTACCTGAAAATGTGAGAAACAAGCAACACCATGCCAGAACCTCCTGAACCGGACCTTGTGGACTTGAAGCAGTGTTTGCAGATGTAAATGACATTATAACAGTTAACGGGGAAAGAGAGGAACTGTAACCTCTTTCTTTACCCGTGAGCCTTGACAAAGATCTATTTCTCACTTCCATCTTTGCTGTGACACCAGCTCTCGCTGCACTGAACACGAGAAGTGGAGGTGTTCAGCGCAGGTTTAGAGAAAACAGTTCGGCAGCCCAGACGCCTCCCGACCTACTGGCGAGAGGCTGCCACAGACATTTGGCCTCATACAGACCCCATGTGTATCTGACCATGTGGGCTGCTAATGAGGCCAAGCAAGGCTACAAGTTGGTCCCATGTGGTGCCATAATTGTGTCAAATTATACAATTTTGGGTTAATGAGAGGAGCACGAGCAGGGTTCTTTTCCTCTGATGGGTGAGAGTAGCCTACTGTATGAAAACGCGTTAGCGATAAAACACTAGTCTCACATGGGAGATAAAAAAATCACACACAATCCTGGATCCAAGCAGCTCCTAGTTAGACATGCTGGCTGCGGAAATCACAAATTGGCAGGGGAAGCAGAGCGATCAAAGCCTGGAGAACATTCAGTCATCACACACAGACAGAGAACCAGCAGGTACGCACCATGCTGAATGTAAACAAAGACGCCGTGGAGCTAATCAACTAGTCCCAGGTCCGACATCAGATTCTAGAATTTTAGGAGAGAAACGGTGGAGGAAGATTTAAGGACAATTAATAGACATCAGCTCCACTGACGCATGAACACAGAGGTGTGTGCTGCAGTTTCGTCAGCTGTTCAAATACACACAAGAGAGTATTTGTATTCCCAGCACTGACACTGTACCGGACATGGGCAGCAAACTGGACACCTCACAGGAAACAGCCTGATGCCTGTTTATGTGTCAGAAAACCTCTGTGAACTCTGACCTTTGACCTGACGGTGACTGACAGGTGGTGAGCAGGGTGTGGAGTCAGGGAACTATGTTTGGTGTGCGAATGAGTGTGTGACCCCTGGTTTGACCCGTTGTCACGTCCTGACAGCTCTTGCCTCCCATGCTGCACTGAGGAAGGTTCTGATGGACATAAGACAACACACACACAGCACCAGACAAAATTAACAAAACAAACCCAAATAACCTCACCCATGTTGATCACAAGCCAGAATTGCTTATTTTTAATGAAGTAGGATCTTTAGCTGCTCCGATGCACGGCTGACCCACTTTATCACATCGAAGAAAGCATTATTTTAAAAATGACAAAACGTTGAATATTCTCATTTCACCCAGAATCCTTCAGCCTGAGTTACAGCTTGTTCAGGACAGAGGGAGGAGTCCCCACATTGGCGTGACGCCGCCTCCTTCACCTGTCAGACAACCCCCGAGGCCTTGGACGCCCCACAAACTGCTCACCGACGCCTCGTACTGACAGAGCGGACGGCCGGGCAGATGGCGGACTCACATTTACTGACACAGGCAGGAAAGGAGAGAGGCATCGTTGCTAAAAATGTGTAGGGTCGTTTGCATTTGCCTCTCAGGCTTCTTCAGCTCTGTAATGTGATTGGATGCCATCGGTATATGTGTGAGTGTGTGTAAAATCTGATTCTTCACGCTTCCCTGCGAAAGGAACACACACACACACACAATCTATCCTCTAGCTCCCCCTCCTGGTCGCTCAGAGAAGACCTGGGCTGTTGAGAAACCGGCTATTTCAGACACTTCCCATTGCTAAAGATGAGCAATGATTCCCTGGGACACACAGGCAGTGATTGATAAAGCCCGAGGGACCAGAGGACAGACGCAGAAACAAGCAGTATAAAGGAGAGAGGAGGGAGTCGATGGTCTTAATGGACTGCTGAGTGGCTGACCTTGATTCCTAATGGACGCACACTGACACACAGACACACACAGCACTGACTTCGATTCATGCCCTGAAGGCTCAGCTCAACTTGAACCTGAACCCAGAAAGCGACCAGGACAAACAGCTGGACAACAGCAAAGACATTGTCTCCTACAATAACAGCGATAATTCATACAATGAATGGATGCCACGCACAAGACATCAGGGTCAGAGGTCACGATGCATCTGAACAGCAAAACCTATAAAAACACATGGACAGTGGGGTAGGACACATCAGAACCGCGTCTTTGCAGACCCGGGCCCCGCTCGACACTCTCCGCTCCACATCCATGCCTCCTCTTTGAGAATCTATATAAATGAGCTATTGTGAACCCGATTCTTCTCCTAAAACTCCTTTGAGCTTCGACGGGCAGCTCCAGCTGCTTGATGATGTAGAATTCACAGTGACTGGTTGAGGTCCGGGAGCCTCTCCGCTCTCTGACTCCATATATGAGGGAAGGAGGCTTTAGAGGGGATCAGCCTTTTCCTCGGCCAAGGACAGGCAGCAATACACACTAGAATGCTTCCAGCACCCAGAGAGCAGGAGCAAGAAACAGAGTTATCAGGCTCCGCAGCTGACGAGCACACAAACGCACAACACTGACAACGGATAAAGCAGTTCAGAGAAAGTCGTGTGAAAACGGCTGCGTCTCTGTCGCTGCAGGTCTCAGTGTCAGACCAACTGCTGGACTGTTAGACACACGCAGACATCGTGTGTGTATCAATAAGAGTTTTGTGTCAGTGCGTCCGTGCTGAGCTCATCCACGCAGAAAATGAGCGAGTGTGGCTGATGCCAGCAGCTCGGCTGTCCACCTGGACGCCGCCCAGGGCTGAGCGGACATGTGTGAGCTATTATACGTGTGTATTTGTGCCGTGGTGGAAAACAGCGAAGCACATTTGTTAACGTTTAAGTACAGCTGCACTATATACATTACATTTATCCCAGTACTGTTATTCCTTTTTTTTTATCGCAGTACTTCTACAACGTGTACAGTACGTCTGCGTGTGTGTTGTCAGGATGCAACACATGAAGGACATTAAAGCAGATTCTGATCCCGAGGCTGTTTTTAAGTATTTATAGAAACCCTGTTCTTTGATTCCTGTTTCATTAGTTCCATCAGTTGATGATGTTTCACTCAGCGGTTTTATTGCAGAGATCTGGAAAATGTCCTGATGTCTGCAGCAGAGATGGGAAACAACAGTCGCACAATCAGGATGTGAACAGACACACAGTTAAGCCTGACAACAAAAAGCTCAAAACAAAATCCTATTGAATTCATCAATCAATCATTCCCGTAATAATAAAATAATTTGAAGCAACTGTTGTTTTGTACTCAGCAGTAAAGATGTAACTGGATATTTGGCTTTTTCCAATCATGTTAACTACACAATTTATAACAGATCAGATATAAACAGAACCCCTGCAATACTGAGATTTACGAAAACATACTTGACCGTACACAAGCGCACAAAACCACAAAGAGGGAAACTCCTGACAAGCTCTGGGTGTGAAGTTCCTATAAACAAACAGCCCATTAGACCTGCGCTGCCAAGCAGACGTTAAGGTTTCTCCAACCTAAACAAATCCCAGATTTCAACGTTTTACACTGAATGGTTCAACTGCAAAATGTCGCAATAATCCCACCTTGAACAGGCAACGCGGGAAGAGCTAATGACACACAGTCAGCAGAGTCATGGCGAGAGAGAGACAGAGACAGAGAGAGAGAGAGACTCTTGGTGAAATGTGTCAGAGACGATAGGGATAATACATTAATCTGAGGAAAATGGATGCGCACGCACACACACACACACACACACACACACACACACACACACACACACACACACACACTTAAGTCTGCTTCAATAATCCTGAGGACAAAGATGAGCAGAGTTCTGACATCAGCACCTCTTATAGGACAGTGTGCGTTTCCCAGAGTGTGTTTCTGTGGGTGGTTTGTGACTCTGTGTGTTGCTGTGTGTTTGTGTTTGAGCCATTTTCTCTGCTTCTTAGTGAAGAAGCCTAAAACGGTGGCATGATGTCATGCTGTGACACACTCTAACACGCTGCAGTCATCCGCCGAACGCACACTAACGCGCTGCACGTTACACTCTGAGCCACACGCGTGATTTCTACCGGACCTTCCTGCCGGTTACGTGAACGTCATGTTGAAATCCCACCGTCAGATGTGGGAGCTGCTGAAGAGCTTTTAGTCATGAGCAAATGGAGTTTACCCGACAGTGGAGCAACTGTCAATGTTACATTTATCTCTAAATTACTATGTGCCTGTGGATACAGTAGGATTTATTGGCCTGGCACTAAACATCAACGGTCCAGAGTGAGTGTTTATCTAAGGCTCCCGTGTTCCGAATGCAAAGCAGAGGTACATGTACATCTCCCTGGACCCGCAGCCTCTTACAGTGATACTACACAGGAGGAGGACGAGCATCAAAAGTAGACTACAAAGCTTTTACTACAGATTTTTGACAAAAAAAAAGGTAATTTGCATAAAAAAAACAATTGAAATCCGGAGCAGATTCTGAAGCAGCAGCCTTGTTCAGGGCTTCAGACGTGTGTGGAAGCACACAGGAGTCAGGTGGGCTTCAGAGTTATCACCCAGCCATCTGCTGAAACCACTCAACTACAGATTAATAGCCCGAGGCTGCAGTTGTCAGGTCCTAACACTGTCTGGATGAATGTTCGTGGGGACATTGTGGACACGATGCTACTGTCAAGCAGCAGCCAGCAGAGGTCTGGTCACAGCTCAAACCTTCTCCGTGGCCCGAGGGGAACAGGTGCCGGTCCCTTCTGGACGCGGCAGGTAAGAAACCGGGGCCGTGACCCCGACGCCAGCAAGGAGCCGTAAAACTGTCCCATAGTCTTACTCTTCCTACGCACGGACTCTTCTGGAGGTTGAGCCACCTCCATCCCTGTCTGTTACTGCAGACAGGTGATGCTCATTTGGATAAACAAGGGATTGACTGGAAGGAAGCAGAGAACCAGGTGCAGTGGAAAATAATAATATGAAGACGTTTACAACGCACAGCATCTGTTGGAATATTTTGGGAATGCTGTTACTCTAGAAAACTAATCAGCACTGCAGTAGTCCACTGTGTCTTGCATGGTGTGTATGTATTATTTACCTGTGATGTATTTTTACCCCCTGCCTGTCTTGAGTGATGTTTCATGTACTGTATTCTCTCTGTCTACTGCTGCTTTCCATGTTTTAGTGAATGGTTCCTAGTATTTTTTTCAGCTCCCCGCTGTGACGGCCTGTGACCACTGTTTAGCTTGGAGCTGTACACCTGTACCTTACACATGTACCTGTCCTTGAGCACTAAAAAACACTGGTATATTTCATAACAGCTGCTGACACTGAAGGAGCTTTGAATTCATCTGCAAATGTTCCTATTGATCAACTATTTTGTCAATCACATGACAGAAGATTCACAACCATCAATCCAAGTCCTCACAGAAATAAAAGCTCAACAGGCCGTGACGTCAGCGTCACATTTCATCACATCACATCATCTCCCCATAAAAAAGTGAAACATTCCCGACTGCAGCATCTCAGGCCTGAGCCTTCGCTGCTCTTCCTTAATGCTGCTTTCCTCCACTGCATCTCTGCAAACGGGACATATTTTATACACTTCAATAAGCTCTCGCACAAATAATCTGAATATAAGTCAGTACAAGATAAAGATCCACAAATCACTTGTCACTACTCCTTAAGTAACAAATTAATTTCTCAGAATACATTCATTCAACAAGTCACTTCCTCAATTATCGGTCGCTCCGTGTGTTCCTGAGCAGACACTGTTGGTCAAAAACGTCCTGTGGAGCTTCTGGAGCTTGTGGAGGTTCTGGCGCTTGTGGAGCTTCTGGAGCTTGTGGAGCTTCTGGAGCTTGTGGAGGTTCTGGCGCTTGTGGAGCTTCTGGAGCTTGTGGGGGTTCTGGAGCTTCCGAGCGGCTGCTTGAGTATCTACCTAAATGACACTGGTTCGTGTTGGACTGACTGATTAAACTTCGCTTTAATGAACAAACTTTGGTTTTCGTCATGTTTTGCAGCAGACTTTTAAACGCTACTGGATTCCACTGCATTCTACGCGGTACCACCGGATTAGCTGCGGGTCCATTGCTGTAGTACCCGTGAAGCGCCTGTCACGGTACCGGAGCTGCCCGATGCAGGTGGTCGTACACGCACGCGCAAGGGCAGGCGCCCCGGTGGAACCGCTGCTTAGCCTGTTGGCTAGCAGCCCTGCTAGCAGCGCTCCGCTGCTCGGTACCGGTCACCGGTTACCGCGCGTACACGTTAGCAGCGCACGCAAGCGCACACACACGCAGCGTAGACAGAATCACCGTAACGTCACTGTAACAACACACGCGTTCACACCGTAACGGATCCGGGACTAAGTTTGACTCATTACAGTCGGTGCGCTGCACGAGAGAACGCGCCAGTGATAATCAGCACGCGCACACGCACAGGTAGGGACGGGAACACGCGCGCGCGCAGGTCGGTATGAACCTGCACGGATTGGTCTCGGTCCGGTCTTACCTCCCTCCTGGTCCGGTTGGAGACAGGCCGGGATGTTTTTCTTCCAGCCGGGCATGATACACCTCAGGGCGGATAGGGAGTCCAGGGCGGCCCGCTAGCAGACACACACCACCAGCAGCGGGAGCGGCGACAGCAACATGGCTAGTTAGCTTTAGCTTCGGCTGCTACGCCTCCCCCTGCATTGCCTGCCTACGTCGCTCTACCACGCTCTCTCTCTACCTCGCACGCGCAAACGAGCCCCTCTCTCTCTCTCTCTCTCTCCCCCTCCCCGGTCTCTCTCTCTCTCTCTCCACCTCCCCGGTCTCTCTCTCTCTCTCTCTCCACCTCCCCGGTCTCTCTCTCTCTCTCTCTCTCTCTCCACCTCCCCGGTCTCTCTCTCCCTCTCCTCTCCCCTCCCCTCCCCGGTCTCTCTCTCTCCTCTTTTCTTCTCTTTGTCGATGTCGCTCTACCCCCCCCCCCCTTGTAACTCGACCCCTCGAGCCTCGCTGTGGTCTCAGGAGAAGTGTTGGGCTCAGAGAGAGCGAGTGACGTGATAGTAGTGAAGGCGCGAGGACGCGGGCAGGGCCGAACCCGAACCCGAACCCGCTGCTTCTTCACTAATAGCCGTTGAAGTGATTTCCCCGCAGTCACGCGCTTCCAACCTTCACCCATTCATTCACAGCCAGAGGAGCAGCCACTTCCTGACGGCGGGGCTTTGATGAGGACGTTTACTCGCCACTTATTACATTTAACACTATTAAATGTTTAACTGAGCTACAATCCAACACGTCTCTGTCTAATAACTTGGCTTTGTTTCATTGAAGTTTGAGCTCGGACATCATTCAGCTACTCTAATATTCTAGGGCACCATTGACAGTGATGGTAAAAATGTATTTTCATATAGTTATACACAGAGAATGCAAAGGCTTGTTTGTGTCTTCAACAGGTGACCTCATCTGCTTTGTTAGATTATTCTTATTCTGTGTTGTGTTATGGTAAATGACACGTAAGTAGCCTACTGAAACACAAACCACCACACGTTCAGCTCTGTCAGTGAAGAATATAATAGATGATGCAAAATACACAACCTGCAGACATATTAAGCAGAACCACACACACACACACACACACATTGCTGGTATTTAAAGTTCTTGTGTCGACTTGCCTCTGAGGAATTCATTCCAAACTCCACCTGGCTGTAGATTAAAGGGAAATTCAAGCAAATTTTACCCTTTGATTTTAAAGTAAAGAACAAAGAAAACACAGAAAATGACTAAAATGTGCTGAATAAACACAGAGACAAACGATTAGAAGCAAAATTACAATAAAGAACAAAACAGACAGAAAGAGAATAAATGAAACAAGAATAAGACAGAATGGACACCAACAACATTACACTGGTTTGGTTTTTTGTTATTGCTTCGTTTATTTCAGTCTGTCCTGAGTCCTGTGTGGGGTTGGGGAATCTTTTACCTGTTTGTGCCCCGGCGCCCCATTTTATATAATCTGTGCATGGATCTAATTCACCAGATTAACAGTCTGACAACAGCAGCAGTTAACTGAGGCACAGCCATGTTTGCTCCCCACGGAGCTGTGGGAGACGGGTGGAGGAGGACGAGGGGGAAAGGAAGCAGTGAAGTGGAAGAACGAGTCTCTGCAGGCTACAAGACAAAAAGCAGACTGACCTCAATATGAAGAGCGAGACAAACAGATACAGTCAGAGCGAGATGCCATCATCACCATAAACCGGAATCAAAGCGGGCACGTTCAGCCTTTTGTCCACTGCTCATTTCTTCCTTGCTGAAGCACAGTTGAAACCAAGCAAATGTTAATTAAAAGACTAGTTCATACGTCTAAATGAGACAGAGGAGATAAAATATAAGAAATGCAAAAAAAAATCACTACAGACGGAACAAAATAACCAATAAGTCACCGGTCTGATCAAGGTGTGACACAAGGATTCGCCTCCACCGTCTACCTGTCTGTGCCTATTTGTTTGTAACCCGTGCATGTCAAAATTCACATTATCATCAGAGTCGTTGTATGTTTTCCGAGAGACGTCTGAAGACGACGGGTGTTTATTTGTGATGCAGCTACAGCCTTGTTTGGTAGATTACTGTCAAGCGTTGCCAGTGCATTAAACCACACACACTGGAATCACAGTGTGCATATGTCAGTAGCTGCATTACGTGTCAATAGAGAGAGAGCGAGCCTGGGGGGCTGTAAACATCCCACTCAACCGATCTGTGACTCATCACAAACACACACATTTCTGCTCCAGTATTTGTGAGGACGCTCATTCACATGGACATAACCCATAACCCTTCACCACATTCATGTATATGAGGGGGACTCATTTTATTATTTCATAACTCATTTAAATCTTTTAATTAAGATCCCCTGTGCAATAACTCTATGATATTAGACCATCAACTGAACCGTAAAATTATAATTACATTCTACAATAACATCCCAAATAACTACAAGATGCGAGAAATGACCTTGAACCGACCAAATGGCCAGAATGATGCCACTGAGCCAAAACTGACAGAGCTGAAAGAGCGTTTGAGTCAGAAAAGGCTCTAAACAGGATGATCAGAGTTAAGAGGTTAGAATAAAGCCTGCAGATTTGTGAAATGCCTCCACTGCTGATGCACAGATCTGCAAGTGGTCCTCACAAACACAGCTGATGTACACAGGCAGCCACTGCTCTCAAGCAGCATGAATCAACAGCCGCATCCTGAATACCCTCAATCTCTCTGCTGCATGTATGAAATTACAGTGTGTGTTTGCGGGTGATTCATTATTTAGCAGTGGTAATGTGCACAATACAGCTCCAAAAGCACACGCACATGCAGATAGCGCTCCACACACTCAGATTTGATTCCCTTTGAGCCAGTAAATGGGAAATGGCTCTCACTGAGGAGTTTGAATGGAGACACCTGCTGCAGGTGATGGAGGCGAGGGTTCTTATCCAGGCAGCTTTATTTAAACAGCCGCAAGCAAAACCTACTGAGATGGAGAGTTTAGACGCGGTTTTAAGGATTTGAAGATGTTTTCTGGAGTCATTAATAGACAGTTAATAAGTCAAAAGGCTGAGGACACTCTTGATGTAATCATTTATAGGGGTGTTTAGCTAAGTCCCCTCGCTTTCTACTGAAAGTCGTGTCTGTTTTGGTCATTTGTGATTTTTTTGTCTCCCTACTTTTTTGCCGGTTTTTGGTTCCTTTGTGTCTTTATTGTTTTGCTTTTTTGCCCTGTGATTATTTTGATTTTGTGTCAGAATCAATCTAATCTGACTTAATTTCTGGCAAGACACTTAAAGATCTATATAAATTCTGATTAATGGAATTTTCGAAAAGGAGGCCCTGTGAGGCTGACGTGTCTTAATGTGTGTTTATTCATGAATCAAGTAATGAATTCAGAATAACACAGGCAACGTTGGTTCACGCGCACGGTCACTAACCGCACTGTGACCTTCGACCCCGCCGCGTCCAGCTCTGCTAACCCCGCCCCTCTGCAGACAGAACGGGAGCTCCATTCAAACACTGCAAACTCCGCGCTCCGGAATGCGACAGTCGTTGTAGAAGGAGAGAAAGGCGGCAGCAGCAGCAAACACGCACTGATCGTCCTAAACCGGATCGGAGGGGAAATCAGCAGGCAGCCAGACACGCCAGCCAGTCAGCCAGCCGCCGGAACACACCAGCCCTGAGCGCAGTCTGCTAGCAGGAGGCTAACGGCTAACACCAACATGGCGAGCGCCTCGTACCACATCTCCAACCTGCTGGAGAAAATGACTTCCAGCGACAAGGACTTCAGGTAAAACTCGGCGTGAGCGAAGGCAGCTAAGCGCACGCGCCACGCGTTCTGCACAAACTGCTCCAACTCGGCGTCAGGACTGTGGCTGTGCAGCTAGCGGCGGCTCTGATAGGCCTCACGCTAGCTGCTAGCCTGCCACCTGTCTGATCATCGTCACATCGCTAACTAGCTAGTTAGCTAGTAGGGCTGGTGCTCATAGGAGCCAGCCTGTCAGCGGCTGAAACTCAGTGATGGTGTTAGTGGCTGCATGTAAAGCTGCACGTTGTGTTTAACTGACAACTGAATTGCAGGTAAACGCCACCGGCCCAGCAGTTAAACCTCTGCTGGCTGAACTTCTGACATGCCGCAAGCTAGCGCGCTCTTAGCTAACGCCTGTGGTGCATGTTGGTGTCTGTCACCGCCGTGGATTAAAAAGTGAAATGGTGTGACAGCTAACTAGGAGCCAAGCGGCGCGTTGGTCTGATTCCCAGTAACGGCGCTAAGCAGCGCGATGTTTTCCGGCTGTGGCAGAGCTGGTGTCATGAGGTAGAAACATGTAAACACACTGGATCGGGTCGGAACTGACACCAGGTCTCCGATCCAGCGAGAACCCCCTGTATTCAGGGTCACATCAGACGAAGTGTTCTGCCGACAGTCAGAGTCCATCTGAATGTTGAATTGAGGTTGTTACTATTGTTTCGCCAGTATCTGCCCAGATCTTCTTCTGGTGTTGGTGTTGGTACAAGTTCAGTTCAGGTAGTTCCGGGTTCTGGCAGTTGCAAATCATGTTTGGTTTGCGTTTGACTTGTTGCCAACCTTAGACCAGACCTCAGAGGAAGCTGTCTCTTCCCCCTGAGTTAACTCTTCCACGAAAGCTCGGCCTGCCATCGTGTAAGTTGGGTTGAGATTTCCGCTTCATGGTGCGGACGCACAGCAAGCACAACCTAATTCATTGCTTCTATGCCTCCTGAGTCTTCTTTTGGGGCAGAACACAGCAGCTGGTTCAGTGTTTCTCATAATTTGTTTGATTTGTGGTGTCCTGCCACAATGCCAACGCTGGAGATCATATTTATTTGTAGAGCTCCACAGCACATTGATAAGCCCAGTGTCTGCGTCTTTCTCATACACTGACATGTGAAGTGACCCCATTGTCTGTATCTGTAGCCGTTTCCTTCAGAACGAGGCTTTCTCTCGAACACCTTCCAAACACTTCAAGCTTGGTCAGACTCACCACTCAGACAAGTTTTGCAGCATTAGATTCTTGTAGGTTAAATGTTTGATACTTTCCGGCCTCATCAGTTTCATCTCTGGAGGCAGCAGCCACACGCGCTACACCACATGTGTGAAATTATAAAATTTGTCAGTGTCGTCTCCTGCTTTAAAAAGGGCAGCTGACCCTGGACAAGCGCCACTGACTGCTTCAATACGAAGTCTGAGAGTCTGCAGGGGAGATAATTACACTTTGTTTCCAGGTGTCTCCTCGTGAGATTGGAGCATTTTTCCTAAACACTACTCTCGTGTTAAAACATCCAAATGGCTTCTCTTAGCTTAATGTGCAGTGTGCGTGCTGTGTTGGAGGAAAACAGGAATTTTGGATTTGATGCGGTCGCAACAGTGACTGTGGCAAAATATTCGATCAGGATTTCATGAAGTCATCATAAAAGCCTTCAGTGGCTTAGTTATCAGCACATGCTTTAGATTTGGTTCCTCTGGATGCCTCGCTATTATTAGCTGAGCCCTTAATATCAGACAGTTTATGTTCTTCTAACTCGAGTGAGTTATTATCAAGTAAATGTGCACTTGTTTTCATGTTTCATACAGAGTTTGACACAGGTTAAGGATTTAACTCTGGAACTACTTGATGGTTCTCTTGAATCGTGGCAGCCACCAAACTCAGGATCATGGTTGGACTGTTCAGAGCCCAGTTTTCTGTACAACTCTGAATAGATCCCAGTGAGTAATGCGAGAGGCAGGGAGCATTTTTCACAACACCAGAACAAGAGCTTCTCCAGCAGAGCAGCAGAAACGGTCAAGATGCAATCTGAACAGAAGGGGGAAAGTGAATTTAAGCTTCACTGTGTACAAACCTAAGGAGGAAAGACCAGTGCAGCAGACTTGACATCGAGCCCACACCTCCGCAGAGCTGCCATCGACCCTTTAGAGGGAACCTCAGCCACTGGGCTGCAGGGGTAGAAAGAAGTTTAAGTCACATGTTCTTCAACAGTTGCTGTGAATATTTTGGGATCAGTGCCTGTTGGTGTTGAGTTGTTTATGCTTATGCGTAAGGTTCCATTGGAATTCAGTCTTCATCACACAGCTTATTATCAGCGGAGAAGATCCCTTATATCCAGTGTTATTTTGTTCCCGCGGATTAAACACAGAGCCCAGGTTATTGTAGCTGAGACTGAGGACAAACAGTGTTGGTGTGTGACTGTGAAGAGACCCACACTGACCCAAAACGTCCTCAAACTGGCTCTGATGATCTGTCCCTGTTTAAGTTGGATGCTGTCAGTAATTTTAGACTTTATCTTCTATTTGAGAATGGTTGAGTTCTTACGCGTTTAGCTGTGTGTTTCCAGGTTTATGGCCACCAACGACCTGATGACGGAGCTGCAGAAAGATTCGATCAAACTGGACGACGACAGCGAGAGGAAGGTCAGTTCATGCTGGTTTGTAATGTGAAGTGAGTTTATAACGATTTGTAGTAAGTGTCAGTTTCACGTAGACCCAGGTACCAGTTCACTGACTGATTACTGACTGACTGACTGACAGGTGGTGAGGATGATTCTCAAATTGCTGGAAGACAAAAACGGAGAAGTTCAGAACCTGGCTGTCAAATGGTAAAACACTGTTAATTACCCATGAGTCAATTTTTTTTCTGTTTTCAGTGTGTCGTCGTAATTTTTAAGATGCCGTTTCTAACTGTGGGTGTGTTTGTTGTGTCAGCCTGGGTCCTCTGGTCAGTAAGGTGAAGGAGTACCAGGTGGAGACGATCGTGGACACGCTGTGCACCAACATGCTGTCGGACAAAGAACAACTCAGAGACATTTCCTCCATCGGACTCAAGACAGTGATCGGAGAGTTACCGCCTGCCTCCAGTGGTAAAGATACTGCAAACACCACCCATAGTGTCTATGCTTCTCAAATGGTGGAAATACCTCAGTAGTTGTATTGTATAGCGCTCACCTTGGCTTGCTGATAAACGCGGTAGTGGGGCTAATAGTGAAAGTGCTAGAAATATCTGTCTGTCTTCTTCTGCTGCTCTCATTCTGTCCACCTGTCTGTGGTTCTCAGGCTCTGCTTTAGCTGCCAGCGTTTGTAAGAAGATAACAGGTCGCCTGACGAGCGCCATCGCCAAACAGGAAGACGTCTCAGTCCAGCTGGAGGCTCTCGACATAATGGCAGACATGCTCTGCAGGTACTGTACCTGTCTGGAGGATGCACCTGTGACTGTTCTGTGCAACCCGCGCACTAGTGCATAAAGCTGTGATGACAAGCTAAGTCCTGTGATATGTGTGTCTGTGCCACTTCGCAGACAGGGAGGCCTGTTGGTGAATTTCCATCCCTCCATCCTCAGCTGTCTGCTACCTCAGCTCACCTCCCCCAGACTGGCTGTAAGGAAGGTAGGTCTTCACACTCAGTCAGTAAGCCATCAGGTTGATATGTGTCTTTTTATTTTGTGTCTCAGTTAATATAATGTGTGTATTTGCCTCCATTAAATGTTGATTCAGTCTGTGATTGTGTCACTGTGTCTGCTTCAGCGGACCATCATGGCTCTGGGCCACCTGGTGATGTCCTGTGGAAATCTGGTCTTCATCGATCTGATCGAGCACCTTCTGACAGAGCTGGGGAGGAATGACAACATGTCGACCACCAGAACCTACATCCAGTGCACGGCAGCCATCAGCAGACAGGCTGGACACCGGATCGGTAAGACCGGCCTGGAGGTCAGCATCATGCAGAACACGTGGCTCATTGTTGCGGTGTTAATAGTTCTAACTCTGTGCCTTTAGGAGAGTACTTGGAGAAGATTATCCCTCTGGTCGTGAAGTTTTGTAACGTTGACGACGATGAGCTCAGAGAGTACTGCATCCAGGCCTTCGAGTCCTTCGTTAGGAGGTAAAACGGAGCAATAACTAACATCTGTTCTAGCTGAGGAGGCGTCTTTTAATCCTTTGGTTGTTGATGCAGGTGTCCTAAAGAAGTCTACCCCCACGTACCTACAGTCATCTCCATCTGCCTGCGCTACCTGACCTATGACCCAAACTACAACTTTGATGATGAAGACGAGGACGACAACGCAATGGACGCTGAACAGAACGATGAAGACTACCAAGGTTCGGACATTCAGTCCTGGGATGTTAAACTGTAGCTTAGCAGCTTTTGCCTCTGTTAGATATTAAGTGATGCATGTTGACTAAACATGTAAATTTGAAATATTAATGGGTACAACAATACTGCGTTGTGGGTTTGATGACACCCTGCTGTCTCTCGATCCAGGCAGTGATGATGAGTACAGCGATGACGACGACATGAGCTGGAAAGTTCGACGGGCGGCGGCAAAGTGTCTGGATGCCGTTGTTTCAACTCGTCATGAGATGCTGCCGGAATTCTACCGCTCCGTCTCTCCTGCACTCGTCTGTCGCTTCAAGGTTCATCAACCTCTGTTTTGAAATGACTAAAATTAGTTTCCTTAAACAACAGTTGTGTTGATAGTTTACTCATCTTGGTGAAGAACTACATCAAAACCTCATGACTTAATGCGTTAGATTCACACCTGTTGATCTGACTGAACCTGGCATTGTGTCTTCAGGAGAGGGAGGAGAATGTGAAGGCAGATGTTTTCCACGCCTACCTGTCGCTGCTCAAACAGACCAGACCAGCTCAGAGCTGGCTGACGGATCCAGATGCTATGGAGCAGGGAGACACACCGTTAACGATGCTGCAGAGTCAGGTAAAGTGGTCAACGCCGAGCTGTGAAGGCAGAATTAAAACTACATCACTCCACTCACGGCTCTCTGCCTCTTCTGTCTCTGCAGGTTCCAATGATAGTGAAAGCGCTTCACAAACAGCTGAAGGAGAAAAGTGTCAAAACTCGTCAGTGTTGTTTTAACATGTTAACTGAGCTGGTGAACGTCCTCCCTGGAGCCTTGACTCAGCACATCCCAGTGCTGATACCAGGTAAAACTACTCTACTAGTACTGTCAGAGTAATCAAATACGTTATTCCCCAAAACAGAAATAAACTATATAAACAAAATGTCAGCGTTCATCTCCAGAAAGCTGTGTCTCTGTTTTTCAGGCATCATTTTCTCTCTGAACGATAAATCGAGCAGCTCCAACCTGAAAATCGACGCCCTGTCCTGTCTTCACGTCATCATGGTCACTCACCCCGCTCACGCTTTCCACGCCCATGTCCCTGCACTAGTCCCACCTGTGGTGGCCTGCGTGGGAGACCCTTTCTACAAGATTACCTCAGAGGCTCTGCTCGTCACTCAGCAGCTCGTCAAGGTGGGAGCCAAACCTGTAACCTCCAGAAACACCTTGGTTAATAATTCACTGCACTCAGGATTTGGCTATTTCTGTTTCAGGTGATCCGACCTCTGGACAACCAATCAGAGGGCTCAGACAGCTTCGACCCCTCCCCATACATCAACGACCTGTTCACCTGTACGATCAGACGTCTGAAAGCTGCCGACATCGATCAGGAGGTCAAAGAACGAGCCATCTCCTGCATGGGACAGATCATCTGCAACCTGGGTAACCACCGTCTGTCAGTTGATGTGAACTCACTGCAACGCTTCTCTTTCTGTTATGATAAAGCGATCGCTCCATCCTGTTTGGGTTTATAGGTGACCGTCTGCCTGCCGAACTCCCTGGAACGCTGTTGATCTTCTTAGAACGCCTCAAGAACGAGATCACGAGATTGACGACAGTGAAAGGTATGAAAAAAATATAAGGGTAAATGTGGAGCAACGCCAAGTGGTGTGTTCTCACACTTGACTTTACGAAGAAGTTACCCCCGTGTTCTTTCCATGCCGCTCTGACTGAGCTGCGTCCCTTTCTCTGATTAATTTTCTCATCCTGCGTGTTTGTCTTTCAGCTCTGACGCTCATTGCTGGCTCTCCGTTAAAAATCGACCTAAGGCCGATTCTCCCTGATGCTGTTCCCATCCTCGCCTCCTTCCTCCGCAAGAACCAGAGAGCCCTGAAGCTCTGCACGCTGGCTGCTCTGGACATCCTGCTCAGAAACTACAGGTAATGCACACAGACACGCCTGTAAACTTCTCAAACAGCATCAGCCTCATCTTCAATACCACCATGTTTGTGTTTTTGCTCCAGCTCTGCTGTGACTCCAGTGATGGTGGATGCAGTCCTAGCAGAGCTGCCTCCTCTCATCTCTGAGAGTGACATGCACGTGTCTCAGATGGCACTGAACTTCCTGTCCACGCTGGCCGTGACTCACCCTTCCTCACTGGGTCAGCTGAGCAGCGGAAACATCATGCAGCAACTCATTGCACTGGTTCGATCCCCGCTGCTGCAGGGGGGCGCGCTCGCTGCCATGCTGGACTTCTACCAGGTATGCGAACACTGAGTCTCATTCATGGTTGAACTAGACATCCATGTGTTGTTTTTCCACAGGATGCAGAGGTTTTTATGTTTCTATGTTAAACAGTAACATCTGGCTGTGTTCAGGCTCTGGTGTCCACTGACACTCCTGGTCTGGGTTACATGGACCTGCTGAGGATGCTGACTGGTCCAGTTTACTCCCAGAGCGCTGCTCTGCCTCACAAACAGGCCTACTGCTCCATCGCCAAGTGTGTTGCCGCCCTGACCCGGGCCTGTCCCACTGAGGGGCCTGCTGTGGTGGGCCAGTTCATCCAGGTAAAGCATTAAGACGGGTTCAGTAGGTAACTGGGGTTTAGGTCCTACCGCAGTTCGTAAGTGTGACGTTTTGTTTTGACAGGACGTGAAGAACAGCCGCTCCACTGACTCCATCAGGCTGCTGGCTCTGCTCTCATTGGGTGAAGTGGGACACCATGTGGACCTCAGCAACCAACCGGAGCTCAAGACCGTCATACTGGACGCGTTCTCCTCCTCCAGTGAGGAGGTAACAGCTGCTTGTCTTCTTTCAACCTTGCTTTCATTCTGTCGTACTGTACTCCTGTTTTTCATCAGTGAGTCAACAGTGAAATGCAGAGAGCAGACTTTGTTTGTTGTTGTTTTGTTTAATTCATCTACACAGTGAGGATAAAGCCCCAGGACCTGCTGCTTTATTGAATTAACATTGATCATGTTGAAGGGTATAGTGGATGTGAACCTACCTCTCTGGGTCGCAGGTGAAGTCGGCAGCCTCCTACGCCTTGGGCAGTATTGCAGTAGGGAATCTTCCAGAGTATCTGCCGTTCGTGCTGCAGGAGATCTCATCCTCCAAGAGACAGTACCTGCTGCTGCACTCGCTCAAAGAGATCATCAGTAAGAATAAAAGCTCCAACTCCTGAGTGTGTGTGTGTGTGTGTGAGAGAGAGAGAGAGAGTGTGTTTTTAATCTGTGTGTCTGCTCAGGTTCGGCATCTGTGTCCGGACTGAAACCGTACGTGGAGTCGGTTTGGTCTCTGCTGCTGAAACACTGTGAGTGTCAGGAGGAAGGAACCAGGAACGTGGTGGCTGAGTGTCTGGGAAAACTGACCCTGATTGACCCAGAAACCCTGTTGCCCCGCCTCAAAGGATACCTGCTGTCAGGTAATGAGTGACCGATAACCCTGCTGCCCTGCCTCATGCAACTACCATCACAAGCGAAAGCGATTTATTATACATATCATAATGACCAGCTATATACATCTGAATGCATTCAACGTTAATAATAGCCTGTCAGATGTCTCTGGTTGTTTAATGTGAAATATTTGGTTTTCTGTGTCTTCAGGATCATCACACGCCAGAAGCTCCGTGGTAACGGCGGTGAAGTTCACCATCTCAGACCAACCACAGCCCATCGACCCACTGCTGAAGAACTGCATAGGTAACACATGCACAACTTGTAGTGTCATTGGAAAAAAAAACATAAGAACCAGAATATATTAGATATCTTTTACTGCAAACATTTCACAGATGCTGCTTTGTTTTGTCTGTTTTCTGATTGGCTGATTTATTTCTCAGGTGACTTCCTGAAGACGCTGGAAGACCCAGACCTGAACGTGCGTCGCGTTGCCTTAGTCACCTTCAACTCTGCGGCCCACAATAAACCCAGTCTGATCCGAGAGCTGCTGGACTCTGTTTTACCACAGCTTTACAACGAGACCAAAGTCAGGAAGGAGCTGATCAGAGAGGTGAGAACACCTGAAACACACTGATGCAAGCCAGTAGATGGAGTCAGGTGTGATGTTTCACTGTCGTGTGTGTGTGTGTGCAGGTGGAGATGGGTCCATTCAAACACACGGTGGATGATGGTTTAGACTTGAGGAAGGCGGCGTTCGAGTGTATGTACACTCTGCTGGACAGCTGCCTGGACCGCATTGACATCTTCACTTTCCTCAACCACGTAGAAGACGGCCTCAAGGACCATTATGACATCAAGGTGTGACCATGCACTAAAACACACTACTACTACTACTACCACCACTACTAATACTACTACTACTACTAATACTACTACTACTACTACCACCACTACTAATACTACTACTACTAATACTACTACTACTACCACCACTACTACTACTACTACCACCACTACTAATACTACTACTACTACCACCACTACTACTACTACTACTACCACCACTACTACTACTACTAATACTAATACTACTACTACTACTACTACTACTACTACTACTACTAATACTACTACTACTACCACCACTACTACTACTACTACTACCACCACTACTACTACTACTACTAATACTACTACTACTACTACTACTACTACTACTACTACCACTACTACCACTGAGATTTTAAAGCCAATGGGTCCCGACTTTGCATTCAGGTGGTTTGTTGTGTTTGTAGATGCTGACATTCCTTATGCTGGCCCGACTGTCGTCTCTATGTCCAAGTGCTGTTCTGCAGAGGCTGGACAGACTGGTGGAACCGCTGAGAGCCACCTGCACCACCAAGGTACACAAACGTCGCTGGTTTCTAGACGACGTCCTGTCCCAGAAACGCCGACAGGGGGACAGAGGTGTTTTAGCAGTAATTTTGAATGAAGCCTGAATCCATCTTTTCTGTTTCTGCAGGTAAAGGCAAACTCGGTGAAGCAGGAGTTTGAGAAGCAAGATGAACTGAAGCGGTCGGCAATGCGCGCCGTCGTCGCCCTGCTGACGATCCCCGAGGCGGAGAAGTCCCCCCTGATGTCAGAGTTCCAGTCCCAGATCTCGTCCAATCAGGAGCTGGCGGCCATCTTTGACTCCATTCAGAGGGACTCCAGTTCTGCCAACATGGAGTCCATGGACACCAGCTAAACATGTGGACCAAACAAGTTCCCACAATGCAACACCGCACCACCCCCGCTGCTGGAGCGCTAACCCCGCAGCATGTTTCCATGACAAACCGGACGCAAACACACACACACACACGCGCACACACACACTTGTAGTGACACACCCTCTCCTAGTGATTGATCGTTCCATGATGCATTGCACTGAAATCAGCAGTTTGGAAAGGAAGAAGACTGATGTAAGGCTCACACATGGACACAACGGACAAAATGCTTAAACAAGAAGAAAAAATAAATTCAAGAAAATAAGTTCTTTATGAGGCTTGGAAGCTCCTCCCACTTCCCGTTTGTTTTCTAGCGAGGTCATCTGGTTGGTTGATCTCCTTCTTTATGATCATTCTTCTATTTTCTTTGATTTCTTTTTGTAATTCCAGAGAGTTTGACAGGTACTGTAACCTGATTGGCCGCTGCTGAATGACTGACAGTTGGCATGTTATCAAAACTGACCAATGGGGATAAACAGCCTTTCCCGCATAGGCTGTGATGACCAATGGGAGAAGGGCTTGCTGTTTGTATTTTTATTTTTGGTCTAAGAATGATGTAGGTGACCCATAGGAGGGTGAGGGTGATGACGGGCGGGTAGGGATTTACTGTTCATGGACCAGCCATATGTTGTGTTTCACCGGATCCAATAAATGGACTCGTCCTGGATCCCTTCACTCCAATGAAGGAATGTAAAAGGGGAGGGACGATTATTGAGGATCATGTATCATCTGACCAGACTCCACTGGACCGTGCTGATGACCCGTGTTAATACATGGTAACAATCTTCACATGACATCATTCAATTCTGCGAGTCTCTTGTTCAGAACAGCTTTTAATTCCAGTTTGAGCTGGTTAAAGCAGGTCACAGCCTGGTCTGGTCAGGCTGCTCCACTGATGTTTAGTGCCCAAGAAAAATTAAAAAAGGTCCATTTCTGCCTGCCTTCATACTTTCTCACTTCTTTTTGTGTGCGAGTGTCAGTAAGCTTGAAGCAAAAAGGTTTTTGAATGATATAACAGTGTCAATAAAGAGCCGACGTGAAACAAACCTCCAGGGTTGATTTCACAGACGGAGACGTTTTCTTTTTGCTGTGTTTCTTAATGGTCTGTTACAGGACGGAGTGACTGGAGGCATCACGTGTCACGGTACCACTAGTTTCAAAGATGGCTGACTTTACAACCACACCACTAAAAAACGCTACATGTAACACAGTTATCAGACCCACAGGTTACAGGTTTCCCTGCCAGGTGTCACTGATCTAATGTTGAGGGGTTGGGTAAAATGTGTTACCAAGCTAATCAGAGCAGCTGTGGAAGAGAAACCTTCTCGGAAGGGATGACGACCTGAGCTTTACCAAACATTTCAGGTAAATCATGGTCTAATATCACAGCTTGAGCAGGCACACGCTTAATAAACACAAAGCTTTACTTCTCCGGGTGGTTGCAGCAGGGGGAGCCAGAACACAGCTGACTGGTGCTGAGGGTCTGACTAACGGACCAGTTCAGTGTCACAGGTGGCTTTGACACCTATGGCGCAACAATCTCCTCCAGCCTGAACTCTGATGTTGTCCACCTGGATTTTAGTTCACTTGATGTCTCTAATCACAGGTAAGAATATGAAAACAGCTTCTGGCTCGCGGGACTGATCTCAGCTTTGATTGGCTGCAGTGAGGCGGAAAGCAAATTTAAAGCGTGACGCTCATGCAGCTCGTCTCCTAGCAGCGTGAGTGTGTGTGTGCGCTATCACTCTGGCTGATTATTGACATGCTGGCGATTTTTCCTCTTTGATGTTCTGTAATTTATTCAGCAGGTGATTACAGAAAGTCTTCGCGTGAGGTCTTGGATTTCTGAATGGACCAAGGACCTGACGGCAGCGGACCCAGTTCCCTGATGTTGCGTTGCATGACTTTACTACTACAGCAAGATTTAAAATGATGACATAGATGCACAACACTCGCACTGAGAGTTGGTCTGTGTGTCTGTAGTGATGTGCGTTTGTAGTTGTGTTCGTTTGTTGTACTGCTTCCATTTAATACTTTGTTTGCTGTTGTTATGTTTGTTGTTTATTGTTATTGTTTTTTTGTCTGTGAGTAGAACAGGTGAAAAACAGCCTGTTCTGTGATTTGGACTGAATATTGTTGAGCCACGCAGCTTTACTCCAGAATGTGTTTTTTCCGCTTAAGTAGAAGAACAGATCTCTGGTGCACAGGTACTAGAGTACAAACACACAGTGTGTATAGAGGAGAGGAAGTGTGTGTCAGTGAAAGGGAAGCTGGCTGGGTGGGGGGGCGCCGCTATTCTTGGTGACTCCTTCCTGTTTGGGTGTGGCTTCACAACACTGACTCAGATGTAGTAAATAAAGTGTGTGTTGAGGCGTCGTCCAACGCACAATGCGATTTTCTGACTGTGCATTAAACGCGCACGTTTGCTCTCGTTACCACTGGGGTTGCTTTGACCTTTGACCTCCACATAACATCATCAGCTCTGACCACAATGAAAAGACAGATGGGGCACATCTGCTGGTGTCTGACTGCTACACTGACTTTCCAGAGTCAGTTAAATTAAAGCAAATATAAACGTCTTCAAAGCACATTATCAGTTCCTCCGTCTCCTATTCCTGTTTTCCACGTTTCATCCTGTGAGGACCTTGAAGTGCCTTCACATTATTTGTTTAGCTTTTGATGCTATGTAAATAAACTGAACTGAATTGAATTAATATGGGAATTTTGTTGTTATAAGGACATCATTGTCATACAAACAGCTTAGCATTTTTAATACTGTAAAATGTTCACTCCCACAAAATCTGTAATTTTGTAAAATAATAATGATCCAGTATTTTGGCTAGAAACTGAGTCTGGAAGTGTCTGTACTGAAGTAACCTTTGTAATTCATGAATTATTCTTGTTACACAGTATTTCCATTTTGCTTTATTTAGCTATGT
Organism: Macropodus opercularis; assembly: GCA_030770545.1. Taxonomy (NCBI): domain Eukaryota; kingdom Metazoa; phylum Chordata; class Actinopteri; order Anabantiformes; family Osphronemidae; genus Macropodus; species Macropodus opercularis. The sequence goes on from CM061108.1 coordinate 691,489, forward strand.
TTCATAACATTCGTTCTGTCTGAGGCAGGCAACCTCCATCCATTTGAGGCGGCCTGGTGACGTCACATAGCAATGGTAATGGCGTCATCGTTAATTTATAGAAGTAAAACAAAAATCTCCAACGTCTGTTTTTACTGTGCAGGAAGCGGGAAGCAGCTGAGCGCGAGGCTACAACGTCACAAAAAAAAGCTGTGACGAAGCTGCCGCGAAACCGGAAAACAACCATAGAATGCCTTCAGAATAAAGGCTTAGCACGAAGGTGTCGGAACAAACAGAGTTTTACCAGCTGTAACATTAACACCAGCGATATAAGAGATATTACCCTGCAATGGAACATTCTTTACCTGCTCCACTGCGAAATAATCAATGAAAATGCAAATAACAAGACGTCATGAAAGATACATATAGATACAAGTCCGTAAAAAACGATATTTAATCGTACGTAATAACTAGCGCAACATCACAAAATGAAAAAATGAAGCAGCTGTTAATATGTATGTTTTATATTTTATCAATGGAGCCTCGGAATGAAATATAAAGCTTGCATTCATCTTAACTTTACAACCACGAGCGTCAAACCTATTTATTTTGAAAGGACTAACAGGAAACGCCTCTGCCCACTGCGTCTAGCTTGACGCTCAAGCGGCAGGAGGGAGCGGCTGTGATAGAGCGACACTCACGCAGACTGGGAGGGAGCGAGAGAGAGAGAGAGGGCGCAGCGGAGCCGACGGGTGGATGAGCGTGAGTAGCTTCCTTCCATGTTTTCTCTCCTTTTCTCTTTTCTTCGGTCTCTTTCCCGCCCCCCCTCCGTCACGTACATGTAGACGAACCCGGGCCGGACCGGGTCACACCCTGACAGGCGAGCGCGGGCGGGCGGGGAGGGAGACAGGCCGGTGCCGAGCTGGGCTGGGTTTGCGGAAGCGACCGCCGGGCGGACAGACGGACGGACGGAGCGGCAGACAGACGGAGCGGGGCCGCTGCTAGACGCAGGCGGCGGCGGGGTGTCATCATGGCGGCCGCCTGTCTGCGTGTCCGGCAGCTCTTTGTGCTCCGGGCAGCGGGGCCTGCTGCCAGAGATGGACCCGCGGGGAGCGTTGTGGGGCGGCCACCGAGCTGCGGAGCCCCCGCTGGTTGCTGGAGAAAAAAGACAAGACGGGACTTATTGCAAAGTTGAGGAGTTTGTAGGAACCAGCCTGTCTGTCTGTCTGTCTGTCTGTCTGTTGTACTGTCTGTGTGTCTGCCTGTTGTACTGTCAGCAACAAACACACACTGCATTGACAGGCCCCACCTCACCGTGTGTGTGTGTGTGTGTGTGTGTGTGTGGGTGTGTGTGTGTGTGTGTGTCTGTCCATCTTTTGCTTCAGCAACTTTACTCCAGTAGATTAACATCACGATGCCTTCACATCGCACAGGAAAAAGCAGAACTGCTCACTATGTCCAAAGTAGAGGAAGTGCTCAGATTCTCCACTTTCTGTAAAAGTACCAGTATTTTAGCCCTTTGTTGCGTATTGAAGGTAATTAGTTGATTGTTTCTGGATTTGTGGGCTTTCGGTCAGACTCTGCGTCTCGGCTGGTGATTTGTTTTTGTCAGAATATTGACGGACAGTTGGTTGCAGTAGTTTGCACCTCCACCCACACCTCCTCTTCTCACCCATCAGCCACGACACCCTCTCTTTCACTTCAAGACGAGGCTGACAATACAAGGCTTTTTATTCTCTTCCTTGTCCTTGACGAGCTTTTTCAGACTCGCCTCGAGGGGCAAGCTGACGCGCAACAGTCACGATTTGATCCTAGCGAGCACATAAACGCGCAGGAGTTCGTTTTGCTGGTTGAACTCCGCTGCGGAGGAGCTGTTGTCATGACAGCCCCTGAACTCAGCCTCTACCTGCTGCAGCTTGCGTTTCTCATTAAGCTGCTGCTGGTGTGTGAAATTTCACTATAAAAATGATGACTTGCTCAGCGGAGAAAAGTTGCACAAGTGCCATCAAGGTGTTGCAACATGAGCTGTGATGAAACAGATGCGTTAAAGGTTGAGGCTCGTTTGGTTCAGTCACCTTCCCTTCCATGACCTCGTTCATCCTCCTGCTGCTGCTGCTCCTCTTCCTTCGAGTCCCTGCACTCGTCCGAACTTGTTGCATCAATCCAAAGAGGGAAACGCAGCTTGTGTTGAGACCAGGCCCCTGGGGGCTCAACGCACCTTCAGCATCAGTATCGCGCTTAATGGAGATTATTAAGTCGTAAACACTGGTATAAAAGCCCTAACGGCCCATTAGAGCCACATAACAACACCTTGTGCAAACTGAACGTTGGGCAGGTTCTTTGTCCTTTTACGCTTTTTCTATTGCAAATGTAATGTAATGTAATGACTGGTCCACACAGCTCAGGGAAACGGAGGGGAGCTGGTTTAAAAGTTGAAAAGGCCCTTAAATGGTCAGAAATCGGAGGCACAACTGATATTTTTTGCAGCATTGTTTTTTAGATCATGATGTCGTGTAGCTGAACCTGCCTGGTCTTCTCGAGAAAAGTAGTTTATTGGCACAGTGAACTGGAGCTGATGATGCTGAATTCAGCAGTTTATCTTATACAGCTGAAAGGAACCTACGCTGGGTTCTGGTGTTTAGTAGAACCCATTAGAGCACATCAGGGTGCACGGTACAGGATAAAGCAGCCAGATCACACTGATCTTACACGATCACATTCACAGCACCTATTAGGGCGCGTTCACAGTTGAGTCGTTGCTAAGACTGAATTAAATTTCACGTTGCTGCTCTTGTTTCTCCAGTAACCACGTTCTACATGTTGGCCAGCAGCGCAGATCAGCTGAACGTGTGTTGCATTCACAAGAGGCTCAACAAGCAAAGACACATGGTCCGAACGAGGCTCCTGTGAAAACCTATATCCCATTACCCAAACCCTGGAGTTAATGTAGTGGTTTAATCAGAATCCTTCAGGACCAGGTGTGTCCAGATCTGTCGGTCTAGATGCGTTCAAACACTTTCTGTTAATGTGGATGCAGAAAGGAAAACTTTAACGTTAATAATATCACATAAATACAGAACCCGATTACTGAAGCAGATCCTTCAAACGGCGAACACACACACAGCTGCAGATTTCCACCCTCTCACAGCGAGCTAATAATTACCCAGCTTGCATCTGGGGTGGGTTAATGGAAACACACAGTCATGTGACCACGCAGCTGGTGGCGCTGTCTTGGTTACGGGTAATTTGCATTTTTCTGCACGTCCTCCTCTCGCTGGGCTGCGTCCTGAAACCTGACACGTTCAGGTTTACTGTCACATGACGGTGCTGCAGCAGTGTTTGTACTACTACACGACTGTAAAGACGAGCGAGTGCGTGCATACCAGCGTTTGCAGCAACAAGAAGCAACATGTAACACACAAAATATGCATCCACACTTTTGGGCGCTTAGCAACCGTAACCATGAAGGATTCTACAGGCGTGACATCACCACCAGCTGTGAAATCACATGACTGCTCTGTTTACATTTTGGTGCTGCTCTGTGATTGGCTGCTCTGAACTTAGTAACCTGGTGACTCACTCTCTCTCCCTCTCTCTCGTCCAGCAGACACACAGTCAGGATGCGTGAATACAAACTGGTTGTTTTAGGATCGGGAGGAGTCGGCAAGTCAGCTCTGGTGAGTTCCTGACCCCACTTCAGCCTGGCCTCCCCCCTCTGGCTCTGCACGCCCTCTCAGTGAACTTAACATGACGCCGTCAGGATGTTTTTCAGGCGTTGGATGAACAACCATTTTTACTCGCAGACATTGATTTTAGGAGCTCAGAGTGATTCATAGCAGAGTCATGAATTATCCAGTTAGATTTAATACTCGGCTGTGGTTCCTTTGTAGTCGTGACGACCTGAAGTCTGGAACCCATACGCGTCACCACGTGCTGGGTTCCTTCCTCTTTTGGGCCGTTGCCTTCGGCACCTCACATGTAGCTCGGTTCGAGTAACAGATCACGTGCTGGCTCCAGATCATGAGCTGGTGCCTGTGGGTTTTGGACCCATCTTTATATAGGATGTTATTCTCAGCTCTAATCGGTCCGTTTCAGTTTAACGCAGGTATTTGCAGGTTCTTCTGGATCTAACAGTTTGATCTGATCTCTAACAATGATTTTTTACTGACAGTCAGCAAATTTAAAAGGCTGGAAATCAGCCTGGACCTTTAACCTGCTCACATGTAGATGGATGAGGGAGTAGGACAACTGTCCAGCTGTCTCTAGGCGTTTGAGCTCCTCAGCTGTGCTATGAAACACATGGTTGTGATCTCTTCACTGTTCATCCTGTAAAGCCTTTAAAACTTTAATACATCAACTGATGTGGGTCTGTTTTCCTGTGAATCATTTTCAGTCCCTGTGTTCAGCACTGACACAAACACTGGTGCAAGTCTCACGACAATGAAGTACTTTATTACAGATAATATAATGGAGACGTGTCAGTGTGTCACATTAATTCCAAGCCAATGACTTCCAATGGAGAACGGAACAGAGCCCCATTAACACTACTGCCCTACTTCTCTTTATCTCTCTGCCTGTCTCTCTCTCTCTCTCTCTCTCTCTGTCTGCAGACTGTCCAGTTCGTTCAGGGAATCTTTGTGGAAAAATACGACCCGACGATAGAAGACTCCTACAGGAAGGTAAGACATGTTCAACCCGTCTGTCTCTTCCGGCTGTAAGGGCTGGAGGAGCGATGGGAGAGAGTGGTGTCATGTCCTGTCCCAGGACTGGGGCTGTAGGAAGCACAAGTAGACCAGTGCTCTGGGAACCAAGGATCCATGAGGTCAAGAAGATAAGATGGAGCTTTATTATTCAGAGCTTTATAAGTGAGGAGAAGGATTTTCACAGGGAGGCAATGAAGAGAAGCTAATGTAGGAGACATACGATCTTTCTGCTGACTTCAGTCAGGGCTCATCATGCAGAAACCACCCAAAACATGGGTTGTTCTACTGTCTCGTTTTGCAATGACTGAGTCGAGGTTCTGACCATAGTATTGTAGAAATGATGTGGCAGGAACTGAAGCAGCATAAGAGAGGAACTGTGGAAATAATTTATTCATATATTGCACAGACGTTCCTCGTTCTGCAAACAAGCCGTCAGCAGTTTTGCACTGAGGCACAGATTGGCACAACAGTGGGACCAGTCAGAGGAATGTGATGTCAGACACAGATGGACTAGTATCGGTGCTGAATACAGACACACTGTGTGTCTCATTCCCACACATCACTCAGAAAGCTTTGCTAAAATGCAGGTTATCAACTGTACAACAAGTTGGTTTTCCATCTGAGACAAAACATCTCATCTCTCGATTGTTCAGCTCAGCCTTGTTTGGGTGTAACACCACGTCTCGTCTGCTCAGTGAGAAAGCGTGATTTGCAGAGCTCGGGCTCAGCACAGCCAGGACTGGGATTAGTTCATAACCGTGTAGTTTTCTTTATTATTATAACCTCGTGATTTCTGTGTTTTCAGCAAGTGGAGGTTGATGGACAGCAGTGTATGTTGGAGATCCTGGACACAGCAGGAACAGTAAGACCTGACTCTCATGGGCTTTCCTGTCTTTCCTACTTTATAATTGCCAGCAACTTTTTTTTATACGAGTATAGTTTCCAAAAATAAATGAATGAGTAGTACATTTTCATTGCAACTTAACAGGAGTTGTTACTTTTATGGATGTTTAGCTGAAGTCAGTAAACTCAACAGGACTAATTACCCACCTAAAATAACTTTAATTACAAGCAAACACACTGGTTGTTGCTAAGAAAATCTTGTCGGACCTGTTTTCTGATGCAGCTTAACTAGTTCTCATTTAATTGGGTTTAATAGTTTAATCAACACAATTGTCCCCCAGGGTAAAAAATTTAAACCCCATAACTCAATAAATCTAGAAATTATTACAACAATGTGGAATAATATAGGTTTTCTGAGTGTGACTTTGCACTGAGACTTTTTAAATGCACGACTCAAGTATTTTTACATTGTGGTGTTTGTCCGTCTCCCTGACCCCCTGGTCTCTTTCTGTCTCTGTAGGAGCAGTTCACAGCCATGAGAGACCTGTACATGAAGAACGGTCAGGGCTTCGCTCTGGTTTACTCCATCACGGCTCAGTCGACCTTTAACGACCTTCAGGACCTCCGAGAGCAGATCCTCAGAGTGAAGGACACTGAGGATGTAGGACACACACAAACCTAAATGTGAAATGTAGTCATCAGACCAGTCACAAACTGGAATGATTGCTGATGCTATATGTGCATGAGTGTGAATGTGGTTTGTGTTGTCGCAGGTTCCCATGATCCTGGTTGGAAACAAATGTGACCTGGAGGTGGAGCGTGTGGTGGCCAAAGAGTCTGGGATCGGCCTCGCTCGCCAGTGGAACTCCTGCGCCTTCCTGGAGACCTCGGCCAAGAGCAAGATCAACGTCAACGAGGTGACTAAACAACGCAAACACAAACACTTAGGCTTAGCCCCTCACTCTTAGTAAAAGAGAATCCACACAATTTCAGATCCAGTGAGTTGCCACAATGTTAAAAATCTCTGCTTTTGTTTGTGGGCAGATCTTCTATGACCTTGTGCGACAGATTAACAGGAAGAGTCCAGTTCCAGGAAAAACTCGCAAAAAGTCGACTTGTCAGCTTCTCTAATGACAGGCAGGTCTGCACTGGCATTCTTACACACAGGTTATCATAAAAGGTTCATGAATAGTTGTTTCAGCCTGTATCACGTGTGCTGCTCTGTCTCTTACAGTTTTCTGCTCACCTGACTGACAACCAACCAATCACAGGATATCTTCCAGCTGGCCACGTCCCTTTTACACAACCATGTCATCATCAGCATCAGCTTCCTCTGTTACCACGACAACCGCATTTCCCATCCCCTCATCACACTGTCTAACAGAGACTGTTGCCTTGGAATCGCCAAAACCAAACGTCAGAAGACCCCAGCGGTAGCACTGCTTCTGCTGCTGATGATGATCCCGCTGTTGCTGGAACGGGCTTTCCACATTTAAATTACAGTTCCCGTCATGCTCTCTGCTAGGCTGTTTAGCGCTGGGGAGTGGCTTCCTGCTCTTTAGTTCTGATGTTATTTTGTTCAGTTTTCTTTTTCTTTCCTCCTTTTTTCTCTTGCTGTCCCGAGCCAGCTTCAGTGTTGGCCATGTCACAGCTAACATGGCTGACTCTGTGGCTCTGGTCAAACCTGTGGATTCATATAGTGATTATTATTATTGCAGTGGTTATAATTATTATGATTCTGTGTGGAAAAAAGGAAAAACTCATTTAATGTTTGTTTTTTTGGGGGGGGCAGCAGGCTGGGCGTCAGCTCCATGTGTTGATAGCTCTGAGCTAACGTAAATTAGCTGGCTGCTACGTGGGCTCTTTGTTAGGCGCTAGCCTTGTTGGCGTGCTCTTAAAGAAATGTTGTGTTTTATATTGGGGCTACCTTGTTAGCCTAGTAGCCAGTAAAATGCATCACAAGCGTTGCAGGTAGCAAGGTGTTAGCGTTTATCACTCCTAGCTAGCGCGTAGCGGTATTAGGATGTATTAGAAGTGTTGTGAGGGAAAACAACGTGCTCTTAGCATTATTGTTGGAATTCATTTGTACTTCTGGCTTTGGACAACATTGTAGCTTAGTGTGTTAGCTTGTAGGTAAGAAACTTGTCAAAGAATGCTAAAGATTGTATCAGGATTGTTGATGCTGGCACATGGGAACAGTATTGAATTTATACAGTTATTTAATGACTGATACAAACACTGTTTGACTGTGTCTTTGGAGAAACTGCAGCGATGGGTGCTGTTAGACGCAGCCTAGCAGGATAAACAAACAGACCTTGGTATATATAGTTCGAAGAGATGCTAACGATGCTGCGCTACCAAAGAAACAAACGATCATATGTGTGGGTCAGTTTGTTAACAGCCCGTTGAGCTGACCTCAGATCTGCTGCTTAGGGTGGACATGTTGCCTTTAGACAGCAGACTCACACTGGTCCAGTACTTTAGCTCTGTGTGTGCGTATGTGTGTTTGTGAGTATGTGTTTTTATGTGTTTGTGACATTGAGCTGCATAACAACAATGAATCAGGCCAGTTTCTGTGATGACCACTTTATCCCGGGTGGGTGGGTTATACTTATTGAAAGACCAGTCAGCAAGCGTTGCTTCTGTGTTATTAACCATATTATTACCTGATTACTAATATGATTAACATCAGTTGGTTGAAGGTCCTTTTGGTCAGCGCTTTCTTTAACTGATGAAAACATAGAACCCAGTTATAGAAGTTCAGACATGACCAAGTTCTGGTCGGTCTGTATAAGTGTGTTGCATTTAAGAACCCCAGATCAAATACACATATGTTAAAACAGTTCAAAATGTTTAATGCCTGGCGGAGTAGCAGTTGAACGGTGGCCTAATTTACTCTTTGGGGAGTTTTCTTAAACTCCTAATGGAAACTCACCTTTATCAGCCAATGGTCATAAAGGTTATGACCATGCAATACTCCACTGGGGTTAATTTTCTCATCAGTTAAAGACAAAGACAAAAAGTTGAGGCTGACTATAAGGGGTGTGGTTTAATTAATGAAAGCCCCGCCCTCTGGCTCGGGGGTGTGGCTTGTGACAGCAACCACAGAAAGCCTTTGAATAATCTGTTAATTCTGTTTGAAATGTGAGAGTGGTCTGCATACACATTCAGTGTGTTGGACCAGTGACCTCTGTGAGTACTGCTGTGTGCAGTGTTGTACTACCAGTGTTACTGCAGCGTACTGCGGTACTGCTGTCAGTAGTTCTGGTTCGCCAGTACGTTCAGTCATGTAGCATGTTGATATTTCTGTCAGTACTCAGTCTGACCTCCAGGAGGTGCTGCAGCAGTTTGCATGCCGAGCAGAAGCTTTCAGCCAAAAGTCTATTTGCAGCCATGCTGAGGGCGTCCCGTCGAGTCCAGCGTTCATAGACAAATTGTAACACGCAATATGCATTCAACAAATAGGAAAGCCGGCGATTCACATGGAACGGATTTAAGCATCTAAATGCATCAGATAAAGTCAAAATTTCACCTTAAATAACTTATTCTTGTACGTCAGTAGACTCATTACCGCCCTTCATGCTTTATTGGATGTGTTCTTACAAAAGAAACATTCGAATAACTGGTTCATGTGGTAAATATAACGGTTTTTGGCAACGCTTTACTTGAACCCAACCTTTTTAATATAGATAAGTAAAAGGTGGTTTATAACACAAACAACATCTACGTGTTAAACTAATTCATTAGCGTTTCTCCTACAAAGTTTCCATGAGTGATGTATGAACTGCTAATGAATGGTCAATAAGCAGCATAAAATAGTTGTAAACATTTTCTGTGATGTTTTATTGCCACTAAAATGAACAGGTTATTTCAGTGCAATTAAATTAAAGACTTGGTTCTTTCTTGACCAGGGAAAATGTAATTTGCCAAAATTTCTACACAAAAACATAATCCTTCTACTCCTACAATAGGCAGGAAATAGGCTAAATTGTCAGATTGTTATTGTGTAATGACCTTTTTAACAAACAGTTTAATAAATACATAAAACAACGTTTTAGGATTATAACTGCAGTTACTATCATTCATTAAGCAGAAGGCTTCATATTTAAATTCTTAGTATATGATACAAATGTCCATGTTGTTTGAGGTTGTAAACTGTAAACTAAACGGGTGTGTGTGTTATAAACGCTAAATTGGTTTGGTTAAGATGAAGTGGATGACACAGTTCTGTAACAGTTCAGTGTTCTGCTGAGAGTGTCGGGTTTTACACGATGTACATCTCACCGTAGAGGAGTTAATCACATTACGTCCTGACCATGGCTGCATTCAGACCTTTCTGGCATCCAGCGTCACAGAGGCTGCAGTGGCATTCGTCATTCATTGTAGTTCTGAAAATATGATGCTTGACAGATGAGTTATAAAATAGTTGGATGCAGTCTGACTAGCTCTTGTTTGGAAGCACGCTGAAGCCTTAACAGCTGTGGTAAACCGGGGTTAGCAAAAGACCTGTTTCACTCTTGGTGGAGCTGCTGTAGGTTTTACTCCCCTGAATCTAGCATTAAAAACTTTTAATACGTTGTCTGTGAAACACTGTAATGTAGCTGCAAGCAGATCCGAGGGTGAAGAATGTGTCTGTTCACATAAAAGCCTTCTGTGGGCTCCTAAGTGGAGCTGGGTGTGTAAACAGCAAATGACAACAAAGTGAACACAACTATAAGAAAATGTGGAAAAATAGGCCACATTATGATTAGCCGAATGTACTTTATGCTTACAGATACATTATAGTGTGTAGAACTGCTTAAATAAACTAAGAAAGGGAACATGGCGTAACATCGTAACATCTTCAGTTTCCCTCTAGGTTAAATGCACAAGGCCTTTTCCCTGTACAGGACTTAGAGATAATGTGATTATGATCCAGATCAGTGATGAACAGGAAGTCTCTCACCGTGTCGGACTGCTCCTTTAATATGTAGATATAGTTCGAAGTGACAATTGCAGCTGCAGCCAGATGCAACCTGGAAAGATTTATTGACAACGAGAAGAAGTTATTTTACATTACCAAAACAAATCGGCTTTTCCTCCGTGTGGTATACTGACCAGTGAAACGGAACAGAAACCAGTTGAACCAGTGAGGTATCGGGTTTAAATCCCATCTCCACTCTGGTGAATCATCACGGTTCAGCTGTTGGGACTTTAAAACTGGTATTTTGGAACAGTTTTCTAGTACATAAACCACAGCAGCAGTGTAAGGGGAGGGACAGGGTGAAGCCAAATGTAAAGTAAAAACTAAAAAGCCTTAAATGAATAAAAGTGGTGCAATTTTGTAACAGCGAACTGTGTTTTGGAGTTTTTTTGATTAGACGAATACATAATATGCCCCTCAAATCAAAGTACTAATGCATGGTACAAGTTTAAAGTAATACGTTTACTATTAAAATCCTGCCTCACTGAACACTGGGCACATTTGTCCAATTATTCGAACCTTAACATTTATCAATTATTTTTTTTATTATGGCAGACTGTAGAGAAGACTAATTCATAGTTAAATTATTATTATTTATAATATTAAACGTAAATCTATTTGTAATTCTAGACGTATTCGCTACATTGTTGATAATGTATACCTTTATAAACTGGCTATTTACATGTTTATCAGAAATACAGACATAATTACTCATAATAATCTCATGGTATTTATACTGGTTTCAGCGCTTTGCTGTTGTTTTATTGTTTTTAGCGCCTTTGTCAATGTAATCGGCCTGTGACTAATAAAGTTTGTTAAAGGGCGCTGAGCTGCCATGGCAACGGCGGCGGCTTGTTCCGTAACCGATGTCAGCGTCTGGTTAGCAGGCTGGTGGAGTTAGTTAGCTAGTTACAACAGCTAGTTAGCCCAGTTTAACCAGCTCTACGCGCTCAGCCCTCGGGGTAGTGACGCCAGAGTGACGCCCCGAGGTGTTTGGTTCGCGGTGCGAGCGTCATGACCGTCCGCTTCAAGGTAAACGTCATCAACAGGTGTTAGCATTAGCAGCTTAGCAGGTTAACTGCTGTGGGAACTGGTTATAACGGGAATTAGCAAACGACTGGTTCAGTCCTACAAGAAACGTCAGGAGTAAAGTGATTAAATCTGAGCTAATCAGTATCCGGCGCTATGTTCTACTACGGAACTGCTGCCTTTACCAACTATTCTACAGTATAACAACGGAATAACAAACGACGTAACGTAATGTGAGTGTGTGGTTCCGCCTGCATGAAGAAGATGATGGTGTAGCGAAAGGCAACGTGTCCTGTGACTGTTCGTTGTAGAGTCGGAGTGAATACCAGAGGAGCTTTGGGGCGTCTCGCTCCAGAAGCCTGTCCCCTCAGCGCCGTGGCCCCCAGGCTGGCCTGCGCTCTGACCACCTCGGTAAGACAAGGGCCCCGGGTTCTGTTTAACGCCTTCAGGCTTTCTGTAATAACGGTTAGTCACAGCATGCTGTAAACTGGACTAATAACTGCTAATGACTGGTAATAAAAGCGAGAACCCTGCTCCACTAACATAGATGAAACCTTCACATTGCTGCTGGAATGTACAGTGTCTTTGTTGCGCCGCAGGTGTTAGCAGAGAACCAGGCATCCAGCGGCGCAAGAGGCTCGGTCCTGGTGCTGTTGCTCAGTTTGGCACTTCTCTCCTTTGTCCATCTGACCCCGCTGCTCTTGCTCAGAGAGAACACCCCTCTGCTGGTAGGGTGCTGAAGAAACACTGTAGGATTCCACCTGTTAAATTGAATCTCTCAGTTTGGTAAAATGTCCCTTCGTTTGAAACAAAAATAAGTGCCAGCCTGTGTTTTAACACAGACAAACAGACATAGTTTAATATGTTATTAGGCTGGATTTAAGTTCATGTTCTTGAAATTAATCTTTTTCTACATTTTCATTAACAGCCTCTAGGAGCCGCTCAGTCCACAAAAAGGAGCCTTCATTGGAGCCAAAGCCCTCAACCCCTCCAGGACTAGGATCTACTTCAGAGCCTAAAACCCCAGCTGGACCTCGACCTGCTGCAGACCCAGAACTTGCAGGAAATTCTGGACCACCAGCAGAACAAATAGCTGCTAGAAACTCTGGTAGAGATGCATCAAAAAACTTTGCTTTTATAAAATGACTCCCATTTCAACTCTGTTTGTTAGAGTTACTCAGTTTAAATCCTACACATACTTGATGTACAGACTGTAAAGTCACTTGAAGTAGATTTAACGAGTTGATACTGGACTACGTATATACTGTAAAGCAAATTTCAGTTGACTGGACGTTTATATATAATACCAGCTTCTGTTTTATGTCTGTCCAGTGAGGCCGCGTTCCTCTCACCCTGACAGCTGTCCCATAACAGCAGCAGCTGATGGACAGCAGCCTTCAGCCAACAAGGTGAGCCCCAGAAGCAGCCTTGATGCAAAAGCATTAAGTATTAGAACATAAAACACAAGGAAATACTGAGAGCACTTCTTCTTGTTGTACAGGGTGAACACGCCCTGCGGTGGAGGTCGGAGTCTAGAGGACGAAGGGTCGGAGCTCAGAGGTCAGAGTACCACAGACAGTTTAACTGGAAGAAACCTGTAACTACTGCTTCGCCCATACTGACTGCAGAACAGGTAAAATACAACAAAGTACTACTAACACTGTTAGATTAGAAATATTACAGCATCCAAAGGTTTACTGACTTTAATTAAATAAGATATTACTCATATTACTGATACTGAAAAGATAAGATAAGGCTGAGAACAGGCCACTCACCCACTACCCCACATCCTAAGTGGCTTGAAAGGTTAAAGACCCATAGTCACAGGATGTGACCACCAGGTGGAGCTAGACTATTTTCCTGTCTGAACTGCATCAGGTTTGAAACTGTAGGGCCAAAATGTGACACAGGAGTAAATAAATTAATGTAATCATTTGGTTACATTTAAGTAAAATGTTTCTACATGTGCTTCCACATCCACACCTTTCTTCAGTATACATTTGTATTGAATTGTTTATTTATTTATTCGTATTTAATATTTTGTTGTTGACCTTTTTACACGCCCACATTTACATCTTGTAGATAAGAAACAATATGAAGTGAATTCATGTTTTTTAATTGATCTTTATATTGATTCTTTGTGACATGGTTGGTCATTGTGGCTGACCTTTGACCCTCTCCAGGTGCTGTACTCCACCAGCAGGTCAATCCCCCCCTTTAAGAAAAACCCCATTCCTTTGGAAACAGAGTATGTACGGAGCTTCCAGGGTCAGGTCCCACCCACCGGACCCCGTCTTCGGAAACACCTGGAACATCAGCGAACGCCGCTGTTCCACATGCAAAAGGTTTTTGTATTTACACACGTGTTTCTTTGTGAAAGACAATTGCTCTGTCACCATGTGTCGTATATTCTAGGTGTCATGACATTTTCTTTCCTGTCGTGCAAATTCTAAATGTCTCAGTTTGCACTTGACCCATATTTGGAACCACATTTCCACTAAATGAGCCTGTAATATTCAGGTCAGTTAACCAGCTGAGTAAGACTTCTGTTCTTTACAGATGCAGCCATTAATCAAATAGTCGAAGAGAAAATTATATTCCCTCTTCGATATTTGTCGAGCAAAAACTGCAAATGTTGATCTGCTCAGATTCTAAAGTAAATTGACTACCTGACACAAGTCATATGAATGAAATCCTAATCCTGGACGCTGAAACAAGTTATGCAATGGTTGAATCTCTCCAGCTTGTACGGATCAAACATTATGACAGGACACCTGTGACGCAAGTGTTTGTTTGCACTTTTAAATGAGTCCAACTGCGTTAAACAGCGAAGCTCGGCTGATTAGCTTGGACCAACATGTTATTTACATTACTATACAGAAGCAAAGTGACCAGTGAAAACTAGCACCTGCCCAATGAAAACCCAAAATGTTACTGAAAATATAGAAAAGCAGGAATTATTCATTATTCAAATAAACGTTTGGACAAACTAATTAATCAGGGCTTGTAAAGCTTGTAAAGACTGTTTATCTTAACCACCGTCAGCGTCTTCAGACCTTGACAGACGTCATCAGAGGTTTTATAATCACAGCTCAGCCAGAAGCCACATTAGATTTAAGATGAAACCGTCAGATGTTTGACTTTCTGTACGTGATCTGAAACCAACTGAGCGTAGACTTCATTTCGAGCGTAAAAGATAAATTATGGCATGCTCAGATAAAGCCTGTACGAGCATCAGCAGGAAAGACCTGGTACCCAGTGACATCTAAGGCTTTTAGCAGCCAGTGAGACTACATGATGATTTTAAATTTGTGTTTAAAAAGACGTAGTGCAGTAGCTCAGTGGTTAGGAGGCTTCACTTTGGTCTGTGGATTTGATTTGATTCCCGGATGCGACCGGGGGCCTTTCTGTGTGGAGTCTGCATGTTCTCTCCGTGTCTGCATGTGTTCTCTCCGGGGTCTCCGGCTTCCTCCCACAGTCCAAAGCCTGCAGTTCGGCTAATTGGAAACTCTACACTGCTCGTAGGTGTGAGTGTGTGTGTGACTGGTCGTGTGTCTATATGTGTGGCCCTGCGACAGACTGGAGACCTGTCCAGGGTGAACCTGCCTCTCACCCATAGCTGGGACAGACTCCAGCACAGCGACCCCTACGGGAAGAAACGATAGAACACAAATGAATGAATGTTTAAAAAGACCACAGTTTTACCATTTACTGTTGAGAGCCAAACACCAGGGTCCCTTATTCTTAGTAAAGATCTTAAATTAAAGCAGTTTCCACCTTAACCTCAGACTGTGTGAATTCACTTTTCACTTTCATAACAGTGGGGCAGTTTTCAGTGACACTTGAAAAGTGATGCACACATTTTTGTCAAAACCTACATTACCCATAATGCAACTTGATGATGGTAGACATTCTCTTTTAAGTAATCAAACCAAAATCCTGACTGAGCAGTTTTCAACCCCAGACACACAGAAGGAAGAAAGAGGAGTCACAGAAGAAGAAGTCACAGTCGCCTCTGAAAGCCTCTCCCCCTCCGCCTGCTCAGAGAAGACACAGGTGTGCTCCTGTGTGCATGCATGTGTGTTGTTAAGCCGGTTGAGTCCGTAATGTTTATGAAACTGTCTGTCTGTCTGACAGGATTCTGACAGAGTATGAGTCCAGCTTTCGTTCTCCTCTCTACAGGATCCCAGAAGAAGGTGGAGCTGCAGGTGACGATGCCCCTCAGGTCAGGATTCAGTATCTTGGAGGATGGGGTCATATGTCTGAACAGTAGGATGCACCTTTCAGAAAAGACCTTCAGAGAAACTACAGAGGAGCAGAATTTAAACAAAGTGTAGTAACACTGACATCTGAAGCTTGAACTCAGAACGGCAGTGATGTCATGTAGCTTTAGTCACACGTGTCAGAGCTTTCAGAAACCTCAGCAGCCTAATTAGACGGATTCTATTAAATACTGCATCACATCACACAGTGATGGTTTTCATCTTCACAGCAGAAGAAGTGGGCGGGTCTGCGCTTCCCTGCTGATTAAATTTGATTTATTAGACAATGAACCCTCTCATTGCTCCAGTTGACACGATCACTTGTTAGTCTTTGGTGTTTATTGCTTGGGGGTTGATGTACTGTAATATTTGTTCTTGTCTGGGTCATTGCTGTAACCAAAGGCTTCTCACTGGCTCAGGGTGCTGGATTATTACATCCTCCTCTATGTGTGAGATCTTGAAACAGACCCAAATCCACCAAGAACCACATTGTACCTGATGGCTAAATGAGCAGTTTGCCTGCTGCTCTACTGCTGTCTTAAACTGCGAGGACGACCGATCTGATCACTAAGTCCCTGATCAGTGTGGTAGTCAGCTAACTGAGCTGTGTTTATGTTGCTAATGGAAACTCAGACTGCTGAGTGTTAGCGGTGAAACCACAGAGCTTCGTTTCAGGGAAACGACACACTGTTAGTCACAAACACACACACACACACACACGCACACAGGTAGCTTCCCATGTGTCTTGTGGAAAGTGTCGTTGACGAGGGTTGACCACATGCTAACGAAAACAATTTTGGAATTTTCTGCATAAAATTTGCTGATTGTAGCTGTCATCAGTTCACATGAAGACCTAAAAGAGGAGGCGGCGAATAAACCCCCGTCATTAGTCGTACAGTTGTGTCTCAAACGTCTCCAGACTCTTAGAGACCTCGTTACGCACCTGGACTTGGTTGTTTTGTTTGGACTCAGACCCTTAGTTCAGATGAAGCCATGTTGTTACAGAGAATAATGTATCCTAGTTGGACTTATCTGTTATTTTTGTGATGTATTTGATACGAACACCACATCTATAGAAACGGCTGCCAGCTGTGCTGCATGCAGACCTGACCCCAGAACACCTCTAAGGAGAAGTCACTGCTCTGAACATCAGTGCTGTCACGGATGCTCCTGGAAGTTAACAATACGCCTGCAGTAGCTTTCAAATCCTGAAACCGAACGAATATTAACATACAAGCTGTTTCCCCTAAACAGCTGGTGGAGTTGTAGCTGGTGCCCACATTACCTTCTACCACGTTCTGTTGTATCAGCTACTATGTGTTTATTACTGTGGTCTCAGTGGATGATGGAGTCAGACTTTACTTATGTTAAGAGTCACCAGATAAAGCAGCTGCATGTTCAGATACAACTCTTAGTGCCAGCTCTGCAAACCGGGGTGTAGCAGAGCTTTGATGTGAGCAACCACACTGCTGTAGGCTGCTCAGGACAAGCCATGAAAGGAAATGCTGAACGAGAGATTGTGTTGAGTTACAGAACTCAGTAGAACAGAGGCAAACCCAGACGCGACATCACATCTCACACATGGTCTAGTAATAAGAAGAATAAGACTAATATATAAGACAATAAAACAAAGATAATACTTTTAACTTTCAGTGAAATGTTTTCTCGACACGTGTTAACTGAACCTAGTGATGCCCCAGCTACTTGCCCCTGAATGAAGCAGAATGTAGTGATTCTGTGGGCGATATGTAACCGTCCAGTTAATGTTCCATGCTGTGGTGAATCTGTGAAGCGCGATATAGTCATTAAGTGGCGTGAAGTCATCAGCTGACGTGTTGAGCCTTCAAGTTCAGAGGAAACGAGCTGCAAACACTCATCTGAGGTTAACTTTGATCAGGCACAGGGTTCGTGTAGGTTAGAGCTGAGGTCAGAGTCAGGTTACTGTCGCTTTTACCAGAATCTTCAGCTTCAACCTGACAAAGTTAAAGTCAGCAACAAAAAGACAAATTAAGTCAGCAATTTTTTCTCCTAAATGTGTGTCAGCGTTGACTGTGGGAGTTGTCTAATGTACCCGACATGGAAAACACCCAGATCGGGATGGATTAGAAGACAACATGGAGATATTGAGCTGCACACATTGTCACTGTGTTTATTCATAGTCAGTGTCTCTTAGTGCCTTGTTATGGTTGTGTTGTTTCTCACTGACCCACTGACACCTTCGCTCTCTCTGCCCATTTATATCTGGTAATCGTTGTTACATAGAATACATCTGTTTAAGGAGCCCAAACTTCATAAATGCAGCGTGTGCTCTACAAGGCATCCACCCACTGCTCAATATTAAATGTCCTTCACCCAACGTCCGCTTCAGGTATTTGAAAACGGAAGCTATACCGAAAGTGTGGAATTGCTGCTTCATCCTTCAATCCTGATTCATTTCCTGTGTGTTTTTGTGCAGGTGAAGGAGTTGAGGGAGAAGGCTCTGTCGTTTCGCCGTCGTGCCTGGGGAACTAACTTCTCCAGGGATCACCTGAACCAGCTGCAGTCGGAGCACAACGCTCTGTGGGAGCCGACGGACTCGGCTACCGAACCGGCCTCTTCTCACCTCACCATTGACCTCTGTCAGGAACCGGACAGCCACGGCAGTTCCTGCTTGGAAGCTCTGGACCTGGCCAGGTGAGAGAGTAGCAGGTGAGGGGGACTTCACTGAGCGTATGTGGGCTTATTGTCTGTGCGCTTCGTTTGCAGCCGCTCCAGTTACTCAAGTAAGAGATCGTCTCTTGTGGGCTCAGCAGAAATACTCAAAAAGAACAAAGGCCCAGAAACAAAGACACAGACACCTCAGAGTCCTGCTGAAAGACCTACAGCCTGGGGAGAAGAGGAAGAAAACCAGGAGGGAGAAGAAGATGAAAACACAGATGAGTACGTTTGTATTATTTATCTTTGATCATTCTGCATTAGGTGTTTTATATCTTTATTAGTTAGGAAATCTAAGACACGGATGACCTAAACCTGGGATCAGTGGTTTGAACTCAAACACCGTTCGTGACAGATGATCAGAGGTTGCACTGGGTTTCTCTAAACCTTCTTCACCCAGTGTGGTGGAAATCAAAAAGTAAAGGGAGCCTGAGATCAGAGGGTCATAGGAGGTAAAGAGTTGAAGGTTTGATACAATTGTTTCTGGAACTTGTCAGAAGCCTGAAACTGCCAGTCAAACGCAATCAAAGGTTTGTGTAGTCGCTTTTGTTCTCAGGGTATAATACTGTGTGTGTGCGTGTGTGTGCGTGTGTGTGTGTGTATGTGTAGAGAGGAGGGAAGGCTGCCAACTCCCAGACTGAAGATGAGACCAGTTCAGAGAACTCACCACGACCTCACCACACCTGCCACCGGTACACACACGCACCCCCCTTTATACACACACATGCACAGCTTACACCATTGACCTCTGACCTCTATCTGTCATCAAGGAGGAGCCATAATAGTGGGAAAGCTGAACAGTGATGAATCTTCTCCGTACAGTCAACAGGTAATATTCCACCATCATCTCAGAGACAACGTTTCCACGGCTGTAGAATACTGAGAGAGTTGCATCAGGGGCTGTGGGCAGGATTATTGTGACAGTAAACATTCAGTGTAGCGTCCAGTTCACGCTCTATGTCAGCAGAAAGTGTGCGTCAGTTGCTGTCCTGCTGTGTCCAGATGTGATAGCGATCGTCCAACAGGGGGCAGCAGCTTCTATTTGTGCACAGCGTCACGAAGGAGAGTTCGCTGTGGAATGAAGATTGTGATTCGCACAGAGCCTCAGGGTCGCCATAGGTCCTTACTCCCAGCGTCACCAGGGTGCTGTATACTGATTGTCGATGTTGTGTGCTCAGACAGGTGGGTCACCTGTTTCCATGGCAGCGAGGATGGACAGGGCAGCGGATATGTCAATCAAACAACGAGAGGCTTGGTCTGAGAATAGCCTCACTCACCATAAACAAGCCTCTAAACCGACCAGGGTGAAGCAGCCACCTCCGTCCCCTTTAGCACGGCCGTCCATGGTGACATCTCCACTGCACTGTATCCAGGGCACCCTGAGACACCCCGACTTCCAGCACAACGGTCAGTATCCTACTGCGACAGGTGCTAAAAATGTGTGAACGTTACTGCAGACACAAAGACGCACTCTGGGGCCGTCCCTCTCTCCTCCACTTCCTTCTCACTTTCTCTTCTCCCAGTTTTAACAGTGGGTCCAATTTCACATTTAACCCAGAAAATGTTGGTCTTTTGTGTCCCAGTGACTGTTAGCTTTTACTTTACTTTACTTAAATCTTATTATTGTGCACAGTAAGAACTGCTTTGTTTCAGCTGTCGTTCTGTCCCAGTGACTGTTAGCTTTTACTTTACTTTCTAGCCCATGCATTAAAAACACGATTCTGGATTCGCAGCACTCGGCCAGACATGACCTGTTTGATTTGGGTTCACCTACATCAACAAAAGTTAAAAATGAAATCAATATACTCACATTAACTATGAAACCGTCTTCTGTCCTGGTCACGCCGTTCGCTAAATCTCACACCTCAGGTGAGCTGGGTCTGAGGTTCAGGGAGCTGCAGTGCTCAGGAGGAGGCTGCGGCTCGGACAAAGGTGAATCCACTTATCAAAATCTTCTCACGTTCAAATAAAAAAAACGAATTGTATCCACATTCATTTAGCTTTTGAGGAAATAACACACTCTGTCACTGCCTAGACGACCGGCTCTCTGTGATGTCGTGGCGCTCTGCTGCCTCATGCTCTGTGGCGTCCGCCGTTCTGGAGCGTGCTCAGAAGAGACGAGAGAACTTCTGGGGGAAGAGATGACCTCTGACCTTCTGACCCACAGAGGGGTCATGCGGTTGTAGAGCAGAGCGATTAGTTAGAATAATGTCATTTTGTCCTAATGTAATTTAACTAGTGAGAATCAACCCTGTTTATAGGTGAATTTAATATTTATGTTATTAAATGCTTTGGTAGATTTGTGTGGAGCTACTGTGTGGTTGTGTGACATGAACCCAGATTTTATGACATTACAGGGTGTAAAAACAGACTCAGAATAAATGTGACTGTCCGACCGTAGGTTTGACTGGAAGGATCATTTGACTCCCATCACTTGATGAGTTTAACGTCAGAAAACTGTCCTGACAGAAATCAGGAGGATTTAGTTACTGTTTAATGTCGGTTTGATGTTTTATTGGACTTAGTGAAGTATAAACTGAATCCTTTCGGTTCTTCAGGACACTGCTCTGATTTTTAAGGTGCTCTCCAGGTGGGTTGTTCCAGTTGTTCTGTTGTTTAAAACCCAAAGCTTTAATGTTCAGACCTTCTCCTCAGCCACATGACCCGGCTCCACTCCGAGGCTCCACACAAACACATCCAGGAGGAGTCCTGATCAGAACTGCCGAGGTGAGAGCAGGTCAGCACCCGCCACAGTAACGGCAGAATCAAGTCACCTGTATCAGCGTAGCACCAGCAGATAAAGTTCAGCTTAAACAATGACATATTAAGCGATTAGTCCTGCTAATGTGTCCTTTAACATGGGTGAAGTGCAGGATAGTGCAGGACTGATGTCAGTACTTGTACTATTCATCAGTCCCACACTTTGATGAGTAAACTGGAAACTAGAACAAGCATCGGCATCACTTCCTCTGGACACGGACGGGTTACCTGAACAAACACCGTAAACGCCGGCTGTGAATCCCCTCATAATAATAGCCCAGAACAACAATGTAAATCTGAGCTCACGGGTGTGGGCTGTGATGTGTTCCTTAAATGGACCCTTTCTAATTTATACATGGAAATGGTTTCATGTTTCACATCAGCCCTTGAGTGTCCGTCCACGAGTAAAATTAAAAGCATCAGAGGAATCATGGTTCAGCAAGTCCTCGCTTTCCGTGTTAGCGTTCTGAAGGCAATAACACATCCCAAGGGTGTTGTCATGTTTCAAACATCAAAGAAATATGAGCAGTGTTTTGATTCCATGTGTTGACTGTGGTGGTTAGAGGATGTGTTAATCCATAAATGTATAGTAAATATTATTTATCTCACTCTGACCTCGTTCTGTTACTCGCCTGAATTGACCTGAAACCAAGCCAGTGATGAATCTAAAGAAAATAACATATTAAGTAAAACCCTGACTTTGACATATTTCAGTCAAGTCGGGAAAAATGAAAACATGAAGTAGATGCGTGAAACGGACTATTTCAAGTCTCGTGTCAGTTAAAGTGTTTAGTTGTGTTGGCGTACGATCAGGTTTTACCTGTCTCCAGACTCAGCTCTAGGTCGCTCCTTAATCTGGTTATTTCCCTTTCATTGATAGATTGAGTTCCTCGTTTTGTACAGCGTGTTGCAACACGTTATGACTAACCTGGTGAAACTGACATGTTGTAACGCTTGAGTTTACATAATCAATACAAAGGGCTTCTGATCAGAAAATGAGCAGAGAGACAGGAAATGTACGAATGATGTCAATAATCATTTGTCTTCATGCTCATGGCCTCACATTGATCAGTGTGAAGTGCTTCTCCCTGCGAAGCCTTTAATCCTCTGCCTCTGAGGGATTCCCACGCCCTCGCCAACACAATAAATGAGAGATGAACCTAACCCGGGAAACGCTGACAGGAAAATGATGTTGTTGAGGGGAAATAGACAGGAGCTTACTTTGTTACTGTGCTGGCATCAATCACATGAGATGAGGCCCCAGGAGCTGCAGTATCACTGCCTCTGTTTACTCTCTCCCCTTGGGGATATCATGCACCAGTTAAATGTCCAGACATGAAACTGATTTCACTTTTATGCAAATGATATGTTGCCGTATCCCGATAAAGCTCGCTGTTACATAACCGCCCTGTATTAGCTTCTGCCTGGTGACAACAATTTGAGGCAGTGATTCTCTGAGCTGTGAAAGTCATTGCAACTGCTTGAATCAATGTGACTCCTCATTATTCCTGCTTTCACCTCCATCTGTTAGCAAAAATGGACTGAGCTGTCAAATCATTTCACTGATGATTGACTGCACCTTTGTTCTGTGTCCAGCACGTGTTGCGTTTAATGCCAGGTTGCCGACATGAAGCGATGAATTGGACGGAGTTCGTTTTCGTAAAGCACCGTGACGACACACGCGCACAAATGCTGTGATGTGAGGAAATTACGTCATCAGAAAACTATTCTTTCAGCAGATTGATGACAAACATTATTAGCGGAAGTCGTCACACCTTGACTAACAATTAATTTCCTCCGTGTCTGACAGTAAACACTGACTGCACCAGCTCAGCAGTGACTTGTGTGTGTGTGTGAGATGGGGGTTTTTTTGGATGGTTACCTGTCCTATATTTCTGAAGAGGGGGCGGAGGGTTGATCTGTATAAAGATACGGTGCAGAGAGTCGTCTTCACAACAGCATCGACTGACAGGTGAGGACACACACAGCTGCACATTCAGCGTTGGCTTTGAGCTGAAGAGGCTTAAAGACTGCTTTATTCATAATCTGCTTCTGTTTTTAGGTGAAAACTCCGACGCCTCCTCAGCCTGAAAGGATTAAGACCAGTTATCTCCAGGAGAGATGAAGCTCACTGTCGCCAGCCTCGTGTCCTTCCTCCGTCCAGCTGCCCCCGTGCTCGTCCTCCTGCTGTTGCTTGTAATTGGCTGGGCTGAGCAGACAGTGGCGCTGCCCATCAGCCCGCCGCTCAGTCCCGCGCTACGAAACACGGAGACGTACGAAGTCGTCCGAGAAGTGGCAAATCACGTGAGTGTTTTACTTTCAAGGTCGCATCCTGAAGTATTTCAGTGTAACAGTACTTGACAACAGTGTCGTAGGCAAGTTTCACTATATTACTACACGATATTTGAGTGTTTGACTATAGTCAGTACCAAGAAGATCGAATTAAGAAATAATCCACTTTTTATCAGGCTACAAACATGGATGTTAAAAAGCTTTTTGGTTTATGTTTCAGGCACAGAGTCTGAACGCAGGCGACGACTCCAACACCAGACTGATGCCCAAACTCACCACTGGCGAGGTAAATTCATTACACAGACATCAGTCATGCAACGGTTGCAGGGTTTGTCCTGACCTCTGACCTCCCCAACCTTCATCAGGATCACATGAAGGTCTGCTGCCTCCACGCCAATATCCTCGACTACTACCTGAACAACATCCTGAGTCACCGTGACAACGAGCATGACAAGATGCACCGCCTGAGGACCGACCTCACACGGGTCAGCGAGGACCTCCAGGCTCACGGCTGTGTGAGTAGCGATGTGCTCTTTAACGCTGTAGCTTAGCATAAAGACGAGAAACGGCCCTAAGTGCGACAGGAGTTACGTTGGAATATTTTCATTATTTGTCATACGTTTTCAAAAACTATAACAAGTATCTTTGCTCTTACTAATCTTACCCAGTAATTTTATGCTTCATGTTTTCGTCTGTTCAAGTTTTAAAAGAGGTTAAACTTAATGCCAGACCTGAGTAAAGACCTTTATCCTCCTGTGTTTATCCCGCTGTGTGTGTCGCTCTGCGCTGCCGCATGTACAGTACAGTACGTGTGGTTGATCGTGATTGATAACGACTTGCTGTGGTTTCCGTCAAGGGACTTATCACACACATATACGTGCAAAAAGATAGAAGCGATAACAGCTGCTAACCTCTGACACTTGTTTGTGTCTGCAGAATGTGACTCACTACCACGACCATCACCACGCTGTGGAGTTTCGCAGGAAACTCACCAAGGTGAGATCAGGTTCTTGAATCTTTGAAGCTCTCATGAAAAGGACTTTTCGTGAGGCTGGCGTTTTTATTTCAGCTGTGTCCCGTTGTTCCTAATGTGCCTGTCTTGTTTCAGATTGAAGGTGAGAAAGGCATAATCAAGGCCGTGGGAGAGATCGACATCCTCTTCAGCTACCTGCAGGAGTTCTGTGCCAAGCCCAAGAACCCCACCGGTCCTGCTGCTGCCCAATGAAGCCTCGAACGGTTCTGATGTCTGAAGACTGAGCTTATCTATTTATCATATTTATCACCGTTCTAATGTTTTATAAGTTTATTTATTTGTGTATTTAAATGGAGAAGTTTTTATATTTCGATTGGTTATTGATCTATTTATTGAATTATTGATGCCTGAGCTGAACTGACTCTGGTGTTGGTCATGTTGCCATGTTGGCTGATTGTAAACTGATGTTTCAGTATTTAAATGACAATGTTACAGTTTTTTAAAAAAATGAATAAAGCTTTTTGAAAGTAAGCTGTTGATGTTTTATAGCTTTATTTAAATGTTGCACACATGCAAATATTTCTCTATAAATACAAAATAGCAGCAGACCGATGAGCCGAGACGCAATCCAGGCCCGTAGAACCACGTTCGGACTTAAACCTAAACGTTGTCCTGCTGATTTGTGGCTCCCCTCTTCTGTCTCACTCCGTCGCCCCTCAATCAAAAACGTGTCGCGTCCCTACTGACTTCATGCTCAGTGCACTGGCTCTGCCGCCACGTTTCCTCAAGGATGGACTGGTTTTGTGAATGGATGCATGTAAATCCATGTGGTCCCGTGTTAAACCACATCTGAGCAACCTTTGATCATTAGCTCACGATACAAACCACACAATCACCTGTAGCACAGAGCGATATCTGATATTTAATGTGGGGGTAAAGGTGTCGCTGACTCTGCATGAGTCATTTGATGAAACTGGATTCAATCTAATAAAGTCTAATTTATTCTGGCGCGCACACACACACACACACACACACACACACCACATTAAACTGGTGCAGGTGCAGAAACATCAAGATGAGACCTACTTGCCTACTTTCGAAGCTGTGGGCTTGGTTTCAGCCCTTTGTTTGTGTGTTTGTGTGTGTGTGTGTGTACATGTTTGCTACCGTATGACTGTGTGAGAATAAGAATGTGTGTGCTGGGGGGTGGGGATGGTCCCCCACCACACACCACTGGGCTTCAGTCACGAACACATGCGCGTAGACCTGAAAAGCCGTGGTAACAGCTGGCCTCCTCTCCTCTCTATTGTTATTATTTATTATTATTTTTGTTACTAATTATTTTTTAATGTGGTTGCAGGGTCTCGGCTCAGCTGTGAGAGGAGTTTCCATCCAGCACGTCTGCAGTTTGAACTGGTAGCCTGCTGGTGGAGCGCTTGTCCTCCGTAACCTCAGCTAGACCCGGGGATGCCGACGTCAGGCCAGACTGAGGCGCCGCAGCCCAAACGCTAGTGGCTGCGACGTTCGGTGGTGAGGAAGAAACGCTGCGATGTGTTAAGAGGGTAAAGTCGTAGTGGATGTGTAGTTTCCTGATGTGCAACTGCTGCAAAATCTGACCTCACTACAGCCATTTCAGCTTCTCCTTCACAAAACGTGTCCGATCAGATCTAATCCGTCCTAATCCATCCATCCGTCCGTCTGTCTGTGTGAGCACGAGGCCTCCAGCGCTTCACCTGTGTTCACCTGTGATGATGTCATCATCCCAGGGGCTTTCCTGCAAAGGTCAAGTTTGGAAGTTCAGACACAACAGCAAACTTTCCGTCCTGTGTGATAAGAATCTATATTTAGCTCTTTTGAAAGAAGAGAAGCTGGAACAGCTCAGCTCACATGCCGACGCCCAACTCAGGAGCCCCGCACCTTTGAACTAGTGGCCTGGAGATATTTATAGCCCAGCTCTGAAAAGCAGCTTTAACGCACACTCCTGGGTGTGTGATCACTGAACAATGTTGACATTCTGTGCCGTGCTCGGTGGTTAGTGACATGTGGCCGCGGGCTGTGAATCTGAGCCTAAACGTAATAAAGTCTTAGCCGAAGGAGCCAAAGCTGCAGGTTCTGATGTGTCACTGGGAGAAAAACGTGTTTCATTTAGCAAAGCTACAGCCCTGACAGTGTATTACCCCCATTTTCATTATGAGTAGCACCGGTCCATTCGGGCCCGCGCTGCAGCCAGAACCAAGTGGAGGCTAAAGGCAGGGCAGCAGATGCTGCCACGCTAGTCTCTGCTGAACACAGCGATCTGTCGCCTCTCCCACACCAGACCCTAGTGTGTCATCGCGTCCCCACCCCCTCAGCTTGATTCTGCTGAGTCTTCACTGTTGGGAAGGTGGGAGGTGAAAGCAGCTTGTTGGGTCGCTTCACATAAGCTTCAGCTCCATCCACTGATGAGTGTAGCTGGAAGGACCTGCAGGCGCTTCACAGTGACCTGCTGGAAGATGAGAAAGTGTCGCTCAGCTCCGCAACGGAGAAAAACGATGCGTGTCCCTGCCGTGAAGCTGGGCCTCTCCAGACAAACAGAAGCCTTAGCTCTGCAGCGATGGCGATCATCTAGAGTCGTTGCGTCACCGCTGGGACATCTCACCGTAGATGAACTGGTCCACTCAGTTTCTGCCTCTGACAAGCCTGCGAAGATGTTTTATGCGATGTGAAAATATGCTGCTGGTGGAAAGACTCAAGTCAAACAGG
The DNA here is from genome assembly GCA_030770545.1 of Macropodus opercularis. Taxonomy (NCBI): domain Eukaryota; kingdom Metazoa; phylum Chordata; class Actinopteri; order Anabantiformes; family Osphronemidae; genus Macropodus; species Macropodus opercularis. The sequence goes on from CM061108.1 coordinate 718,729, forward strand.
TTTTAGCAGTGTGTGCATCTCCATGCGTCTGTAGATGATTGACATGTATTGATATGCTTGACCAGTCAGGAACAGGAGTCTGGAAATTCTCCAACTTTTACTTTCACTTTTTCTCAGTTCGCTGCACGCGTTGCTTCCGTATCTCGTTGGAGCAAACTGGCGCTAGATGCACAGATATTGTAGAGCCCCACATGGAAAGAATCTGGTCTGCATCCTCCTGCTGAGAAGTGAAGCATGCAGGTGGTTTTCAGACTCGTGGTGTGTTTGAAGTGGCGTGTGAGGCGGAAGTGTTGGAAACTGGCCTGGAAAGCAGCCGTAAGCGCGATCACACGCTTAAAGCGGGTCGAACAGCGGCTCATCGCGTTCTGAGAGATCACATGTGCACAGTCACCGTTTCCCAGCGGAGTCAACAGCCTAGTTTGATCTGACCACAGCGAGTCAGCGCTAAAAGCCGCTCAGCAGGACCAAACATCTACCACAGACACCTGGGGAGGGGTAGGGAGGTGGTTCCAGGGGAGTCCACATTAGGCAGGTGCTCGTGATGTTATCGTCGAGTATCATGGCTGGAGCTCAGACTGGCGCCGTGTGGCTGAACTCTGAGCTGAGGCCTGATGCAACGAGGCTGACCTTCATCTGGGGAGGACTCACAGCAGAGTCTGTATGAATGGACATTATGAGAAGTCGTCTTCCCTGTAAAGACAAACACGTATTTTCCAGAATGCGCTGACGTTTGAGCTCAAACCAAGCTTGTTATCAACAGCTCAGTTTTTTCCCCAGAACATTTTCATGTTTGAGTAACAAGTGCTTCAAGTATTTCTGTTTGACAGAGAGGTTTTCAGTAGAATCCATTCATTATTTTCTGGGGATTGTTTTAGTTTCATTACAGTAACAACCAGCGTTCAGGCGGTTAATGGGTTGAATTGTTTGGGTGATCTCACATGGACAAAATGAAGGAATGAGAAGCTGCAGGCTGATATGAAACAGAAGCTGAACTGGACTGTGGCAAACAGATGTTATCAGAAAAGCAGCGAGACAACGTTGGAAGAACCAGGACGAGGTGAAGCGACTGCACTACAAACTGACTTTCAGACACTTCAGCCCCCAGCTACAACACGACCAAGCTGCCAGTCCAGCATCTGTGCGATGAGCGGGACCAACCCGTCTGGTACCGACACTACAGCACAGCTCCAGGTTCTAGTAGCGGAGTCCCGGCGGCACCAGTCCTGCTTGGGTTGCACTTTTCTTGGTGAACACGTGTGAAGGACGTGTGTCTGCACTGAACCTGACCAGCTCACTGTGACTTGTGTCGCTCGCCTACTTTCACAACCCGTCAGTGTCGGCCTGTAAACTGCGCGTTAGGATACTGGAATGAAATTCCCAGCGTTCACTCTGTGATTGATCCTCCACAGATCTGAGAGAAATGTCTCCTGTCAGATGTGCAGTTTTAACCCCACACTCAGTAGGTGTAGCCGTGTGGGGACTTGACCTGGTTCTGTCTTCCAGGAAGGCACAGACCCGCTCGGGGTGTCCTCCTGCTCGGTGCCAGCATCTCTGACATCTTTGTTCTGTCAAAGTGGGTCGGACAAACGCTCTGCGCTTTCAGCAAGCTGCCGAGGCAGGAAACACAACCTAGTTCTGTCTGACGACAACCTAGTTCTATCTCACCGCAAAATCTAATCACCAAAACCAACACCTGAGACAAAGTGACGTAATCAGCAGCTCCGTGGGAAGCAATGACTCTGCAGAAAAAGAAGACGACGAAGAAGGAAGGTGATGAGAAGCAGCAAGGAGGCAGAGGTCAGAAGGAAAGAGGAAGGAAACCGAGGTGGAATAAGATTAAACGAGAAAAGACGAGAAGGAGAAGAGAGGAGAAGGTCATCTGAGAAGGAAGCAGGAGGGAGGAGAGGAGGAGGAGTCACAGGATGGAAAAAGGAGAAAGGAGTAAGAATAGGAGGAGGACCCAAGAGCTGTGGATGAGGATTTGTTCTGGGGGGACCCTGGGACCCTGGGGGCTTCCTCCACGCTGAGGACGTGGACGCCACCAAGCGGCTCGTCCCCGAATCGCAGGCAGACGTCATTTCATTACATTAGGTCTGGTTTAATGCACAGCTGCCTGCTGTGAGGCAGCGCTGACCCTTACCCAGCGTCCCTTTGTCTGCGTGTGTCTGTCTGTGTGTGTCTGTCTGTGTGTGTCTGTCTGTGTGTCTGTGTGTGTGTCTGTCTGTGTCTGTGTGTGTGTCTGTCTGTGTCTGTCTGTCTCATGGAGCAGCAGGAGTCTGATGTGTGTGAAACAGACTTTTATTGGACTCCTGTTACCTTTTGTGATCATTGTCGTCACTGCTGCTTTTGTCGCTGCCGACGGATTCGTTTACGTTTTCTGTCTTGCATTGTGTGAATGAAGCCGTGGCCAATATAATGTTTATGTGTTATACTTCCAGTAGTTCATCAGGTTCATACGTGACTAAAAGCCATATAAAGGGAAATAGTTTAGCCACAGTTTAACATAGAGACAAAAGGCGAGAGCCTGAAAAGGAACAGGCGAGAGGAGACGGTACCGAGCGTGAGGAGAAGGAATGCAGACACAGAAGAGCGCGTAGCCTGACTTCAGCTTGGAGACTCCTTGGAAATTTGCAGCAGTGAGTCAACAATATTAGGAAATTTTTGAAATAGGAGAAGAGAAAAACAAATGAAAAAAAAGTGGGAGTGGTGAGAGACATGGGGGGCGAACAGAGAGAACAGGAGGAGGAGGTGTATAAATGAAGCAGAGCAGCGTCAGCCTGCTGCACTCGAAGATGTTTCTCCTCCCCATCAGGACCTCGGCTCTCGCTCTGCTCCTCAGCCTCACGGCTGCGACCGCTGCCACGGCAACGGCCGAGGACGGGCTCACCTGTCGCCAGGAGATACCCGCTCACCTGATCTGGAGCCTGTGGAGTCGGACCAGGACGCTGGTCGGCAAGCTGCCGGTAGGACCGTTACTCAGAACCCTCAGTAGTCGTAAGGCTTCGTCCGTCAGCCTGTGGGGCCGACTGCTGCTGATGCTGAGATACCGGCGCTTCCTGCAGCCTCAGCACAGCAGGTGTCAGGCTCAGAGTCTTCTTATTGTGGCGTGAGGTTGCCGGTTCAACCCTCAGCACGAGAGCAGAGATAGGGGTCAGTGTGATCAGCGTCTCAGAGAAGGTCCGTGAGTCTGTCAGCGTGAGGCCAGTTCTGATCAGAGGCAGCACGTTCCTTAAAGTTGGTGATGGTTTAGTTACTGCTATTGTTCAGCTAACTTCAAACCCATAAGCTGATCTGAACTGTTCATTAGTCATCAGGAGACTCGGCTTCATTTGGTCTGATTTGATGATCTCAGACTTGGTTTCACAGCATCACGCTGATGAGTCATGCACTTATTTTACTGATTTACTCAGTATCGCAAAGGAAGTGAAAGAGTGAAAATCTGGAGATCAAAGCTCATGGGACTGACAACAAGCACAGCTGAGGAGAACACAGAACACACCTTGTGTGGCCCTGTGCTGCCTCTGGTTCTGGGTTAGATGGCGGCTGATGCTCGACGGTGAAGCGTGAACCGATCACCTGCTCTGGGGGTTTCATTGACGTTAGCCACACATTGTTTCATCGAAGGGTGACACACTTGAACTAAGACCAGCTGTGAGGCGCATAGAACCCGTGTAACATCAGAACCCGACCCATTAATCACTAATCACATTTTCACCTGCAGGCAGAAGGAAGCTTCCACAGACGTATGAGACTGCTGCCAAAGTTCTGCATCAGCTGTCCTGAGGTCAGTAAACGTGTCTGACTGTGCAGACATGAAGTCACTTTTAGTTTCAGCACCACATAAATTATCTCCAGACATGTCTCTGTCAGCAAACATTAACACGTCAGACCAATGATTTGCGTCTGAGTCCAGAGCGGCTCAGCTGATGCACCTGCTCATCACGAGGAGGAAGTCGTCAGCTTTCCAGTGCTTTGTTCTGGGGTTTTCCTGCTGTTTCTCTCTAAGCTGTGTGCGACACTGTGACCTGCTGGGTTTGTGTAGTGTGGGTTTTCTTACTGTTGTTGTTTCCCACCTCAGTTAATGATTTACAATTTAGATCTCTTAGTTAACTTTCCTGTCCCGAGGCCTCGTAGCTTCCTGGAGCCGCTTCCCTGCCAGCGCTCGATTATCCAGGAAGTGGAACGAAGGGAAGGTCTGACGATGAAACGCTGTGACCCACCGTGTGTGATCTCCTCAGGCCGTCGGGTGGCGCGAGATGCGCGAAGTGGTTGACGTCTATCAGAGGAGTGTTTTCAGTCGAGAGGTCATCAAGGAGACGCTGCCAGAGAACTACAACGACCTGCTGTACCGCCTGCAGCACACACTGCAGCGCTGCGTGAGTACACAACCTGTACCACACACTGGTTGACTACACAACCTGTACCACACACTGGTTGACTACACAACCTGTACCACACACTGCGTGAGTACACAACCTGTACCACACACTACGTGACTACACAACCTGTATTACACACTGGTTGACTACACAACCTGTATTACACACTGGTTGACTACACAACCTGTACCACACACTGGTTGACTACACAACCTGTACCACACACTGGTTGACTACACAACCTGTATTACACACTGGTTGACTACACAACCTGTATTACACACTGGTTGACTACACAACCTGTACCACACACTGGTTGACTACACAACCTGTATTACACACTGGTTGACTACACAACCTGTATTACACACTGGTTGACTACACAACCTGTACCACACACTGGTTGACTACACAACCTGTACCACACACTGCGTGACTACACAACCTGTACCACACACTGCGTGACTACACAACCTGTACCACACACTGCGTGACTACACAACCTGTACCACACACTGCGTGACTACACAACCTGTACCACACACTGGTTGACTACACAACCTGTACCACACACTGCGTGACTACACAACCTGTACCACACACTGGTTGACTACACAACCTGTACCACACACTGCGTGAATACACAACCTGTATTATACACTGGTTGACTACACAACCTGTACCACACACTGCGTGACTACACAACCTGTACCACACACTGCGTGAATACACAACCTGTATTACACACTGGTTAACTACACAACCTGTATTACACACTGCGTGACTACACAACCTGTATTACACACTGGTTGACTACACAACCTGTACCACACACTGCGTGAATACACAACCTGTACCACACACTGGTTGACTACACAACCTGTACCACACACTGCGTGACTACACAACCTGTACCACACACTGCGTGAATACACAACCTGTATTACACACTGCGTGAATACACAACCTGTACCACACACTGCGTGAATACACAACCTGTACCACACACTGGTTGACTACACAACCTGCAGTTGTGTGCGCTGATTCGTTTGTTTGTGTGTTTGTCTTCAGGTTTCTTCCTCTGAACCTTCAAAATGGTTCAAAACCATTAGGAAGCTGGAGAAGAAAATTAAAAAGGTGAGCGTAGTTGTGTTCTGCTGGTGTGCGCACCAACACCTCGGTGTGTTACTGCTGCTGTGCTGCTCTTCCTCTGCTGCCGTGTCCTACGCTGTTGCCTCTGTGCTTTGCTGCTGCTGTAGCGACTCAAGCTGCCACTAATACTACAATTGCGCCACCTACCTGCTGCTCTGGCTACAGCTGCTTTGCTAAGTGAAGCGTTCAGTCCTTACCTGGCAGTTGCATAAGTGGAACACGACTAATACGACTGCATGTGTTTGCCCGTAGAAGAAAAGAGACGAAGGGGCTGTGAAAGCTGTTGGAGAGTTTACCTTTGTGCTCAGGTGGATTAACGAGCTGACGCTGCAGCACAAGTAGAGCAGCGGCCACGGCCTGACCGTCAGTATTCACATCGCTTCCACTCATGTTTGTCGTTGTTAATAAAAGTCAGGGCTTCATATCTGGAAACGTATTTAAAGCACCAACGTACTTTAGCAAAGCGGCAGCTCAGCCGCTTCTCTTGTGGACGCACTGACCGACTTCCCCTCGTTCCTGGGGGATTTATTTCGTTTGGCATCTGTGGGATGTGTGAAACTGAAACGTGTCCCTGCTGTGATCATCCACTGCCTGGATGGGAGCCTCTTGAATTACAGTGAAGTGTTGATGGATTCATGTTTTGCTGTTGTAGCTTTTTTTCTAAATAAGTTATTTTCAGGTCATATTTATTTATGAGTATTCACCGAAGATTCCTCAATGTTTAAAAGTACTTGAAAGCTTAATATATTGAATTCAAAACAAAACGAAGAAAGATTTTTTGTATTGATAAATGCTTTTCTGTATTTATATTAATTTGTCGACCTGATTGTGAATGAAATACATGTTTTTTCTTAGTTGCTGTTGACTGGTGTTGGTTTCATTTTGCTCACGTCTTTGTTACTGATGGGTTCTGAGCGTTGACTCCCTCTGCTGAGCAAAACTCACACTACCTGAACACCTGACACCTGACGGCCTACGTCCACGTGGACACTCTGATGCTCTGTCATGAACTGGTGTAGATTATTGTATTAAGATGGAGCCACGTGTTACAGGCTGCTCGTCAGAAACCGAAGATAGAAGAGGAAGAGAAGAAGGAAACATTTGTAGGATTCGGAGTTTTTACGACAGAATTCCATCAGCGAGATAATGGAAAATAAAAGTTCATCAAAACCTGAGTCATCGTCCGGGAGGAAACTTGTGTAAAGAGTCAATGGGAGAGCGGTGGAAACCCACAGCAGGTCCTCAGCGCCTGCACGCTGACACAGGGCTGAGCTCGTCATCCTCACCTACTCTTGCTGAGTCAGCCCCACGTCTGCATGTTAGCAGCATTCCTTATGAAAAAGCAACCGGAGAGCAACGAGCGCCTCAGACTGACGCCTCCCGTCCAAGTGGTCCGTGTCCAGGGTTGTGAAGAACCCTGCGACGTTTCGTACCGTGTCTCATGCTGTTGTGTTTGTGTTGGGACTCCTTGATCACACAGTTGAGTTACAGGCAGAGCTTCTGTACAGGTAACGCGATGCTGATTGTTTTACAGTGAATAGAAACTTAAGGGATCCAGCATCGCTTTGACTCATCTCAACGGTTTCACTGCAGAGTCATACGGCAACAAGCGACAAAATAACTGACTGACAATCCAGAGAACAAATATAAATTAAAGTGAAGATAGACAAATAAACGTTGATCAGACGCTGAATGACTGAAAAGAACCACAGAAGGAAACATGCAAATTCTTTTTTTCAGTTCTGTGGGTCGTTTTTCATGTGGGAGACTTGAAGGCTCCGTTTCCCTGCTTCATGCAAACGCGGCGTTGTCTCGTTGTCTACCCAGTTTCGTTTGTGTAGCTGCAGCCCTTTGTGGTGCCAAGCTCACCTGGGAGAACAAAGATGACTGTGTGCAGCTCCAACTAGACTGGTACACGTTTTCTGCTGATACCCACCGACTGAACAAGGACTTCAATCGTAGCCCGCACACGTCTGGCCTTAGTTCTTCTCCCATGCAGAGTAGTGTCACGACGTCTGCGAGTTCAGGAGTCCAGGGTCACCGGGGCTGATGGCATTCTCCAGTCAGGGCTGCATGTGTAGAGGATGTGGTGTGGTGTGTGTCTGTGTGTGTGTGTGTGTGGTGTTTACATATTGACGGTTGGCCCACAGGAAAAAAACAGGCTCAGACTTCTAGGAAACAAACAACAGATAACCACTTAATTCCTACTAATCAACATTTACCTAGAAAGTCTGCGTTTAGATTTCAACAGCACGTGATTTGTCTCAAACGGAGAAGTATCAGTTAAATGTCTTAATTCTGAGCATTCATTCACATTAGAGCATATGCAGACGACATCCTAGTCTATACTTCTTATTTAGTCAGATTATGTGCATTGAATGGGGACAGAACCTTGTGCACCTCTAGCGTTTAGCACAGTTGGAGGCAGTTTAATGCTGCGGCAGCTGTGTCATACAGTTCAGGGAACTATGACTGCAGCCACAGAAACTCCTTTGTGTGTTGTTGTTCTTCATTTCGTTGCCATGGTCACTCAGTGACGGGGTCAGCGTTCAGTGGCAGCAAACGACATGTTTTAGGTTTGAGGAGTCTTTTGGTTCAGAATTGAAATTGAAATTTTATCAGGATTCCCTGGAAGTGATGAAGGTCCTGAGCTGACTTCTCTGTGTTGCAGCTGCAATTACTGTTACTGATTCAGGATCAATAAAACTGTGTTGACATCACGGTGTTAACCTCATGAACATAATGAAACACAAAATGATAAAATACTGACGGAATGATCACAGTAACATCCACATGGACCGACCCAGCAGAACACGGCCCAGAGATCACGCTGCCTGCACCGGCTCGCCTCCTACCCATAGTGCACCTGGTGCCGCGTGTTGCTCTGGTGAGAGACTACACAGCAACCGAAGCTCTGTGTGTTCCGACAGCTTTCTATCAGAACCAGCTACCGTGTCGAGTTCACTAAAAGACTAAAGCGTGTGTGAGAGAAGCGAAGGAAACTGTGAACGGGAGCTTCACCTGCTCCAGCTCTGATTGCTGTCTCTCCTGTGCGCTGCTTAATGAAGTGGCTGGTGGAGGCCACACTGTGGGGGTCCACACGCTTTCAGAATGAGAGGACACGGGACGTGTGACGTACGACATCCACAGCTTGGCTGCGTCTTTCAGCTCCTTCACATATACAGTGAAGAAATGACTGTTTGCCAGAGAGAACATTTGTGATGCCGTGACACAGTTGTGGTCCAGAAAGAGAAACACGTTCAGGTACCAAAACCTCTGAGCAAACAGTTGACAGCAGGATCTTCACTGTTTCAGGACTTATATGTGCTGTGGGAGGATTTCAGGGACAGTCCGGACGTGCGCAGAGCTTCGTTGAACATGGTATTTCAGATTGTAATCATCTGTGGTGTTGTTCAGAATGCTACAGTTGGCTGTTTCAGGACGCTAACATAGGACAGGTAGAGATGAGTATGTGAGACGGGTCCGTCTCTGCTCGGTGCAACAGACTGTAGCAGCCGTGGTTTTAGCGACTTGGTCTCAGACACCGGTCCGATGAGCACCGGCGCAGCAGAAACGTCCTCGTCCGCCTGGACAGAACCTCGATTAATGCGGACGCTCAGGTTGATCCTGCTCCTGCTGGCCTGACCCTGACTTCACCGTTTCTGGGTTCAGACAAACAAAGGAAACATTTTCACCACAGAAACTGCACCTTTAAAACAGACCAGGGTCATGAGTGTGATCACTGGGTTCGACAACAGCAGCGGCTCATGTCGCACCAACACTATTCCTTAACAAACAATAAAAAGCTGCATCAAACCCTTTATTTCATTTCGTGACCTTGTGACGAGTGCGTGAAAGGAGCAGGAGCATAGAGCCAAACCAATGTGCAGCATTTGATTTGACAAAGATAAGAGGTTGTTTGCACAGACGGTATGTTACTGGTACACCTGGTTAACCTGAGCTTGACTCAACGTGCACGGCTGCACACAGATTTCGTTCAACCGCTCTGACCAGGGAGTCTCCTGCGTGTGCGTGTTTAGCAGCAGCACGGCGGGTTTTAAAGGAAAACTGTTGTCGATGCTGCCGTTTCTGGTGCTTCTGCTGAAAGCCCACAGACCACAATAAAACACACACACACACACACAGAGATGCACGATGACAGAGCCTGGGATGGAGAGCTGTATAAATAGAGCCACAGGTCAACAGATCAGTGTCAGTGAGTTGACAGCTCAGCATCGCAGCCTTTCTCCTTCTCTGTTCTGCCTTCAGCAGTTTGGACTCAAGCTCCACGATGCCTTCGTTCTGCGGTTCTCTGGGTCTGCTGGTCGTACTGGGGGCTGTGATGGTCTTCGGAAGTCCTGTCCAGCAATTGACTGAGAACGTGGTACACACCCATGACGCCATTGCAGATGTGCTGGTGAGTTCGTCTTTGGCTTGATTTTAGATTCATGTTTAGGTGTGGATCCAGTAGACGGCTCGGCTCGGTTTGGGTCCCATGAAGGGACGTTAGGCTTCTCAGGATCCTCTGAGGTGATGCTTGCCCTCAGTTCACGGCCTCTTCCAGCTTCTCTCCAGCTTCTCTCTGGAGCAGAATCACAGACATGCTCTGTGGTTATGATGCTTTTGCTTTCACTTAAATGCTTTTTGTTGCTTTTCAACTTTTCCACTAACATATGAGCTGAATTAACAACCTGCAATTACTCGGTACCATAAACCATTATCAGGCTTAGCTGACTCCTCTGCAGGTGGTTTATTCTCATTTCCACCATGTTTGTCTTCTAACCATTGTGGAAGAAGCATTTTGTGAACGTGACCAAATTGCAGTTTGTCACCGACACTGACATTAGTTTCTGCAGCCACAAAGAAACGGTTGTTGTGATATTCCTGTAACTAACCCAGACACTGTTATGTTCTTATGTGTGAGCATTTATGTTATGTACATATACAAATACTGATGTGTGTCCTTTTTGTTTAGGAGCTGAAAGACACAGAGATCAGTGGGAGGCCTCTCTTCAATTCTGTCATTAAGAGCATCAACACCGCCTGCATGGTGAATGAAACCCCAACACTCTACGCTACCGCTAACTCGTCTGTAGTCACGCGTTGATGACTTCAGAACGAAAAGCTTGTGTTCAGATGTGCAAAAAAACTAAAGACAAAATCTTTAGTGATGGTTTGATGAAACTTAAACGGGACCCTGAACTGTTGCCTCCGTTTAATGAACCGTGTGTGTTTGAGTGCCTCCATTTCTAGGATCACACACTGACTTTTCCTCTCCCCCACAGAGAAGAGAACAAGTCCAGCTGATGAACGAGACTCTGGACATCTACGCTCGCATCTTCTCCAGCATCCTGCGCCGCCAGCCCCACCACCAGACTCTACTGGACCGGCTGAACGAACCGTCCAGGTCTGAGTTGGAGCGGTCTCTGACGAACCTCCAGGAGACGATGGGGGACCTGAAGAAGCGTTTGAGCGCACTGCACCACCCCAACCTGAACCACGAGGACGTGCTCAAAGGCCTGAGGAGTATAAAGGTAACTCGCACCGGCCTTTCACGCAGAACCGACCCGAATCTGCTCTCACAAGCCAGAACCACAGTGATGGTTCCCTGAGGCTCTTCCAGCTAACTACTGGTACATTATTCTCATAGGTTGACGTGTTCAGTAGAACCCAGTGATGTCCACAAGGCCTTTTCTTGGGATTTGTTACCACTGGACTAAATAAACCCAAACCCGACTTGTGCTTCTCCATCACCAGGTGGACAGCCCCGTGGATCAGAGGAGGGCTCTGGCCCAGTTCAAGGAGGTCTATCGAGCCGCTTCTGTGATCGCCTCCCGCACGTGTGCATCCACTCACTAGTCCCGTCGGAACCAGAGGCTGGAACGTGGCTTCCGTGCCGACTCTCTCACGGATAAGACATCCTTCAGTTGCTTTGGGTGTGTTTATCTCCATCAAGGCATTTTCCCCCATTTTGTGTTTTTATTTTGTGACTGAATTAAGCTAGGTGAGGTTTCCATGGCAACAACGTCCATGTTCATTTATTACAGTTATTTATTTCTATTTAAGGGTTTACTTCAGGTCATTTCTCAAGCAGTTCTTAACTGAGTTATATTTATTTTTATGATAATTTAATGCCATTTATTTATGATTAATTTATCTTTATTTATTTTGTTGTCATTTAAAACTGTACTTGATGTTAATAAACACAGAAATCTGCACCACCTGATTTTCCCTTTTTAACCCAAACAACATTACAGGTTTACTACTTGTACTTTGACATAAGCAGCACTCGGAGTTTCAGAGGTGACACTGATTTACTGCACAGCTTCTCGCAGTTCACACTAAGTCAACGGGTTTCAGGCTGGATCATGGTGAATTTACATTAGGACACAGACAGACATGGGAGACAGTGAAAGTCTGGCCTCTTCTGACAAAGCCTGTGGTTACTACACAGACAGAATCTGGCAATTAAACAGTGGAGTGGTTGTATATAGATATAATTCCTTTTACAGTAAACCTTTGGGTCGTCTTTCTGTCCGTACGTGGCTTCTGTGATTTCTTAGCCTACATGTTGCGGCATGTTCTTTCAAAAAGCAGCACCTCGCTGTAACAAGGCAGCGCTGCACCGTGATTTGAGCCACACGCCTTTTCCTGCCAGCGTCTGCTGTGTCAGACCGACACAGCGCGGCTGTAGAAAAGCATTTCACACTCTGGAAAGGAAAGAACCGAATCGAAATACCACCCGACCACGTTTGTCTGTGGAATAACTGTTGTACTATTCCTGTGACATCATCGTGATCCCCAGCTCCTGCGCCAATCACACGCAGGGGTTTCCCCTCAACATCGTGATGTCATACCCTACAGGGAGGGAAACACGCAGGACCCGTCCGTGGTTACAACTCCGGTTATGTGTCATGTGTCAGTACCACCGACCCAAAACCCAAACCACCCACTCCTACATCTGACCTCATTTCATATTAGACTAGATGATGGTCGCAGAAGATACGACATATCCCAAAAACGTCTCCTATGATAAAGGACTAAATACGGGATTGGCCAACATTAGCCTCTCAGTCCTATTAGACGTAACACGTCTCCTTTGCTGTGCGGATTGGAATCGTGTGGTGAGCCAGGGGCTCTCCCGCTCTCTACAGCAGACCACGGGCTTCTGTTGCTCAGAGGCGAGAAGAGATTACGAAACGTGGTCCAGGTTTCTCCAAAGTGTAGAAGAACTGAATCATCGTCCTGACGGCCCAGCGTGGACAGAGTGAAGCAGGGAAACGTCTGCGGTTCTCCCCCTTTGAGGCAATGACCAGTCCAGTCATTTTACACAGAACACTTTGCTTTATTAACTTCCACGCTGCAATGTGACGTCACAACATCCCGCAAGACCATTTGTTACTGTGTTATTTCCATGCGAGGCAAAGCTTTGCCCTTTGACCCCTGTGGCGCGGCCGAACTTCGCTTTGATGACGCGGGAGGTGGGTCTATTCATTAACGACTGAAAAATTTATTTAAATTGAAAGATTAAAATGTCTCCTCATATTCGCGTTGCCACAGTTTGCAGTTATCAGTGAACGTATGGCCACTTTGCGTCTAAATTCATGCTAGCTAGCAGTCATAGCTAGCGGGCATTAGCTACCGTGCTAACGTTACGTAAGAAAGCGAACGTCAGCCCCGCGTTGGCTTTAGACTATTTAACAACGTATTTCTGCGGTTGTTTCTTTTCTATAGCAAGCTAACGAAGCTAGCGTTAGCTTAAAAGGAGGCAATAGTCGTAGCTAAAGACATTTATGGAGGTAACCTGGGCGTTAGCCTCTGCGTAGCTCGTGACGTTAGCAGCTAGCACAGTTGCGACATAAGGGATTCAGGTGGTGAATGTAACTGATAAAAAGCTGTGTAGCCGATGATAAGGTGCAATGTCCGGTCTGAACGGGGCTCCGCTCGGCTGGGCTGGATTCAGTCACCCAGGGAAACCCACGTAGAGCTACTGGCTTCACCGGGAATCAAACCTCAGCGCTCACTGTGACCTTTCTGTTCAGGATGCTGCACGTCCACACGGCTCCAGAGCAGCGTCAGGACAGTGTTGGAACAGGACCACGGCAGCAGAGGTACGAACTAAAACAAACTAAACCACCAGGATAAATGTGGCACCGCCCAAACTAACACGAAGCCTCCAGTACTGGAAAACGCTCAATACGCAACCTAGCGAAACGTCTACATATGTTCATTAGCAAACATTATGTTGCTTCTATTTCTCTGATTTCATTAAGTAGGTGTAATAATTTATCCATCTTAATAATTGATTTTAGTATGAACGTTGTTTTGTTTAATAGAAAAGCTATAAGGGGAAGTAACACAGGATCACAGGTCATAAGGGAAATAAGTCAGGACTCACTTAGAAGAAATCGCCTCGTTTCACTAAAACAAAACATCAGCAGAAATTCAGGCAATAAAAGATGATTAGTTTATTTAGGTATTTGAAAAAGAAAGCTTGTGTGAATTCCTCACCTTCGAAATAAAACCTCTTCCTGTGTTTGTGTCTGCATGTGTGAAGAGGGGATATCCATATGTACGCACAGGTTTTACACCTGAATGTCTGTCTTCCTGTTTCCTGCATCTTTGAGCTCAGATGAAACAGTAGCTACCAGTATTGTGAGGGTCGAATGTCTTGGATTGCTTTGTGGAATAGTGAAACATGATGGTAGAGGCAGTGGACAGAGTCTGGGCTCACAGCGATCAGCTGCATACAGTTCTCTGTTGTTCGGAGCCAGTTCTTCTATGATTTGAGTAAAGCTGCTTGTCACACCAACTTCAGACTCTCCCTGAGTCTACGTCACACCGGACAGATACCAGATGGTATTTCTAGATTCCACCAGATAATAATTTCATTTGCACTGTTCCTTTGTGTTCCTGTGTGTTTGTGTGTGTGGGTGCGCACAGTGACGCAGGTGGTACAGCAGCGTAGACGTGTCAGAACTTTAACGTAGTTATGCCGCCAGAACCGAGTTTAACAAAGTCGGTTCTGTGATTTGAATGCCACGTAACGGTGGCAGTTCGTTGTGACCCTGCAGCAACGTATCTTTGTGTTTTTAGCGATAAAGTGAAGTGATGTCTGTCTGGTCAGCTCCGCCTTAGACACGGGCAGGGTTCCGCTAAGTCGTCGCACACGTTGACACACAGTATTGGATGTGTGCTGGATTAGAAATCCTCATATCGGGTATAGTTATGTCATCGTTGTGGCTTAAGACTGTGTTGATAATCTAATAAACATATCTGTGTAAATCTGGAAGTATTTGTAGATCTCTAAACCACTTCTAAGGAAGAGAAACGAGGCCGCACGGTTGGCGTGGGCCTTCAGAGAGTGCTGATTGATGCAGGATCTAAGTTTATGTTTTACATTGTGTTGTGTCTCTAAATGACTGCTGCCAGATTCACATGAAAATATGACAGATTTTTATGTGCACTGTGAGTTTTCTTGTTACAGGCCAGCAATGTAAAATTAATTCATATTTATAAATGGATTATTGAGCTTCAGGCATGTCAGTTACAATAAGACCCTTTCTCTGAAGCACAGCTCGTCCCTTGGTTTCAGTTTCTCAAGGTTTTTCACAGCTTGCAGCAGGTATTTTCCCATCCAGGAATTCATCTGTTGTCAGGCAATGACCTGTGTGTGTGTGTGTGTGTGTGTGTGTGTGTGTGTGTTCATGCACCTCTAGCTAGCAGGAAGATTTAAAAAGATTATTTAAAGTAGTTATTGGGAGGTTATTTTGGCTGATTTACCTGTTTGAAGTTGGAGAGTGTAGGATGAGGGAAGCATTAGCTTTAGCCTAGGGGTTAATTAATGTCAGTCTGAGGGTCTAGGAAACATACCTATAATATGAATGTGATACACATGTGTGTACAGATATAGGTGTGTGACTCTGACAAGAAAAGCTGTACACTTTCCTCTACACTAAACAAGGGACATCTCACCCAGTGAATTACTAGAAACACCTCACACCCGCATAGGCTGCCTGCAGCATGGCTTTATTTCCTTCCTATCACACCCTTTAATATTTCTATAAAATTCTTCTGGGGTTACCTTCATGTGATGCGTAATGTGCAGTAATCTGTTTGTCCATCGATGCATAACTGGAAGAAAGCTTGAGGAAACTGCTTGTGTATTGCTCTAGGTTATCACAGTTTATTCATCACTAAAACCATTCTGGAATTTAACCAGTACAGTGCTTGTTCACTTGCTATTTATTCATTTGTATTCATTTTATTGTCTTTGAGTTTTCACATCTTGGTGGCATTATGTGGTTCATGCAGAGATTTCAAGTTTCACCTCGTTTACCTGTTTATTTAGCATTTAGATTTTTCTTTCTTACTCATTATGGGTTTCTCAGTACTTGGTACATTCACAGCGCTGCCAACAGCTTGTTTTGTTTTTGATTCTAATGTTTCAGTGAATACCACAATAATCTCTGTAGAGTGATGTCAAATTTTAACTGGCTAACCAACCTGACCAGCAGTGTTGTTATTCTCGGTACTGTTTCTAACAACCGCTGTGCCCATCACTGGCCTGTATTTTTTGCTCCACTTTCACGAAGCTATCGACCGAAAACCGAAAAACAAACTGTTTGTAATAACTACGTTATTTATGACCACAATGCTCTTCAGGCCGTTCATCAGACATGTAACAGCACATGCATGTGCAGTAGTATTAATTATGATTATAATTATGAAAGCAGCTCATGACCCCAGTGATCAGTACATCTGCTAAATGTACATTTTCATCCAGGATGCAGCACCAACATCAGCTGCTTATTCAATGTCTCATTGTTTAGTGTTGGACTTTACATACTAAATATGCAAATAAAACTATATTATATAGTCTTAAACAGTCAGGACACGAGTCAGTGTCTTGTCTTTTGATATTATCTGTTTAAGTCCGTTTCAGGGCCAAAGCAGGGACCTTTGGGCTTCCCAGTCAGACTAACCAATATAATATCCTGTTTTCTTTGATTAATTCTGATGTAGGTGATGTTTAGTAAATGTACCTTTTTAGTAAAGGTACAGGTTTGTGTATTTTAATCTGCAGAAGACGCATTGAGCTGACAACGTGCTGTCTTATCATCGGAAACTTGCCGATGGTCCCTATTGGAATGATGTAATGGTTTCCATTCCACTTCTGTTGGACAAAGTGATTTCCAGCGTAAGCGTTTTCCAAATGCTTCTGCTTCAGTATACGCTTGCAAGGTTTGCAAGTAGAGGCCTCAGTCCCTTCCAGTATGACCAGTACGGCCCTTTATTCCAAAAAAAAAAGTTTTGGATGGTGTAAATTTGAGCACTTTGCTGATGATTTGTGTTTGGCTTGCATGAGTGGGAGATCCTTCACCCACTTCTATGAAGTTTGGTGATTTAAAGGAAACTGCACAACCACAGTTTTCACACCTAGATCATCACTGCATCACCCCGCTCTCTCTCCCCTGCGTGCGTCTATGTCTCTCTGCACCTTTGCCTCGCTCTCTCAGAGTTATAAATAAAAGCTTTCATGACAAGTCAAACAGTTTGAGCCAAGTTCAGGGCAAGAGACACACGACTGTTGCACACTTAGTCAGCCCATCAGATCCTCCGTCAGACCGGTTATTGCTTGGCCCGTCTTCGATTTCGGCGTTGCTCTGAAAAGGACTGAAACCCTGCACTCGCATCAGGACCGGATAAGTTTGGGAATCGAACCGACAACTCAAGTGGACATTTGCGAGAGGTGACATGAAGGTTGCAACGGCACGGGCAGTGGTCTGTCTCTTTCTCTGGCTGTCTGTGTGCCAGGTCAGTGGCTTCCACATCCCTGCAAAGATGAACAAGACCATCCAGAACCTCCTGCAGCATTATGTGAGTACTGCGAGTCCTACTTCTGTTGATGCTCATGTAGTATCGGACACGGTAGCAGTACAAATACCAGTACTCGCTTTCTGCTTCCTCCTCAGACGTCTCACCACAAACACACACACTCGCACAACTGCGCATGTGTCTTTAATGGTCATTATAGTTTGTTTATGACACGTTAATCCATTATGTTCTAAACATTAAAAGTTTAGCAGAACGTAAATAGTAACTGTACAGCAGAGGACAGTTCCTAATGTCACTGTTCCTAATGCTGCATTCAAGGGCTCTTAATATGTTGTCTTTATTTGGACTATTAAATTTAAGTGTTAATATTGTATGTTCAGTATGATAACGCAGCAGAAATAAATAATACATGTTTAGAATTTTTGTAAAATTGAACCCTTCAAAGTAAAAGGAAACTTCTTTTAAACCAAACATGCCTTTTTATCTCTTTCAGAAAATTTCACAAAAACAGAGGTTTGATGGGAATCCTGTCTTCTCCAAAGAATCACTGAAGGTCAACGATGAGGTAAATTCAAGTCAAGTTCATCCACTTTAGCTTCTGCACGTCCACAGCTTCACACCATATGTCCTGTCAGAAAACCTCATTGCCTCAGGCTGTGTGCAGATCCAATGTCTGTGTTATGTTTAAGTTAGCTAAAGACTGAAAACAACAGGAAATGCTTAGCGTGACTGTGAACAAAGGCCAAAGATGCACTTACTTAAAAGAAACACGTATCTGATCCACCGACTCTGTAAACATTGTACATATACTCATTTGTGGTTTCAGGCTGGAAGTATTTGTTGACAGGTAGCATTTTGCTACATGCCCAGTACCTGCTCAGACAACGTATTAAAGCAAATAATATACGGTGTATAAGTTAGCTTGGAGGGTCTGGCTCGTTGTTCCCCGCTGATTCCAAATAATGTGCTAGTTTAGGCTTTCCCTGCGACCAATACACAAAATAGTGACTGCGAATCAGTTGTGTCTGATTCACAGGGTAATAAGACTCGTATTTGGAGATGCTTCTCACGCTGTTGTGCTTTCATCAGGTTCCTTCATTGCACTGGAGTTTGCATTAAAGCTTTTGTGGTTTTCTGTCCTACTGGTGCTGTGTTATGCAACCTTTGTGCAACTATTCTCAGGCTCCATATGAAACTTTCACTCCTCAGCATCTGTGATGCGAAGCCACTCCATGATCTGGTTCGAGTCCTAAGCGCCAACTAAACATTTCAGCCTGCAGTGTTGATTGTTTGCATTTTATAAAGTGCTGTGTGGTTTACAAGGTAATTGACAAGTAGGCAGTAGGACATGATCGGATGACATACATTGCAAAATAGCTTGTACTGGTCATGCTACAGTAGATAATCAACTCCATAAAAGTAAACGAGACAAGGTGGAACTTACTCCGGACCAGTTTGAGCTTTTTCCTAGTGTTAGGAAACAGAACCGTTTAATGGGTTGTTTATCGTCACATCGTCTGATGTTCTGGCCTTACAGGACCCAGGTCTGTCGTGACCAAACTTTGTGGATTTGGACACAGTTTCTGTGATGTTATATTGGCCCACATTAAGAACTTTTATTGATATTTAATTCCTCATTTATACACTTGTGGCATTTTCTAGTTTTCTTTGGTTTGATTTTAGTCTTGGGGATCATGGATTTTATGACTCTATGAACTTTGTAATTGGACTTATGTTTTGCATACACCTAAAGGCCACTCACCACAAGTACTCGTCGTATTTTCCCGTTTTGTTTTTCCCTAACACCAACAACATAGGTGTTACATTGAATCACTTTTGACTTTGTTCCACTCCAACTCCTTCGTCTGACTCATCTGAGGTGTAACCTGACTTTATACAACAAACCACCAACAGTCTATCACGTGGACTGAAACGTAACTTACTTATGTGTTTTTGTGCAAGTTTCACACAACTAGATATTTATGTCCTTCTGATCATATTAAAAGGACAGTTTCATGAGAAGCACAAGCCCTGAGATTTTACATGTTTTGACCGTATGATCTCATCATTACAGTCCAAGTGAGCCTAGAATTACATTTGGGGCTTACGTGGTGAAGGAGGAAGCCAGACATTGACCTCTGACCTTTGAGTTATTGCATTCAAATGAGTTTGAAACCTATTTGTTCCTCTTGGACAGGCCTCCTCTGTGCATATATCAACTTGTACATAGGAAACCACAGAGTTTTTCCACTGTGTGAATGGGTTCCTGCACCTCATGACTTATATGAGCTTATCCACACGGGAGAGCAGTTAATCTTTTATGAAATGACCTGCTTTTTCATGCAAATATCCACATTCATATTTCAAGCCTCCAGATTTTCGTACCTTTTATCTCTATTTAAAAGAGCCTTGTATGCTTTACCAGAACCAGAATTGAATTACTGACCTCTACATTTCTCTGTTTCAGGTAAAGAGGGTGTATATGGGTGGTGTTTTGGAGACGTATGAGAGGCTTTTCAGCCACATGTTGGAGCAGCTGCCCACCCCAAGTCCCCTGGCAGCCGGGAGCAAAGACCGTCCTGCCTCTGATGTCACAGTAGCTCCTGGAGCTGCAGGTGGCGATGTCAGGAAAGAACTGAGTGACATCCTGGACATGGTTCAGAAACTGAGGAAGCACGATTACCAGGACGTGGAGAAGGTCCTGCAGGGACTGCAGTCTCTGAGTTACATCCAGGTAGAGTATGCAGAGCTAACCTTAATAGACTTAAGAACGGCTTTGGGGAGATTCATACAGAGCTTCTGACAGAAGGCCAGTGTTCTGAAAGGAGGAGCTTCGGGTTGGGTGAGGTAGACCAAGTGGGTTTGAATGAGGACCTTAGGTAGAAGGTTTTAATGTGTATTTGAGGTTGAAAGGAGATTTGCTTGGTATTAGAGAGTCCTTACAATATGGTCATGAGAGGCTTGAAGACTGACTGTGACCAGTCGATGCTGTTTTTACTGTGCTATACTACATCGAACAACATCATATTCTTATCAATTGTCAGATTGTTCATGACATGAATGTAAGATGTCTTGTTTTTATCTTTTGAAGATTGATAATGCTGTTGTCCAGAGCAAAGCATTGTGGGACCTACCATTGCTGTATGACGAAGCAAGCTCGTTGTCTCGGATCCACATGGAGAGAAGACGGAGACGCCGGCAAGCGAGAAAGCTCAGAATTCATCAGAAATCCTAAAACACAGGGAAGAGTAGTTAATCACATACAGGAGCAACGCAGTGCACCTAGTTTAACTAATATTTCTATTGA
The DNA here is from genome assembly GCA_030770545.1 of Macropodus opercularis. NCBI lineage: Eukaryota > Metazoa > Chordata > Actinopteri > Anabantiformes > Osphronemidae > Macropodus > Macropodus opercularis. The sequence continues at coordinate 739,405 of CM061108.1, forward strand.
AGACCATATAAATACAGTATTTTATTAATAACTTCTACGACTACAGTAAACCAGCAATCTTACACCTATGAGTCTTCATTTGGTATAATACTTGAACGTCGGGTGGTTTGATCAGAACTAACTACTTGCATGTGTTATTGTGCCTAAGCTTGAACTTGTTTCTTTTAAAATCAGTTTCACCTGGAAATACTTGATTACCTAATATAAAATCATTGAAAAAATATAGAAGCTAATCTTAAAAAAATATTTGTACTCCTTGAAAGCTCAGACAACACAAGGCAGTAACTATTTAATTAATCAAATCTAAAACAACAGGTGCCTTTTCTTTAGTTTATGGTGGTAATAATATGTAACTAAGAGAAATTATGTTTACTGTACGAAGTACAGCACAGTTAAACGCTGTTGTACTGATGTACTAAGAGTCCTTTGAACATTCAGCTCCAACATTCAGGTTGGCTGCAGTAGATGTACTCTGAGTCTGTCAAATTATTTAATTCCTCAGGGATTTTTGTATTTGTATGTAATTTTCTAATTTATATTTCATATTTATTATTGTTGCATTATTTATTTTGTATTTATTGATTGGCGCATGCTGGACAAAAATAGAATTGAATAAAATAGAATGAACTTAATTTCTTCTTTCTTTTGTTTTTTTTTAATAAACGTCACCTTGGGGACCATTAGCTTTGAGGCATTAGTTCATTTATTTTCTGTGACAGAGATGATTTTAAGAGGTATGTACACTAAGGTATGTGTAAAAGTTAGAAATTAGAAGCTCTATTAGGCTTCATCTGCTGTCGACTGTGATGGACAGCATGAGCTTGGTCGCGCATGCAAACTTATGTTTGATAAATTCGCAACCTTTAGGCCAGTGGTTGTCACGCGTTGGGTCAGAGCCCACCGGTGGAGAATACCAGCCGACAGACGAGGGGCAGTGGTGCGTCCCCCACCCTGACACATCCGTCCACTTTTGATGGTGGGGAATTAAAAATCTCCCACCTTCAAAAGTGGATAAACAGAAATGTTTGAGAACTGCGTTAGGCGCAAAATAATTTCAAGAGATTTAACAACTCGGGAGTATGCTGTCATTCAGCTTGTCAATGACAGTTGTGCTGTTGAAGAAAATGGAGATAAAGCCGCTGCTTTAAAGCTGACAAACACATCTGCAGACAGAGCTCTCAGTTGGGGTATTTCTGCCGCTCAGACCCCCACCCTCCCTCCAGCCCACAGCTGTGATGCAACTTCCTGTGACATCACTTCGAGTAAATAGCAGTTAGCCTTCTTTTACTGTAACTGCAAACCTTTACCCACAATGCAACCTGTATGCTGTTTGTGTGTGTATGTGTGTGTGTGTGTGTGTGTGTGTGTGAGGCTGTGACTTCTAAGAATCCGAAGCTGTGTTTCCCCACAGCAGCTGGAGATGCAGAGCAGTTTGTGTGGTCAATAAATAGTCTTACAGGGAATTCACAAGTGTTCTACACATTGTTGGAGACAGAGAAAAATAAATACTAAACCTAAATGATTATTGTTTAACATAGGTCCTTGAAGACATTACTGTTTACATTTGCACATAAGAATGTGAATTATTGCAAAACTATATTATATAAATTAGAAAAGACAAATGTACTAAAATGACTTTACTGTCAGTGCGTGACTTTGCTCCTTTGCTTAAAGGGTCGTAAACTGTATATAGCTGTAAAACATTGGAATGACAGGTGTGAATAGTTTGGAATAATGGTCTACGGTGTTAAGCCCCAAGTCACATGTTTGAGTACTTGCTGTTTTAAAATACAGTGCATTGATCGAGGTGGTATGTGCTGTGGCAGAGCTGCAGATGAGCGTATACCTGCCCGTTCATGTCGACTTGAAGAGGCCGTACAGAGGCTGATTGGCACCGTGCATGTCTGCTGTGTTCTGGGGGCCTTTTGAGGGGGTGGACGACTGCAGCCATAAAGGGCACTTCAGCAGCACAACGATGGAAACCATGATAACACTCAGAGACACTGGGAGTCAAATTTACCCCCACCTCTGTTTCAGTCACTGAAGTGTCTGTGTGTGGGGGGTTTCAGTATGAGTCAACATGTTGCAGATGCTGCTGCAGAAGAAAGGAAGTTAATTTTTGTCTGTCTACAAATGACAGATGATGCGCTGGCAAAATTCTTAACTCACATCTCTTCGCCGGTGCTGCTGTAAAAATTCTGTAGAAGGCATGATGGTCAGTGCATGATGCATGCTAGCCCACAGATTAGATGGTGTTTGATTAGCATTTCCCTGATGCATTTATTGCTTCATCTTTAATGAAACATCCTCTCTGCAGAAGAACGCTGTGAGAAATGTCAGCAACAGCCCTATATTAATGAGGGTCATAATAGCATCTCTTTAATACTAACTCCTCATGTTGTGGTAACGTGCTAATGTGTTATTTAGCAAAGTACAGCTTAGTCTAAAAGAACATTACTAGATTATTAAATAATCACTTTGACTTGATGATGGGGCAGGAAGAGAATCACCAAGGTCATTTTGAGGGCAAGATGAATCCGAGTCAAAGTTTATAGTAATTCCTTCACTGTTGAGGTGTGCATCAAATATGTCAGTAATATTACTGACATACTGCTTCAGTATGCTTCTGTATCACAGGCAGTTTTTGTGACGGGTGGTACTTCATGAATTTCTGCTCTGCTGTCCCTGTGGTGACAGGTCAGTTTCTTTTTCGAGTGTATTCCCAGGAACCGGAAATCTGCTGCTCTCTGGTCTCCATTGATAAGCAGGGGATAAGCCAGGAATCACCTCCTTAGCCGTAGTGATGTTAAGCTCAAGCTTATGCTCCACCTCAACCCTGTAGGTTGACTCCCCTGCTTCTGAGATGAGCCTCACCACGATGGTGACATCCACAAACTTGATGATTCCTTTTCTTAGGTGGGTGGGGACACAGTCATGATTGTAGAAGGTCTACAGCACAGCCCAGTGGAGAGCCAGCTCAGGCTGACAGCTGAGATGTTGACTCTCTTCCTCTGTCAGGAAATTGTAAATACAGACGCAGATGGTGTGAGATAGTCCAGGGTTTGTTAGAGTCCATGAGCTTGATGGAATGATAGACTGGAATAAGGGGAAATGTTGATAGTAACCGTGTCGGAGGAGTCAGGTCAGATGCTGGTACCCCCTAACAGTCCTGCAGGTGAAGAGAGACGCCATCCATGTTCTGCCAGTCTTTAAGGTGGGAAGAGCTCTTCACCTGGGAGGAGACTATGCTGTAATTAAGACCCGAGACCATGGTCAGTCTGGGCCCAGTGTAGAGGAGCTTCAACCCTGGAGATGTGGTAGTCATTGATGATATTGTGGTGTGGGGTGGCAAACACTGATATAGTGACTGAAACTGACAACCTAATAATGAAAATAAATCCAGACAGCTTCACTGGAGTTAGTGTCTCTGTCTGTTCGCATGCAGGAAGTGACACACATCCATCTAACCACTGAAACAAGATTGAAAGATAAGAAGGCGATAAAATGAGAATAGAAATCCTTGAGAAATTACACAGAAAGAAAGACACGTTCTAATTATACACAGCGTTTAATTTGAGATGAGATGTGTTCATTGTCTGTCAGTGACCTTTGTCCTGCACATTTGGACACGTTGTATTGGTGGTTGTAAACCTTTGTGGAGTCAATAGCAAATGCAGAAACAAGCAAATCCGTTTCTGATTACGCACAGTGAAATGTTTGATGTTATTTCAAATATAGCAAATAATATGTGGAAAAAGCATGAAAATGGTCCATGTAATTTATCACTGTTAGAATAATTCTATATCATGCTAAGCATTCAATTATCACACAAGGACAAGAATTCTTGACTGGCACAGATCTGTCAAGCATGTCAGTAGATAAGTTAATTCCTAGCTGCTAAATGTGAGGCTAATTTGACATTACAGCTGGCGTGAAGTGGTCCTGGGTGTGATTCATAGATGTCAACGGATCGCTTCATTTACAAACGTTAAAAGATCTGAGGTGAAAATCTGTATTTGGCATTAAAGCCCGTGATGTGAATTTAGCCCAAGACTCCAGTACCAAATATTTAACAAAGTTTAGTTTTGTTTTCTCACGTTCACTGGATAATCAAAGGTTTTCATATATTTTGTGTATGAAAACTAGCGAGAGTTGTAAAGGAGCATTGTGAAATGCAAGTGATGGTTAAAGTACAACTCAAGTCTGAAGATGGGGATAATCACGACTCAGGTAGTGATTGTTTGAAGCTGGTGTATATCTGATCTGTGTGAACATGACCTAAGCGAGATCAAAATGTTACAGAAGTTATATATACTAGAAACTGTTAAAGGAACCTGAGTTGTAACTGTGTGTGTGTGTAAAAGGCTGATGCAGGCTTTGTGCTAAGCGGTTTTGAATGCACCTGCTTCATAGTTTCATTCAGAATGCTGACTGATCATCATGGTTTGGTGTCATTAAACGCACACAGCTCATTAACATATCAGACAGAAACCAACTGTGGCATTTCCATGAAGTTGTGTATTGTTTCCTGTTGCAGAGGAAGCTCTGAGTGGGTTCACACCAACCACACTCACACAGTTGTGTTTTGAATCACACTGATAGTAAGCAGAAATACAATGCATATAAATATCTTAACTCAGCAAAAAGCTTTGCTCCAGGAGGTGTCACCCTGCATCACAGTCTTTCTTATAACAAAGTTACAAATGTGCCGGGTGAGTGTTTGCCTTTTTGAATTTTCTCCTCTCTCGCCTTTCGCTCCCTTTTTGGCAACTCCATCTTCAGCATTATTCTCTCGATGGCGCCACCAGCCCAGCTCCCCCGCTTCCCTACGCAGGTTGTATCTAACTGATATTGCACATCCTCACATTCACTCAGTCTCAGAGCCCCAGGCGTCCCTCTAGCGGCTCAGAACCCACCACGGTGTGGTTGGTTAACGACTCCGTATGGCCTCAAGTCCAACCTTTAATTCATTGTTCAGATATTTATTGAGTTGTGCCATGACTGGAAGGACTTACCTTGATTAACAGGTGCACTTTTGAAACTATGTAGCAGTTTGCTTGTAAAATTGTATTACATGACTGTTGACACTTTGAGGTCTTAGCATTAGAGCTGCAGTCAGATCAGCCAATCAGGGGCAAGTCTGGAAAGAGGAAAGGTGGCAGGGTCATAAACCACTGCAAGTCTGTAGGTGTGTGTTCTGTCTAGGTAAGTTGTCCTACTGTGCTGTCATGCAGAAATCCGAAGCCTCTGCTGACACCGAGTGGACAGTCCCTGCACTCACAACCAGAACAGATGTGCTGAATGAAGGCAGAGTGAACTTCACAAGCAGGGAAGATGAGAACAGTTCAGACTGGTTCCACTGTCACTCTCTGCCTACATGTGACACAGAGAAACACCAGAACCAACATGGTCTTGTACCAGTCTGACTACGGTTACAGACACCAGCACGGCCTGTACTTTACCACAGTTGTCCCTTGCAGTGGCGCGTTTCGGCCACTTGGTGGAAGCAGAGTTCAGACAGTGGCTCAGGTTGTTTGTCATGTTGTTGTTGCCTTTCAGGTCTGAGCGACTGTTTCAAGTTTAGTTTTGTTTGAAGCCTTTTAGCCGTTTCAGATTTTGGGCTTGTTTGGTTTCCTGGATTCTCTTGCCTGATTGTTTTGCTGTGTTTTTTCTAATGTTACATCACACGATCCTCTTCTGCTCCACAATTGATATTTTAACAGGGCAGCTGCTGTAGGACAGACCAGCAGCGTTTGTTTGCTGCAGACAGCTTGTTCTGCATAGATCTGCTGCTTTCTGATACTTTGCCAGTAGTTCTCCAACATTAATTCCCCACCTGTTAACATCTGCTGCCTGTTAGTTCAAGCTCGTTGAATAATATTCACGTCAGGCAGCGGACGACTGGCAGGTCAGAGTGTGTGCGAGAGACAGTTGTATGATGAAGAGAGAAGCTGGAAATAAACTGACCTCTGGCCCGACAAATCTGACACCATCTGAAGACACACACACACACACACACACAGTTTTCCATTTGTCCTGAACTCAGAGACCCTCCGAGCAGATCAGTGAGCGCCTGCTGGAGTCTATATGCAATTAGACGGTGAGAGTGAGCGCGAGGCAGGTAGAGCGGCAGTTATCATGACTGGGTTTATATTTTTAGGGTTTCCAACCCTCTGGACAAGGTGGAATGTTTAATACTTTACTTTATTTTTTCTATTTAGTATTCACTTCAGATTCTACTCCACTACATTCACCTGGCAGCTTAGCTGGTTTAAAGAGCCTGGTAGCAACAAATGCAGCTTTGTTTGAAAATTAAAACAGTTTAATACAGAAATTAGTAATTCATTTTACAAATCTGCCTAATGTTAACTTTATGTAAAAAAAAGTATAAACAGCTTTGATGGGAAACATATGGCAACTATGTAGCCAGGGGTCAGTGTCAACAGGTGTGTGTGGATTAGGTTACGTCAACAACACAAACTGCTGTGTGTGTGTGTGTGTGTGTGTGTGTGTGTGTGTGTGTGTGTGTGTGTGTGTGTGTGTGCGTGTGCGGTGAGTCCAGTTTACGCCCACAAACACATGGATTTGATCGTCCCAGCTCTAAGTGAGCTTTCAATGCACAAAACCAAAACAGACCCAGTGATGCTTGCACTGTTCTGGACTCCTGAATTAGGATTAAAAAGGTCCTGACCTGCAATTAGTGAGACTGAAGCCAAGAGTAAAACTTGCAAATGAATTTTACTGTGACAACATTTGAAAGTGAGAGAGCTAAGAAGGAAATCTCTAGTCACTAGTAGCTACTGTAGGGTAGTAGAGATTTGTAGAAACTACATTGTGTGTTCACATAAAAAAGAAAATGAACAAAATGAAAGTCACTCTTACATTATTGTGTACAGTGAATCTTCACAGTCTGAGCGATGGGCATCTAAAGTAATAAATTGTGCTGTAAGTTGATATTAACCCATGGACCCATAATTCCTTGCTGCAGGTCGCACTGTGTCAGGTTACCTGTGTGGCTGCAGCCTGACCTCCTGCTGAGCTCTGAGCTGCATCCTCTTTTAAATACTGTAGACGCACGCACTCAAGTCCATGTGTCTGAGGTGAATCTCATTTGTTAGACATCAGAGCTGTGGCTGCATAACGACGTCACAAGGTGAAACCTCCACAGTGGAAAAAGCCTGAACCCAAGAGTCCGGATTAACCCACATCACTACGTCCCTGCTCAGCGTTGGCCGGCCTGAGGTGTTTACTGACTCAGCTGAGACTCAGGAGGCAGTGTTACATTCATGCCCACACTTTCCAAGGTCTCCAGATCTAAAGTACACGGCACATGGATAAAACGCGTGTCAGGCATCTGACGTCCTTACAGTGAATCTGTGAAAGTTTACCTATGCACATGCTTGCTCTCTTTCTGGTCATTTTGCACTTGTGAATGGTCTTTTGGAGTTTCTTGGTAGTTTTGAGTCTGGTTTCATCTTTCTTTAGGGTTGTGACCATTTCTAGGGGCTGTAGTGTCTCTTCCTGTGTCTCCTTGTGGTTGTTTTGAGTCAGGTTGTGGACATTCCATAGCTGCATAGTCTTTTGGTTATTCTGAGAGCCATTGTTGTTTTGTGTTTTGGAAATTAATCTGGTCAAAAGAGCTGAGACTCATTTCAGTTCCTCACCTTCTCCTGCAGCACCTGTGTACTGGTGTTTAATTCCAGAGATTAGAATCATACTGTAAAACTCAACTATTAACGTTTCGTGAGTGCTCTGTAAATGCATGCGTGTCAGCGAGCATCCCCTGACCACCCGCCCTTGAGCCAGTCTACAGCGGCTCAGGCAGTAGCGCTATGAGACCGTAGCTTGTTAGCTTCAAGCTAGTGTCTATAATTAGCAGCTGTGCGCTTCCTGCCAGTCCCTGCTGCCTAAAAAGGAACATAGCTGCTCCAATCACATGTCTGCCCTTCGTTACCATGACAAAGTAATTATCCTGTCAATGACGGGATAAGGAAAATAGTGTGAAAGAAAAAATGCATGTATAGGAACAGATGCGCATGGGTGACGAGCTGTGACAGCATGAGGTCTGTGTTTACACCTCTGTCTCAGCTCTGCAGACTTTCTGTCAAATATTCATGCTCTACCCAGAACTTCATACTTCTTCAGAAAGCAGTTTCATGTGTGATAAATCTTTTTATTGATTAGGTGATTGAAATTATTATACTGATATATTATCAACCTAATTATTAAATGAGTATGAATGTAAAATGTTTATGTTTTGCACCGTATAACAGTATTTGCAGTGTTTGTGTGATTGTGCTGGTGTTTAGTTTGAACATATCTCCCTCATGTCAACCTTTCTCTACATAAAGGACCATATGCTTTTTATGTAAGCCTTATTTTTAGTGGCTAACACTTTTACATCCGGTGTGTTTTAGTGTCGAACGCGGCCGCTTGTGTTGTGTACGCTGATCTGAACAGTGCTATTTACAGTGAGTGTTCTGACAGGATGCCTTGCTGTGATGTCACATCCTCATCCTTAACAACACTGCATTCATTAGCGCCTGCGTGTTGTCATGGTTACCCCAGTCTCAGCCTCCAACATTGTCAGACTTTTACTCAGAAAACTGCCTTATCTGTCTCCACACAGATTAAAGGAATTAACAGTACATAAAGGTGAACAATAAAACTTTTATTATTAATAATAATAATAATTTTCCACCACAATAAAATTTAACAAAGGCTCACTAGAAAAGTGTCAACTCCTGTGTTCTGTACAGTAGATACAGTACATTGTAAAACTGGCCACAGCGTGGCACAGCAGCGCATTCAATCCCCAAAAATGAAGTTTTCAAACATTTTTCCACTTTATTTACAGATAAAATCCACAATAGAACCAAGCTGGCAAACGTCACAGAAAAACTGCGGCGCTTCGGTCTAAAGCTGGCGAACCTCTGGCTGCATAATCCTTCCACCAGAGGCTGGTTGGCTTACAAGCTGGCAGGATACCCGACTAGCAGGGTAGTGAGCTAGCGGGTTAGCTGGGCTACAGCTGCTTTACACCATTTTCTGAATGCTACCAACAGGTCGTTTGAATCAACCTTCATCTTCATGTGTGACTGCAGCCTGTTACTAAAAAAACAACAAAACGCCGGTATATTTTACTCCACATTGTTAGATAGGTGGCTGCTGCTTCACTTACTAGTAACCTTTTTGTCTTTTTGAACGGCTAGTTCTTAGCTAGCTTTGTAAAGGAATGCACTTTGGTAGATGTAACCAAATGCCCTGGATGTTAATCACAACAAATGACAACAGTAATAATCTTAATAACAGCACAATCTGAGGTACCAATGTGAAAAAAGAACGCTATAAAACCACATTAATGCTAATGCTAACAACATGTGTAAGCACCTCTGAGGAGCTCAATGCAACTGTAGCTAGCACAGTACAAGTGCTACTAGCCGTCTCTTAGTATTAGGCTAGTGTTAGCATAACTGGAGACAAAACAAACATCAGTGCAGCAGCTAGCGGCTAGACGCTAGCAGTCAATCGGCTAGTGTTAGCTTAGCCCTGTCACCAACAAGTATCACCTGTTTGTCCCAAGGTGACAAGTGGCAACATTTGGCTGATATGTGTCTGTACATTGTGCAGCCATGTTATGCAACCCCCCACACACCAACAGACGCACACAACACATGTGACTGTCAGCGCTAATTGGTTTAGTCCTGACCCTGCTGAGCTTGGCGTGTTGGCCCATTCGACTCTCTGAAAACAAGTCAGTGGTCTGGAAGCCCATTTATACTGGGCAAAATAAAAACGCTTGGGATCTACAAGTGTGTATATGGTGGCATATTGGTATATTTGTCTTGCCAGATTTATTACAAAAGTACAAAATTCCTTAGACTTTCCTAGACTTTCATCCCTTGGTGTATCATAAATTGACATAAATTCAAATCAAGTATTTCTTTAGTTGTTTTTCTATTCTAGTTTTTATGTTGGCTGGAATTGTCTTCCATAAATGAATAGTCAGAATTTTAAAGCTCTATTCAAGACAATGTGCCACAGAAAGCAGAACTCCAGCTCCAACCTGGATAACACACTTCATACCATGGCTGCTCAATTCATATTCCACCAGCACAGATCTGAACAGGGCTAGCACCTTTCTAATCATCTTTTAAGCGTATCAGTAATGTATAATTTAGCACATGTAATGTTAACTTGTTATTGTATGATCAAACTGTTCTCAGGGGTAGGGAAGCAATAAGTCAAAGGTCTTAAGGGCCTTTGGGATTTACTCAAACAAATCATCTCTAATCAGCAGGCAGGAGTTTGGCTGCCAGGTCCTTCCATATCTCTCTATGACAGCATCCTAGAGACCGTTGCCATGACGTCACCAACAGAGACGTGTGTGTGCGCGTCTGTGGGTTGAGCGTTACATGGCGATGAGATACTGAAGGCACAAAGTTACGACTCTCAGCACTCAATCTCACTAAAAAAACATACAAAATTAAAAAACAATCCACGAACCAACCAAACCTTTAGAAAACAAACAAAAACATCAAAGAGGACCACCCCCTCCTTACGCTTCTTCTTCCTCATAGAGGGGGTGCAGAACTTCCCCTGAGATGAGCCGTGCAGGTAGTGTCTGTGTTTTTACATCAGTTCCTTCTGAGCAGCATCGTCCTCCGCTTCTCGCGTGCTACATTACGAACGTTCACCAGGCCGGCGGTGCACACAGCCTGGGATCCTATGACTTAATATTCAGAGTGCGTTCAGATACAGCTGTGTGTTTATATAGATGTTTGTGTCTGTGTGAGGGAACAAGCTTAAAGAAAAGAAACTCTCTTAATGTCAAGGACAAACACACACAAACACTGCTACATACACTCACAACAAACACATTCAAGTACACGGTAGGATCTGCATATCATAGTAAATATGTAGATTTGATTAATAAATATTAAAGTGTAGTAAATAAATAACAAGCATCTTCTAACAGCCTTCTCCTCCTCACACACAATACTGAACTTTGATCAATATAGTATCAGTTTAACTGATTTGCTGCTTTTATTACTAATTTATTGCAGTTTGTTTACACAGATCAAAGCACTGGAACAGTGTTCAGATTTAAATCTTAGTTCACTGTTGCATTGCTCACACTTCCATGTTGAATCCAGAAGGATATAAACGTGATATTTTCAACTGGCTAATCACACAGTAAGGCAGCGTTATATTCTGTTGTCCTGTAACTGCCTGCTCACGCTTTTAGGTAAAGCATTTATGTGGAAGTACCTACTGCTGAACTCGGGTTATATAAAAGTTCATAAAACGGTCATAAAATGTTCATTATTACTGTAGATACACTGGCTCTTCTTGTTAGTCTAAACGTCGGAAATCACAAGTGGACGTTTTGCCAAACAGCTAGAATTAAAGAACAGACATTTTCTCTACATTTAACAGTCGTTCAAGTTCTGCTCTATGTTGAAAGGTTGAATGCGTTGAAAGTTTTGTTTACCATGCTAATGACAAATCTGCCAAGTCAGTAATTACTGACGTTTTGAGCCTCACCCAACTTTTTTACTAAACAAGACTTTGGTTTCGAACATCACCATTTTTAATCTCAAAGCCCTTTGAGTTGAAAATGATTCTCAACATGACCATAAACACCCTCCGTCTACTACTTTCTCATCACAGCATCTACAGCAGCTACTTTGTGTCCTCAGGTTAAGAATGGAACAAAATAGTGCACCTGTACTTATTGTCAGCTCTTTTTCTCCTTCATTACCCTTTGACTCTCTGCCAACCTTCTCATATCTTAAAATGCCTCACAGCTCTGCACATTAGGAGGTAAAAACAGTTTCATTCTGTCAATGCTTCGTAAGGCTTGGCAGTGGAGAGCTAATATGCTATGGCTAAAAACGGCTAAGGCTAGCCACCAAACTGCCAAAAAGGCAAACTGTGAGCCAACTCTAGTTAGTTGACATATTTAAAGTTTGCTAAGCTAACTGCTAGCCGGTTAAAATGTGTAAAGAGGTAGCAATGTGGCACCTACAAACAAATAACTACCCAGTTAGGGTTGACTGTTAGCTAGGCCACAGGCACAATGCAAGTGTAGAATATCTAAAAAGTTGGACAGCTCACGGTGATCACTGCTCGGTTGGGGCTGCAGGCTAAAGTTAAACATTGGCCGCCACCTTGACAATACAAGGACATGTGACGTGAGTCACCGTGATCTGTCTGAATGACTGGAGATTTTAAAAAGTTTTTGGTGTCCCGTCCATTGATCAACTGTTGACTCAGCTAAATAGATATTGTGCTAAAAACATAAAAAAAAGGCTTGTTCCCATCGTGAGCACCATGTTTGCGATGTGTGTGGAGCTACTAGTGTGAGGGATGTTGTGATTGTCTGAGCAGCGCCGCGGTCAATATAAATACACGTGGTCACTTCCTGTCTTGCTGCTCACTACATCAAAAAAACATTGTTCAGACAGGACAGAGAATTTGAAGAGTCTGAACGCACCCCAATTTATCAGTCCAGTGTCTTTCAGCTGACATGTCAAACTGGTCGTTCTGCACATACAAAACCTACAACTGTAGATTCCCATGATACTGTGAAAATCAGCGTGGAAAACACAAACGCTCCTCAAACTGGACAAACCAGTTTAATTCTGTTCCAGCTGATTGAGTCTGCCAATTTGTAAGCAAACGTTTTATCTTTCACCATGGCAAGCGGCATGTCATCACTCTCAGCTGACCAGTTTGGGCAGAACTGTCCTAGGCTGGATGTTCCCATTGGCGTCAGTGATTGCAGCCAAGTTAGTCCTGGTTTTAGAGGAGGACGATGTGGTGGTTGAAGAGGTGGCAAGCTTTGAGATGGAGGTGATGGTTCCATCGGTGGTGGTGGTGCCCCGTTTAGATGAGGAGGTCTTGTCGCCTGTGGTGGTTCCGGTTGGAGGCTTGGGAAGGCGCCTCCTCAACCATGGGTGGCGCAGTGCCTGGCTGGGTGTCATCCTGAGTGCTGGGTCCCACTCTAGACACTGTTTGAGGAAGTCCAGAAACAGTGCATCATCGCAGCCTTTTAGTGCTGCGCTCCAGTCTTTACTCCCTGGTGGACCCCGTACCTTCCCTCGTCGAGATCGGCCACCGTTCAGCACAGTGGTGCCGTCTGGCAGGGTGGTGACGGTGCAGTACCGCGGGTATCCTTTGGATGACACAAAGTTCTTGGCTCTCTTGGAGGCATCAAGGAGCTTCTGGCTGGGCATGCCAAGTAGTTCGATAATGCAGGCCAGCTGGTCAGCTTCATCTTCACCCGGCAGCAGTGGATAACCAGTCAGCAGCTCAGCAAGGATGCAACCTAGAGACCACATGTCGATAGGCATCCCATACCTGGAGCCTGGAAGAGAGGGCAAATATCATCCAGTCAAAACGATTCTTTATGCTTCTTCCATTTCACTTTTTAGACTGCTGGCCTTCTGGATAGTTTTAACATATGTCTATAAAACACATGTTGCTAAAGTGAAACTTTGCTGCAGATTTTACTTATTATCTTTTTAATCCTGAGAATTTGTAAAGGTTCTAAATGCTGAATGATCCAGTCTGAGGTTAGCGTGACAACCTCTTCTTACCCAGAATGACCTCTGGTGCTCGGTAAAACCTGGACTGAATGTAGGTGTAAACTCTCTGATGTTCATAACAGCTGGAACCAAAGTCTATAACCTGTAAGCAGACAACAGCAGAAGAACACAACTGACTAACAAGACAGTGGCTGCTTAATGCAGAGAGACAACATTTAATTGTTTGCCGTCTTACCTTGATGCCGCTGCGTCCCTGCTGCTTAAGTAAAATGTTTTCGGGCTTGAGGTCGCAGTGGATGATGCGGTTCTTGTGCAGCAAATCCAGACACTGAAGGATGGAGTGGGCGAACTTCCTGACCAGCGGGAGGCTGAAGCCCTGGAACTTGTTCTTCTTGATGAGCTCATACAGGTTCATGCTGAGCAGCTCGAAGGTCATGCAGATGTGGTTTCTAAAGGTGAAGTTCTCCAGCATGTGGATGACGTTCATACTCAAATCCTTGTCCTGCTTTCTCAGGTGCTCCAAGATGCGGATCTCTTCTGCTGCCTGTCTATGGAAGCGCTTCTCATTGCGGACCATCTTCAGAGCCACATGGGTCTGCAACTTGTGGTCGAAGGCCTTCACTACCTACAGAATGGAGCACAAAGAGAATGCTGACTTCCCTGGTGTTAATACAGCTTATTTTTAGTGGCAATAAAGCCAGCTCTTACTAGTACCTGTCCAAAGCTGCCCTTGCCGATGACCTTTAGAACTTCATAGCGGTAGGCGATGTGGTCATGTGGGACATGGATGTAGGATCCTTGATCGTCGTCATAGCCTCCATTGTTTGCTCCGCCCATGACACCTGATCGCTTCTTAGCATTTGGACCAACAAAATAAACTGAAGAAAGCAAGAGTAATGTAAATTATCACTATTCCTGTTGGCCTTGCTTCAGGCTACATGTTTATGTTGTCTAGAGGAACAACAAAGGCCAGATTGTTTGCTACGTGCATTAGTAAGTCAACATACTCGTTGAGCATACTCACTCTCAGGAAAGCTGAACACTTCATGGTGTTCAAACGACGACATTTTGGCCATGAACTGCTTCATGGCCTGTTCTGGGGACATGGAGTTGACCTTTGGCTTGCTGTCTGTGGATTTATTGGAGGTGGCGCTGCCCTGGCGGCAGTGTTGGGGGGTTTCGGAGGCAGAGGTCTGCCGATCGGGCAGCGGCAGGCTCGGTCGGGAGGAGCTGAGCGGAGCCAGGCCGTTGGGCTGGGAGGTAAGGACCGGACGCTTGTTGGTGTTCTCCTCGTACAGCTGGGTGATGTGGCCTTGCGACTGCGACGACAACTGGACGGTGTCCGACATGGCAGCTTTAGACCCTCCCTGCGGAAACACAAGGAGACACGTCAGGATGGTCTGAACAGCGTGAGAAGCAGAGCAGCAACTAAAGATCTCAGATGCAGCTATTTCCGTGGTTTCTTTCTGAGCAGTGGTTCATTTTTCAGGTTGTTTTTCAGCCTGCTTTCTCTGTAAATGTTTTTGTGAAGAAAAAAGAGAAACTCATGTTACACCCCCACTCTCCTATAACTACATGTGAAAATTGAAGACAATTAATGGCCACAAACTTGTAGTGTTTTCCTCCACTAAGGGAACTCGCACAGTTTAATAACTCATAACCGATCAATGGACAGTTCAGTTCCGCCTTTCACCCATTTTCCTGCTCAGTGAGTCACTCCTTGTTGCTGTGGCGACCAGCACACCTGGGCCCTTTCAGATAACAGAGGTGCATTTGGTTTCATTCTACAGCCACAGTTCAAAGACCTGCTGTTTT
Organism: Macropodus opercularis; assembly: GCA_030770545.1. NCBI lineage: Eukaryota > Metazoa > Chordata > Actinopteri > Anabantiformes > Osphronemidae > Macropodus > Macropodus opercularis. The sequence goes on from CM061108.1 coordinate 754,773, forward strand.
CTATGACATAATAGCAGTAATGATGTGTGTGTTTCTGTGATCCTGTCAGCGATGACACCGGTTGAACTCTAAGGAAGAGTGCAAAGGAAAATGACACTCGGCTGTCAGGCTTGTGTGTGTGTTGTTGCTAGTTACAGTGACACATGAGAACAAAATGCTTGGCTCTGTTGACTCCTCCCTCACCTGACAACACCTTGACACGCTCTGCGGTTCAGCCAAGAGCAGATCCATGGCACCTATGACATCTTTCTCCGTTTGCAGTTTATTTGACAAGCCACATTAATTAATTACTTTTCGCTTCAAACTATACTCAATCTATTCCTGTGTTCACCATCTTATCTTTATGGCTTCCAAATACAGCTTTTACAATTGTATTTTAATGCAGCTTTGTCTCCTCATAATTCCTGGGGGGAAATTCCCTTTTTGGGAATTCTGGGAATGTCCTGAAACCCTGCTAATACTATTGGGTAAAAAACTAGTACTAGAGCAAAGAAATGCTCCATCAGTTCATTAAAACCATTAGGTGTGTGTGTGTCCTTCACGCCAGCCTATAAACCAATCAGCTGTTTAAAGCGTCATGCAGCAGGAGGCTATTATTAGCTACGTGGCTCCAAAAACTGGGACCAAAGCCACCACACATGAGCGTTACAGAAAGCCGAGTGTAGAGGATGAACGTGTGTGTTTGTGTACCGCGAGGGGGTGATGGTTGTTGTTTCGAAGCGGCGGCAGGGTGACGGGCGACGTTGTCTGAGAGCCACTATGACCAGGAGAGTAGACTGGCTCGCCCACTTTGCCTGGAAGACACAAAGACAGAATGAGTTTTTGTTTGTTTTTCTGCTGATTATTTAGATTATTGCATTTGTGTGTGTCTGGCACATTAACAACGTCCTCCTGTAGCCGGGTTTAGCACCACGACAGGAAAATATTCTGCGCTGTTTTTTCTAGAAGTAATTTTCAGATAATTTCTCTGTGAGAAAATGTGAGAAGCTGTGTCGTGCGGGATCCTGGGTCCTTGCACAGATATATGAAAACCCAGATGCTGGGATTTACAGTAGCAGCACTTTAAAATACTACAGTAAGCAAAGTTACACTCAAGCAAAACGTCTCGACATAGTAACAACCTTTCAACGTACACGATGTACTGCTACCACGGCTCAACATGTCAAATATCCCATGACACGACCAGCACAGAGAGCCGCTTATGGAACACACACCAGACACATGCTTGTGTCAGGATCCATCCAACACAAAACCAGTGAGGCTCAGATTAGATCCAGTGGTTAAGATGAGTTTACAGTGATGTACATAGTGGATACAACAATGATGAAACTCTGCCCTGACACCATGTCCTCCATGCTTAACCCTGGAGCAACAGAATCCAGACTGAAGGCTTTTTCCTCACGTGGACTCTGGACGCTGTCTGGAATTGACCTTTCACACACGTAGCACATGACAGGAGACTGTGTCGCTTTGTCACCTCTTGGAAAAACTGTGTTTAGTTTAGGTGAGGGGTGGCGCCTGCAGAGCGTGAGCACAGAAACGTGAACGTGTTTCCTTGAATGCTTCAACTTCCAGCTTCCAATCCTGAGTCTCAAGCTGTAAACTAGATATTTAAAGACACCACAGGTATCGCTTTAACTCAATCCATCCCTTTTCTGTTTTGTGTCAATCGCAGTGAAAATCATCGCATTGGCCTTGAAGCAGAGCAGCTATGCAACGCGAGGGGGCTGGAGAGGACCAGCACAGTACAGTAAGGTGAAGAATGTAATGTCTTATAGCATGTCCAGAAACAACTTGATCCGTCCAGAATATCTCTCCTGCTTAGGGATGCTGATGATGGATGGTTTTTATTTATCCAGCCATGCCATAAAAATAGAAATTACATTTTCAAACTGCAAATTGTGTAAAAAGACGAGCTGTAAAGGAAGCAAAGGGGAACAAGCTCAAAACATCTGAACCCAAATTAAAGGTAGTTAATAAAGTATTTGCTACTCAGCAGCTTCAACTGTTCGGAGCCAGGCTAAAAGGATCCATCCAGTCTGGGTCCTGCAGGTTGATTCAGTCTAAGGAGGATGAAGATTTAAATATAACCTGATAATCCGTAACACACTGCCAACATCTCTGTCTCCTTCAGTCTGTCTCAACAGCTTCTTCTTATTTCATAACCAGATGGTAGCACAGAGGTTAGAGGTCAAGCTGGTTCAAATTCATAGTCATAACCTTTTATGTTGTACAGTATCCATGTGATAAAAACTACATTTACTTTTCCAAAGTTCAGAACAGTTGTAGTTTATGTTACTGCCAATTGAGAAATCAATAGACAGATGTTACAATTGTAATTTACTGAAAAACATAGTGCTAATATGGCAAAAATAAACAAAAACAGAGTACAGCTGCCAAGTCATTTACAACACAGCTGGAGCCAGTTCTTTGAAATCATGAGTTATCAAAAGTAGCGTTTGGCTGATGTCTCCTCCGTCTGCTGTGCTGCAAATAAAAAGACTGGAGCTGTTCAGTGATTAACTGACAAAAGTAATTCATTGTTTTGAGAATTGTCAAGTCATTAGAGTCACTGGTGAATAACAAATACCTTGTTATTGCTTCTCTGATAAAGAATATTTTGGAGCCTGAACATTAAGTAAAGGTTCGTGTGTCCACAACAACAATTAGCCCATGTAAAGCTGATACAAGACGAATGATGAAGACGAGCCCTGATGGGCCTTTGAGCGGCAGGTCCCTCACAGGCCACCGTCCAGCGTTACAGCAGGTTAAGTCAGACAGATGGTTCCCTGTGTCTAATCTGAATGCTCCTAATCCTGCTAATGAGGCCGACTCACACAGCCAACCTGCTGTAAAACATCTACACCATACAGTGAGTACATACAAACAGTTCTGCTGCCAGCACACGCAGCAAACCCCAACATGCAGGCTGAGCACAAACAGGCCTCTGGTGCATCTCCGCTGTAATCCTGTCAGTTAGTAGCACCATAAATTCTACAATTCACAGGCACTGGGCTCTGTTGGCTAAAATAGAAACAGAGTAGATGATACATTTACTAAAAGACAGTAATAATAAATAAATAAGTAACCATTTTGTTTTCAGGCTGTCGTTGAATCTGATGGAGGATTTTCCTGCTGGATGCTTTCACACAGCTTCCACCTGTAAAGCACATGACACACTGCACTGTGCCTCTACACTAATAAGGCTCACGCAGGACTCTCAGCACATTCATGTGTGTGGAGCGGGACATCGGCAGCCTGAGCGTGAACCCGATACCGGGCTGGAAATGCCACAGCGCCGCCCAGCACACCTGGCATGCTGCTTGACGGGACGAGCGGGGAAAATCTGCAGCAACGTGAGGCTCAGAAGGGGAACGCGCTAACAGGTCCTAAGTGGAAAAATGCTCCGACACGGACACAATGAAACAGAGCTTCTTGTCTATCTGTCTAGCAGTCAGAGTGGTTTAGAGTGACCCACAACGCAGTGCAACAGGAATCTGAGAGCCACTGCTGGGAAACGATCTAAACCTGTATGTGGGAATGCAGGGCTGCAGCAATTATCAGAAACATTTTACACTATTGTTACGGCCCAAATGAGCCTCGCTTATAAAAGTCAGCCCTGCCATAGTGGGGTCTTTACATCTGGCCTAAATTTGGGAATACGGCACAATATTTAAATCATAACTTCAACATCTACGTGATCCACTGGATGATCTTAAAATGCCAATAGGTCGAGCTTTTCCCTGGTAAAAGCTTGTGAGATCTGTCAGAAGATCATTAGAGATGAAGCTGTCGGCCCACTTTGTATTTATGGTTTATAGTTACAATTACTATAGCACCAAAACTCCCAACACTTCCACTGAAATCCTAATGACAACACTGATGGATGCACTGTAGCGTTGAATTATCACATGAAACTAGGACACCAAATGGAACACAAAGGCAGCCTGGAGCGGCACAGACTGTCATCGCTCAGCCTGCAGGGGAAACCGAATCCACGCTACTAGTGAACCGCACAGACACAGATATGGTGAAGACATGCAGCAAGCGAAGGCATGAGACACTGCAGCGTTAGGCCTAACACAAAACGCCAGAATCCAGTTAACGCGCAGCAGGGATGTGGATAATAACACACTTAGAACACAAGTTGTGTCGGAGCTGTGAGGAGGAAGCGAGTGGTCAGATTATTAGGAACCGGCTCTCTGGGAGCTGTGGCAGTGAGGGCTGTGAGTCATGGAGCTTCAAATAGCACACAGAGGAGAGAGTCCACTCCGCACGGCCTCGGAGGCGCGGCGTAGTAAACCCACGGTGGATCGTTGAAGTCCTGCCTCAGCTGCTGTGACACAGCCCATAGTGATGTTCAGAACAGAACCACATCACCTGGGACACGTTACTGGACGGTGAGGGTGGAGAGCATCCTGTCAGCTGACTGTCACTTCATCCAGTGGGTTAAACATCTGGTTCAGCAGCTTCTAGCTTGGTTTCGGATGCACAATGACAACAGCTGCTACACAGTGAACGGGAATTCATTCAGTCTGTCGATGCGTTTGTCCTCCGCAGGACTTAGCTTAGTGTAGCTTAGCCACGTCCTGCTGCTGTTAGCGGTGTCAGTGTTTACGTTTGAAGCCAAGCTGCAGTCTGGGAACAAACACATGTCAGGCTAACAGGCTAACAGCGTTAGCAGCTTAGCGGACGACAGCAGCTGCGGCTGTCCTGCAGTAGCACCGACAGGCTACTCACACGACCCAGCCCGGACCGAACCGGACCTTCAGCTCCGTCCACCTGGAGCTGGAAGCCCAACATCCCCCAGCGAGCTCCCGCGGTGGCCCAGCTGATGCGCGGCTGTTAGCGTTATAACGCCTCTATAGGCCGAACCGAGCCCAGAGGAAGGAGCAGGAACCCGCAGGACCCACCGGACCCACCGGACCCTGCTCCTCCTGCTGCCGTCCTCCCTCCGCTGGCAGGCGGCTATAACGGGCCTGATCACGTATTCACGGCCCGTTGACGAGGCTGCAGGCAGCACAGACCCGGGCCTGCCCTCGCCACACTGGGTCTAGCGCTGGAACCAGCGGGTCGGCCCGCTGCTGCAGGCGACGCTTACCCGTCGGAAGGACCGAGGCTCCGGGCTTCTTGGTTAACATGGCGGCCGCTCCTCTCCTCTGGCCACGGACGGACCGGACGCCTCCTCTTCCTCGCCGGCAGCTCCTCCTCTTCCTCGCCAGCAGCAGCTCCTCCTCCTCCTCCTCCTCCCCTTTTCTTTCTCTTCCTCCTCCTCCTCTCACTCTCCAAAACTACCAGACTGTCAAAGAGGTTTTAACAAGTCTCTTCTCTTTGAGAACAGCATCATTATTATTGTTCTTGTTATCGTTTGAAAAATAATATTTACCACACATAAAAGCCCAGAATCACATTCTCATGTAGTTTACAGTCATTAGTATTACTGTTACTTGGTTACTGCGAATTGAACACGTTTCTACACCATTAATTTAATTAAAAACAGAAAATGTGCACAGTTATGCAAATTATTGACCATGTGAATGTGTTGACAGTCTGCCCCGAGTAGTGCTAACCCAAGAGAACAGCCCCTTCCAACGGTGTCCAAACAGGACCGAGTAAAACCCCTCTGGCAGCAATCTCAGCTTCAAGTCTTCTTGGGTAAGTCTCTAAAAGCTTGTCACACTGGCAGTTAGGCAGTTCATCCCATTATTTCTGACAGATCCTCTCTAGCTCCTCTCAAGTGTCTGTCAGCGGACTATTCCAGCTCTAGATCTGCAGGACTCTGCCCCGTCTTAGCGCGATGCTGTCACCCTCTACCAGCTCTACAATCGAGGCCTGATCAATGGAGTGTTGCTGAGATGGTGCCAGGACCTCCCATCTTTTTCAAACCACTGTTCTCACGGGAACATTAGAAATATCTAAACATATGTTTTAATTTCTCTATGGTTGGTAGTGGATCTTTATCTTCATTATTAAAGCAATGCAATGATGCTTCACAATATGTAAAACTGTTACTCACCACAGAACTCAGACGATGTCCCAGGTACAGTAGGATCAAATAATAAAGGAATAAGGTAGAATAAAATGCAATAAAAAGAAGCTGCTTATCAAGCTGTGTGGAAACCAAGCACATGTTTACGTCCGGTGACACAGGGAGCTTTCTTGGTGCTGCTTCTGGGCAGCGTTGTGTTGACAACAAAGTTTGTCCAGTTACTTTGTGCGTGCGTGTGTCTCGGGTTTCACAGCTTTTAGTTAAATTACAAAGATGAGCACGTCTTTGTTACATGTGGACATAGGAGAGGTTTTATAAGTCAGCAAAGTCCTTATCACATGTTTTTGTTGTAGGAGGAGAGTCATCTGGTCCAGAAAGGGTTCCCGAGTTTCTGCATGTATTAATTCACAAGATAATTTAAATAATAATAATGCATATTCTGTTTATGCAGGTTAGTGTGGCTGGACACCTGCGCTTTGAAACGACTGACACTGATCAGAGCAACAGCACCACCTGGTGGCCACGTGTTGGTCATGCCGACATCAGACCCTGCACGTGCAGCGCCTGTAAAATCAGAGACCTGGACAATAAGTTGGAAATGACATGAAAACATGAGTAAGGCCCCGAAAACATGTTTTACAGTGTTTTTATTCAATATAAAAAATCGTAAATAAGATAAAAGCAACATAAATAGAAAATGCAAATCGTTCTGTGGTTTAGGTCAGTATCACTTTTAAGTGTTCTGTTTTAATTTTTAATCATAGCATTGTTTATTTCATTGATAACAACATATGAGTGACATCAGAACTTGTCACGCCTTTGTTTTATCTGCGCATGCGCCCGCAAACTGACTTTTAACGTGAAGCATGACCTTGACCTAAACTCTATTACTCCCACCCCGCTGACCTTTATTGTGGAAGGTGACTTTGACCGGAAGCCGAGCTGTCGCAGTTGCGGCCAATGACATTAAATGACCTCTGCCATGGCGGCCGGACGCGGGGAGTTCTTTCGGAGTTTGTGGGAGGGTTTTGAGCGGCAGTATGCACGTCCTCAACCGCTCGGACCACGGCTCGGTTCCGGTAGAGGAAGACCGGGTCCAGGCGGAGGACAGGCCGTTGGTAGGAAGAAGCAGGGGCCGCGGGCGACGCCGGGTGCGCAGGGCAGGTGTGCTAGCACTGCACGCGTGACGTCACTCCAGGCCTCCAGGTGGCTTTTTAAATGTTCTATTTTTATTCTCAGTTTCCATAACGACACAAGAGACGCACAGGAAGAAAGTGTCCCACAAAGAGACGCGTCTTCAATCGAGGACAACGTCGTGGAAAGGTGCGTAGTGGTTAGCTAAGCTCGCCATTAGCTTCGTGTTAGCATAAGCGAAGAACGATTAACAAGGTAACGAACTATGAAAACACGACTGAATGAAGAACGTGTCATGGGTCGTGCTTCATATTGAAGTTGTACCTATTAGTGGGCGGTGTGTTATGCACAGCTGAGGTTTACGTCACTGCGGTGGCATTTTGTGCTGCTTCGGGTTCAGTGTCACATGCAGAGCTTCTGTTGCAGTGAGTCTGTGCTGTTCCTGTTTATCTGACTCCTGCTCTTCATCTAGTGAGTCTTATGAAAAGGACAGGATGTAGTGCAAGTTCTCATTTCCTTGTTCTTTTGAGCAGGTAAAATGAAAAGAGGCAGAAGATCTTCTTCCTAATGGCTTGTTCTTCCTCCTTCAGGCTGCCGTGTGAGATTCTGATTAAGATCCTCTCACACCTAGACGCCGCCTCGCTGTTCTGCATCAGCCACGTCAGCAAACTCTTCCACTGGCTTGCTAACGACGAGTAGGTCTGACAGAGTTGACGTGTGTCTCAAATGTTGGCTTAGGTTGTACTTCAGCTCGTGGTTAGCTGTGAATGTCTTTCACCATAGTGTCATGTGGGAAAAGATCTACATGTCAGAGTTTGGGAATGAAATGTGGAAACTGAAGTTGGATAAGGAGGCGCCAGTGGAGGTTGGGGATGAATCAGCAGGCCACTGGAAGAAGATGTACCTCCGAGCTGTGGCTGGACAGGAAGTCATCAAGTGGAGTAGAAAGCTGAGGGACATCAGCCCCTACACCGGGTTGCCCAGGCAGACGGAGTGGGTCCTCAGGTGCGTTCACATTTGAGTACAGTTAAAATAGGGCTTTAAGTCATTTCTGTATTTCAAATGTTCACCTCATGTTCTCATTGTGGTTTGCAAACAAATCCAAACTTTGAGAGGTGCCTGGTGGAAAATGAGGCTACATGTGGTTCTGTCACTCAGTGACTGACCCTTGTTTTTGTCTTCGTTTCAGGAAGCAGAGCGTGAGCTGGGAGCTGACGGTGTGTGATAGCTGTGGACGGAGGAGCACACTGGAGCAGAGCTATGTGTATTTCTCAAAGTCTTCTGTGATTGTCTGCTGGGGTGGAGACCGCTTCCTGAATTACCATCAAATCAGCAACATCCAGCTGTATGGAGTCCGAAAGGAGAATCTGAAGAGCCTCAAGAAGTAAGAAGTCATTCTCCATCTCCTTTAACCCTCGCTGGGCCTTCAAGGGGTCAAAACGACTCCAATGTAAACTAGGGGGCTCAAAGCTAAAAACACACACCAGGGTTGGACCAAACAGCCTTGGTGGGTTTTACATCCAAGCAATGAACACGTGTGGGTCTATGATGGACAAGTTCATCCAACCGTTCATCTACATAAAGCGTGTTGTGATTTATCGTCTGTCTGCAGCTGTTTTATCAAACCCTTGTGTGGTTTTTGAGCTTTGAGCCCCTGTTTTTACCTTGACATCGTCGAAGGCTGCACCAGGGTTAATAGTCCTCCCATCACCGGACCTTCCTCCTCTTCTCCATCAGGCCTGATTGGCGCTCTCTGATGTTGAAGCTGGATGTGGCTCAATGCGGTCGATTCATAGGCAAAGACCGACTGATCAAACTGATACATCTGCAGCCAGGTTTCGTCATCGCTTTATGGAGGGTAAATTAACGCGATTTCTTTTCATTTAGCCTTTTCCATTTCTATAGAACTGCACAGAAAATAAATTAACAAGCATTTTACTACATATACTGTATGATCATGTATGTGACGAATACAATTTGAATTTTAATAAGTAAATTATATTATAAGTTAGGTAAAACATGTCTACAATTAATTTGAATCATTGTTCGTTTCCTTTCAAACTGTTTTATGAGTGATTTGCTCTTTAACATCTGACATGTATGTGTTTGGTGTGCAGGGTCAGGGCAGTGTAGCCTTTATCATGGCTAGCCTGCACTTCCACAAGCTGGTCGAGAAGAGTCTGCTGGGATCTCCAGTCTGGTTGGTTAACTGCTGCTTTGTCCACCTATGCATCTAGAACAGACAGTCGTCTGGTCTGAGTGTGTCTATACACGGTGTCTTGTTATTGGCAACTTTGTGTTCGGTCGTCGTCCTGGCAGCCCGTACTCTGAGGCTGTGGACCGACCGCCTGTGGATCACTCCAACCCCGGGTTTGGACTTCGTGGCTACACACTGCACTTTGTTCTGCACAACACAGGGACCGAGATCATGTCAGGACACTTCTATGATGTCTCCTGTCATGCAGGTGAATAAATTGGGTGATTTATGTTTGGTGTAGTATTTAGTAGCCTGCTGAAGGTAAAACCCAGATTCTTCAGTTCATGAAAGTGACACGATCATAGATTAATTCCCCTTTTAATTTGGGTTGTAGTTTACGAAGTAAAGTTTTTGTTTCATCTGTGTTCAGTTCAGGTCCAGCAAGAACTTGTGGAGCTGAGGATCATCGAAAGGACCAACTTGTCTCAGCACAGATCGCTGTCTGGACATGTCAAGCTGCCGTGGAAGAGCGAGGGACTGGAGGGCTCGGTAGAGGTACATCCGTTTAAACTACCCTTCAGGTCTTTGCTGGGGAAACCTCTTACTCATCTATTAATAGCACTCGTTGACTGGAAACAGCGCTGACTGTCTGTTCTGCAGTGTTGGACTATTTCTTCGTTAAGAACAACAGATATTTCAAACATTTCAGTGCTACAAAGGCTGAATATGCTGTAACCATGTGGTTACTAGGATGCTCCCATATCGACCGTGTTGAAGCATTGATATTGTCGTCCTTAATATGTTTACAATGTGTTTTGATGTGTTTACAGCTGCACCCGTTTAATTTTAATTTTAAGTTTCTGTCTTGCGGCGCCTAGAACTGCTGCATCATGACACTGACTCTGCTGGATGACTTCCAGAAGCCCTTCTGGTGCGTCAGCTCGCCCGTCACCATCACGATGGCAAAGAAGCCGCTTTCCTTTGATTACAGGGGCGAGCACTATCTGATGGCGTACTACCAGCCTGACGGCCACGTGAAGATGAATCTGGTGTGGTTGGAGGAGCAGAAGCAGTTTTTTGTCATCAGCCTCACCCTCTACATATCGGTTTTCAAGGTCAACAAACATTTCAGCAGAGGACTGAAGAGCTGAACCACTCGCTGTATTTGTTTTACTGATCTCATGCAGAGAGTTTGACTTCAAAATGTACAAAAAGCTTATGTTAGGCAGAAACTTTGGTTTACTGTTCAATTAGGGGAAGTTAACTTCTTTTGTTTGTAATGCAGACGGTGTTCACACATGCAGCTGTCCAGCAAAAGTAACATTTAATATGCAAAATGTTAAATATGACATCTGTAAAATTAAAAGAATATAGAGTTGATTTAATTAAAACTCCAGAAGTAACGATGTGTCAGTAGGATTTCATGATTCTTTTCCCCGTTTTTTGAATTTCAGTCAACAGATATTATTCATTCATTGTACTTTGATGTAATTGTTGACTGATGGCGTCCTTCAGATCTGCAGGGAGGCTGATGTGAGGGTCAGGAAAGGAGAAGGAAACTACTGGAACCTGTGGAAGCTATGGGATGTCTGTTCATATTTGACCTTTGATAGAAGCTGTGGAGCTGCAGCTCCACCCACAGACACGGGGAAGAGGTTTCTGGACCTGCTGATGGGATTCTTACAAAGTTACAGAAATACTTGGCTTTAAAGTCTGTGCCAACTCATACATCACCTTTACTTGAACTGAGTTTATTTTTAGTGCATTCTTGATCACATCTAGTCCGGCTTGACAGAAGAAATGATGAGGGGCGTTGGGTTTCCACCGCGCTGAAGGCCGGGGCTGAAGAACGGGAGGAGTTTCTCTTGGAAGGAACAGTGGCTGAAGCAGTGAAGAACGTCTGCAGAGTCCGCGTCGTAAAAACACACTGAACCGTTGTTATAGTCCACAAACACGCCCACCTTCTTTGGTGGAGTTCTGACTCCGAGTCTCACAGCAGGCGCCTTGTACTTGTCTCCATCCCTTAAACACATGGTCCAGTAGCCATTCTCAGGCTTTGCGTCAACTCGTCCCTTCCTGTTGACTGACTGTCTGACGACACCTAAGTCCCAGGAAGTACTTCCTTCTACCTGAACCTCGCAGTAAAATCTGCCTGAGGAGACGCTTTGCTTTCCCAAGACATTGATGGCAGAGTTAAATCTCTGTGGTTTATCAGGAAGATTTTGTTGCTGTTCACCACAGTGAACTTGTTTCCCGTCATCCGACAGGACAAGATGAGCGTTTGCTGTATCTGGGTCTAGAGTCACGTCCACTGCAAACTGCTGGACCCGTATTAGTTTGGCCTTTGCGATCAACTTCTGAGTCTCCTTGGCAAGTTCGTCTTTGAGCTGATCCACAGCCTTTCCCACCGTCTGCCCGTATGGAGGTGGCGGGACGCTGACCTCTGTCCAGTTCTTAGTGGGAGCCGCAGCGTTTAAGGATGAGTAGCTTTGGAGGAACTTTACATGGTCTTTGATGAGTGATAGCTGCTCCAACTCTGTGCTTCTCTTAGTCAGGTCAGAAATTTCCCTTTCCAGCTCTGTAATGAACCCTTCTGTCTGTTTCTGTGTTGCTTTCCGCTTTTCTTCAATGGCCTGGACGAGATCAGCCAGAATTCTCTCGACGGACCGAAGCAGCTCCGTAAAGATCTGCTCGCTGTCTCGCGTCTGTCTGTCTGCCGATTTGTGGCTGAGCGCCGCTGACTGTTTGATCTGACCGATCTTCAGCCGTCTCTCCTGGATCATTGTGGCGATTTGAGCTTTTGTTTGTGTGAGCGCCGCCGCCTTTCTGTCATACTCGCAGCAGAGAAGAGCAGCGTCGTGGTGGTTGAGTTCTGAGAGACAGAGGAGGAGCACAGTGGGTCAGTGTTTCAGGGCAGCCCTCTGTTTCAGATGAATTCAATGTTCTGTTACCTTTACAGTTCAGTCTTTCCACCAGATCGTTCCTGCTGAGCTTCCCTAAAATCTTCTTCGTTATCGCCACAGTGTCGTGGCAGCCGTGTTTTTGCACCATCAGGTCCACGGTGTCTTGCCTGTCGGCCTTTTCCAGTCGGGACTCTGGGATGTTCTCTTCTGTCAGGAACCACTTGAAATGCTTGAACTGCTCATCTCTCAGGTTTTCCAGAATGTTCCAGAGCCTTTCTTTAAGGTTGTACATCGTGATTCCCTGGGAAAATAAAGTCCTGCTTAGCTTTGATGTCATCAGTGGGTGAACTAACAAACCAGCGGTTCGTTCTCAGCCTTCCTGGCACATTCAGTTTCTAGTCTCACCAGTTGAACTGGTCCAGGTGCTGAGCCTCTCACCAACCTGCAGGCACACGTGTGCAGCGGTGCAGAGCAGGCTGGAGGGAGTGACTCACACAGACCCTGACGTGTTCAGGAGTAAAGGTTGTATTAACCATGTGTTTCTTAGCTGTAGCCCTTATTCCTTATTCCTTTCATTGTTAGTCATCTGCTGCTCAGCTGAGGAAAGTGAAAACGACTTACCAGCCTCTGGTCCGACGCCTGGACTAGTGGGTCTGTTGGCAAACATGTGACACTGACTCAGTGATGGGGGAGGGATGACTGTTAGGTTTGAACGTGTGTAGCGTCCAACAGCTGCCTCTAGATGGAGGTTGAGACACACCTGAAGCTGCTGTGTGGTTTATCATAGAGGGTTGGGAATAATTATGACGTAACCATAGGCTGTGGCTTGTTGCATGATTTACAGTAGGACCAACCCTCATGAGGAAATCCTTAACTTAGTGACCTTCTCTCATATTTGAGGGCAGGAGGCTGAACCTGGTAGTTTTCTTTACCGACTCCACCCTCTCACTAATCGGTGACACACCTGCTGCAGGTAAGCAGCAGAGTAGTTGAAACCCAGCAGGCAGTGGGCTGCAGGGAGCAGGACTCCAGCCTCACGGTGAGTTGCTGGTTGCCTGGTTGGGTGTTTTAACTGTGGAACTCTGGTGTAGTGGGTCTGTTGTGTTTGTGTTGAGGCAGGTAGTCGCCAGGAGTTTAGCTTTTAAAGGCTTTTCCCTGATTAAGCCTCAGGATGGAAATGAGGAGGAGGAAAGAAGCAGAGAACAAAAGGAGACACAAGACAAAGTAGAAGCCCAGGAAGGGGTTGCACCCTGGCGTAGGAACCGGTAGAGCTGGTCTGACTACTGGCCTTACTGAGTCTCACTCACTGCGAGTCTTTCATTCTGCAGGAAGCGCGTGTCGAGCACAGAGGGAAGACGTCCAGGAGCCACCATGGCTGTGAATCGCTGCATCAAGTACCTGCTTTTCTTCTTCAACCTCCTGTTCTGGGTGAGTCTGAAAATGAGCGTTTATGGTCACCCTTGACTCTGATGTGTTGAACATGTTCACCATCCGCTCATGTTGCCCGGGCGCAACGTGGCCTGTGGTCGTGAGCTGACAGACGATGGCAGACGTTTGTGGTGTGGCCCCTGAGCCGTGTCTACGTGCCCACACTGGTCTGGTTCTGAGAGAATGTTGTGATTCCAGACTTCGCGTGGAGTTAAAGGATGTGCTGCGGTTTGACTTGACTCTTGCTCCAGTAATGTTGAAAGGTGGTGTTTGCTTGTTCTCTTTCCACGAACATCTGCTTGGTTTCGGGGTGTGGCTGCCTTTCTGCATCACATCTGTTGTCTGGATTTCATTCAGCCTGAACCAGTGGAAATTCCGCTGAGAAACAGTAACTGGTTCAACGCCTGCTCATTTAAATTGTAAATGTTTTAGTTTTCTGCTTTACATACTCTAAACTACAACTATTTCCTCATCGCAGCCAACAGTCGATGTAGGTTAACCTACAACTGCACAGGGACACTTGGAGTGAAGCTGTTGCTCAATAGTGGCCTGATGCTGTTTGATTTGTTTGAACAGCGCCACAGAAAAGCTTGTTACACAAGGTTGTGCTCACGAAGCCGATACAGGTTAAGTCAATGTGACTGGATTTATCAGAGTAAAGTAGCTGGAAGAGCCACTGCTGGTTTCTGACTGTTCAGACATTCATCTTTGAGGCATTTCCAAAATGTCTCCTCTGTTGTGTCAACACCAGCCTCCTGACGTTGTTTCCAGAAATGGTTGTAGATGGGTGTGAACCTGATCGTTGGCTACTGAGCTCCATCAATAATAGATGCTGCTGAGGGACCAGTTATGCATCGACGACACAGTTTAAACTGTAGCACACGAAGTACGAGTACAGGCCTCACACAGTCAACTCGTGCCACAGGTCAGTTCTCCCTGAGAAGTGGCTGCTTAATGCTGGTTTCTGCTGACGTCCTCTGGTTCCGTGTCTGCTCGACACTATGTCGCTCTGCAGGTTCTCTGTACTGCATGAAATCGTGCAGTGTTGCAGAAAACATTTCTCCACACCCAGATTCACTTAAGATGACTTTAAAGAAAGCTCACGGTTCAGAGGTGAGCAGCTGGACGGATCAGATGAAGGAGACGCCGGTAGAGCAGTGAGAGTGGTTTGAGTTTTATGTTTGTTGTTGAACTATAGTCGGCTTCAGTTTGCTCTCGTTATCTGTCGACACCCAACATTTGGTTTGTTCTGAAGGAGGTTGTAGAGATTTCTACAGTCATTAGTATAATCACTTCTCACATCAGCGTGAACCTTCAGATGACTCATTCTTTCTGTAATCTAGAATATTCATTACAAAGTGTCCAGTGGAAGGTGAACACACCCAGCCAGGTTGCTCTCGGCTGCAGGGCTGTGATCTTAGCCTCTTTGTGTCCCCTCTAAACAATCCTTCAAGTGCTGGTGTACAGCCAACACTGTCACCACATTAAAATAATAACCTAGTAACGAGCTTCCTAACGGGTGGGTTTTGGTTCACAGGACGTGTCGTGACATCAGGTTGAGGCCGTGACGTTCACTAAACAGACTGGTTAGTTCTCACCAGACTGGTTTCGCTGGTTCGATGGGTGAAGGTGTGACAGACGGAGGCGTCCTTCTCCTGAATCATCAGGGTTTGGCCCAAACGAGCAGATTTCTTCACTCGTGTATTTACAGCGGTAACCTGCAGGTTAATTAATCCCACGTTGCCTGTAAAATATCAGGTATTAAAGTATAAAGATGTTTATCTGTAACAGCTTATCCCTAACTATATGCAGTGAAATGAGTTTTCTTTGTGTCTTGATTACCTCTAACTAATTATTCCTTCCTGATGCTCAGTTATGAGCTGATGTTGTTGGTTGGTCTACACATCCTGCAGCATTTGCATCGGTCATCGGTCAAAGGTTTTGAGAAGCGGTGGTGAAATGTTAATGGTGCTTTGGTTCCTGTAAAGCGGGTGTGTTCGTCTCCATGGAAACGCTGGTTTGTGTTTCTGAGGATGAAATATTGATGGATAATTACTCACTTGTGGCTAATTGTGAAGGTGTTGAATAACAGAAGTTGATCATCACGGTAGGTGCTTCTTGGAAATATTGGCAGAAGAATAGTTTTACAAACTAAACTTGGTAGTTTGGTCTCATACTGAACTTCTCAGCCTGCAGCAGTTTCAGGTCGACTCTCGTGGTGTTGGTCTGTGGCTATAAACGTTTGTGCTCATCAGTGTGGAGTTGTCTTTTGTGCTGCTGCAGGTTTTGTCCACCAGGCGTCGCCAGAGCTACCTGTTAAACTGAATGTGTCTTTGCAGCTGAGCGGGTGTCTGATCCTGGCTGTGGGTATATACCTGAAAGTCACCAATGGTGGGAACGAGGTGAGGCCTGCTTTTCATTTCACCTTGAAAGTTGTACGTGTCTTGCTTGGCGTTGTGTGTGGTGACACTTCGCCCTCTTCCAGATCACCAGTGGCTACTTGCCCGGCGCCGACCTGATGATCGCCATCGGCGTGATCATTATGGTGCTGGGCTTCCTGGGCTGCTGTGGAGCCATCAGGGAGAACCGCTGCTTGCTGCTGCTGGTGGGAATCACTTTGTTTCTAATATTTTAGGCTTGAAGGTTAGATTTTCCACATTACATTCTGTCCTATTTAGAGCTTTACAGTGGTGTCAAATCTTCAGTGTGTAGGAAGCGCAGATTAAAACTATATGAACAGAGCAGCTTCGTTTCGTGTGTTGTGCCCGACACGTTATTGAAAAATGTCTGAAAGTTGAGTCATGGTTATTGAAAAGTGAGTAACAAATCTGTGGCCTCAGTTCTTCATCAGCCTGTTGCTCATCTTCATCCTCCTGCTGGCAGCAGGCATCCTGGGAGCCGTTGGTCAGAAGAAGGTAACTGTCAGCAGCTGCACGTTTCACGCAGCGTCAACTCGTCCAGGTTGTTTGACCCGCGTTTGTGTTTGTAGGTGGACGACTGGGTGAAGCAGCAAATGGACAAACTGAACCCGCTGTCGAGCCAACCACCAGAGGTGACGGCAGACCTGGAGAAAATCCAGAAGGAGGTAATGTCCTCGTTGTTGCACTTTGCTTCTTAGCTACCAGCAAACCAGGCTAAATGTACCAGTTAGTGATAATGAATAACAATGATGTTATGAAGGAAACCAGTTTATAGTTGGCTGAAATAATTCAGACCAGGTGTAAGAAGCTTTGCATCTTTATTAGCAGCTCTGTGATGTGGTTGTTCTTGACTTTTCTGTGCAGCTCAAATGCTGTGGACTTCTGAACGGACCATCAGACTGGAGCAAGGTGCCGGACTCTTGTCGCTGCAAT
The DNA here is from genome assembly GCA_030770545.1 of Macropodus opercularis. NCBI lineage: Eukaryota > Metazoa > Chordata > Actinopteri > Anabantiformes > Osphronemidae > Macropodus > Macropodus opercularis. Next base: position 771,777 of record CM061108.1, read on the forward strand.
GGAACGGTGACAAACTGTGACTCCAACGGTTATTACAGCACGGTGAGTACCTGCAGAGAACGCAGTGAGCGACGCGGAAGGGACGCGTGTAACAACGGCTCCGTGTGTTTGGTTACAGCCGTGTGCGACGCAGGTCATCAGCCTGATGAAGAGCAACATGGTCATCGTGCTGGGGATCGCCTTCGGTATCGCTGTGCTGCTGGTGAGTGGACGCTAATGTGGAACTTAGTAGTAACTTTAGTAACTTAGAACCTAAGTTGAGCAGTAACTTCAGTGACGTAGATCCTCAGTCAAGCAGTCATTTCAGTAAAGTATTCTTGTCCTCATCAGATCTTTGGGATGGCGTTCTCTATGGTTCTTTACTGCCAGATTGGGCGGAAGGAGGGAGCCACCGGACCTTCTGCCTGAAGCCTTTTCCTACTGAATGATACTTTCATTTGGTAACATTTTGTACAGTAAAGTGTAACGGACTAAATTAAAGCCTGTTGGCTACTTTGGATTCTGATAGTACATCTGTTGTTGGGTTTCACTTCGAAGACGCTCTTCCAGTCTCCAGGTCTGTAAACATGACATTAATGTTCTGTTGACGCGTATAAATTGTGACCTTCACATAAATTTAAGTTTGATTTAATATGGAAATAAAATTGTTTAACCAACTGTCGTTATTGTACAGGTACTGATTAGTTTACCTAAAGTGGTGCTGTAATCATTTCATAATTTCTCCAGATCACCAGTGTATTAAACACAAACTGTGTCACAAGGAGCCTGATGAAAACCGGAAGCAGCTCCGTCATCTGAATAAGTAATTTAAGTAGTGACATGGAACCTAATTTTAGGTAACTTTAGTACCTTAAGTAGTGACGTAGTAACTTTAGTAACTCAGAACCTAACTTAAGTAGTAACTAAAGGAAAAATGAGTGTCATCCAATCTCCACTCTGGCTCTGTTTGCCCTTCAACTAAAGATCCTCTAGAGTCTATGGGAATGGGTGAGAGGATCTTTTTTGTTAAGGCTGGAGCTTTGATCAGTGCATTTGGTGCCATTGGAATAAGAGACGAAGATGGAGCCCTCACATCTTTACAGCCGAGGACAATGGGATTCCAGGCCGCATTTTCACGGTGTAAAGAGACTGCACTTATGGCGCTTATCACTGGAATAACTGATATAGCTGCCAAGCATTTCGGTGTCAAACTCTAATCTAACAGTCTGAGCCTTATATTTCCCGCTCGCTCTGTGTTTTGAACCATGCAGTGGAAACGAACAGGACAAAATAACCCTTATTTAAGAGTAAGACATGACCTGTGACCTAATCCACCACGTATCAGTCAGGGTTTGTCCTGATGCAGTTATACCCTGCAGCCACCAGGCGTCGCTGTTCTGACTGTATCTACTGTTTCAGCTCCGTTGCTGCGTAAAGCCTCCACGTCGCCATCACTAGGCTGCAGGTAGAGAGAAGCAGCTTATTGCGCAGAGTAAAGATTTGAATGTTTTTGTAGCAGACCGCTCCCAGAGTATGAAGCGGAAATGAACGAACTGCAATTCAAACGGTGTCATTTGTACAGAAAAGGAAGCAGTAGCTGGTTTGTTTTCTAGGGGGCGCTCTGCTCTCAGACGATCTCCTCGAGGCCACACCTCCACGTCCGGTCACGTGTTTGTCCGGCTTCCGGTTTGTGTTGACAGGAGCATTGATAACACCTGCGTTTGCATTGAACGCCGCGTTTCTCCAGCAGAGACGCGGACGCGTGGGGAGAGTTTTGTCCCCAGAAGTTGGATCTGGATCCAAAATGCAACAACAAGAGTCCGGGAATATTAAGGTGAGACGCAGTGTTTCCGTCTTTCTAAGTCAGAAATGTCCAACGTTTGCTTTTCTGTTGTGGCTGCGTCGTTAGCCCTGTGGTTTACTGGTGTTGGCAGCGTCCGTGCAGAGGCCCAGTGTTGAGTAGGCGGGTGTGTAGTTGTTTAATGTAGCTTGAAAGCCCAACAAATGCCAGTGGGTCATAGTTTCCTTGTGTAGACTCCACTGCGAACAGTTGCGTGTCAAACAGAATCGGTGTGAACTTAATGTTGTTCAGTTGTTATTCATGTCTGTCATTGTCTTATTGCATGTGATCCTACCAAGGCCACTACGTCACATATTGAAGCTCTGCTGTCCGCAGGACAGGTAAGACTTTCACTTACTTTAAGTCTTTGTGTAGCTGACTGACATCTCTACTAGTACTTGATAGAAAGAAGTTTAATTTTCTTAAATATCTTTTGACCCTTTGTTATTGCACTACTTGCTAAAAATAAAACTAATAGTGTTTTGATGTGTTATTGTACTGCTCTTATGATACATACAAGTCATTTTATTGCACTGCTAGTACTTTAATTTTCTTAAATGTTTACACTAGTACTTGCTGTGAAGAATGTCATGTTTTCTGTACTTGCAATAAATTTTCATAGTAGTTGTTGCATTTTCTTTTAATTATTGCAGTACTTATTTCATAGTATGCATTTATAAATAACCTAGTTTAATTTTCATCTGTTGTACTTGATAAAAAAAATAAAGAATTTTCATAGTATGTTGTATTGTTATTTCTATACTTTAATTTGTATTTTAATATTTACTATTTAGTTCAATTGTTTGCTTTAAATATTTTCCATAGTGTTTGTACTGCTTTTATGATTTTTGGAAAGCAGTGGGAGTCGTATATTGCATGAAAACAACGTCAAATAAAGGGTTCAATTCAATTTATTTATTTTTCTTTCAACACACAAAAAGACAGTTTTTAAAGCTTCTTGATTTCTCCAGTTGGTTCAATCTGCAAAGACAAGAAAACTTTGTTAGAAAGCACAACAAAAAAAATGCTTAGAATTAAACTGCTTTTTAAAAACAGTTCTATTTAGTTTATCTTAAAGCAAAAACCACCAGAATTCTGTACATAGGAAAAAGTTAACTTACTTTGCAGGAACAAGGCTCTTCCTCTGGATGAGGTCTCCAGATGGCTGGAAAAAAAGAAAAACTGGGGAAATGTAGTTTTCTTACTTTGGCCTTTGAGTTGCAGGAACAGCCACGTTCCTTTGGATGAGGACTGACTGAAAGCATTAAAGAAAAACATTAAAAACAGACAAAACTAGTACCTCAGCTAAATGAAGGAGATGTTTAAGTGGAACAAAAAACAGTTTTCCTTATGTGAAATACTTAACACAGGGAAGCGTAGTTTACTTAGGTTTGGCCTTTAACGAATTGATCTGCTTCGCTTTTCTTGCCACCTGGTCAAATACGATGCAGAGGACAAAAAAAAAAAAGCCAAGTGAAGTCAGTCAAGTGTTTAATATTAAGAAACTTACAACTACACATGAAATTAAAGTCACTTACTTTGCAGAATGAGGTGTCCACACACAGACGACTGGAAGAAAAACATTAGAAAGACAGCAAAGGACAAACAATTACAGTAACATCAGCCAAGACGGTCAAGTGTTTAACTTACCTTCTGTTGGTGAAGGTAGTTCATCCAGGTGAGGTCGTCTAAAAGTCGCCATAGCAACGGACTTTCCTCTGCAGTAGAAACGTATCCCACCTATGCAGGCAGCTTCTTCAGGCAGAGCCTGACAGACCACCTGGTTATGGGAGCAGCCACCAGTAGCAGCTCTTTGTAAATGCATTTTAACGTGACTCAAACATGCAGCAGCCTGTGACTCTGACCAAAAGAACAAAGCGCATCACTATCAAAACTCCTTTACAAACGCGATTCTTTCCTACCGCTGTGGAAGCAGGTTCTGACAGGTACAAAGTCCGCCCCCGTGTGGATGAAACTGGAACAGCAGCCCGGCGGCTGCGTCGTTAAAGCCAAAGCGCGCTTCCGACGCTCTCGGGGGCGAGTTTGGCGTCATCACCGGCACGTGACTGCTCGCACCTGTGGAGAAGCGGTTGAGGAGGTATGAGATTAATGAGCCATTTAACAAATGCAGCGGATTAACAACCAAAGAACCTTCTGCTCTCGCCTCCAGTGTCTCCTGTGGAAGCGAGGATTGACCACAGGACGCAGCCGCGTGTTGAGACGCACCGGGACAGAAACGCTGCCTTCGCCTGCTCCTCGCCTGGTTTGGGTCCAGCAGCGAAACACGTTGTTCCACACACGCACCAACTATTGTTTGGACTTTTATTAGGACACAAACCTTCTTGAAATAAACCAACTGCAAACAACGTGTCCGGCGTCAAATGGGAAACACCGATAATTAGCAGATAATCAAGTTGGTATTTGCTTCTGGAGTTGGTGGAGACTAGAATCTGAGCTAAGACAACACAGATCTCCTCCAGTGGCTCCTCACAAGGCTGATTCAGCAAAACCACAGACCTGAAACAGACAAAGCACAAATAAAAAGTATCCTGATATAAAACAAAGGTTAATCATTAGCAGCCACATGAACATTGCTAAGGTAAAAGCCAGTTAAACCTGCTCCCGGACCGACGTCTGACAACGTCGCCTCCCGACAAGACACTGACCTGGAAAAGCAGCATAATCGGGTGATATTTAAAGCTTTCGCCGCGCATGTGCACATGAAACGTTAATTGCCTTGACCTGCGTCCAAACGCCCCCTGCTGGATGTTTACCACACTTACATTCAACTGACTGTGGAATTAGAAAATAACGAATAGCGAGAAATAAGTAAATGAACTATTATAATGACATCGTATTGTTATTATGTTTAGTGCTATAATTTCTGACAAATGCCTGATAATAAAATTGTTGCAAAACTAGGATTTATTTGCTGTGGTCATTGTGCAAGTTCAAGTGTTGACTTGCGTCCAAACGCCCGCTTAGACTTAAACAAGTTTTAGGATGCGGGATAGATAGACCTTAAAAAGGCTGTGGAAAATGAACTTTGAATAAACAAATGTGCATAGTCAAAGAGTTTGTCTCTTTACACCCCCCTTCCTACGTAAGTGGAATATATCATCAACAACACTGAAGAATCAAACCGTGACTTGACTTTTATGAGGCAACGCTGCCAACCACTACACCACTTCACATCCAGCAATTAGCCCCTAAATATGTTTTACATAATTCAACCTGCATTCAAACCAGTGACCTTTAAAACATTACCACAAGCAGCAGCATCAAAGGCCGCACTCTTAACCCTTGGACTATCAAAGACAAGGCAAAGGTTGTGTTTTTTAGAACGAAAGTTTCTGAGTTAACTCAGCTTTTTAAACATTTTTTTGATAATACCTCAGGCAGACGGTACAGGCTATGTAGAGCGAGGACAAACAGACTTAAGCACAGTTGCTATCCCACTGTAATATCAGCTCTGAACGCTGCTAAAAAATAATGCTGGATCAGTGCAATGTATGATGTTTGTGTGGGTTTTTAGGTGTTTTTTATTCTTCTTATTTATTGTTTTAGTTGTTTTGCTATTGTGCAGTGTTTAATATGTTCAGCAGTTATTGTAGTGGAGTCAGGTCTGATGTTTCTCACATGCACAATGAACACAGCAAATAAATCCTAGTTTTGCAACAATTTTATTATCAGGTATTTGTCAGAAATTATAGCACTAAACATAATAACAATACGATGTCATTATAATAGTTCATTTACTTATTTCTCGCTATTCGTTATTTTCTAATTCCACAGTCAGTTGAATGTAAGTGTGGTAAACATCCAGCAGGGGGCGTTTGGACGCAGGTCAAGGCAATTAACGTTTCATGTGCACATGCGCGGCGAAAGCTTTAAATATCACCCGATTATGCTGCTTTTCCAGGTCAGTGTCTTGTCGGGAGGCGACGTTGTCAGACGTCGGTCCGGGAGCAGGTTTAACTGGCTTTTACCTTAGCAATGTTCATGTGGCTGCTAATGATTAACCTTTGTTTTATATCAGGATACTTTTTATTTGTGCTTTGTCTGTTTCAGGTCTGTGGTTTTGCTGAATCAGCCTTGTGAGGAGCCACTGGAGGAGATCTGTGTTGTCTTAGCTCAGATTCTAGTCTCCACCAACTCCAGAAGCAAATACCAACTTGATTATCTGCTAATTATCGGTGTTTCCCATTTGACGCCGGACACGTTGTTTGCAGTTGGTTTATTTCAAGAAGGTTTGTGTCCTAATAAAAGTCCAAACAATAGTTGGTGCGTGTGTGGAACAACGTGTTTCGCTGCTGGACCCAAACCAGGCGAGGAGCAGGCGAAGGCAGCGTTTCTGTCCCGGTGCGTCTCAACACGCGGCTGCGTCCTGTGGTCAATCCTCGCTTCCACAGGAGACACTGGAGGCGAGAGCAGAAGGTTCTTTGGTTGTTAATCCGCTGCATTTGTTAAATGGCTCATTAATCTCATACCTCCTCAACCGCTTCTCCACAGGTGCGAGCAGTCACGTGCCGGTGATGACGCCAAACTCGCCCCCGAGAGCGTCGGAAGCGCGCTTTGGCTTTAACGACGCAGCCGCCGGGCTGCTGTTCCAGTTTCATCCACACGGGGGCGGACTTTGTACCTGTCAGAACCTGCTTCCACAGCGGTAGGAAAGAATCGCGTTTGTAAAGGAGTTTTGATAGTGATGCGCTTTGTTCTTTTGGTCAGAGTCACAGGCTGCTGCATGTTTGAGTCACGTTAAAATGCATTTACAAAGAGCTGCTACTGGTGGCTGCTCCCATAACCAGGTGGTCTGTCAGGCTCTGCCTGAAGAAGCTGCCTGCATAGGTGGGATACGTTTCTACTGCAGAGGAAAGTCCGTTGCTATGGCGACTTTTAGACGACCTCACCTGGATGAACTACCTTCACCAGCGGGTCTGATGTGAATTGGATGAAGATGCCAAGCAGTTGCCGTGTGGTGAAGCCCAACAGAAGGTAAGTTAAACACTTGACCGTCTTGGCTGATGTTACTGTAATTGTTTGCTGTCTTTCTAATGTTTTTCTTCCAGACTAACGAGGAAGTGGCCTGTTCCTGCAAGTAAGGTAACTTCAGTTTAGTACAGATTTCTGGTAATTTCCACTTTCATAGTTCTTAGTTTCTTAAAGGTAAAGGGTAACTCTTGACTGACTTCACTCTGCTTAATTGTTTTGTTTTTTTGTCCTCTGCATCCTATTTGACCAGGTGGCAAAAGTGAAGCAGATCAATTCATTAAAGGCCAAACCTAAGTAAGTAAACTACACTTCCCTGTGTTTCACATATGGAGCATTTTTTGTTGAAACCTTTTCTTTCATGCTTCCAGTCCCTGTAACACAAGCAGCAACTCCTTAAAGGCTGAAGTAAAGAAAACTGCACTTCCCTGTGTTTTAATTATTTTCTTTTTTCCAGCCATCTGGGCACCTCATCCAGAGGAAGAGCCCTGTTCCTGCAAAGTAAGTAACTTTTTCCTTGAAGAGAAACTAAATAGAACTATTTAAAAAAAGCAGTTTAATTCTCAGCATTTTTTTGCAGAAACTTCCCTGTATGAAGTGTCACATATGGAACATTTTTTGTTCTACTGAAACTAGTTTTGTCTGCTTTTTAATTAAATATTTTCTTTCATGCTTCCTGTCCATCTTCATCCAGAGGAAGATGCCTGTTCCTCCAAAGTAAGTTAACCAGAATTCTGTACATAGGAAGAAGTTATTGCTTTAAGAGAAACTAAATACAACTGTTTAAAAAAGCAGTTTTATTCTCAGCATTTTTTTTGTTGTGCTTTCTAACCAAGTTTTCTTGTCTTTGCAGATTGAACCAACTGGAGAAATCAAGAAGCTTTAAAAACTGTCTTTTTGTGTGTTGAAAGAAAAATAAATAAATTGAATTGAACCCTTTATTTGACGTTGTTTTCATGTCAAGTGAAATATTCCAGGACCCAAACCCACATTCTAGAGAGGTGTAACAGATAGTGCAATATACGACTCCCACTGCTTTCCAAAAATCATAAAAGCAGTACAAACACTATGGGAAATATTTAAAGCAAACAATTGAACTAAATAGTAAAGTATAGAAATAACAATACAACATACTATGAAAATTAAACTACTTATAGCAAATACTAGTGGTGCAATAACACAAAGGGTCAAAACAATACAAAACAGAAAATTAAACCTCTTTCTAGCAAGTACTAGTAGACATGTGTCAGCTAAACAGTATAAACAAAGACTTAAAATACGTGAAAGTCTTACCTGCCCTGCATAAACAAGGAGAAAAGACAGAGGTTCAGTATGTGACATAGTGGCCTTGATAGGATCACATGCAATAAGAAAATGACGGACATGAATAACAGCAGAATTAGTTTAGCAAGTAACAAACAGGACCTTGGTTTCCTAAAGTACAAACCGATTCTGTTTGACGGTCTACACAAGAAAACCACGATCCACTGGCATTTGTTGGGCTTTCAAGCTACAATTAAACAACTACACACCCGCCTACTCAACACTGGGCCTCTGCACGGACGCTGCCAACACAAATATTCCTTTGCGTAAAACTACAGAGCAGCATTTACGACTAACGACGCAGCCACAAGAGAAAAGCAAACATTGAACATTTCTGACTTAGAAAGACGCAAACAAAGCGCTGTCACGCGTCTTACCTGAAAATTTCAGACACTCGCTGTTGCATTTTGGATCCAGATCCAACTTCTGGGGACAAAACTCTCCCCACGCGTCCGCGTCTCTGCTGGAGAAACGCGGCGTTCAATGCAAACGCAGGTGTTATCAATGCTCCCGTCAACACAAACCGGAAGCCGGACAAACACGTGACCGGACGTGGAGGTGTGGCCTCGAGGAGATCGCCTGAGAGCAGAGCGCCCCCTAGAAAACAAACCAGCTACTGCTTCCTTTTTCTGTACAAATGACACCGTTTGAATTGCAGTTCGTTCATTTCCGCTTCATACTCTGGGAGCGGTCTGCTACAAAAACATTCAAATCTTCACTCTGCGCAATAAGCTGCTTCTCTCTACCTGCAGCCTAGTGATGGCGACGTGGAGGCTTTACGCAGCAACGGAGCTGAAACAGTAGATACAGTCAGAACAGCGACGCCTGGTGGCTGCAGGGTATAACTGCATCAGGACAAACCCTGACTGATACGTGGTGGATTAGGTCACAGTTCATGTCTTACTTTCTTAAATAAAGGTTATTTTGTCCAAGAAGTGCTAGTAATGATATAGTGATAGTAAAATCTTACTGGCACTATATGAGCTTCTGAAACCTTGCTTTCTAGTACATTGATGAGACATGTTTGTCATTTTGTTAAGTCAGAGATTTTTATTGAAACAAAGAGTCGTTTCCACTGTACTTGGCTCACTTATTCACTTCACAATGGCAATGACGTCAGTGATGACCCCTACACTGACATGCATGTGGGTAAAGTGTTTCAACTGACTCGACCCTGTCTCTGCTGCGATCACGTTCTTAAAGGAAGAAACTAACTTTAACTTCCTACACAGAAACTAAAGACAACTTGCTTCTTTAAGGAAGAAACTTACCCGTACTTGACTGCAACACACTACTTCTTAAATAAAACACTTTCCCTGAGTCTGCCACCCATTGTTGATGGCTTTGTGTAGTGCGGTGAGGTCGTAGGTCTGTCACCATGTGGTGTTGTCCCAGACAGCTCGGGGGGTAAAGATCTTCAGCTACGACATGAAGAGAAGAGGCGTCACTGTACCTCTGTTAGAAAGGCACGGCCGTCAAACATCAGGTGACCTGTGTAGGATGGAGGACGATGCAACATAAAGAGAGAGAGAGAAAGAGGCAGTGATGGTTAATGGTTTAACACAAATCAAGTGAAAAAGTGGCCACACAGCCACTAAAACACAGGCAATTGTTCAAAAGGTGATGACAAAAGTTTCTAATTGTCTGTGTCCATCTCATCACAATCATCACACTAAGCTCACTCTCTTCTGCACGTCCAGCCCATGTTTACCACAACCTCCACGTTTCATTGTTCCTGCTCCTTTTCAGTGCTCGTCTTCTCATATTGCTCCGCTCACTGTGAGCCCAGCTTCCTTCCATATCACTGAACCCCGTGTTCTGCTTAAGGTGACGAACTCATAGACAGCCATGCACGAAAACAGCCTTTAAGATGAACTGTAACAAAGAAGTCATTGATAAATATAGGTTGTGCTCACAGTTGCCATCTTTTATTATTTAGGGTCACAGTGCTTCAGCTGGTTTTGATGCTACCTTGCTGTGATCTGACGCCACTTTCAGAAGCAATGACGACACATGTCTGAACCATTTTAACGACGTGTCATCGTGATCTACGACTGTGCTGAACACAGACCCAGCTCTGCAGTACAGGTGAAACAAACACTAGCTACTGAGCCAACTCCATAATAAACGTCTTTACAATGTGTTTACATATAAAGACAATTCTGTCTTGTTTACTTCGCAGCCTGTCGTCTTTTAAAGCGTCAACACAAACACACGCACGTTAGCGATCGACTGTTCATTGCACTGAGTCTGCACAGATTTAATAAATATTACTGTAAACTCACTTTGTTGTTATCTCACCGCTCAACGTGACACATCCGGTGCTCGCTGTTTACAACGCAAAGTCGCTAGAGCCAATGGGAGCGAAGGACACGGATGTCACGTGTCGAGGAACAGCCAATGAGAGCGGAGTACATGTTTATTGGTTGGGCTTTCAGCGAATGGCCGGTGGACCAAGCGGAGGTATCAGCCAATAGGGTAGTGAGATATTTCACTAATCTCGTGTTATAGCTGCCGATGCCACAAACAGCTGCAGACCCAGAAAACTATGGATATGATGACTCAGTATAACTACTCCCACCCTGACCTGCAATAATAATAAAACCTGAAATATTGGTTGCAAATACATTGGTTTTCCAACAAACAGTAAAATAAGCATTTATATTAAGATTAATTACAACTGAATCTGTGGCCTCAGTTCTTCATCAGCCTGTTGCTCATCTTCATCCTCCTGCTGGCAGCAGGCATCCTGGGAGCCGTTGGTCAGAAGAAGGTAACTGTCAGCAGCTGCACGTTTCAGAAACCAGTTTATAGTTGGCTGAAATAATTCAGACCACGTGTAAGAAGCTTTGCATCTTTATTAGAAGCTCTGTGATGTGGTTGTTCTTGACTTTTCTGTGCAGCTCAAATGTTGTGGACTTCTGAACGGACCATCAGGCTGGAGCACAAACGGTGACAAACTGTGACTCTAAGTGACGTAAAACCTAAGTTAAGCAGTAACTTCAGTGACGTAGATCCTCAGTCAAGCAGTCATTTCAGTAAAGTATTCTTGTCCTCATCAGATCTTTGGGATGGCGTTCTCTATGGTTCTTTACTGCCAGATTGGGCGGAAGGAGGGAGCCACCGGACCTTCTGCCTGAAGCCTTTTCCTACTGAATGATACTTTCATTTGGTAACATTTTGTACAGTAAAGTGTAACGGACTAAATTAAAGCCTGTTGGCTACTTTGGATTCTGATAGTACATCTGTTGTTGGGTTTCACTTCGAAGACGCTCTTCCAGTCTCCAGGTCTGTAAACATGACATTAATGTTCTGTTGACGCGTATAAATTGTGACCTTCACATAAATTTAAGCTTGATTTAATATGGAAATAAAATTGTTTAACCAACTTGCATGTCTGTCGTTATTGTACAGGTATCGATTAGTTTACCTAAAGTGGTGCTGTAATAATTTCATAATTTCTCCAGATCACCAGTGTATTAAACACAAACTGTGTCACAAGGAGCCTGATGAAAACCTGAAGCAGCTCCGTCATCTGAATAAAAACAAACGTGACAGTTAAGCTGCATCAGTAGCTGCTAACGAGTGGCAGCCAGTGAAAACAGGAGATGACTGATTCACAATGTTTCTAACCAAACACCTTCACTTTAACAGGATTCCATGTAAGCTTTGTGGGAAACGGTCCTTTAAGGCGTAGCTTGGCTCCTAATCTCTCTCTAATGTGCGTCTGAACGAAGTGGCCGCTTTATTAGGAACCCTACAATCAAATGACAGCTCATTATTGCACCATGAATAACCTCAGGTTTCACCGGACGTCCCCACAGCAGCAGGCTTCCATCAGCTCCTATCACGTTAGCGTGAGCTGAAGCTGCTTGATCACCATAACACACACACACCGACAGTCCGCCCGTCCCCTCGACTATTTTTAGACTAGAGTCAACACAGCGCCGTTCTAATAGCTACTGGATTCCTGTCTGTTGGTTCACGTTGTGACATTTCATCTGCTGCCACTGAATTAAAGGTCATAAATTCACTGAGTACGGAACAGACATTTTACAGAATTAGGAAGCATTAAGTAGTCGAGCAGTTCTCACTGCTCTGGTTAATATGCTGCAGTGTCCAGATCCCTGATTTGTTCCTTTCTGAGCTGCAGTACTGACACCTCACTCTGATGCGTTTCACTAAAATGTCTTCAGGACCAGACTGAACCAATGACGTTCGATGTGAAACTACTACAGCTTCACTTCGCAGTCGCACACGCTCAGACTCAGGTGAGACGCCGGTCACCCGAGGTGCATTTTGGGAATCTGACCTGAGTTTTCCAGGGAAGTGGGAGGTGCCGGGAAAACGCCAGGGGAAGCAGCTTGGGACAAAGCGTCTGTGTGGAGACTCTTGGCCGCTGCAACGTGTTGGAGCTGGTGCTGGTTCAAAACACGTAACAAGCGAGTAAACACACAGGTTATTATATTTAGGATGTTTCTCTTCCCCTCCCTCCCTTGTTCCTTGATTTTCCATCCTTATTTTGTCTTCATTACACTTTTACTTCCATCCATCTTGCACGTCTTCCTGTTTTCTCTTCACATCTCCTCCTTCCTTTCTTAATTCAATTCAGTGCATCTGCTTGTTGCCTTTCCTTTCCTCCTCTCTTCTACACATTTCCTTCTCTTTTGGTCTCCTCTGCCAGTTTCCCTTATTATGTTGTTTCCTGCTCTCCTCATCTCCTCTCCTCGTTTCCTCCACAGCTGATCTTCCAAACTTGGTCATGTTCTTCGTTCTGCAGCCAAACACTCTTGCGCTTTAAACAACATCCATCACACACACCCACAGAGTCTGCCCAGGTCTTCGCTCTGTTTCTATTTTCGCTCGGCTCTCTCAGGCAGTAGTCATGGCTCGCTACAGGAGTTACTTGCGAGGACTCGCCATCTGTGTCACTGTGCTGCTACTGGTAAGCTAACCGCTAATCTCAAACTGCTAACAACATGCTTGTGTTTGTTCGGAGTGATGATAAGTCAACACAGCCCCAGCTAAGCTGCTATTAAATGTAGCTTTTTAATAAACTAATCACTTTAATTTCAGGTGTTCATCCCTTTACATCTACTTTTTATGCTGATGAAACATCACTGTGTGTTTTTCACATTTTAAGATTTAATGCACATAATATTGTTGAAAACTGACGGTTTCGTTCTAGGTTAATAATTTTCACATAAATTACTCTTGATTGGTTTGTTATCACTCACTTGTCAGCCACACTTGCAACTACATTTAGGTTTTATACAAAACAAAACTTTTGTCATTATCAACATATTGGAACAAATAGATATTAAAAGTACAATCAAATCTATTTTTGTTTGAGCCCATCAGAAACAAAAGGGCCTTTCTCAAACATCAGGACAGAGATAAGTTCCTTTGCTCAAAGTTTATTTTTACCACGTTACATAAAATGTGTTTATCTGTCTAATTAGTTCCACTTTAAATTTCTTTTCCTCCTCTTTCCTCCCCTCCCACTTTTTACTCTTCCCAGTCGTTTGCTCTCCTGTTTCTTGAAAACGTTAATTTTAATTTTCAGTCTTTATATTATATAAATTATAGCATCAATATGACAAACATTTAATGAAGGTAAATGTGAGAATATGTCCGGTTTGTTATTGTTAAAGAGGGATTTTAGTCTGTGTGGGAGAACTGAACACTCTAAACTGACAGTGACACAGATGGTTAAATCTCCAGCGTGCTGTGAAAACTAAATGTCTCCTCTGTAACGTTCCTCTGCAGGTGTCCGGTGTGGTCATGATCGGTGTTGGATTTTCCTCCATCGAAGGCAACATACCAGTTGCTAAGGTAACTGTGTATTTAAAGGTCTTCTCGTGTTCGATGTATTTATCTGAGCCATGACACTAATGATCCCTGGTTTATATAACAACTCACTTTCTCAGTCAACCTGGAATCGTTTTAATCATCCTGAGTAGTTTCTGGCTGCTTCTCTGTCCCAACTCATCACAAAGCAAATTAGTTACATAGTTCTTACAGAACCTACAGGTGCAAAAACACTGATGGTCCCACTAGGGGCAAACCGCATCCATCACAGCTCGTCCTCAGGCTCCATGACATTACCAACGTTTGGATAAGTTTACCAACCTGCGTCTGTCTCTCTTTCCTCCAGCTGTTCGAACAGCTGTCCAGCAGCGACGGTTTACTGGTGCTGCAGGTTTTTGGGCCCATCACAGTCATTTTGTCAGTTGTAGGCGTCTGTGCTGCGTCTCTGGATCTCAAACCTCTGTTGCTGGTGGTGAGAAACACACAAACATACACCTTAAGAACAGTGCAATGAAAACTCTTCAGTGTGCATTTCAAAGTAGATTAAAAACCGTAAACTGGACACTTGAACCTGTCTACGTTAGACAACCGCTGTGACCTTTAGTCACCAGGTCAGAGTTTATCCACTGCTCCTCACTTCAGCCTCCACGTTTACAAGTGTTACACAAGTAAAGGTAAGGCAAGCACCCAGGGGCAGTACAGATGGGCACCGTCAAACATCTGCTTCAATAGATTGATATAGTGGCTAATCGAAGCACTGGTCCTTCCTCGTTAAAGTCCAGCAGAGGGCGACAAACTGTTGCAACTTGTTATCACACGAACACTCACAGCTAACATTTGATCATCTTTTTCCAGTTTTCCATTTTGATTTTCGTGGAGTTTGTGGCTCTGATGGTTGTTGCCTCTCCACTGGTTCAGGTTCAAGCTCAGGTAAATAACATCCACAAATGATTTGTGATTGAAATCTCTCACTGAACAAAACCATTAGTTCTAAATGTGCTGTGCAGCTCGACGGCGCAGTGGACGAGGTGTTTCTGAACGTGACTCCCCTCCACCGAGCAGAGCCGTACATTCAGAGGGAACTGAACAAACTCCAGGCCTCCGTAAGACGCACGCAGAAGCAAGACACCTAAACAATGCAGCCGCTCAGATTTAATCCAGAAAGACTCACATCAGAGACGGCTAAAAATCGCTAGCAGCACATGGTCTTGCTGGAGTTTGCAGCCCTACAATCAGTCAAGTTATGTATTTGGCTAATTAAATCTTACTTTAGTCGTCGTTTTTCAGGACGCTTGTTGTGGTTTGAGGAGATTTGAAGACTGGGAAAATCGCCTTCCCGACTCCTGTTTCTGTGACCTGCAGCCGAGGTGAGACGGCAAAACGTTCAAAAAGCAGAATACAATGGGACTTCATGTTTTCTAAAGCGCTTGAGGTTCGAGACGTAGAGGAGCAGTTCTAATTTAGATCTTGGACCTACGGGGCAGCAGGGGTCAACCCTCCCCACCAAGCCACTTTCCACTGGGATTAATAAAGTTCTTTGAGTTCTCTGGTCACGTTTCAGAAACTTTTCCCACGTATTGCTGTTCCCTCTGTGTCCCACAGCTCTGCGGCAGATAACTCCAGCTCAGAGGCGCCTTGTGAGATGCTGGCCAGTAACGATCGCCCAAATGAAACTGAGAAATTCTGG
Organism: Macropodus opercularis; assembly: GCA_030770545.1. NCBI lineage: Eukaryota > Metazoa > Chordata > Actinopteri > Anabantiformes > Osphronemidae > Macropodus > Macropodus opercularis. The sequence goes on from CM061108.1 coordinate 787,406, forward strand.
GTTTACTCCAAGGTAACTACTCAGCTCGCTGCTGTTGACTTTAGAGACAAACAAGCTTAGCTAATGAACATCACTATATTAAAAGTGAACACTGACATTCCACCTGTGTGTCGCAGCCCTGTGGCCCCATCCTGAAGAGTTACCTGAGCTTCCCCATTAAACTCAGGATAGGCATCATTTCAGCTGTAGCTACTATTACGGTGACTGTCACACACCTTGAAGGCACCAGCTGAAGCGCTTGATACTGTTACAGCATATAGTCTATACAGACAGCTGTCCAGACATCAGCTGCGTTAAGAGACTGACTAGACGTGTTCTGACTTGGTGTGTGTGCTAGATGGCGGCCATTGCTCTGTGTCTGACGCTGGGTCTGGAGAAATACTGGAAGACGCCTCCGGTTGAAACTACGGTCGACGACTTCAACAGAGTGAAATATGAACCTAAACCCAGCCTCACCTGACCCCTGGCCCAAAGCAAACGCACCGATACATACGGCTCGTGAAGATCGGGAGAGTTCAACACAACGTCCCTCGGTTGTCAGACAGTCACATTTATGTTGTGAAGTACGTAGATCAGCAATTGTTGCGTGTGATCACGGGACATTTCTCAAAGTGGTTTTACTACAGCTCCACTCTACTCGCTTAGTTTTACTGGCGTCTGATACTGAGCAGGGATCAAAATGCTGCCAGGACCCAACTATTCTGATGAGTTTACGCAGCTGTTACAGCTGTTCTGTGCTTTAGATCAGGTTCTTAAAAATGTAATCCAGTTGTGATATTTAAGTGCTTTGAGTGTCTCATCAAAAGACTGTGTGGACGGGTCCACAGGGACAAGAATCTGAAAAAGGAGGCGCAGCTGCTGCTTTTTAAATAAAGTTTACTCCCGTTCACCAAAAGGCTTCACTCTGCGTGTGATGTTTAGTTGTAGTTCTCATGTGCTGCCACATGATGGCTGCAACGTCACGTTATGCAGCTGTTTATACAGTTATCTGCTTCTGGCCATGTCTACAAAGCTGCTCAATCACACTCAGGATGTCCCAGTGTTTGCCAATCTTAGATTTGTTTTAACCCATCAGATGAATCTATTCATTTTGTTTTTAATCTTAACCTTTACTTTCTACTACTAATGAGCAACATGAAACTGAGGTTTAGAAATAAATCACAAGCCAAAATCTCATCTGAGGGCTTTAAGCTCCGGACCCAGCGCTTCACTCACTACACTGGCGTGTTGATTTTTCCATTTATGTCATTTTTACTTTTCCTCTGCTATGTTTAGATGTTTAGAACTAATAAATTGTGTCTCACTGTTACTGACACCTACACAACACAAACACAGAATTAGCTGTAATCCAATAGCAAATGTGTGACTTTTAATGAAAGGTTCACTTTGGGAAAAGTCTTTTAAAGTAAATGGAAATCAGTTGAGGTGGTCTGCAGAAAACGTATTCAGGAGGCAAAAGTGGAGCAAATGTGGACTGAAGTTGTACAAAAAAGTTAACCAACTTAACCAACATACCTTCCTCTTGGCTGGAACTTATGTGACTGCAGATGAAGTTTTGTACATTTCTGGCTCAGTTTTCTTCTACTTTCTTTGACAGGATTGGTCCAGTTTAAAAACCTGAGAATGACAACATTGCATGTAATTAAATTCATTTTAAATCTCATCCTGTTTCAGGCTCTTTTAAAACCTGCTCATTCTAGAGATAATGAGCCATTTGATGACTGTCCAGCTGCGTTTGAGGAGGTTTTACAGATAGAGAATAATCTGAAAATGGGAGAACTGTCTTTGAATTGAAACGCACGTGGCAACGTATTTCTGGTTTTCATCGTTGGCAGGTATTTCCAATCACTGGGTGCAGTTTCATTTCATTTGGCCTGTTGGGAGAAAGGAAGCACAGAACACACCTTGGCTAACGGTCACTTCACTTCCTCTACGAATCATTTACAGTTTAACCGTTCAACCGTTCGACTGATGGGATTAGATTTCGTAGAACATGATGACTGATGATTTCACAACCTGCTACATTCGTGGCCTTAAAATCATACAAAGCAAGTGTGGTTGCCACCAACCAAGTATTTCTACAGGTCCACAATCTCCAAACACACAGACCCTGTGACACGTGAAACTGGTGGTACTTAAAAAAAAAAATTGCAGAATTTCTCTCCAGCCACTTTTCTTTTTTCACACATACTTTGAAAAATAAAATGTATTTCTGATTCATAAGTCAAAAGTAAAAAACAAAGCTAGAGCTCATCTAGGTGAGAAACTGCAGACTTGGGTCACAGCACATTCACCACAACAATCAATCAGACACAGATGTTAATAGCAGACAAAAGTCAGATTAACGCTAACAACAAGCTGCCACTTTCTACATGAAGCTAAGGTAAAGAATGACAGTGTTGCCCACTGTCATTCTTTACCTTAGCTGCCAGATGCTTTGACGTTTGGGGAAATGGTTTGTGGTATTTTGCCATTTGCTCATGAAACAAAGTGACAAAGATTCCAGGCGCATTTTTAACTTGTCTGACCACTGATCCTAACACAGATCTAAAGCCTGACATCTCTTGATCTGCAGCATATACCGACAACAAACGTACACTTGCTCAGTTTATTGTGAAATAATGGGTATGCAGCTTTCACTTTGCCTGAAATGAAAGTAGAAAGTCTGACACTTGTTTCTCACTCTCAGCTGAATCTTCACACCAGATGACCTTCCCTCTCACCACACGGGTACTTTTCATTTACCACAACACACTGCAGCTACTTCCACACGAACCATGTGTGTAGACACTCAGCAGGAGCCTGACCTCTTTAAGTGATTACGGCTCCCACACAGGCACATACGCTCAACTCTTGTGGCCGCAGATGGTGCATTTTGGAAACTGGTCTCCACCTGCTTCTACAGCCACTGGCTTCTAGACGTTCCACAGCTAAAATACACACCAGCAATCTGTTCTACCAACTGTAGTATTCTACAACTATTAACTACATGCAAAATGTCCACATAACAAAGCTGCTTGTTGCCAGGCGTTCAGTGTTCGTATTCAGTGCTTGCTTGTAGACATAATTACGTTCGTTCATCCATTTTTAGTGAAGCATTCTAACGTGTAGATGTTACTGCACCACTGCAGTTGTTCAACCTTTGCAAAACTCTAAGCTTATTGTGATTATATGAGGATAACGATAATATCATCTGCTAAACATACAACAACAGAATAACAGCTACTGTTCCCACTGTAGCCACACTTGTAAATGTAAATGCACATCAGAAAAGCATTTCTTGTAACTGGGTCTTTGAAGCTTCCTCCGCAACTGCGGTGACGTGGTGAGTTTCGTTCTTCTACTCAGTCTCTCACTGTTTGAGCCTCTAGTCACACACTTGTTTTTTCCGCCCAAAGGGAAAAAACACATCAAAGCAAGTCAACCCTTAATTCCTTCACCGTGGTGGTTTCGTCTTATTCTCAGATTTTGCTTCTCGCCTCTTTAAGGAAACAGTCGACCACAGCCTTGTTTGTCTGATATTAGCAGTTGAACTTTGGTGACAGTGGAAATTTGGCCAGTAGCTGTTAGGAGGATACGCAGACCATGCACAGTACAAACAGAAACAGAAACATATACAGGCAGAACTTGATGGGATTTATATTTGACAGCTGGAGGACACTGAACGTGTCAACTCCTATCAACCCTTATTTCTGAATGTTTATACTGTCGGGATCAATGACATAAGAACGTAGCTTCTCCCTTTAGGGTGAATAAGATTTCTAATAGCTCTCGGCACAGACCTGCCCATTCCAGGACAGAGAGAGAAACTCCAGAGCCTGGAACCAACACATTGATCCGACAGGACAATACGCGTACGAGCCTGTATTCCTGCATATATACAAGACAAAAAGACGGCTCCCAGTCTAAAAAATGGCAGCACTGAAGCACATTTACAGCTGATAACGACTGCAAACACACTGAAAACAATCACAAGCAGCAGAAGAAGCAGAAACTACTGACCTGGTCGTGTCCTCTGACTGAACATCACTGGTGTGTTTTACAGCTGAATGCAGAGCAAACGAGTCCACCAGGATCAATCTGTAGCAAAAAATAAAAGCACGAGTGAGGCTTCATTTCAAAGAATAATCAACCTGCAGACGTGGATGCAGAGACATCTGGATGCTTCAGTGGCCACATTCTGTGAAGGTTTAGGCCAACCAGCAAATAATAAACACGCTACTATTGCACACAACTGCACAGCGGAGTGGTTCCATTATTACGCCACAGATCTTTCAGTTTGTGCTCTCTACAACTCACATTAACTTGAGTTCAACCAAATTCAGGGCTGTGCAGTAATTTGCTCATTAGGGGTCTTTGTTTTTGGGGTCATTACTCATTCTTGGTCTGGACTTGACCTGATGACTGCGTTTACTGGAACCTCCACCTTTTCTTCCTGAATAGCTTTCCAGTGAAACATCTGCATTCCTTCGGATGAATGTACGGAGGAGTGGCCATTTGTCGGCCCTGCCGGGGGTGTGGTCTCCCCAGCAGGCTAAGAGCTAGCTAACATAGAGCTACGGAAGCTAGAAGGGATGATACCAAAAGGTTTACAATACACCAGCGGTTTGGAAAACTAACTAAACGTTTAAAGGTTCAACACCTTCAAGCTCCAACATTTGGTAAAATGTATTTTCCTGCGTGGTGTGTGTCCTGTCAATTGTTTGGCTGCAGACCAGATCTGTGTTTGGCAGCTCTGCGTCCAGGCTCACTTCATCTACATGCAGTTGATCACAGCACACATCTGCACATCATCACTCACACTTCACACGCACACAGCTTCCTCAGCGCCAATCACTGAAGACTGAAGATGGCAAAAATTAACGGATGTGTGAAATGTCTCTTTATCTTCTTTAATGTGCTGTTTATGGTGAGTAAAAACTCTTTTTAGTATTTCTTGCCTTCTTTTCAACTTTTGTCAACATTTCGTTTGGTGAGAAAGAACCAAGGCTGAGACCACAGACGCTGTTACATAGTTATTTTGTATGAATTTTAAGTTTTCACAAGGTGACAAACAGATTTAGTGACAAAATCTAGTGAGTGAAAACTGAAAAAATGAAAGTTACATGAAATGAAAACTAAAGTAAATACATGTCTCACATGAATAATGCGATGCTTGAATAATGAGTAGTAAAATGATAAGACATCAAATATATGAAGCACCACTGTTTCATTAATTACTTTCTAGATCAATAAAGTATAAACGGTTCCAGACCCCACCAGTAAACAGTGGCTTCCAGTAAGAGCGGGAGAAAAAAGGAAAACAGCAACGGACGAGCCTCTGCAGCAGAGAACTGGGTCATGTTTCAGTCTGCCTCCCAAAAAGTAGTTTCATTTCAGAAAAAAAGTGGAGAGGCTGCTTTTGGACTGAACACTTAAGATTAACTTTTACGTTATCTCAATAAAAACTAAAAGCAAAGCAAAAAAATCTTTAAAAACTCAATTGAAATGGATTTTAGAGGAAGCCGTGTTTTCCCTACTTTCCCCATGGGCACAAGAAAGCAAATATCTTTTGAAGAGCGTTTTCTCTTTTTTCCTTAATCAATAATTACTAATTTACATTTTGTCATATTTTCTAATCTGTTGAAGTTGATTGAAAACTTTTTCATTAACGTCGTGAACGTCTTTCAATAAACATAGATCTGGATATTATAGACAGCAGCATGTTACATATGAATCACAATATGTGTTTCTGGTTAATGGGACAGTTTGCTTCAGCCACATGTTATCGTAAGAGTTGACAGGGTTTTCTTTTCTTAGGGCTCTGCCTCCATCTAGTGTCTGAATGATGAAATCACAGCAGCGAGTCACTAAGGAGTAAAAGCCAAACTGTTGACAACTGAATGTTAAAAAAGTCCACTTCCATTCACACACTTTGGCCGACCTTCCCGTAAAACTATGTTTGATGCTCAAACTAACTAATGCACTTTCTCCTCAGATCGTTGGATGTCTGCTGGTCTATGGAGCGTTCAGTTCCACAATTCAAAGCCAACAGGTAAACATATTGTAGTCATATTGTAGAAGTTAATATTCCACGTCATGGAACTGCTGTTGCTAAAAAGCAACGTTGTCATTATATAGGTTTGAAAAGTGAACTAGAGCATAAAAACGTTCATAACAGCAACATGCTTCTGCAAACAAACACTGGAACAGACGACGAGCGCTGTCTACGGTGTTTCTATGAGGACTGCGCTCGTTGTGTTTAACACATCAGTCACTGCCAGAAGGATTCTGTTTGACAGAATGTCTCTTGGCAGATCGAGCAGATTTACTGTCATGAAGACAAAACTGTTGAGTTTGATTACTTCCAGAAATGCATGATTTAAAAAAGACGATTGTATATCAGATTAAAAAATGTGGACCATTGTGTGAAATGCACACTATCTTATTTAGATCTAATCACATTTAGATTTATATAAACGAGCAAATTATGAGGGTGAAACATCAAGCAAAGCACTTTATTGTTTAACTAACCCACCATTTGTGGCGTCTTGAGAAGCTGTCTTCATTTGGGGCTCCAAACCTGGGTTGGAGCTGGGTGTTTGCCCTCGGCGTGCTCGGCATCTCCAGCCTGGGCATCTACGCAGCCTGCTCCGAGAAGCCCGTCGCCCTGAAAACAGTACGTACGACGGCACACTGCAAACAAGAGGCACAACAAATAATCTGTTACCAGTTAAACAAGCAAAATATGTCCAATCCAATGTCCTAATGCTCACACTGTGTCACGAACAGTTTGCAGGCTTCATGGTGGTCGGCATGATCATCATGCTGGTCTTTGGCATCTTTATTGTTCTTGCGAAGAATAAGGTAACCTACCAGCCTGGCTTCTACTCTCCATCTACTCACCTCCCTGCCTTGATTTTGCTGTATACTGATGTATTGTATTCCAGTATTCACTTTATACCTAGACACCCCCTTGTTAAGGTCTACTTGCACACCTTTCCTCATCTGTCTGCCTTGATGCTAAGGTCGTGCGGGCTCTCCTTGCAGGTTCAAGACACCCTTAAGGGCCTGGAGGGTCGACTTAATGAAGATAAGGATGTGAAAGCGATGATGGAACAACTACAGAAAGCTGTAATGTTGTCTATGTGCAGTTACATGTTTTCAATGAAGCCTGATGATCATTTTTTGCTTTATCTTAGGTTCTAAGTTTTTATCGACCTCCCGTCACTTCTTTTTCTTCTGTTAAAACTCATACGTGCAGGCCCAATGCTGTGGCGTAGTAAAGGCTGAAGACTGGGGTGATGACATCCCCACATCCTGTGGCTGCCAGATGGACCATGGAACAAAATGCAGAGCTAGACCTCAGGTCGGTTTTGTAAAATCGAACTTTTTCATTACTAAGTGAGTCAGACATAAACTGTATCTTGCTCATGACGTATGCAGCTGTATAACACAAAGGGTTCAAAACGTTTGTGTGTTTAGTTTCCGTCGACTGTGTTTTGCTTTTTCTACTAATTAAACGTGATCATATTACGCTCTCTCACAGGGAACCAGAGGTCCAGACCATATTTATCAACAGGTATTTCATCAATTAGTGATCAAGCCTATTAAAATACCATCATATTTACCAATTGCTGATGCTTACATATAACATTTGTTTCCTGGTCCTGTCGTTTGCAGCCCTGCAAAGAAATCACAAACTGGCTGCAGCTCTTTTTTCAGATTGCTATGGGCATTTGCTTTGCCTTCGCTGTGACTGCGGTAAGTTCTGCAATAAAAAGCTTTAGTGAAAGAAAAGAGAAAACGCTTTTGTTACATATATGTATGTAAAGAGATGAATCATTAATTCATGTTTTGCACACATTCTACCTGTTACTGAATGTTAAATACGTTTGCATGTGATGCTCACAGTGAACAGAAGCTTATGGCAAGATCACACCTTACAAAAACCTCATAAAATTCAAGACTTCTCCTCATTTTACTTAATTAATTTCGACATCTTTGGTTTGATTTTGATAAGTGCTAAAAGATCCAAGTCTTAGATGCAAAGATTCAGTGATCATGCCCGTACAAGGGATCTACTGTCTTCATAGTTGTAAAGTTTAACGCTCGTATGCACAACCTCTCCTCTGGTATGAAGCCAGTGTTGGACTAATTCCACTGTCTGTGCGTTTAGCTGCTGGGCCTGCTGATCTCCCTCTTGATGATCCATCAGGTCAAACGACATGACGACATAGGAACAATGGCCATCGCCATGAGGGGCTACTGAAGCGGACAAGCTCTAGACTTCTAACGTCTGCAATATAACAGGAGGACTTAGTGGTCAATACTCAGTTCATTAACTTTTCTTTAATCCTATGGGAAACAATGCTGAGATTTCACCCGGTCTTTTATGTAGATTTATCCCCTAATATTAACAAATTATTTTAAGGGGCCCATTATATGTAACCTTTTAATAACACACTGGTGTAGTATATGAAAAAATGTATAGAAAGGTTTCTTAGCTGAAGCTGCTCTATGTCTGAGCTCAGCTGTATTTACCAAAGAAGAATGTCAGAGCAGATTTCAGTGAGAACATGTTGGCGCCACTGTTTATTTCTGTAGAAGTGGATACTCCGCTTCACAATGTTCCTAAAACTTTGTTTTATAATTGAAAATCACAAAAGGGAGGGGTGTTACTGTCTTATTGTCAAATAGCCGCAATCCCAGCAGCACTGAGATAAAAATGAGAGCATATACTTACAGGACAGAATGTCTTCACTGTGTCAGTGCAGTTAATGATGCAGACGCCATGAGATTCTTACTCTTTTATGCAGGATAAAGCCACTGCAATGAAGAAAACAAATAACTGTTGAGTTGTTGAATGTGTACATGGCTGTGAACACGCTGCCATCAAAAAAGCCCAGGTTTGACATTTTCTTTCTTAAACTGCTTACAGTACATATAATTTTGTAGTAAATGTTTACAATAAAAACTTAACTACCAACAAGTTCTCAGTGTAGTGTGTCCTCACACTAAAAGAGATTATTTAAACCCACATGCCAGGAAAGTCTTGCTTCTACTTTGACTCAGATAAAATGACATCTGTCTTCTCGTATCTTTGGGGAACTTAGACGTAAAGTGACGATAACAGATTATGTCAATCACAGAGTTTCCCCAGCTGCAGCTTTAGGTCACAGCCTTTGTGATACTTCTCTACTCTACAGATGACAGACAAGCCAATAATAAGCAATCTGCTAAACATCTGCTGCGTATTCGTTGTGCTTTTAGTAGACTTTCAACTTCAGTAAACATGTCTAGAGTCTGTTTCCTAGTAAAACCTCTGCCCTCATTCTACGCTACAACATCCCATCTGTTAAGAAGATGCTTCAAATCAACTACTTTGTGAAATATGAACAGCTGAAATATTGAGGAATACTCTTTAGCCAAAATGAAGCGGCAAACACAAGTGTACCTGTTGATAACCCAGCAACACCCGTCCAAGCATCTGACGTGGGATGGTAGTGGTCCGCGGCCGAGACATCAGCGGCGCACCAGCAATCAATGGGCAACATTTGATCACACGCAAACATCTGTCAAAATGATGCTAGCAGCTGAATAAAATCAGATGGTTTTGGTTGCCAACATACTGAATAACGCATCAAAATAACAGGGAGGAGTTTCAGCAAGCATTAAAACTAAAAGTTAAAAAAGAGCAGACGTCACCACAAGGAAAGGCAGAAAGCCACAGACTGGCCAACACAACACAGGAGCAAGGGCCCGACACAGCTGAACGGCGTTGGAATAAATGGCTGGAAAAGCACATTAACGCAAACAAGGCATGTCCCACCAAAAACAACATTTATCAACGCACTAGCCTTAAAGGTCTGTTGTTTTACATCGGGGTATAAATGTCAAGTAAAAGCAGAAACCCTGAGCTCGCTGTTTCAACTGGAACACAACTGCGTCTCAATCTGGAAAGAAGGAAGGGGGCGGGACTACGTCAGAGGGGGCGGGACTACGGGGGGGCAGTAATAACAAAACAACACTCATAAAATATCTGATTTATGAATAACACATTAAACAGGCATCGACTTTAATTCATAAGATTGAGAACATGGCAGCCTGTTCCTCTCAGTACACACTGAGCTCCAACAGCTACATCTACACAAACCACACGGCCTCGTTTCATGGCCTTGGCCTGAGCCACATGGTATAATGGACCTTGGTTCTTTTGTGCGGGTCGCCTCACACAGGCTGGTGGCTACACCAACTGTACATGCCACCACCAACAACAGACCTAAGCTACCGCTGCTCATCATCCCAGGCCACGGTGCAGCCCTGCAGTGCGGGAATGAGCCTGTAGATGGTGGTGCACACCAGAGCACAGTCAACCTGAAGGAGCTGACGCCACCTGTGAGGCCCACACTGGTGCCAATGAACCGGGGCTCACCAGTGAAAGTGGGTAAAATCTTCATTTTCACATTCCTATCTGATAAAGCGGCGACAGACGTCTCATTAAAGCTGTGGCACTTTACAAGTACAAAGACGTGCTTTGATCGAGGGTCTACATCGACCTTGTGTTGCTGATTAGCTCTGAGATCTTATCTTTTTCAGGCCCACTGCTGTGTCAACATTCAGGTGTTGCACAGTTCAATCACTGCAGCTTTATTGGTGGCAGCTAATCAAACACGAGCACAACAACAGCGACGCAGACAGCCTGCTCTTTTAAAAGCTGTCAGAAAAACACAAGCCGCGCAGGTGAGCGAGATTCAAGGCGCAGACCTTTCCCTTGACAGATGGCTTCATGTTTTAGTACTTTTCATACTCTGCCCAATCGGCTTTGCACAGATTCAACTCCAATGTTGAAATCCAGTATGTTAATCTTACACGGTTCCAAATTAACATAATTTTCAGTGCGTTCATTTCCACCTCAACATTTATCAGAGAAGAAACGCGTAGCCATCACATACAGTAACACATGATGAAGTGAGCTCATCTGCATCAGGAAGTGGGACGTAAACGCCCTGACACTGAGAATTAAAGAGCAACAAACACCGAGGAAGACGGACTCACATCTAGCATAGCGTACGCTCTGCATTTTATTAGGAGCCGGTAAAGTCTGATTTAACGCAGCAATGTGCAGTAGAACGTGTCTGTTGTTATGTTGGTTTATGGCTGCAGAATGTGAGCCGTCATAATGCATCCACGGCGTGGAGCAGGGGGGGCAGGACGTCACACCCGCCCGAGTCCATCCATCACACACACCTGCCACATTTTGTCTCATTTATAACCTCTGTGCACCTCAACCCACATTCTCCAACGACTTCTCTAATACGTTGTGAAGTGATAACATAACATCCTTAATGACCTCTGTATTGCATGTGAGTGTGTGTAATAGGTTTTAAATGGATGAGCTCCTTCAGATTGCTCTTGTACCACATGCTAGAGGCTACTGAAGCGCTACGCTAGCTGACACACATCAGTGGTAATGACAGCCAGAAAAATCTCCATGTTTCTGATGTGCCTGTTCCAGTTTGCTTGCTGTCCTCTATGCACGGTGCTTGTTGCAGACAGACGCAGATGACACACAGTTTTACTTTATTATGTCAAACCTGCACATACAACCGGAAGAGAGAATGCTGCATCTCTGATAGTGACAAATATCCAATCAGTACGAACATCTGTCACACAAACGTCCAACCTGTGGATGTCTCTATGTTTTTGTAACGCTCTAATGCTTTGATTCTACTCACCACTGACAGGAAGACGTATCACGTTGGGACCGAAACATCCACCTGATGAGAGACCCCAGGATAGACCCGGACTGACAGGATTAAATATCCCATCAGGACTCAGGATCCCTGAGGAGGAGCATGGGGCAGCAGCCAGGCAGAGGGACATCCGGGCCACTCCGGCGCCTCTGACCTGAATAAGTGTCAGAAAATGAGGGGATGACTGAGTAATTCTGATGATGGATTTTTGGATTTCACTGTCATTGTGACATTAATATTCTAAAAACCTCTCCAGCCCCTGTACTCAGTGCTGACTGATTACATCTGCATCCTCAGTATCTGCAGAGTCGGGCTGGTCTTTCCCCTCTTGTGTCCACAGTCGATTTACTACTACATCTGCTGCGGCTGTGTGGGATAAATCTGTGTCTACTGAAGCCCTTGTTTTTGAACCGTGGGTGAATTGTACACAGCAGCAGGAGGTTTCAGCGAGTGGGTGGTGCAGTGCTTGTTTACAGTGGGTTTTCTTAAGTCTGCCTCCTGCTCCCGGAGTTTCCCATCGCTTCTACTTTTCAGTGGAAATTATAGAAATGTGCAGCCAAGTGTTGATTGACTTCGTCCTAACCCTGCCCAGCCTGTGTTTCCTATAAAATGCTCAGGACACTGCGTTCCTCTGAGTGTGGCCTCCGTGTAATGTACATGCAGAAAACCTAGAGACAAAAAGATTGAAAGGATGTTGGAAAAAAAGACTAAATGAAAGGGGAGAAAGAAAAGGGGAAAGAAGGGAAAGTGTGTGTGTGTAATGAGGCCTGACTCCGCTGATAGCCCAAGGCGAGGTTTGCTTCCTGATGCCAAAACGCACACACTGAGGAAAAGGTAATTCTTCTTAAATGGCAGCAGCGAAACACAATTACAGAGATGAATGAAGACTGTCAATCAACCAATGACGGGGTTGTTTACTGTCTGGAGAAAAATAACAGAAGACAGCTGAAAAACAATTTCCACCCAGTTGTAGAAACAGCAGCATCATGACAAAGCTAATAATGTGGCTCTGCTGTGTTTATGACAGGGCTGATGGCTGAGCTCACAAACAGGCCGCATGAGGTTGGAGCAGCTGGATCCACTGTGTAATATCACTGTCTGGCAGAATCATGAGCGGAGACACCTGGAAGAGGCTCAGGTCAGTGTTTATGAAGCTGCAGGTAACCACAGTGACCGTAAAGATGCTGAGCTCTACACTCCCTCCATCCACTTACCTGCCACCGTTTTGCTGCATGCCACTAAGTTTGTGTCTTCTCTCTGTTGTAGTTGTGCGTCTTCCTCTCCCTCTCTCTGTATCTCTGCAAGGACACAAAGCCCAAAATTGCAGAGGATGATCATACATTTTAAAGAAGCTCAAATATCACAAAATGTAAAACGTTTGTTTGCCATTTGCCAAGTTCTCAGCTTTGCAGCTAAAAAGTAAAATATTACTATAAATGATGCAAACATGCACCTACGTTTCCTTTTAGTCCTCATGTGGCCTGGTGACCTTCGCTGGATGGTGAATTAGTTTGGTGGAGGGTGCGATTTGGCCCTGGAGCTGCTGTTTACTGACCCTTTCATATTTGGACAAATTAGACATCACCACCTACATCCTGGCAGGAGGAGATGTCGTTTGAATGAGGTGAATAAACACGAAAAGAAATCAAAAACACACACACTGTTTACCTCAGAAGGATTTCAGCCTTCATGCATCTACTAATAAAACCCAGAGTGTGTGCGCTGTGTTTATATCTGTGTGGATGGACCATGACACACACACGCACACATGATGAATTTCACCCAAAGGAACCATAAAAGCTTCATCTCTGCTGCTTCGGTGGGAGCTTTTGTTCACATGAGCCCGAGTGAGGGACAAGTGTGTGTCGGTGTGTGTGTGTCGGTGTGTGCCTGTTGATGTTTATCCTGCGGTTTTCATGACCCTGTGCCCTTGTTACCGTGGCAACCCTCTGAGACAAGAGGTCAGTTATAATTGCGCGTCTGTTCATTTCTCTTTTTGGAGTTTTCAGGTTAACCCTTTCCAGACGTCTCCTGGATGCTACCACACTTTCAACCATGAACGTGTGTTCACACTACAAAATGTTATTATTAGATTTATTTGAGAAGGAAGTTAAATACAGTAAATGCTAAGTGCACAGAATACTCAGTGGCTGTAAGCACCGTCGCTGAAGCCTCCTTCCTGAAAACAGCATCAGCAGACCGCTTCATTTCCTCAGACACATTTCTCCACCAACTTCCAGCAGGAAAGGCGTCAGCAGCAGATGTGAAACTAATCGCTTCAGGTGGGCGTGAGCACAGCCGCCGTCCTCGCTTGTATCTGGAGACGTTTTTAATGAATATGTGTAATTCTGCCGGTGGCTTCGCTCCAGAACCTAAGCTCAGTGTTGTTCCTGTCTCCGTGCATGTCTTTGCTGCTGTTTACCCAGTTGCAGGTAAAATTAGCAGCGACTTCTCTCGGCCCGACGTCTTCCTCCCTCGCTGTGTCCATAAACTCCTCCGCATACGTCCTGTTACACGCAGTGTTCACAACAGGGAGCTTACATCATTGGTACAGGGTTTAAAAGAAATAATTACAAGGTCAGCATTAAAAATAGGTTTTCCAATGGCGGGTCGAGCTCTGATAGACTCACCGCACACAAATAGCAAAGGGAGACAGACAAGCTGAGCAGGGTCATCACAGACCCTCCTTTACGGCAGGGCTGGTGGTTGCATCTGTGCCAACAGGGGAGAGATGGGCTCCAGTCCCATCCTTCACTGCTACACTCAGACCTGAACACTCATGGCTCCATCTCCCCTGATTAACAGCTGCCAAACGACCTGCTCTTCTAGAACTATTCCAGCCTGTCGGTGCCAACCTGCGGCCGTACAGGCCACCTGTTCTTACAGGCTGTCCTTCGTGTTGGTGAACACACCGTAATCCACGTGTCTACACCTCCACCCACTCCGAGATTTCACCCTGTTCTTTGTTTTTGCCCACTCCAGTCACGGCTCTCTCTTTTTTCGGCCCATCTTCCACCACATCTCGCTCACTTCTGAAAGGTTCTGTCGTCTGTCTCACATCCCACTCGTGCTGCCTTTGCCCCAAAGCAATTTATTTGACAGTAACTATCCTTGCAGATACTCTCCAGTACACAACAACTTATTTTGAGTCCCAAGCACAACCACACTAGAACGACAAAAAACGAATCACAAACAATTCAAATTAATAATATTGGCTGTGTTTGTGATGTAAGGTGGACAGACATTCGTTCCACAGAAACGTTTCACTGCGTGGTTTCAAAAAACATAAATGGGAACGTCAAACAGCAGCAACAGCGGGAGTAACATCAAGCACGATGCATGTGTGTGTTATTAATTAGCCTGTGGCTGAATGTTAAAAATCACCTTCTGATTAACTGTCCTCTGAGAGCAAACACTCACTAAATCTTTCATTGATCTCTGGGGATAACATTCAGGCAATCAGGAAGTCATCAGATCTTATCAATACTGATTCATTAACAGCGTCCTCTTAACCAAAGCCCAATCCGTCTGTTTAAAGCCTCCATTTATTTTCCAGAGGTTTATTCAGAGCTGTTTGCAAAGCGTAACCTTCTGCAGAGGATCTGTTGTCTGCCTGTGAGCTTTATTAACTGTGAATCCACCGAGGAGTCCGACTACATTTATTGCACCGCAATAACACCAATATTGGGCAGAATAAACAACACAGTCCTGATTTACTGTGCTTAAATTTTGTCTTTAAGTGTGATTCCTCTTATTGTTCTGGAGTTTCTACCAGACAGTGTTTTGTCCATGTGGAGCCGTCTGTAAACCTGTATACGCTTTCATTATGAAGTCACAAAATATGATTGAATATGATTTTGCTTAAGATACGGTAAGATATAGGCATCTCAGTGCATTCTGGGTAATAGTGTCGATACAACAAGCGGAGCAAGAACGCTTTGATGTTTTGATGTTGTTGAAGACCGGTGGTGGGAAGTTATTGTGTAACGCGTGAAGTGGGTTGTGTGGTGAAGTCTGGACCAGTAGCATCGATTAGGTCTGAACAACACTGTTACCAACTGACAGGAAACACCTCACAGACTGGCGACGGGTTGAGGAGCAGCGGTCGGGAAACAGGACGACTGGATGTCACCGGACGCAGGTTGAAGGCACTAAGGGAGAGACGTGATGTGAAACAGTAGTATGATATTAAAAAAGTCAATGAGTCACAGTCTTACCAGTAGTACTACAGCAGAGTTAGTGCTGGTAGCGTCACACTCAGACACAGACGAACATTTTTAATGTGTCGTCCATCTCGGCTTTTTATTTTACCGCCGTGTTTAATGTAATTTCAGCGAGAGATTAAACCGTGCTCTCATCTTCCTCCTCATCCTCTCTCCTCCATCTCTTTCCCTCATGACCACCCTCCTCCCTCCATCTGTCTCTCTCCAGCTAAATGCCAGCTGAAATGAATATGTTAATTCAGCGGGCTGCTGGCTCGTAGCGCCGAGATCAATGAGGCTCCTGGCTGTTGGTTCAGTTTCAGCGCTGAAGATATAAGATCATTAAAACACCAGGGGAACAGGACCCGAGCTGCAGGATGAAAAATTATATCACTCATTATATATCGCAAAAGTATTACCATCATATTTATCTTCATTTTAATAACTTCCATTAGTTAAATTCAGGATCGGTCCGTTTCCTGTTGGAGCTCAGGCCCCAGAACAGCTTCGATAAGATGAAGGAGAGGAGAGGAAGGAAGCGAGGAGGAAGTGAGCAGTGTCTGAAAACGGAAACAAAACCACTAACTGAACACTTCAACGTAAACAAAAGTAAACAAAATGGTGACAAGGATTTTAATAGTCCTTATGAGCAAATTGATTCAACGCTCAACCAAGGAACAGGAACATTTACAGCGGGCTGATTAAAAATGCACACGCTTGGCCTGTAAATACTAAACCGTTCGAAGCTGTTTCATGGTTCCTGTTCTGACACAAATATCTGTTTATCTTCATGAAAATCCTAATGTTTGACGTTTTGCTTTTCCATTATTTGCTTCGTGATGAATTTAAATTAGTTTCAGGTTGACAGTACAGCAAAGACTTTCGCAACTTAAAGAAACTCATCATCAGACAACATCACAAACATTTAAAAAGTTTCACCGTCATTGCACATCAGTGAAAACTGCCGAACAAACAGAATCAGGGTTGGGATGTTTGCATTCACGCTCCGTCTCAGAGCCGTAATGACGCACAGAGTGTGATGTTCTCATTCCGTCTCAGAGATACACGATTCATTTTAACTCCAGAACTCAAAAACGGAAAGTTTTGATTAGTGTCTCTCTTGCCTCCGTTGGTACATAACAAACAGCAACTGCTTTCCAACCCACGCTATCATTACAGTCATCACTGTGTTCTCTGACTGCTTCTACACAACATCCTGTAGAGACTATGTTCAACTACCACTTGGCCTCTGGGACCCACCTGAGATGAACCACTGTTGAAATGTCCTGCACTGGCTGAGCCGCACAAATCACCTCAGGACGGAGACATTAGTGGTGATTTAAATGAGGAGACGGTTAATGACAGAAGCTGGCAACAGGCAAGATGAGTCAGAGCTGAGAGAATGAAGCATTTTAATGGAGATGGAACAGAGCCGAGGAAACAGGAAGACGAGTTGGATTTAACACGTTATCGCGAGTCAGCAGTGTTCAGCTGGGAAGGAAAAAGTTAGTGTGAGGCGGAGGAAGAGACAAACCGAGAGCGAGGGAGTTTTTCAAGTTGCCAAAGGTCGCGGGAGCAACAGCTCGTCTGCCGCTCTGATATCACACTCCAACACTCCAAATTAGACAGTGATTTATGGAGGGGACGCTTATCGCCATTACCCTGAAGGATGAATAGTCACAGAGCCCTCCTTCCTCTTCCTCACCCTGCGTCCTCTTCCATCTCCATCCCTCCGTTGTACAGGTGGGGAGTTGAGCTGAAGGACCGAACCCGTCTGGAATAAACAGAAACCAGTCAATAGGGCGGTAATAGAAACACAATTTATGACTTTAATTTGTCCAAACAGGGTCACACGTGTGTGTGTGGTCCCTGAAGGCTGCTGATATTAAAGGTCAGTCAATAATCATAAATTGACAAACAAACCCACTTGGTTTTCCTACTCTTGTGTCCTTACATATTCCCTAGCCTCATAATTCAAATCACAAGATGCTGCTATCAAAGGCACTGGTAGGAACTCAGGACCAAGTTCACAGAATAGAACAATGAAGAGACGATTTCCTGCCTTTACTGATCATGACCAGCTGGATTAACCCACTCATCTGAAACACACAGAGGAACACACGAGGAGCATGGGAAACACTTCCAACCAAACGTTCTAACCCTAACGTGGGACCATCCATCACTGTAAATGACACCAAATAACCCCACGCGTGTGCACTAACACAGGTCTGTTACCCAAAGACAGAGAGATGCAGAGAGGCACCACAAACTGCTGGCACATTCAGAAGCATCTTAAAGGAGCAACCCCACCGCGCTCTTCTGCATTCAGGACGCTTTTGTGTTTAATTTCAGTGGCCTCATCTCTCAAACAGCCGAACTCTGTCTAGCTGTGGCTCCACGGGACATGTCTTTAAATCTTATCTTCGTGAGGCCCAGTGTGTGCTCCCTCCTGCCCTCTGCGCATGATACCATCTACAACACCTCACGAGACGCGCTGTGAAGCGGGAAGAGAGGGACGACATGAAGGTGTGGCCCGGAAGCAGGCTTAGGGGGAAAAGATGCTTTTCAGGAGCTTTGATGCAGAAATGCGGGCAAAAGATTGTCCCGTCACAGAGCGGCGCTTCCACCTGTGCTGCTGCTCTGAAGGTGGACGATTCCATTTGTTCCCTGTCACAGTCTGTTTTCCACATATGCACGGTCCTACGGTACTACGGGATGGATTACCAGGACGTTTACTACGTCACGGGAGGAATCTTGGTGCTGGGAGGTCAAAGCCACTGTCTTGATAAGTAGAAATAATCATAACTGGACTCACGGAAGAACTGAAATACGCGGTGAACCGGACGTAACCTCTGATCAGCTGGACGAGGGAAACATCTGCATTAATTTGTCCCTTTAGTCTTCGGTGGCTCACAGCGAGGAGGCTGCTCGATGCCTCCCGTCAGGAGCTTTTCTGCAGATCTGCTGAAACCAGGAAAAACGTGAACATGACTCAACCCCTTTGACTTCACTCCCTCACAGAACCTGCTGTTTTGTTTATTAATAGCTCAGGTTTGTCATGTTATCACCTTGTTGTTTCTTTTGCAGCTTTATTCTTCAGTTCGATAATTCAAGTGGCTGAATAAACATTAATACAAGTAATGTTTTTGCTGCAGCTTGTGTTGTTTCATTCCTTAGTGTCTGAACAAACACACACACAGGAGCAGAGAAATAAAAGCAATAACTCTTATTCTATCTCTACTACCTCAGTAAATCTCTTTTAGGAGCAGTAATAAAAGCAGCCCACTGCATCTCATATTATCATTACACTGTGTATGTACAGCACCGGCGTCTGCGCGAGGACAGTTACATACTGTCGTAGTGGAGACATCCGTCACTTTAGTCAGGGCAGCGTTCTCCCTGTTTTACAGGAGCATCAGTATTAGTTGGAAAACAAACCTGCTTTGACATAAAAGCACAAGTGATATTAAGCCTAAACTATAAAGACCTAATAGCTTAACAGAGACGCTGAACGTTTTTCTGCATTAATTAGTTCAGTGGACAGACACAGGTGACAACAAGCTCAGTCCACAACGGACCACCGGGTTTGTTAATGACATTTCATTGATCCCTTTGTGAGGATCACTCTACAGGGTTTCAGTCTCTTGTTGGTCTCAACACGCAGTCAGGAGGATGCGAGAATCAAATCATTGAACCTTGAGCTGGCAGAGAGCTGCTCTATCACCTGAGCTACTGCCAACTAGTTAGACCAGATCCAAATAGGTAGTTGCTAATCCAGTCCAGTGACAGCGAGAGAATCCAAATCAAGATGGACAGAGAACATAAACGTTCAACGACGAAGGGCCAGAGGCAGAGAAAACACCCATGGTTTCCAGAGATTCACATCATAAGCCACTGCGCCAAAGGGCGAGGACCAGGCAGGCAGGTCATCAGTCACAATGAACAACGGCTGGATGATGGCAACCGAATGAGGGCTGAGTGGCAGCGCAGGTGTAGAGTGAAGGCACCTGGAGTGACTCCAGCAGACAGATAGATCCAGTTAAAGGCCAGCTGGTGGACACGAACCAGCATGTAGCAGCTAAAAGGCAGATATTTCCCTCAGGAGACGGTGAAGCCCAAGCAGAGCTGAACGAGGAGAGATGCCACGAGGCCTGTTCCCATATCGTCCTGCCGCTGTTTAACACACTCACGCCAGGAGTTATAACGCCTCCTCTGATGATGCCCGACACTGAAGGGGATACAGCGCAGCCTGCTCTCAGGAGCTTTTTACCAGTTCAATCATCGCTGGACCATTGGAACAGAACAGCAGCAGCAGCTCCACACACACACAAGGAGAAACATGAGGAAAACACAAGTCCAACGTTGTGTCCAGCTTGGACTGAGGACAAATGGAGGCCACTGGGAGCTTCTGTGTGACAACAGCAAGCAAATGGACATACAGCGGCAACCAGAACAACAGGTGTGTGCGTGTCATCGCTGTGAGGACGCGTATTCACTGTGGGCCAGTCCTCTGACACTCAAAGAGCTTTTTGAGAGATGAAACGTGGTTTAAAGGTTGGGGTTTGATGTGTGTCGCCCTGTGGGGGTGGTTGCCATAGGGACAGTGATGAGGGCTCTAAATGAAAGTCAATAATTCATGAGCTCTTGATAAGATGCACGCACACACACGGTGCTATTATGAGAAAACAAGATGGAGGGCCCTCTTCAGCAGAACAAGGAGCGACTAATACAGGAACACAAGACACGAGCCTGTGATCAGAGAGGAATCTACATTGTAGCTAGAAATCCAGGATTATTTATTTACTTTATGACCATAAGGTGAAATGAGAGATGGATTTCATTATTCTTTCGTGGAGTCCTCCCTCCATCCTCTTTGACTTCGTTATTCCACTTCTCACCTCCAACCTCCTCCCTCCACTTGCATATTCATAAGTGTTCTTCTCTGCTTGTCGACTTCTGTATCAGCTTCTCTCCTCTCCTCCATGTGATAATAAAAACCTGTTATTCTCCTCAATCTCCTCCTTCTCACCTAATCCCTCCTGAGCAGTGATGAAACTTCTATTTCTCCTCCATCTTTTCCTCTTTTAACAGCCATAAAGCCTCCTCAGTTTAATCCCTTCTTCTCAGCTTCTGCTTCACCTTCTGCGGAGAGTAAACTTTTCTTCTTCTCCACCAGCAGTGATAAACCAGTATTACTCCTTCATGTCCCTCCTCCTCTCTGACAGTGATGAAGAGCGTTTTCCCCCCTCAGACAGATATTTGTCTCTGCAGTGCAGCAAACTCCTTCAACTCCGCTTAATTACTTTTTACGGCCATTTGCTGTTTGGATCCGGCGCGGCAGCGGTGATATGGACACACACACACTGACACATTTATTAGTCCTGATGGGACATAAATTTACTCACGTTTGGTGCGTCAGCCGATAAACGGGAGGCTTGGTTGATGGAGCGTTGCTGGTGTCTCATGAATTATCATTATTTTTAGTTATGTTTATGATTGACCTACATGTGGAGCAGAGCGGTTTGTTAGATGGGATGAGCCGCTCCCTCATCCATCTCATTGAAAAGTTGAGTCCAGTGGTCTTTGGCCTCACTGTCACCAAGCAGCAGCAGTTTAATCTCACTGTTATGGGCTAGAAATTCAATTTGTGAGGCGCATCGATGGAAACACGTGGTTTCAGGTGACGTCCGGCGACCGTGGCCAGAAAATCGGACTCCACGTCGACAATGACAGGTCCCATCAAATGCAAAGAATATTAGTTTCATCTGTCCAGAAGTGATAAAGTGCGATGACCATCATCAGAATCCGCTGCTTTGTCAATGTGCAGACGCTTTCAGTGTCTCACAGGTTTAATATTGTCCGCTAATCAATTGCACAGAGGGAATAAAATACATTTTAAAAAGTCTTGTGCGCACTTCCCATAATGCAGCTGATCTGTCTCATTTCACTTTCCTGCTGCCTAACGCCCTCATCCTTTAGCCGCATGCCCTCTGTTCATAACGCTGGTGTAATGTCGATCATTTGAGATGGGCTCGCGTGATGAGCCCCACTTTAAAGGCCGTGAAACCATGTCAGCAGATAACATATTTGCTCTAGCTGGTGATGTTAAGGTCAAGACATGTCCAGAATGGATGGAAATGTTCAAACGTCAAACTCCTCCTGGTTTTGGTGGCAGGAATCTCTCCCTCGTGAAATAAAAGTATATGATGCCCCAAATACAGGTGCAAACATCAGGAAGTCAATGGCTCTGCACTCGCCGATACTTTCCTCCGGATGCGATAGTTGCCGCCTTGTGAATGGAGCGATATCATTAACATGTGCAGCCTGGGAACTGCGTCTCAGGTAATTGACTCATCAGTGTCCTGCTTTTCATTCAATCAGTGAACTAATCAGTGCAAGATTCAATTTACTGTAGAGAGATTGGCTCGTTACTGAACTGTGCAGGAGGCAAGAGACGCGCAGTAACATAAATCAACCCAAGAGCCAGCAGTACAAACAAAACAACAAGGCGCCGCTTCTGTACCTGAAACTAGACTGAAACACACACGTCCTGACATAGGACGGAACATCTGGTGTGATGGAGGTCGAGCTGAGCCTCCAGGAAACAAGTCGATGTGATGCAGAGGCCTCACACTGCATATGAGTGGTGAGCTGCAGGGCTGCTGTGCTGGGTTAAACAGGGAGGCTCTGTAGCGTTAATGAACAACCCCCCTGGCTGCACTGGGCTCAGATGGTGTGTTAGGTTTGTCCTTCTGCTGCTGGCTCCAGGGCGTCGCGAGCCGGGTGGAGCTAAGCGGAGACGGGGAAGATGGAGAGGTCTCTGGGGAGGGAGCACTTGGCATCTGGGTCTCCTCTCTTTGACCGTTTTTAATTGTCTCTCTCTGCTTCAAATGGAAAAATGAAAAAGGAGCTTCACACATAGCAGGACAGTGTACGGAGTGACAGGAAGCAACAGGTGGACTGCAGACCGCGGCCGCCTGTCTGCTGATGCACCGAGGTCGCAGCTTCGCGTGAGATCGTTAGGGTGACACACGTTTAAACACTCGTCTGTCAGGTTTAAGAATGAAGTGCAAATTAAAAGCGACTCCCGAGATAAATGTGTCGCCGATGACAGATTAATCAGCAGCACACG
This sequence comes from Macropodus opercularis, assembly GCA_030770545.1. NCBI lineage: Eukaryota > Metazoa > Chordata > Actinopteri > Anabantiformes > Osphronemidae > Macropodus > Macropodus opercularis. Next base: position 810,475 of record CM061108.1, read on the forward strand.
GTGAAACACATGGATCACCACACGCTGCAGTGTGTGCGTTGATGCTGCTGTCGACTCTCTGTCTGTTGATTGATTAATAAATGAATGTGCGTGAAAGGCTGGAGGGGCTATAGGGCGACCAGTTTAACGGGGTGGTTTTAATATTTGGACTTTTTCCTCCAAGTTGAACCTGAGAGAAACAAAACTGCTGAGACTTTACTACATAACTCAAAACAACCAGCCGAAGTCTGTCGGTCGTGTCATTTTCTGTGTCAGTCTGAGGAAACACAAGTGTCAGATGCAAACTTGCAACTGCTGCGAGTTTGCTTTGGGGCTCAGGGAGACACATCAGCAGACGCCAGAAAGCTACGACTGCCAGGCCTCAGATCTGCCTCTCGTCTCCGTGAGTCCACTGCCTTCTGTCAACTTCTCAGTCTGTGGAGAACTTTCTCGAGCAAGTCTCGTTTGAATCCTAAAAACACCTTCGCCTTAAGAAGCAGCTATCAAAGACAAAGCAGCGCTTTAATTCACCTTTAAATGATGTTGTCTGTCCTCCTGAGGTCTGTAAAGAATCCAGAGGCTGTCACTTTCAAGATTCCAACACTTGCTGATGTGCCGTAGCACCTAAAAGGAGCCGAATCTCCTGCCAGCTTCTCAAAAACAATAGCAGCGTGCTTAGCTGGAAATCTGGGGGATTTGTTAGGTCGCTGTCGGGCACAAAAACAAAATCACAGAGTGTGTTTTTCAATGGCAAGAAAAGGAAGCGACTCTTAAAGATTTACAATTCATATTGTGGAGCGAAACAGAGGAAGAGGGAGTCGGCGTCTCAGCAGAGCACAACTGACACCAATCTGTCAGGCATCCTACACACACATAATAATGAAGACAGAATGAAGACGAGGAGGAAGAAAAGAACAGAGAGGAGGAAGATGAGGCAAATGGAGACAGTCTGTCATTCACATGACATATTCTGTGTTTGCAGCCAGTGATGCTACAGCACAGCTCTCTGTCTCTTCTTCGGGCCTCCCTGCGCTAACAGTGACAGCCCTGCACCACATCACCGCTCACACTGAACCCGTGCGCTGGCGTGTGGGTGCAGGAGGTGTAGGTGAGTCCCACTGACAGCTCGCGCATCTAACGAACTCGTTGTTTCACTTTATTACGGCGCAGCGAGCGGGAGCCAAAACTGCTGCCACTACGCGCGAGCAGCAGGGCTGTCGTCATGTGGTTGAAGGTGGAGTAGTAGCTGCGCCAAATTTAGACAGATGCAACACAATGCACATAAAAATGCGCACTGTACACTTTGAAAACCTATAAATACGATAACAGGGAAATAAACAAACGAATGATCCACTGTGAGAGTCAGCTTTTCCTGCTCATGTATTACAACCAAGGCCTCTGGGGAAGAAAATGAATTCTGCCCCGCTGAACAGCTGGAGGGACGTCTCTAATAATAGTCGCTCACAAACAAAGCCTGGCAGATCCTGACGGGAAGCTCATTTACAGCCTGTATTGGACTGGTTCATAAAGTGAAACTGCACGAGGTCGCAGTGATTGATCCGCTCGACTAAAACTCAGGGTAGAACTCGGACCCGATCTGCACCCCTCACATCAAAGCCAGAGCAAACAGAAAGACTCAGAGAAACTCACTCATGCCTTCATCAATACATCTGCTCTCCTTGAAGGAAACCCAGTAGTGGGGCTCGTAGCAAAACCGGGCTGCAATACCAGGTTTGCACCAACAGAGGGCACCACCATGTATGTGTTCATAACCTAATAATGAGATTCCAACAGTTTATATTCATTCCTCTACAATTTGTGATTCTAAAGTGTACAATAAAAAAATTCTTCTGACCCTTTGCATGTGCCTGAAAAATAAAGATGAAACAAAACAGATTTTTTCAGCACACTTTCTGTTTTACTGTAATTGATGAAGATCTAAAATCATGTAACTTTTATCTAGTTTTATTCATTTCGTTTTCACAGTGAGTGCCCACGTCTCTCTAAATAATTCATTCCAACCCGTCTGCTGTGGGAGAACTAGCTTCATGTTTATATGATGAGACTGATCGCTCACTGCTGAAGGCTAGAGGTATCGAGTCTATAGGAGCTGAGGTACACAGTCTGGATAAAGTTACCAGGAGGACGTCCTGCTCACAAACCATTCGGCAGCTTGGTGCTTGTCATGGGACTCGTAGCGGGACACTGTCACAGACACACTTTCACTTTCACAGCAACTGGTGCTTTGTCTTTACAACCACCTTCAGACGACGAAGAGCATCACCTTCATCCAACATCTGAGATTTGTCTAAATATCAGGTTCATATCTGTAGACGTCAGCCTCGATCTGGCTCCTCAAACATTTTTCATTTCATGTCTGACTTCAGCTTTTATCTTCTCTGACTGTACTGTTACATGTTTGATCTTCTCTCTTGCTGTATGTATAATGTATAGTGTCTGTAAAACTCTGCACTGGACCTATTTAAACCCCAGACTGAACCAGGAGGAGGAGGCTGGCATCAAAATAGATGGGAAGAGCAGGGGAAATAAACACGAGGCAAACAAACAGGCGGGAAAAGCGAGGAGCAGTAAGCTGACGGACTGCTACCAATGGATTCTTTACTTTAGAGACAGAAATGGATTTGGGAAGGGTCAAGAGAGGCTGAAGCAAGAAGAAGACAAGCAGGACGTGAGGAAGACTGAGCTGTAGAAAAGACCAACCGCTTTCTGCCGTGACCTCCATTATCCTTTCTCCTCTCTCTCTTTGATGGACAGAGGGAGCGTGGGAGGAGAGGCGGAGGTGTTGAAATGCTTAAAGAAACCATAGAGTGGCCTTTATTACAGCAAATCAAAATGTCCACCAAGGGATGACACAGCCACAGCCCAGACAGAATCAAACCACAGAAAACAGCAGAGGCATAAGCTGCTACACAGGCTGATGAATCTACAGGGAAACAACCAAGCATAAGAAATCTCCTTCCAGACCTTCATCAGAACAGAGCAGCCTCTCAGTGTCACTAAATAACAGACCTGAGGCGATAGATGTCGCCTGAGACATCCTCCACCCGGTCAGCATCTGTCCTACACCTGTTTCTGGGAGGTCCAGGTGACAGGTGACGGGGGTATCGAAGTAGAAATGTGTGTCTGAGATGAGTATCTGTGACTGACAGGAAACCACACACGCACACGCTATCATGCGTCATCTTGTTCCATTAAAGCTTCTTCTCTCCTTATCAGCTTCAGCCTCCACAGGCAGGAGAAGACACTGGCTCAGAGATGAAGAGCTTGGCAGATCTCCTCCTGCCTCCGGTTTTATTTGTTCTTAAATATAAATTTCTGGAGGAGCTGTTTGATTTGCGATAAAGCCCTTTTCTTCCACAAACATGGCGAGTGAGTCTAGTTTAAGGTTCAGGTTTGTGTGAATGAGTGACAACAAACCACAGTGTGTACGTGCAGGAACATGCGACGACACACATGAGGCTTTAAAAACAGGGTCAAACTTTGGGCCAGAACCTGCTGAAGGGGCCGAGTTAGTAGAAATATTCAGGCGGAATAGTAAATTCCTGCAGTCACACACCCACCAGCCTCTCAACAAACGCATCCCCGCCTATACGCTCACATCACATCAGCCCTATGAAAACATGCAGTGACTTAATGAATATAAGGAATAAACAAGCGTAGAAAAGCAGTAAGTTTGATGATGAACTGGGAGACGTTGTCGAGCATTAAACCACTGCAGAGCTTGTGTCCTGTGCAACTTTTGTCCAATCAGGACCCGGCTCTCGCTCCGACACCTGACCCTGACGGACGATAACGAGCCGTCCACCGCTAAACACATTTCTGGCTGCGTCGTGTAATTGCATGGTGAGAATCTCTCGCGTTCCCTGCAGTAGGGTTTCAGTCGAGTAAACTTTAGCTTCTGGAATTCATTTCCATCTGGAGGAGGGAGCGAGAGCAGTCTGTCGCCAGTTTGTTTATCCGCCTTTTTGTTCCCAGTCCGTGTGTGTGTGTGCACGCGCCGATAAGAGTGCTCGTCTGATAATCGACCACAATTACATCCCAACAGAAAGAGACAGTGGAGAAGTGGGAGGAAGGAGAAGGGAGCTATTGATATGGTAATATCCGTCACACACACACTCGGGTGCTTGCGTCGCCTCTGAGGACAGAACACTGACTTTCACTCATTTCCAGGATCTTAGAAGAATCGCTAGCTGACACCGACTGACTGCAACCATAGAGCAGAGCTTCCCCCTGAAGCCGACTGATGTCCGTCATCTGTGGAGAGCCCACCTGACGGGCAGTATGTCCCCACAGCTACACCCCCACACAGACCTATTGCTGTGTGACAGCTGGAGAAAGGAACGTTTCATTTGCTTTCTAAGAAGCCGTTTATTATAAGCAGGCACTGAAACCACCCATTAGACAGCACGAGGACAGAGGCGGTGGTGCGTTCAAGTGAATTTGTGCAATTAAAAGTAAAACACAGTGTAGGTGACGACGCCTGACTGTTTATAATTAGTGTTATTATGCGACGCGTTTAAAGCCAAGTTAAAGCAGCGAGGCAGGTTTCATGTGTGTTTTATGAGCCTGTTCTCATGTCGGTACCGGCAGAGAAATAAAAACCCACACGGTCACTAAAAACAAACAGCAACGCATGAAAGTGGACTGAAACGAGCTGTAACTTTAAAACACAACGAGTAGCACTTGGTCGTGTTTGTTCTTCCGTGGGCGTCTGATAGACGGATGTGCCGTACACTTCAATTAGCCCAGATTTAGTCTCTCAGTGGGCGTTCGGCAGAAAACAGCTCCGCATGAAAAGAGCTGAGGGGAATTTACTGGAAAGGTGCGAGAAGCCAAGAAGTCTACAGAGTCCAGAATGAACAATATGTCCACGTGTGCAGGCTCCCAGACGACAATCAATAAGCAGCAGTCCTTAAGTAAACTTAGGACACAATATTAACACGTTGTTAGTGCCGTGAGGCCTCCTGGGCCCTGGGCTGCAGATACTGTAGAAACCTCCATCATCCATCAGCCCTGACTGCTAATGTAATGACTACACACACACAGAGCACCTGTCATTTTCCTGTTCCCTCCTCTTGCCTGAAGGAAACAAGCACTTCACCCTCCTGTCAGCGTCGCTCTGTCTTGGCTCCTGATTGGCTGTGAACGAGCTCACCGTTGATTAAATTAACGTCTCGTCGATCACCAATTCAAAAGTAAACCGTCACTAACATCTGCTCAGGAAACTACTGCTGCTTACGAAGACTGGATACGACTGATCCTGGTGGCGATGAGCTTCCATATAGCCAGTCTAAAATCCTCAGCATTAAATACCAAATGACTACCACCACCTTGATCAACTAACGTAGCGCAGAACCCCTTCGAGTCACGGGCAGAGATTCAGCAGGCGAGCGCTGTGGCATCCTATGATCCCCGGGAGGGAAACAGGTTCTACAGGTTAACAGGCCCCAAGTCTGTTGTGACTTGTACATGACCAGATCTGGGACGTGGAGCTGAAGACTCCAGGGAATCCGGATGTTGATGCAGCGTGCAGCTGCGGTGAAGGGGAAGGTTAGCAGCTCTACTTAATGTGCTAAAGCTTTAATTAGCTCTCTGAGTAGAAGAGAGCTTTGGCCAAAAACCGACCGACTGTGGGATAAACCTTAAAAATACCAACGTGCTGACATTTGAGTGGGAAGTCTTCCTTTGTGTGTGTGTGTGTGTGTTTCCAGACTGACCACATTAACATGCTGCTCCTTCTCTCCGCCTCAGGTCCTCTTCTGGATTCCCGTGAATGGCTTGTCTGATATGTCGTCTCTCTGCAAGAGCGCAGTGCAGAAAAACAGAGTCTGACTACATCATACAGAGGAACCTGAACACCCCGCTCAGCCCGTCAGATCCGATGTTTGAATGCTCAGCGTGAAATCTTTATCCACCCCAGTCACAAGGTTAAGGTTCATCGTGAAAATCAAAAGGATATGTGATGTCTTAGATCGGCTTCAGATCTAACCTACCTGTGTTGATGTTATTTCACTATTACATCTTCATTTTTTTCTTTGCGTCATAAAAGAGATGATGTGAAATATCCATTTATTAGGACAATGACGAGGTGAAAATAGCAGACAGGTCACATGAGTCAGTAGGTGCGTGTGCCCTGTGAGCTGAGAGGATGAGGTCACATGGTTTGGGCCCTTGTGGGTCCAACGCTGATTCGAGTGAAGGATAGACTATATAGCTAAAAGATGCAAAACATTCCAGAGTCTATACTGGATGGTTGCTGAGCGCTGAAATGATCAGTCTTCACAGCCACCACTGACATGCTGGACGGCGCTCTCTACTGGAAGAATGGTGCCGCATAATGTGACTGCTTCTATTCATGCTGGGTTTCCTTTCATCTGTCACCAAAATTTAAAACACGGGAGTTATAGAAAAGTTCGTCCATACGTGCACACAGCGGAGACGAACGTACAGACTTACAGCTGCTGCAGCTGGCTCCTGAAGATCTGGCTTCATCCGTTGCCGTGGGAACCGGAAACAGGAACCATGCTCAGCGACTCAGATCGCGAGTATGACTCACACAGAGGACAGAATGATTTAGTCACTCCAAGCCACGAAGGTTTAACCTAAACCTGAGCTTCTTACGTGCACAGATAAACCCCCGAGTCCAGTTTCGTTGTCTCGCTGTGAACAGAGCTGAACATAAATTAAATTAATTCAGTTTGCAGAGACAAAAATGCATTTATTTTGTTTAGTGTGTGTGCATGAGCGAGACAGTGTGTTTCGCCTCGAGGAAAATCAGCTCAACTTTCATTCATATTGAAATGAACCAGCCAGAGAGGAAAGGAGGATTAGGAGGAGAAGAGATAAGAGGGTAGAGGAGGGAAGGAAGAAAGGACAGGAAGAGAGGGAAACGCTTGAAGAGTAGAGGAGGACAGCAGAGTAGCAGACAGGAGGAGTCAGGCTGACGTTATCTTTGACTCCCTGTTTCGCTGCTGTCACACACAAACTAATCCACTGTCAACACTCAACCAAAGTTCCTCAGCAGACACTATTGAGCCGACGGAGAACTGAGGTGACGTTCGTCCACTTTCCTAAACAACCCGCAGTGAAACGACTACAGCCCGTTTCCATGCTAAAGCTCTGCCACTACGTGTTTCCTTCGCTGGGACTTAGAGCAGTTTTACATCCAGACTAGACCCAGTGTGTCGCACCACAGCCTCATTAACGAGCAGAGGCGATGCAGAGTGAACGAACCTCATCCAACAAAGCGGAATAGTCTGTGTGAAATAATGTATTTGGAGCCCAATAATGTAAAGCAGAAGCGCTTTCTGTTCCTGTCAAGTGCAGTGAAGCCATTACCATGGTAACCAAGGATTATGGTTATCAGAAAATGAATTACAGTTTTCGCTGCGTTATCTAAAATGAGATTCTCTGAAGAGACAGAAGACATTTAGAATAAGCAACACGTCTCCGTCTTCACCTGCGTCCTGCCCTTGTACCCTGAGTTTCTCTAACTTTATTTACTTTAACTGTTGGTTTTTCTTTTTGTTTCCTTCTGGATCCTTTTAATTCTCCTACTGGTTTATTTCACTCTATTTAATTACCTTCTTTTCCTCTGGCTTCCCTCTCATTTCCGTTTTACGCTTTGTGGCTTTCTATTCCCCTTCTGGTTCGTTCCAGTTTTACTTCTCCTCATTCGATTCTTCATTTCAGTCTCTCGCGTTTTACCTCCAGCTTTTCCTCCTCCCTGTTTCATTGAGCTCAGCTGTTCTTAGATAAACCTGAAAGCAGACAGATACAGTTTGGTGTTGGGGAAAACTGGCCGACTCGCTCTCTTCCATTCATAAAACATGGACGTACTCCTCTTTCGCTCTCTTTCCCTCCATCATCTGTTCGGCTCATTTTTCTCTGTCACATCCTTTCTGAGAGCCATTAATCTCAGTGCACACACACACTTAGTGTAAACTTGCAGTGTCTCTCCATGGTGTGATTTCCCATGATGCCGTGGGAAAAAAGACGAGGCATTCATCACTGAGGAGAGACTTTATGGAGATGTTTCACACACGGTGACAGAGCTCTGCAGGTTGCTGGTTTGAATCCCGCTCCCGATGCTGTGCCACCGTATAAATCATGTGCCGGCTTAAATTTGACGGGCTATACTTTGGCAAAGTGGGACGCTCTGTTTCCATGGCAACCGAAGACGATGACATATCAGTGGCACTAATTACTAACAGTGTTGCCAACTTCAGCCGCTCACACTCACCGATGAGTCTGCTCACAGCTCGCTTCTCTCTACAACATGACAACAAGTACCACAAGCTTTGAGAGTCGTAAGGAGACAACAGACGGTGTGGCCCCCTGCAGAGCACATCTCAGCTCTGGGATTAAATTAGGAGAAGTCACTCGCTGAGCCTTAATGAGAGCTGTGTTGTGACAGTGAGGGGCAAACACCAAGAGTAGTTCATATTTCAGAACACAGAAGCCTTTAAAACAAGTGTAAAGTCTGTGCTTCAGATCTATCTACAAACATCATAAGGCTGCTACATGCTTCACAAATAATCTCTAGCAGTCTGTTATTAACGATCTGCTTTACGTTCACCTAGATTGTTGCCGTGACGACTCTCCAGCATCTCTGTTGCAGTGAGGTCTGGGTTTAGGATAAAAGATGCTCTGATGGCTTGTCCCCAGATTGTAGGTGTGGCAAAGAAATAGCCAGACTCCAACACGGTTAATCATTTTAATGTCTTTCCATCAGAAACCACAACCACAGCGGTGCAAACAGGAAGTAGGATTAAATATTTGTCTTCCTATTTAGGTCACATTTTGGTCCCAAGTCATCACTGACCAGAATGATCACAAACATCATCTTCATCATCTTTAACATTTCCAAACAGCACATTTTGATTTTAAATATCATATGCGTATAATTGATAGTGTTTATTGTAAATCGGGCAGATTTATGTGCTTTATGTCTGTAAACCAAAATTCCCTGACAGGATGATAAAGGTTAAAAATCAGCTGAATCATTTGCATCATAACTATAAAATCAACTCATCTTTAACAGAAACAGTTTACATGACCAACTCCAACATCAGGGTTTGACCAACAATCGTTATCACCACCATAAAAATGACCGTATTTTACATGTTCCTGACTGGTACAGCATCGTTTCATCTGCTGTTATCTTCATCTTCATCACACACACACTTCACTGGACACACGGTGTATAGAAGCAGGCAGGCCCATTAATTCACATATGGCTCAATAAATAACATCAAAGCCGGATCTAATGGAAGAGGAGTGACGCCAGAGAGTCTGTTGAGCAGGATTCTCCAACATCAATCTGGTCTCCACACTCTCACACATGTATTTTTCCGACGCTTTACGTGTCCAGCTCTTTGTTTTCATGACACAAGACTCCACGGGGCAGGTTGGCGTCAGCACCCATCAGAAGAATCCGAAGGTGAAAAAAAGACGTTCGCTCCTTGAAAAATCCATTGTGTGTGGAAATTCATCCGTGTAATCATGCTCCAGACTGGTATGGACTCCAGAGACGTCCATCACGCCGCAAAGTCGTCGTTCTTTCAGGGAAGAACCTGTCACAGTTACAACCCTACACTGTAAAGATTCCCCAGGCTGCGAATCAAACAAAGGACCAGCAGCACTCGAAGGCCTGCTGACTTCACGCTTTAAACGCCTGCACGCTACACAACCTGTGCTGTACAATTTGTCCCGGTCCAGTCTATTAAATAAACTGTAAAGATCCACTGACGATTAGCTTGAATCTGTTTGTTGTTCTGCATATGACAGAGCTCAACGTAGGCCACGTCTCAGTTTGGTCACGGACGTCCTTGAATCAGTTCTCTCTACTTCATTTCCCTTATTGATTTGTGCTCAGCAAAGGGGCGACTGAAAGCTTGATTTTGATTGGTTGAACCTAATTCTAATGCTGTGAACGCTGTGTTTGCTGCTGTAACATTTCTTGCCAATGCGTAAATTAAGAAAGACAACAGAAATGACAGTTATACTTTGAGACAGACTCAGTCTATGGCTTTACTAAACCCTCACATGACCTTTACTTTTTTCACTTGTTCATTTGTTTCCTTTCGGAAATGTGCATCCCAGCTTCGCTCGTTGTTTTCCCACACGCGGTTTAAATTGTGAAGTTTATATTCAGAGAACATCGCTAATTTAAGCCTCTATCGAAGTTTCCCAAACTCGCTGATAATTTGCTGGAGTTTTCGATCATGAAAAGCACACAAAGCTGTTCTTTAATTTGAAGCTGAGACAGTTAATGAGTCTGACTGAGTGCTATGATCAGAGGACCGGTGTAGTGTAAACTACAGCTTTGTTCAATGATCGAAATGCACCAGGCTGCTGGGAAATCTGCCCTTGACTGTTTTCCGGTTTAATGTAGCAAACACAGCAATGTTTAGCTTAACTCTGGATAGAAAAGGATTTGGTTGGAGCTGAAAGCTGAGAAGAATGAAAGCCTTCTGCATTTGATTATAAAGGTAGTTAACCCACTGTAAGTTGCTAACTTTTAATAGTTTATGAACCACAGACCTTTAGTGCAGCCACTAGTCACATCTCAAGAGTAACGATTGACACGTTAAGATATGAACCCGTCCAGGTTGAGATATTTTAATAATCAGCTAGTTTTGGGGGGATCTGTTTCTGTGCTTAGATAAAATCTGAAAGCTCGATAGTTAGCAGCTTTAGTCTAAATGTCTTTACTTATTCACAGCACACAGACCAGTTTACCACATCAGCCACACAGGAAATAACAAATGAGTCTGAAAGCAAATTTCTTCAAATACAAAACCAGCAGAGAAACCAGCTGAGTGACCAGTTAAGTCAGTCTCTTTGTGAATTCAGGCTGCTTTCTCGTTGACTGCGCTAGCACAGTGTTAGCTTAGCAGTCACTTCATTAGTTGTTAGCTAATGAAGCGTTAGCCAAGAGCGGAGCTCGGAGGTTTGCGTAACCACTGGTAGAACTGCCGCCGATAAAGGCGGTGCCAGCCCACGTTGCCCTCAACGATCTCTAGCGCTCGTGGCAAAGCAGGCCCCGCCCCCACGCCGCTGGACAGGATGAACTCCTTCAACTGAGGAAAGAAAGGGCAGGTGGGGAAGGAAGGAAGGAAGGAAGGAAGGAGAGTGGACAGAAAGGTCATTAGAGCAAAGTTTTTAACCCTCCACCTCCCAGACAGAAAAGAAGGAAACAGGTGATGAAGCTGAGTCTAGTAACCCTGTAATCTCTGTCCTTATTTTGCTTCAAGTACGAGTATGAGATGTTTTTCAGCGCAGACACATATTCATTTTGTGATAGTTACAGTTAGTTAGGCTATGAAGTCAAGGTCCTTTTAAAAGGTTGATAATTAAAAATACGCTCTAGTAAAGTTAAAGAATCAAAGCCCTTTTAAGGGTCCATAATTAAAATATGAGGGTTCCTGCTTGGTGAGGTAGAAAAATAACTTTTTGTATGGAAACTTAGTTTGAGTTTCCTTTCAGGGTTCACGGCTGAAATGGAAACTTAGTTTGACAGATTCAGTGGAGCGCAGGACAAAATCCAAGCCTTCCACTCCTTAAATACAGCTCATATTGTTAACTCCACAGTGCTGCGCTCTCCTTTATCTGCCCTTCGTATGCTCATCTTTTTAACTCTTCCTCTTTTTCCCCTCGCCCACCGTCTGTGAGTCACTGGCTTGTTTCGGATATGTCTTGGTTGTGGGTGGAAGCAGAATTTACTTTTCTCTAAAAGCCTAAAAACACTTTTAGGAAGAGCAAATGAGAAGAAGCGTTTTTTTGCTTGTTGTTATTCTCGACACTGAGGCTGTTATTTCTGTTTTTTGTTACTCTAACAACATGAAAGTTGAGTCGTACAGATTTCAAAACAGTTTTCAGAGAAAGTTAAACATAAACATAAGAATAATGTTTTATTCAAACACCGCAGTCATTTCCCTTGTTTGTAGAGACTGTATTTAACATTATTAGCAGGTTGGATTGAAAACGTTCTGCCACATCTCTGTTAGTTTGACATCTTCCTTCATCACTTGACTTAATTTCTTCTCCTATTATAAATGGTCCTTACATATTATCCTCCTCCAAGAAGCTCAAACATGCAAATCAATTCGTTGCCAGTGTTGTTCAGCAGACAGCTGAGATGAGTGGAAGAGGGAGAAACGCAGGACGCTGACAGACTTCTAAGGAAATGAGTGTATTTACCTCGCTGAGTTCTTTCTCTGTGTTCAGGAATTCTGTGACGCCACCGATGAGCTTCGAATTCATGAACAAGGCTTCGCCATAACTGAGCAGAGACAGTGACAGAGACAGGAGGTGTTTCAGTTTGTTAGTTGAACGGGTAGAGAAGCTGCACACGGACCCACGGATCTGCGGATTCTCACCGTGCGTTCAGGACATCCCACTTTTCTCTGAAGTATTTCCAGGCCAGGTTTCGACCCTGAGGGTTTCTGCCTACGTGGATGATGACGTCGATGACGTCCTGCTCTGGGACCAGATCTGACGTCAGAGACAGGTTCAGTAACCTGCGAGACATGAAGCAGTGGCACATTAGGTTGTATGTATGTATGTCTGTCAAACCTGAGTCAAAGACACTTCGCTTCACTAATCTAATTACTGCGGCCTGTCGGGAGGAGGGAATTAGGGGATTTACAGAAACCTGGTGATCACACAAAGAGTTTGGCTGCAAAGCTTGACAATTTGTGTAAACACATTAATCCAAGTCTTTTTTAAGATGTGAGAGTAAGGACAAGAGAGAAAACAGAATAAAGGAAGTTGGACCAAATTGCTGAAGCTCACTCATCCAACGTGGTTCATCTTTCTTCCCTTTGTTTCATTTGTGTGTTGCTCCACTGTGTGTGTGGTTGTGTGTTAGTTGCTTGTTTGTAGCTCCCGTCTTTTCATTAAACCCCCGAATCAATTTTCTCTCTTTTCCCACAATCCCTCTGTGCTGAAAGTGTTTCCTGTGTGACCAATCAGTGGGTTTCTGTGCTGAGGTTTTTGATTTTTGTGTGTGTGTTTCAGTGTGTGTCTGTGTGTGATAGCTGCTATCTGAACATGCAGTACTACCTCTCTGATTGCACAACAGTTTACTGTGGCTAGAAAATCAATACCTCACGCACACAATCTCTGTCTCAATGTACAGCGGCCCGTGTGCGATATCTGTCCCCCCTATTCTCAGTGAGAGATAGCAGCAGTTAGCTCCTGATAAAACACACTCCCGCTACACACACACTCACTCAGGGCTGGATTTATCTACACGTAAGGCCTTGGGCACTTTTCAACTTGCAATCAGTTCTGTCGTTCAGTGCAGCATGAAAATCTGCTTGAAACTTGCTGCAGTAAAAAAAAAAACCCACCAGTCAGCCTTTAGTCTTTATTTTACTTTGGTAACGCGGCCGTTTGTGCGACTGTCATGATGCTGAATTTAAGCGAGCTGAGCACAAAACAAACAATATGTCTGCAAACAAACAAACCTGATTGTAAAGCTGCAAAACGTAACTTTTTATATTAGCAGTGGAGACAAGGTGTGATGTAAAAGAGCTGCGTTACAGCGACGGACCCACCGAGAGCCATCACCAGACTAAAGCTCCCATCATCTCCACGCAGAGGTTTTAATACGAGTCAACTCTGTGCTTCGGTTTTATGGCGAACAACTTTACTGTCCGCGGTTTGGTCCCACAGCTCCCATTAATCTTGTTACGAGCAGCAGCAGCAGCCGGCCCAGAAGCCACAATGCACGCTCCCTGTCCAGCAGCAAACAGCACACAGACACACCGTGGACCATTAAGCAGCTGGCGATCCAGGGAGGAGTTGGTGGAGAACAAAATCAGAGCTCAGACTCACTGGATCATGTTGCTGAGACTAGAAACAGAAGCTTGTGTTGTTTGTACCTGTTGAGAAGGAAGGTGTTGTCCGAGCAGGTCAGAGCCTCCAGCAGAATCTTCTTCTCTGAAACGGCGTTGGACGAGTGGAACTTCATCCAGATGAACTCCCACACATCTTCATCCATCAGACTGACGCCGGTGCAATAAACTATGTCTCTGATGTTGGGAGGAATCCTACAAAGACACAACGTCGCACAACAGAGCCATCAGACCGACCAGAACACACTTTTCTAGTGCAGCAAAATTAGCGTGACATTCCAGGCATGTTGCGGTTTATGTCTGATGTGGTGCAGTACTGACACACATACACGTCTTACCCAGCACAGTCACACAGTGAACGCTGAGCCTCCCACTTTAACCTAAACTGTCCAAAACCTGACATTTTTGTCACAACACGGTGAAATCTGCTGCTGCGAAATGATATATGTTCCTTACTGCCACCCCACACGTGTGTGAGTGAGAGCAGAGTGAGTGATGCAGGGACAATTACATCATTCACCGACCTGGGAAATCATTTTAGAGATGCTCCACTTAAGAGCAAGCTACACACACAGAGGCACACACACTAGTACTGAGTGTGGTGTTAAAGCTCTTCTCGAACAGCATCTGCCAAACACTTTGTACCGGAGTGTGTGTATTTAAGCAGATAACATGATGTCTCAGCCACTAGCACACTATTTATCCTGTAGAAGACCACGTACTACTGCGGCTGCATGCTGCTCTAACTAAGTCAGACCTTGTACCTCCACGGCTACTGCAGCTACTGATAGTTCGTAGGGTTCTGTGTGCAGGGTGTAAACTGGAGGAGCAGAGTTTGTGAATCCTCCAGATGGCTCTGATCCCATTAACACACTGGCTGTGTTTGTGTGTACGAGTGTGTTTTAGCAGTCTGTAGAGGATGTTTCATTTCCTAAAGCTCTATCTTCCCCTGAAATACCCCTCCATTCTTCCTCTGCTTCAAACTCCCACTCTGACAGTAAACACAGCTCTCTACCATCTGCTCTGTTGGTCCGTCCATATGTCTGTCTGACTCTGCAGACTAAATGTCGCCATGAATACAAAAAATGAAAGTCACTCTGCCAGACTGATAAAACTTTTAACGTACCCATCAGAGCAACACCATCAGTCTGAGAGTGACGGTAACGGAAGCGAAGAGTCGTAGGCGGCCGAGGCTCAGTGGCGAACGGCGGTCGTAGATATTCAATTACATGTTTCCTGTGGATCCGGTTCTGAGATCGTTTCCAACAGAGGACAGTAATGCCTGCGTCGGTTCATCCTATCGTTGGAACAGCCACCGATATCTAGACTGACTGCAAGACATCAGCATCCTGCTGTTCCCTGTGCCTGTTCCTGAGCCGGGTCCAACACTGGGTGTGCTTGTCGGGTTTCTAATCCTCTAAAGGTCTGACCATATGTTGTGTCATTGTCAAGAGAAAAAGAGACGTGTTCGGCTGACGGAGAGCGGTGTGCAGCTGTGCCTCAGTCCAGTTTAGTTACGCCAGCAGGAAATCGCTCTTACGCGACTAAATGTCTTTTATTTAACCGTCAAACTGCTCTAAAGGTAAATCCAGCCTGATGTCAGTCATGAATGTCTGAACCAAGTTTTGTGGCAATCCATCGTTTGCACATTCCTAAATAATGAGCAGACCAGACATTATTAGAGCACAGTGCAAGGATCAGGGGTTAATGAAGGGCCAGGACCCCATGCTGGGTTAATCCAGCTACTGCTGCAAACACAATACGATAAATGAGGAAACGGATCCTTTCTGATCCATCTAGATGGGTAATGTGAGATAAATCTCGGTGGGAGACTTTCAACGTTGCAGGGTGATAAAATATTAGCCGTTCTTTACAGTAGTTACACATGAGGGGATTTAAGCCACAGTCACGTCACAGCAGCAACACGCTTTAAATGCAGGAGATGCAGCTTTGCTGGTCCCTTCACGGAGCCTGTAACGAATGCCTCACACCCCGCATGGACGAGCTGGATCCTGACAAGACTTCTACACAGTGTTCTGATAAAAGCTTTAATAAAAACTCAGGCACAGGAAGTATAATCACATGAACGTGCACTCCACAAATCACTGACGACAGCCGCTAAATAAATAAAAAAAATCACCCCTGGAGAGATAAACGCTGCGTGAATGTACATTTATCCAGGACTCTTCCTCCACTGACTGTAGAGTGCTTCCAAATTACTTCGTAAATAAAGAAACTTGTTGGGGAAGTAAAATGGAGCTTTTCCAAAATGCAGCCATATGGCTGTGATGCGAGGCGTTCCCTCATTACTGGCACTGTACACAGCCAAACTGTGCAAATGCAGGAAAAAGACTCTACATGACATGAATGATGAATGGTAGCGACTCGAGAAACATTTCCTGGTAAAGAATGGACACATCTGCATGACATTAGCGAAATCACCACTTTCCCTCAGTTTCTTCTGTGAGACACTATTCATAAAATCGAGTCTGAACGTGTTTAGTTTAGCGTCTCTTAATTTAACACGCCTCTTATCAGCACAGCATAAACATCTACATCTATTAAATTTATCCAGTCTCGTTAAGGGCCCAGACGGAGAGAACAAGTCAGCGGCTCATAAAGGAGAGAGGAAAAACAGATAGATGTTAGAAACGCTTTATGCTGCCGAGGTCAATAGCTTAAAAAAGGAAAACGACTCACGGGACGTAAGCCACACGTCCATCACCCGGTAGATATAAGGTTTATAGACACAATCTCATCACGTTCCTGAATGTGTTTCTGTTGGTGTAGATGTGTCTTTTCATGCCCCGTGTGCCTCCAATCCCTCCACCTCCAGGAGCTGGAAGCGGCCGTGCACATTCATACGAGGTGCACCCGTATCCCCTCCTGGCAGGGCATGATAAAGTCTTACAGTGTGTGTGTGCTGTGTCTGCTGATTGGTACCTGTTCTTGTTGCTGGAGATCCAGTCAGAGATGTAGGCCACAGCCTGACGGTGGCACTGTTTGTTTCCAAAGCTACATGCCAGCATTATGAGCTCCCTCTGTAGCTCCCTGCAGAGACAGTCGGTCAGTAGAGGAACTAACCACCTAACCATACATGCTGCAGCGTTCGTGATGTGTGACGGAGAAGCTTCTGCTGCTTCACCAAATGTGGGAACGACTTTGTTTACACAAAGTTTTATGAAAAGCTCCCTTAGCAGTTTACTGATGTCTGTATAACGTACTCTGTCTGGTAGGACGCCTGCAGGACGTTTCCCTCGTTTCCAGGTCCGTTTGTGGGCCAGCCCATCTGATGGTACCGTGACGCAACCTGCTTCAGCACATAGTCCTGTGACACACAGATGAATGCGTTAATTATCAGACAGCAGCAGTCAGCTGCTAACACTGACCGACCGACTGAGCCAGTGATTGACTGGTTGGGCGTTTACACTGAACAGGCTGTATTCGTCTGTGCGGTCCAGCAGTTTGTCCAGCTGGTACAGCGCTCGGCTGGCAGCGTGCCACGGCAGGAAGGACGTCTCCTCTGGAAGGTAGCCAATCAGCTGCAGGGGAACGCCTTGTGGGAGGTACCCCGCCCTGAGACACAGACAGGGAGCAAGAAAGGACAGTCAAAGCCAGATGCACGTCACCTGGTTGGAAATAGCTGGGAACAGCTATTTAAGGCACCATGTAACAGTGGCCGTGCATAACTACACAGTCTGTCGATTACAAACGCACGTAGCAGGTTTTCATCGTCTCCTTTGTCATATTTTAATGCATCACGATAAACACATAACAAGTCTTTCCTCTCCTCCCATCTGTTTATGTTTTTAAAGGTAGACGTGTGTCAATGCACCGGAAATAAATTAGTTTCCTTGATTGGGAAAATCAACAGCGTCATCTTTTGAGTGACATGTACTGTACAGCGTGTGCTACAGATAAATGAACACAGCAAAGTGTGTTCATCATCATACTTTAATCTGCATGTGTTTACATTCTGGCAGTTCACCCTTTTGAAAGCACAGCGAACTAAATCTAACTGATTTACGAGCATGTGTTTCAATCCCTACTGTAATTACTACGTTTTCTGTACTTAATGCAGAGGCCATGAGGCAGAGAGGTGCATTCTGGGACACAAATTCAATTTAAAGCCAGATCTTGATGTAGCTCCATCAGTCAGTCTCTGAGGTGTGTGTGAGTAAACTAAAGTATGAACACGTTAGGAGAAACTTGGCCTCTAAATGCCACCGGAGCTATTCAGGAGGCCCAGTTACATCCACCACCTCATGAATATTAACGAGCTGCCTTTGAGCGTTCATTAACATTCATGATGTTTGGGGGGGCATTCACCTGTTTCCTGCATCGACCTTCAGCCCCGCCCACCACATGAATATTGATGAGACGAGGCGGTCGAGGACAGAAAGTTTACTCAAAGAGGCGATCCTAGTTTTAATGCTTTCATCCTGACCGTTGATGTTTGCAGAGAGACGACCACTAAGGAACTATGGCCAACAGCTGTCAATCAAAAAGGAGGACAGATTTACGGGAGAGATGCTGACAGAGAGCAGCAGACAGGTTGACAGACACACAGCTCTCTACCGTTAATCTAAATCCTTCAGCCTAAGAAGGAGAACTCTAATTCCAGAGCATCATATTTCCATGATCAGTCTTTATCCAACCTAAGTAACCCCCCACATTCATCTCCATTCCCATCATGCACCTGGCCTCTGGGACATTACCATAACCCATCCAGGCTGCAGAGGCTTCCTGTTTACAGTCCTCTGAAACACTTACAAGAGTCAACGTGAAGGCAGAGGAAGAGGTGGTGGTCACCATGGCAACAGCATTCAGCCATTGATCGATAGCCCTGAGTGTTTAGCATGTCATCAGTAACTGGTCATCCATCATGCAGACGTCACAGATGTGGAAATAACACCTAACGCGCAGGCTCTGTTCCTCTGCGTCTTTTTATTATTGTTTTACCAACAGCGTAAGTACCCACAGCTAAACCACTGAGGCATCTGAAGATTTATTAAAAGCTAAAAGACATTTATGACAGAAAATAAAACAATAGAATAAAGAAATGCAATTCTGGGACAGAAATAAAGGTCTCCACTATAAAACATGCATATTCATCTTCTGGCTGAGACTAATTATGGAGATGCATGAGGATTAAGTTAAAACAAATATGCCACTGTACTGAAATGTGAATGCAGAGGGTTCAGTGCTTCCAATAATCACCTGTAACACCTTGGTTTGCTTGTTCTGATCAAACAGAATCAGTAAAGACATTTAAGATTTGTGGTTTTCTCTTTCAGTTACAGCCTCTGTGCGTCTCTTCGATCTCATTAACTCGTTAACATCGTTAAGGCCTGGTTAATTGTTCGTCCGTCGGCTCTTAGCAAGGCTCACTGGGGAGCTAACGAGGGAATGCTGTGGTCACATGCACACGGCGAACGAGAGTCCGCATCCATCACAGTAAAGCTCACACTTGGAGACAAAGCCATTTATTACCAGTAAACTAGCTTTACGCACGCTCACACACACACAGGCCTGCTGTCACCAATCAGCAGTTAGTGCCGAGTGGATTGTTCAGGCCCGGCCGGTCGAACTGCAACCAGAGAATCAGCACTATGGAAATTAATTCTGTCCAACTGTAATGAATTCAATAAGAATTGGTAGAAATGCTGAAACAACATCCCTGTAAATAAGAACTGTGGCTGCATTTTTGTCACTCACAGCTTTTGTACTAAGCTTGGCTGAACACATCCAGGAACTATTTCTGTATCAAACAGCCAAGTGAAACTGACCTGAGTCTTTTCAGACGTGAAAGAAAAGTAAAACCCAAGAGATGTGAAGACGTGGGAAAACACCGTTCACACTGGATATGATCACCCATCTAGCAAAGTGCTGAGGGGGGCACAATACTATTAATAAATAAAGCTGAACTTGAACCTGTGTGTGCTGGAAGTGAAACTACTGTATCGTGCTTTTAGCCACGATAGTCATTTTGCTGCTGTCGAAGGCCAACTAGGTAATTCACAGTAATTGGCCACAGTAGTGACACAGCTAGTGCTCAAACGTTCAATTCAAAATGATCAAATATATTTAAACAGACCTTTACAGCGTCTGGTGGTAACACTGAGGGTGAATGCAGGACTACACAAGCCCGCGGTTGGTTTACTATGATGCAGTCAGGGTCAGGACTAGTGGAAAAGCCTGCAGACCAGATGGGATAACCTCTTATTGCCTTGTATATGGATTATGCACCAGTTTTTGACACGTCCCTCGGACCACAGTTGGGAGTTGCATCTGTTGCTATAGCGACAGATGCAGGCTGAAGTGGCAGCCTGTTTTGCTGTCAGTGTGAATATTAATAGATGTGTAGTTCTGTTTCCCCTTCTCTACAGATGGGAACCGCCCGCTGAGCTCCCAACTCATCAACACACGCGCATGCACACTTGAACCGAAGACGACAGCAGCGTTATCTCTAGCTGCTGCTCATTCAACATGACAGAGGACAGATGGCTGAGAAAGAGACACAGAAACAGAAAGGAGATGGGACCGAGTTATAAGGTTGGTGTCAGAGCTGATTTCGGTTACAGGGCTCAGAAAGCTTCAGGCTAAAACGTCACCATGAAACACAACTGTGTCCTCCACCTCTCCTTCCCTCGCTCCCTCTTTTATCAGAGCTTTGGTTGTTTTCAAATTGCTTTCTGGGTTTAGGGTGACATGTCTTTAAAATGACCAATCTGGAGTAACAGGGTGAGACCGTGAAAACAGCTGCAACTCCGAGATGCGTATTCTGCTATTTTCCAATTTGCTTTTACCCCCATACATTCGCTGCTCATTATTTGAGCCGGTTTGTTGCTTCTCAGTAGGAGTGAATGGATCGCGGCTGGTGTCTAAAGGAGAACTGTAGCTATAATCACAAACAAAGGGAAGATCCACACCTAGAACTAAACCTGTGGAAAAATAAGGCTGATGATGGATTAAAGGTGACGCTGCTGTAGTTTAAATGTCTTTTTCCTCCCAATGAAGCTGAAATGTGGAACCTGAGAAGCACAGCAAAAAAAGGAAAAAAGGGAGAACTTGCAACATTCAGAAATAAAGAGGACTCAGAAAATCCTTCTGCTGCAAATTGATAGTGCTGATCCCCGAGCTGCTGTAATTATCACCGTGTTTGTGGATGGTGGAGGAATCCGCGGCTGGCAGAACTCCATCCTAACATCTTGTGTGTGCATGTAAAACTATGTGTGAAAATCAGAAGTACACAAACCTCCGTCTAAACAGCTGAAAGCAAACAAACTTACAAATGTAAATTGTTTGGGTCCATTAACAAAACAGAAAGCGTGGATCAGCCTCACGTCGCTGTGCATGTGTCACAGGTTTGCTGACAGTCAAAAACTTAAAAGATTTGTTTTAACATGCAAGTCTTACCTGGCAAGGTTAAAGGCATCATCGATAAGTCCCGCCCTGTTTCCAACAGAGATGATCTGAAAGAGGGAGGCACAGAGAGCAAACATAAATAAAAGACCTACCAGAAACAGGTACAGACAAATACCGAGACCAACAGCTTTACCTGAGGGTTGTTGTGTAGCTGCTGAATCAGTAGTTTCCAGTTCTGGAGGTCGTAGTTCACGCGGAAGTAGCCCGTCTGGTTGATGTTTCCTAACAGCCAGGTCTGCTCATGCATTTGATGGATCCTGTGGGTCTCTGAGACAAAACAGAACAGAATCCAGTTGATCAGAGCATCACTTTCTCTCTGAAGAACCGCTTCAACTAAAGTGGGGAAAAAAGGATATTCATTAAAAGATGCTCTTACGGTAACGCAGAGCATAGTGGGTGATGGCGTCACATTGGATAATAATGGGATTGAACTGGCATCTGTGCATCTCAGAGTAACAGCCAGGCTTCTTTATACCCTCATCAACTCAGTCAAACTCGCCCACAGCGACAAGTCATGACAACTCACCTCAAATGTCAGTCCAGAAAAGTCAACTTTGAAGAAAATCCTCAAACATGGGAATCTGTCCTAACTTTATCCGACTGTCAGCTGCTGGAGCTTCTGGACTCAAGACCTCCTGACTAACTAAACACAGCTGGTAATGATCAGCTGGAGAGCAACTACTATATATAGCATAGCCTGCAGAAAGGAAAGGTTGTGTTGATTATAGTGGGATCACAGCCTCACACAGAAGGTAAAACCCTCAGAGGCGGTAAAAGTAGGCTGTGAACTTTACTGGAGCATATGATATTTTGTGAGAGGCTGCATCCAGGTGAGGCAAGCATTGAGAGTAGCTGCTGACCCAGTGTGGCCCACTTCAAAAACTTCCTACCCTCTAGTGAGATTTCAACTGTTCTGAACTTCTTGAACTTGAGGACAAAGCCGCACCAGGACCCAACCTCAGGCCTAAGAACCCATCTTGGAGCACATTTCTCCAGCTCTAAAAAGTCATTTGTATTTTTCTAGAACACGTTCAGTATGACCTGTTATCCAAAAACACCCACACAGAACTTTATTCTCCAACAGGTCAAGGACAAGTGTTGTTCCCCCAAAACAGTGAATTCTTTGCAGTCAGAGCTTTGAGGAGTGAAGGGTGGAAATGGATGAGACCCACCTGTCCGGCCCAGTATTTGAGTTCATTAACTGCAGTCGCATGAAGAGAATTTTAAATAACCCTATGAGAACAGCTTCACAGAGCTGTTCAATGAATCACACGGCAGCACTTTCTTCATTCCAGCACCAGCAGCACCGTACCTGTCTTGTTGTTGATCCAGATGAGGCTCTCTGCACAAACGGTGGATGCATTTCCCACAGCGACTGTCAATGGGACCTGCCACTGTAAACTAAAGAGAGAGAGATATGAGGCAGTGGAATTGCATCAGGTCTTATTGCCTCAGTTATCACATGGACAGGCATTAGGCATCAGAGACAATCATCCAGCGAAGTGAGCGACACAGCGAGATGGAGAAAAGCCGCATCAGAGGTGGATGAGGGCCAGATGCGATGTCCTCACAATGCTGCTGTTCGGTTGATTGTTTCATTTTCAGATGGTCTTAAAAAAAACACACAAATTGTACTTTCCTGCATGAGTGAACTACCCGACTACGGCTTTTAAAACCCAATTCAGTTATCTTAAAATGCCATCACCGCCGCGCTAAACAAGGCTGTTTGTCTTCGCTCCTGAGAGCCTGGCATTTCCAACTGAGCGGTTTTTAAACAGCACCATGACAGACAGAGGGACCTGAGGAAGTCACGCCTGCAAAAGACAGATTAAAAAATAAGATCTAGCAAACAAAACTGCACTGCAGAAAACCTCCACGTCCAAAAACCACATCCGCGCAAATGTATTCTGGTGTTTTATAGTTGACATAACCAGCCCCGATGCTCGTGGTCCTGGACGCTGATCCCGGTGATGGTACGTAACAGTGACTTATTTCCACGATGACCTCGGTAATTTGTATGCCAGTGTGTTAAGTACAGCAGCTTTTCGTTAAGGATTAAAAAACGCGTAAAGATCACGACTTGGCGACAGAGGCAGGTCCAATAACAGGACTTTGAGTGACAGCAAACCGGTTCGGCCTCCTTTAGCACTCGCACACAGCGGATCAATGACACCAATTAAAACAAGTCTCCTCCTTAGTTCCAATAAAGAGACTCTGCTTTAATTGGACTCATTTTGGTTGAATTGATTCATATTTTAATTAAAATGTTTTTTTAATTACAGACTGCAGCTATATCAGCTTCATACACCGAGATCAATTCCATCAGCCGAGAACAACGTGTGTGTGTGTGTGTGTAGTCGGGGTCATTGCAACACAATCAGCCACAGAAAAAAAACATTTACCAATCCCATAACGGCCATCTGTCGCCGCAGGCAACAGTGGATCAATACAACTGCCTAGCTAATATCTATCTAATATTTATATTTATATTAAGGTGACTGACAGGAGTGGAACTAAATTACAAACACACTGACACACGGAGAGCACAAGGGTTCATTAACCGGAGACTGAAAAGAGACTGTTCAGTTAAAACAAGGGTGAATGTATGTGAGATACAGAGAGAGTAGACTGGGTTTATTAGTCAAACACACACAGAGGTGTCAGTGCTGGTCTATTGAAAATGCTTCAGACAGCCCAGCGCCTCCTCTTCATCCATTAAAGAACACTTTAACCTCGTTTACACTTGTTATTTCAAGACTCTCAAATCCAGATATAACCTAAACTTCAACCTTCAGAGAAACACTCCTAACGCTGGGATCACGACCGACGAGCAGAATAAAGATGAAACCAGGGTTCACGGTACCAGCAGTAATCACTGGTAACGGTACCAGTGATTTGAACCACATCATCTCCACTCAGTCGTATTTTAGTTCATTCTAGTAATGGAACCCTGCTAACACCAGTAGATCAGAGAAGAATCACACCATGAAAGATTTCACCTGTCAGTGCCAGGCGGGTACAGATACTCTGAGGTGTGTTCTCACCTACTGCTGAATACATGCCAACATGCACCAGATGATTTGAAACAACAGAGCAAGTAAAGGACACTTTATACTCAGAAATATAAAAACACACAGATAATATATTTATTACGGGGTCACTGTCGACAAAAATAATCCCTCGCTGTTTTGTTTAGCATAGAAGCTCTTTAAATCAAACAAAAAGCTGTGTTTACCTGACAGGTTGCTTTTCTTTCTCCACTTTCACAAAGACGAGCTGTGATGTCTTTAAATACAGTCTACGCTCCGGTTTGATTTGTTTTCAGTATCATTAGCTCGACCTTAACGTCAGCTCTCGCTGTCCTCTGGTTTCTGCTCGTCTTTCTTTCTGCCAGCTCAGATCTTTAGAAGCATTTGTTTCCCTCGCTGTGTTGGCTGTTTGATGGAGGAAAATAAAAGACGTCTCCCTCAAACAGCCAGAGAACTGGCAGAACTGAGAGACGTAAAGTGGACTTTTTAAAATGTCACCATAACATTTTAAGTAAAGTAAGAAGCTGCTCTCTAACCAATTATAATTTTCAGTATCTACTTCCATTAAGAACAGTGGTGGAGAGAAAGTCTCCGCTCTGTGCTCCTGGAAAATGGAAACATTGTGTCTTTTTTGAAGTCTAGAACAAGGTTAAAATTAAAAGGAAAAGTCCAACAACTTCACACATCAAAGGATTCAGGATTTCCATGTGTTGGAAGTACAACTGCGTTTTTGAAAAACCTTTTGAGACACCTGGGACACAAACGGCACAAAAGGACCTGAGTGAAGTCAGCATTAGTGTGGGTTGAAGTCTGGGAGTGTTAGCGAGACTGGAGCTTCGCACATTCAAGCATATTCAATGGAATAGTATTTACTGAAACTGTCAATTCAAAGTCTAACTGATTGTTAGACTTTACTAAGTTTAAGTCTAAATAAGTCTGACATTTATCCACTGACTTTCATTTGAAAACACATGAAAACACATAAATGTAAGTTAAATCAGATGTAAGAAGAATAAACAAACCCCCCTTTTTCAGAATAATGTGGTTAATGCTATTTTAAGCATCAGAAAGATCAACAACTAGAGCAGCAAATTGTTTACTCCTGAGAAAAAGCTCATTCACAACAGCTACTCTACTCTCAGTGTGACTGCTGTGTCCTTCAGTGCTGTGTGTAATGTCAGCGTCAGACCCACTGGACAGAACAGTTATGATACTGAGTGATCATTGATTTGAAATTGGTTTCCCTGCCTGTAAAATAAATAAATAAATGAAGGAGATGAGTCACGTTTCACTGCTCCACAGGCTCTGATTCAATCCCACTTTCCGTGTTCAGTCGTGACGAAGAAGCGGCCGAAAGCACAACAAGGGCGTCTTTCTACAGGTTTCGGTGAATGCAGGGGTACCACCGAGTGAGTCTGAACGCAGCCTCGCGAGAATCAACAAGAGCAAAGAAAGACTTCAGCTCCACCTACTACAAACAGCTTCGGTTCATCAGCTGACAAGACCCTCGGAGCAGAGGAGCTCAAGTGAAATACAAAAGACTGGAGATAAAAGAAGGAGAAAGGAACAAAGACGGAAAGTCACAAAAAGAGAGAGGAAGGAAAAGAGAACAACAGGTAATAAAAACAGAAGAAAGAAGCTGAAAGTGGGTCGATAAAACAGCGAACAGAATCAACTCCCGAGGTTGTGAAGGACGTGAATAAAACATCATATTTATCAAATATGAATGAAATATAAAAGATGTAGAAGCAGTAAAGAACGTGAAGAATAGTTGAAGAACTACTTCTTCAGGAAGTCATCTTAGAGGACTTCAAACCAAACTGGACCAACACCCTCACGTCTAATAACGATTTCACATCTCACGTATTACAAATGACGTATTTATGAAGTAATGACACTGAGTGGAGTCATTTCAGGAAAACTTCAAACTGCTCACCTGTTGTTGATTCGGATTTCCTGTCCATACAGGAAGTGCTCCTGGCTAACAGTGATGTAATGTGTAGTGAGCTGCTCTGATTGGTCCTTGCTGATGGTGACAACAGGATAGCCCATTTGTAGAGTCCACCTGTCCATCATCTCTCCAACGTCAATGTCCCGGCCCTCTGAGCGCATAGCCTGGGCCGAGCACACAACATACTAACAATGACTAATGACTATTAGTTATTCCGTGATTATGCAGATGATTAATGAGGTAATTATCAGGTAGGACGTCGTCCACTGATTAGTTTAAAGTAAAGTAGAGAAGACTTCAGCTGATTAAGGCTGTGACTGGCTGGTGGCTAATTAAAGAGCAGCAAAGTGTAGCGAACAGCACAAATGAAGATTAATCTGAAGTGATCATATTTCACAAGGTACTTGTGTGCAGGACAACGGGGAAATTGAGCCTCTTCTCTACCTGTCAGTGGGGTTACCATGGCAACGCAGAGACTTTCATCGTCTCTGCGCCATCAGCTTGCTGCTACCCAGCATCTGTGTGGCCTTTGTCTGAAGGGCTTCAGTTTAAATGCTTCCCTGACAGTCAGATGAGTTACCTGAGACAGTTTGCTCCACAGGTCGTCTCTGGCCGCGTTGCTGTACATGTGACTCAGCAAATAATCCTGAAACAAAAACAACAACTGAGTCCTTAAAACATCATGTGACAGGAAAAGACAAGTCTGTCCCCTAGATCTCCTCCGGCAGCTGTTAAAGTTGACTGAAGAGCAGTAAACTGAAGTGACTGGACTAGTGACAGGCAGTGGAAGCAGACACTCCAGACTGGGGCAGGACGGCGGATGGTTCGATTCGTAGTTAAACAGAGAGAACGGAGGCTGATAAGACTAGAAGTAGCTCTTCCCTGGAACAAGATGACACACATGATAACACAGGGTGTGTCTATGTGCTTTGATGGCTACGACTCTCTGTCACCTTCACTGAAAACCGATCCAGGTTCAGGACAAGAAAGCGTAGACAACGCGACGCAGGCAGAGCAAACAGTGTGTGAGGGATAATCATTACCAGAAACCTGCTACCACCCGTCTGCTGATCCTCAACAGGTCAGTGTGACTTAACAGCTTTGGATGAGGACAGCATCCACAGGACTAGTTCTCTGTCCTGTCAGTCTCATCTGCTCTGAATAAAGGTGTGTGTGCGCGACAAGCAGCACAACACAGGCTTTGCTGCTAATACTCTCACATCATTTCCCCTGAGGCCGTGTCAGATGCGTCCTGGCTTGGTTTGATATGTTTCTGAAGAAACACGTCATGCGACGAGAACGAACGAATACAAGATTTTAAAATGAAATTAAGTGCTCTCATTAGGTAGTTAGGTGTAGTGTTCAGCGCAGTGTGTGTGACCTGTGAACACACACACACACGCTGCTGTTTCAGCAGTGTTTAATATAGAATCTGGTTGAGTGTCTGCAGGAAAATGAGGGCAGTGTGTGTATGTGCTTAAATGACTGCACTCAGTGTTCGCTGTTTGTCATATCAGCGTCATATTAACTTGTTTTCAGACTGCAGAGTCATGGACATTAGCCTGTGTGGAACCATCAGGGGTCCAGTTGGCAGCCACATGTAGATAAATTAAGAATAATATATCACAGCTACCATTAGGCCCCCGTCGCGTTGGGTCTTACAGCGGGAGAAACTAATTGGTGCGTCTGAAACTGGAGTCTACTCTTTATCCTTCAGTTCAGACAGTTTCACGCTGGACAGCGGAGAGGAGGCTTTAACAGTGAAGACAATAAATAATCCATAAAGCTGATGGCTTTTAGCATCACACTGAATCTGGTTAGGCTCGCTATTGTAATACCAACATCCTGGGAACAAGCAGCAGGTCACACACACGCTGCAGGACACTGAACTTACATTAAGTCCTTTCTGGAACAGCGGCTGTCCCATCACGTTAGCCAGCATCCGGATCAGGGCCGCCCCCTGCAGGCCACACAGAGACGCACACGTCACCAGAGCATAGCACGGGTTTTAAACGAGACGACAAAGATGGCTGCTCTCAACGCTCAAAGGTTCAAAGCTCTGACTTACCTTTTTGTAGGCGATCCAGTCGAACACCCGGTTGATGTCTGTGGCTTGTTCCACCTCCTGGGAGATGGGGTGGGACGACCTCAGGCCGTCCAACAGCATCACCTCATGGAGCACGTCTGTGAGAAAACGCTGCTTCTCCTGGAAACGACACGTATTTAGTCACTCGCGTACTGACCAAAGCCAAACTAACCTTAGATGTGCTCTGTTGCAGCAGCTGTGCAAACAACCACAACGTCGTAATTCCAGTTATAACTAAACAACATTTAAGCTAAAAAGACCGGCCACACGCTTTATACCCGACTTAGAGCAGTGAGTCGCTTGTAGACGATGTTCCACAGTTTGTTTGTCGTCAGCTTTGTCGCTCATTAGGCTTGGAAACATTGGTCAACACGTGGTTTAGCTCAAGAGTTGGTTGAGTAAACTGAGGTTTAGTTGTGTTATTTGTGTGCTTAAACTCTATTTGTTGTCTCTCTCTGCTGTTTAGATAAAGACCTGCCATTTGGTTTCATCCTAGATTCCTTCCTTCCTTGTGTAGTCTCCTTGTTTCCTCTCCTGCTTCTTACCTCCTCCCATTTTTACAGGGTCCAGTACACATGTGCAAACACAGCGATTTTAGGGATGAGGCTAAACCTGGAGAAGTGCGGCAGTGTCTAATTCATGGCTTAAAGTGTTTACTATGGAGACTTGTTTTTAATGAAATTCCATCTTGTTAAGCTGCTCAATTGTTGGCTTATTACATCTTAGATGTAATGAACAGGAACCTTTTTAAATGAACAGTATCTGCTGGGATCTGGCAAACTGTTGGCCCAATGCAGCTCTGTGTAATCCATGGATTAGTTTTTATTTTATTAAGTAGAAATGCATTTAATGAATTTGCACCAAGTAAAACAAACGCTTGTTGGTTTTGAGGCCGTTTCATCTTGTTAGACTGTCTGTGTTTTAGTTCTAGCACATGTCCTGGAAACAGGAACCGTTGCACAGGACTGTTCTGGCATCAGTCTATTATCTAGTGTGGGACTGAGACCAGGAGGCTGGTGTCTACAGGAATGCTGTTTATCAG
Source organism: Macropodus opercularis (assembly GCA_030770545.1). Lineage (NCBI taxonomy): Eukaryota > Metazoa > Chordata > Actinopteri > Anabantiformes > Osphronemidae > Macropodus > Macropodus opercularis. The sequence continues at coordinate 839,876 of CM061108.1, forward strand.
GAAATCCTAAAGGGAAGGTGGATCTGACTAATTCCTGAACGAACTACACATGCAATAGAGATTTCACCACAAAGGAGACAATTAGTTAATTAGTTAAATGACACATTTGGATGAAACCTGTGTTTTGCTGTGAGAAACAAACAAACAACAACAAAATCAGAGTAAATGAGACATCAGCTTTAATTAACAGAGACTTTTAATCACCTGCAGAGAGGGAGGGGGCCCATCTGGTCCCTATGGACCATATGGAGCCACATGTGGAGGAGCGGAGAAGAGGCCAAGAGTCAGCGTAAAGACAGAACCGCTCAGACGCAGATGGAGCGACCGGGTTGTGATCAGTGGCAGCTGCTGAACTTTAAAACGTCAGCTCCTCCTTCCATCCTCCAGCCTCCTCCTCGCTGGAGAGGGAGCTCGATCTCATTTTTTGCTTATGCACGTTTGCTCTACTTGCTGTCAGCTGAAATGCCTCCCTCCCTTAAAGGACAAAGAGCTTATGCATGTGAGGCCGTGTTTGTGCTTGTGAATGTAAACGACCAAACGTATTTGCAGTTGAAACGCAGATTATTTTGCCTAATAAGATGCGATGCAGCCCAGCAGCGCTATAGCATTTACCATTTACAGCCATTTCAAACAGTGTAGCTTCCAAGGGATGGAACTGGACTCTTATCTGCTTCACTTTTACCAAAACGTCTCTGGTTGTGTTGTGAGTGAGTCTGTTGATGGCTCATGAGGCCCATCCTCATTTTTCCTGATTTTATCAACACGGCTTCGACACATTATCTCTGAACACTAAAAGCACCGGCTTGGCTTTGTTAAAGAATAAAGCCACCTGAGTGAATGACGAAAATGTTGTTTTTGTTTCATTTGCTCTTCCCCTGTAGCTGATGGAAGCAGCCTTTTAAATAAAAACCTGTATTATAAATAAACGGCTTTATCATTGTTGTGCTTGTTATTGGAGAAACACTTTGTTTCTATTAACGTGTTCAGCCGTGCAGAACCACCGTAACAGGGATTTAAAAATGCCACGTCTCTCAGAAACAGCCGTGTGTGCGTGCAGAAGATAAGGTGCTTTGGTGAAACGCATCCTATACTGGAAGGAAATCACAGAATCGCATGTGTGCGCGGTAATTTCAGCTTCTGCTGCGTTTCACTGAGTTTCTGGGGGAGGAGCGACGAGGTCCACAGGCTCTGAATGTGAAGAAGAACTTCATAGTCACTTTACTGTGTTTTGAGCCAAGTCACTCTGCTTAGTAGAAAATAACAGAATCCAGTTTGTCCTACTTGTGCATTGGCTTGAATATGACAGTATGTGCTCAAGTGCAGCAACACAGTTTCAGAAAAGCAGGAATCAGAAATTGATCTGTGCAAGTGGAAGAAAGTGGAAGAGTTCAGCAGGAGTCCTCACGGGTCAGGACTTCCTCCTCCTCAGCAGCCGCTTTTAACCGTCTACTTATAAACTCACTGTGCATCCAAATGTACTGTGTGTTATGTAAAGTTTTACCCGGCAGAGAGAAACAAGGTGGGCTGGAAGGAACCGAACAGAAGAAATGTGGGTTTCATTTAGCTGCAATAACAAACTTTTGAGGTGTTGGTTCTGGAAAAGTTCAGTTTGTTGCCGTCGTGAAAACATTTTGTCCCCAAGAAATCAGGTACACAAGCTAACAGTGAGTTTGTGAAGACAGTGAAGACATTTTAGCCTTAGTTCAACTCACCATGTTCCACTTGGGGAAGAGGAAGTCGGTGCCGACATACTCGAAGAAATGAGCAAACCCTTCTTTCAACCAGACGTCCTCCCACCACACCGGAGTCACCAGATCACCAAACCACTGCAAGACAGACACAGAGAGTCAGGTAGTGTTTTCTGTCCTGAAGGTCCAACTTGGTCTCTACCACCTCCTTTCAACGTAAGGCCTGAAGTAAGGCAACCAGAAAAAACAAAGCGACACAAGCACAGACGGCTTTGGTTTATCAGGGAATACTCAGACTTACCAGACTGTGTCTTCTCTGGGTGCGAGAACAACAACAGAGACGTTTAATAAAGGTGGAGAAAGTAAACCTTTGCTGATAGTAAAACCCATTTGGACCCGGCTGTTTCCTGGCAACACATTTTAAATGGAAACCGGAACCGTGTGTCCCTGCCAGCGTAGCGTCAGGGTGTGAATGCTGCCGTTAGACCTCATGGCTGCATGTATTTGATGTGTTAGAGACACGCATCAGGACAGTGTTTCCACACACACGGCTAAGGCCCGTGTTTCTGCAGTGAACTGATCCAAGCCGGTTTAGTCCAGTACAGACGAGGGTGTGTAGCGGCTCATCACACCATTCCAGTCTAGAACCCAGACACAGGGCTCGGTTAAAGCACCTTAACCATCACAAAGCTGCGCAATTTAGCAACAGGATCAGAGGAAACCCAATTGAAACACCAGCAGACCGTGGTACTGAGCTAACAGCACTACCGGATACCAGCAGCAGCGTTTAAGGCTGGCAGCCGCCGTGCACAACGCTCTACTTTGAAATTTAGACATGACAGGGCATTTATAAAACACTGTGACTGGGCAACCGGCCTCCATCAGCATTTCTCCTCCCGTCTTGGCGAAGGTTCTAAACCAATACAGCGATGCTTAAAACTGACTCTTAAGTTGTTAAACTCAACGTGAACTCGAATGTCAGCACCTTACAACTTGCCTTTTTCATGTTTCGAAACCTTTCTCCCCTTCTCCTGGTAAATCTGTTCTTCCAACACTGGCTTATTCAGAAACCTTGATAACTAATAAACATGTCTTGTCGTTGCGTTACAGCTGAAACCTGTCTTCCCCCGCGTGGACACACTCGTGGCTCCTGAACCTCGCAGGCTAAGTAAAGCAGAAGCACGAGTGCACACTGACTCCCACTTTCTCTCTGGCAGCACTGAGTGCGTGTCTGGGCAGGGATTCAAACCGTCCACCCTGTGGGAGCTGGCCGACTGTTCAGCTGCTGCCTGGCTCAACAGGAACTGGTTCAAACCCCCCGAGGCAGAGCTGTGGTGGTGCTGGCGACCAGATGAGGTCGTACACTTGTGTTGAGACGTCAGGTTGCTACACAGACCGGGCTGTGAAGTTCAGACGCTGCTGTTTAACAGTCCAACCTCACTGAGAAGTGTCTCAGTTTAACAAATAAACGTGACCCTCACACAGAATTAAACTGTGGTTCTTGTATTCAGAGTTTTAGACTCTACGTAAAAACACCTGTAGAAACTGCATGTGCTGGAACACGTTACAGTTTTAATCTGGAAGAGGAGGAAGCAGAATTAGGAGAACACTGCTCCTGGTGGATCTTCCTCTCATGGGCATCTTTATTTTACATGGGTGTCTGGACTATGTGGACATGAACATGTTTAGAGGGATTCTTCCCTTTCATTATTAAACAGCGATCAAAGAACAGACCTCCAACCTGCCGTAAAACCTTTTTCAGCTCAGACAAACGTGTGCAGAGCTGTGCTTTCATTAAACATGACAGTTTCCATTTGATTTCTGCTCCTTCTCCTGCTTTGAAACGATTTCACCCTTCAACTGGCTGTCGATGTTTGAAGTGGGTCAGCAAGTTTCCCGTTGTCAAACCCTGCAGTTTGTTCAAGTCCTCCGACAAATAGAAAACATAATTAATTTTACACGGCAGAGCCAGACTCGTGAACAGAACTAATCCTCTAAAGTTGTTATAATTAAAAATGTCGACTTCTGTCATTTTCACTAGACGCGTCTCTGTTTTCTTCATTAGTGGTTCTGTCGTCTCTCATTCTGTTTCTGCCTCATTACAACATGAAAACACCTCCAGTAGGTCGGACACTTCCTCTGGGGAACCTGCAAGGGGTTTCTATAGGCGGGCTGTTGCCATGGTTACACTCGAGCATCATGGGAGGGGTTCATAAACTGCAGAGGGGGAAGCTGACACAGAGCGGAGATGAACTGAGAAAGTGCTTTAGGGGGGAAATGTCTGAAATCAGGGAGAAACGCGATGAGTCAGGAAACACTGAGGTGGCAAATGGATGAATGTGGAGCAGAAACACGGAAGGTGATGACGAAGACTCAGTAGGTCCTAAATAAATGGATGCTGGACGATCAGACCTTCAGTTCAGCTAAGACTTTACACGGAAAGCGTTAACGTTTGCCTTGAGGCCACATTCGGCTTCTGATGCCATGTTTGTCACTACGACACTGATGCTCAGTCAGCAGAGTCCTGCAGGGAACCTGAACCCTGTCCACCTGATAACCAGGGAAGAGTCCACAATCGTTGAATCAGAGCCACCCAAACACAAGGCTGTTGGTCTGAAGGTTAGAGCGAAGGTCTCATGACCCGAAGACAACAGCTCATTCCTCAAAAACATAACGTTATATATCTGGGTTGTATAAAATCACAGACTTTCTCAGTATTTGTAGCAGCAGTGCAGCCAGCGTCTCACTTCAGAGGGAACCACGCTACAGTGACAGTGCACTGAACTAACGCTTACTTTCCGAAATTACTTTACAGCTGCTCTTATGCCTAAAATAACTTTATGTACATCATAAATTCAGTCCTAAACTAATTCTGCAGCGACACAATGAAACAAAACAAGACACAAAAACCAACTTGGCCGATCCAGCTGTTTCCTCTCAGTCTCTTCTCTGAATCTTAGAACAAAGCGTATCTGTCCCTTTGATCGTCCTCCTCTTCCTCACCTCCCTCCATCTGACCCGCACTGATAAATATTCATTGCTCTCTTCAGCAGAGGGACTGAATCAGATTTTCACTTTCTGTTTGGATGACGCTCCTCACGGCTCCACGACAGCACAAAATGAGTCCCAGTAGTGGTTTGGCACAAACACTGTTTACTTCTGTGCATCTGTGAAACTATAAAATCTTTCACAGCATCTTCGTTTCTGACTGGCTGCGTTTAAAATTAACGCAATTAACAAGAGCCCCAACAAACTCTCAAACCTCCTGCTTAATTAATCTTTGTGTGGCTGCTGTTAGTTCGGGGATTTTAACCGTGGCTAACAGCCAAATGCAGCTGGTTGAGTTGTGCAACGTTACTTTGGATAACAGCCTAATGTGGCATAATTACAGAGCACATGAAGAGGGAACTAGCGAAGCTGCTTCTGGACTTGCTGAATCTTTCTAAGTGGATTCAGCTTCCCCTGCAGAATGTGCTGGACTTAAGCAAATACCACACAGTACTTCTTGGCAGCCGGAGCAGAACTGAAAGTAGCTTTTTGAATGTGGACCAGTTGGAAATTGAGAAACAAGCCTCGGACAACAACGACGAAAGCCAGTTACAGAGGGGTAACAACCTTGGTAGCTTTCAGGAGCCTGAATGAAGGTGAATCACAGCTCAGAGTCTGGCTTTGCTTTGAGCTTCAGGGTGACAGTGTAGACAAACAAAGGCTGGTGGTGGCCAAGCTGGGCACTAACCAAAACACAAAGCCAGTTACACCCAGGTAACGAAGCGGCAGCGTAGAAAGGGCCCATCTGCTGGAACCAGGCTGAGTTCTGGGTCACCTGGACCACCGCTCTACTGAAATGGTCCAATTCTAGTTTGTACTTAAATGTTTTGCCTCCGACAGCTTTGTGACAAACCACACTTTGCAGCAACACGTCTGTAACCTGATAGAAGACAGAGATGGAGTAGGACAGAAAAGACACATCTCCAGGCAGACTGTTTAGCGGTGCTGATTGTTTCCCTTTTGATTCCTGTTTTCGTGACAGTCCTGCTACTCTCCCATTATTCGCTGTGGGTGTGTGTGATTTTCGAATGCTATATAAAGGCAGCTGGCAAAATCATTCTGTCACATCCCTGGAACCTTTGATTTGTGACAAAACGACACGGCTCGGTGCATGTTTGTTTGTTTGTCTGTGTGTTTCAGCGGGATTCAGTGTGTTCTGACAATTAAAATGAAAACAAAGCAATACGGTTCAGCTTGAATAGAGATTGAAAGAGAGGGTAACGCTGAATGCGGAACACTGTGCTTTCTACATGGCACCGAATGACTTCTAACAACCCACATAATCAGCTGGGTTTGGCTGCAGCCACTGGGTGAGAGGTGGGTACAGGGTGGGACCAGGAAAACCCTGTAGGAGACGGTACGACAGCAGCCAGCTGTACCTCATGAACATCTGGAAACAGTACAAGAGCTACAAGATACAGAAAGTGAAGGATGTGAACGTGAAACATGTTGATGCATTTTGTTGTGCAGCCACCAACCTAAGACATGTAAATATAAACTACTTCATGCGTGTGTGGCTGTAGGAGTGTGTTGGGGCTCACTAATAAGCTTCACACACACTATGAGCACAAACAAGACACACACTTTGGGAGTTAGATGTTTGTTTGTGGCCTGTTAATTAGCCTTGGACAGGAGCAGGGGGCACAACACACACACACGCACACACACACAGATATCTGGGTCCAGCTTCGTAAAGCGTCTGCAGACATTGTTTCTCTTTAGAACTTTTCAGGAACAGAACATCATCAAACATCAAAACAAAGTCTCACAATTGTTCTCCACTTGTTATTCTGCCCTATTCCTGCAACTACTGAGCTGTTTTGCTCTGAAATATGAACTAAAAACATCAAAGCAGAACTTTACAATGCTCCCTGGATGCTGTGGAACCTCTGTGAGAACTCCTGGAACCCATCCAGCTGCTGTGACCTCTTTTAAGACTTGGATCTGTCTCAAGAATCTATTTAAAGATTGCTCAGAACTGTTTCCAGAGCCACGGTAATTTCCTCAAGCACTGCAACAGCATAAACCCAAGGAGGCAGAAAACACCAAGAACATGATGTAAGTAATGAGCAAATAACCTCTAAAAGCTGTTGGTTAGCCGCAGCCTCTGCGAGACGCTAACGTTGGTGCGCTCCACACCGCGGTGCTGCTGTCAGCCCGCCAGGACACACTGCGCTTTCCTCCTGCATATGGTTGAGTTAATGCGAGAGCGAGATCAACAGATGACGAGAGTAAATCTGTTTTCCTGAATCTCGTCCCAGTGTTTGTCTTTGTCTGTTTTAATTAACAGACAGCTGATGGGAGCCTCCTGGCAAACACGGCGCTGCGGACGCGAGTGCACTTTAACCGTTTGGTGATTTCAGAGCAGCGACGTCAACAGAACATCCGCGCTGAGAGGTGATTTGAGGGAGTGAGTCCTGCTGTGCTACAACACTGGCAGGCTTTAAACATTAAACACACATTAAACTAACTTATTATGAAGCCAGCTTCTACTGCAAACCAGTGGAACTGCACATTAGGGTGATTTAGTGGCTGTGTTCACTTCACACCTGATGTCCTACTGTGTGTCTCCATCTGCGTTTCCTTCAGCTTGTCTGCTCGCACGCTGTGCATCTGTTCACTTCAGAGAGACCACGACAACCATGCGTGTGCTATGAACCCGTCAGCAACAGGAACATATATAAACATATGTTCAACAGGACACAGGAAGCTCTTAAATACTGGAGGCTTAGCCACATTAGCGCATTCACCGATGAGGCTGCAGTACCTGGAAAGAACTGAACTTCTTCTAGTTGCACTTCCTTCAACTAAACTGAATAATTACTGGAAGCTTCAGGGTGATAAGGAGCGAACAGCTGCAGCATCATCCTTCTTTCTTCTCACTGTCCCCTCTAAACTTACAAATCAGACGAAGATGCATAAAAAGACAAAACTAAAGTGAGCAAACATGGGACAAAAACGCCACTGCTGCATCTTTATGACATATTCAATAATATTTATGACTTAATATGCCGCAGAGCTTCCCACTCTGGAGCTTAACATTGTTATTCAGTGTATTTTTGCAGCCGGCACAGCAGCAGTAGCCCGGAGCTAACATTCATCCAGACTCAGCACAGAGGACTGAGCGTCTGGGGCCACATCCTGAAGGAAATTAAATGAAACGACACATTCTTCAGCACTGCAATATTTACACTGCAGCTTTTCATTTCCATGGTGAGAGCGAACCCGTACAGCACGGTGATTACTCCACCACTTCTGCTGGTTTGACACTTAAAGGGACAGTTCGGCCAAATTACAACATAACCCTTTCTCCTGCGCCTCCCGTGGCGTCTCGCTGTGCATATAAATTGCTTTTATTGGCATAGTTTGGAGATAGTGAGCCATAATTTCTGCTGCCACTCCAGCACAGACGGTTTGATGTGTTCAGAGAATTGAAAAATTAATGACCAATAACCACAGAAAGATAATTTCTTCCCCTGTCGAGTGGAGGTAGAGGCAGAAATGTAGGAAACTGATATTTAAGCACATGATTAACCCCATCATTCAGTAGAAGACAAAGAACGGGAGGATCTCAACTAGTACTGAACCACGTTGTTCCTAAAGTTGTCAGACACATGATGTACTGTCAACAACATTATTCAGAAAATCCAGATAACACTAAACAAACAGCTGAGGAGCCAGAATTCAAAGCTTCATGTTAACCTGTAGTGGTGGCAGAGTGCAGGCAGCTTCAAACACGATCACCAACATTCAAACAGATTCTGAGGACGATGCTGAGCTGCAGCGAAGCCGAGAATCTGGTTAATAACTCGGGATTAAAGTGACGTGTGCTGAGGCTCAGACCAGCTCTTATCACGGGTTTCTGCTGATCCCGTTATCTCTCACCATGATCGGTGTTTGACTATCAGACTCACACCAAACTAATCAAACGCTCACTTTCTACAGCGCTCTGCTCTGGTTCTGTCTGTGTTCGGTTCCGGTGTGTCCCACTTTCTGTCACGTCTGACTTTAGCGTTTATTCTCTGCATGCTCACACTCCTCCTCTCTTTGTTTTCACCGACTCCAACGTTTACATGTTCATCTCCTTCATCGTGTTTGTCTGTTCGTCATGTATTCGGTAAAAAATATCTGCTGTTGCAGAGACGCTATGCAAACACACAGAGCTCCATTCTGTTTACAACCAGATCGTTTGCATGCGTTAAAGGAGCATTCTGTGTTTTAACGCTCGGTGTTTACTACCGTCTTTTTTCCAGCAGCAGCCTATGAAAGATCATTTCCTAGAAGTGGGTTTGGGCTCAGTGCTCGCTGTGTGTTTTAGCCTCTGCCAGAACACATTTCATCAACAAATTTAGCAGCTGCAGGTGCATCATTTCCTATGAAAGGATGGTGTTTGTCATAAACATTCTTTACAGCTCCACGCTGGTTGTTTTGACGTACCCACACATGACAGGAACGCAACGTGCAAAACCTGAGATGAATCCTAAGCAGTTTCACATTCACAAGCTATCAAGATGTCAGGGAATCAAAGATTAGCTCCTAGAAAGCAGCAGGAGAGGCAAACAAGTATTGTTTACTGATACCAGAGCTGTTGGATCATTGAAATACTAGTTTAATAGTCACGCTGGGAGACTTGTAAAGTGCATCTGGATCCGCTTGTTTGTACTCATATCAAAAGACACAGCTGACACATCCATCACAAGTTTCACTCTGTTGCAATGGTGCAATGTTATGCATTACTTAGCGTAATAAAGTTCCAGGGGGTTGAACATCAAGTTGCTGTGACCGTTTCCTACCTGGTGGCAGATCTCATGGACGACCACCATGGTGAGCTCCATCTGATAGGACGACGACGACACATCTGCGTCCAACAGGATCTTCTGCTCCACGAAGACGCTCAGGCCCCAGTTCTCCATGGCAGCGTAGGGATGTTTGGGCACCGCCAGCAAGTCTGAAAACCACACACAACGCGTAATGGCTTTAAACACACACAACCCCTCCATTAACAGACTCCCCATCAGTTTAGACCAGTGAACCTCCAGCATTTAAATGAAAGGCAGCAGTGGCTCTGACAGGATGACTGCTGGCATCAGGAGATCCCATTCTGCGTTTAAATTAAAGTCATGAGTCATTTTAACAACCTGCCAAAGAAGCCTTTTATCCCCCACAACATGGATATATGGACTTTTTAGGATCAGACTCACACGTGTATCTGGAAGTGGGGGAGACTGGAGGGAAGACATGCAGGAAGGATGCGGAGACACAAACTGCAAGAATGTTGATGTACGTGTGATGTGTACACTTCAACAACTGAAGTACAATAAGCTAAGAGGCAGCACGAATCCCAGCTGTCTTCAGAGGATGAATGTTTTTGGTTTAATGACCGTCTGACCTTTGCTTTTGCCCCAAATACGACTTCATGTTATTTTCTGGACAAAATGCTGGCTGACAAAACAAGAGCGAAAGCGATTGCTTGTGGCCTTTTCATTAGAACATCTGATGGTTGGAGCCCACTGCACAGCGCGAGGGTGACAGCGAACGCAACAGCAGGTAAAACACATGCATGACACACACACAGAAACATGTTGACACTTGCACAGCGAAAACACACAGTGTATCCTTCGCTCGTATTCTTATTGTAAATTAAACCTCTGTGGCGTCAGTATTTTCATCCACTCACAGACGTCACGGCTGAGCTGCACACTGCACACAGCAGCAGCTGTCGCTCACCTCTGTGCCAGTCAGCAAGTACGAACGCGTCTCAATGCAACTCCTCAGTCCACAGGGTGGCCTTGTTTACCCAGCATGCATCTCTGCAGCGGAGTGAAGGCATTCATGAAGCCCCGCTAAGTTAAAGGCTCGAAGGAATGGAGAGTTCAGCTGGAGGTGTCGCGTCTGAACCAATGGGATGGATGTGAGTGAATGTGGCAGAATGACAACGTCTCGCTTAAATGAATTCAGCCGAGTCGGATTAGTGGACATGAGCCCAGCAGGTCGTGTTGTTTACAAGAGAGAAAAATTATTCATGTCAACAAACTTTCTCCCATCGCCTTTTAAGTTTGAGTGCAATCGATGCTTTCATACAGTTTCAGTACATCACCATGACGACTAAAACTCTATCACACATACTGTACGTTCGGTACATAATCACCTGTTTTATGGTCAGAGTTCATTCCGCTGCTGTTACCTACACTAGATCTACATCAGGCCTAAATTAGATTCTCTCTGGCTGCTTTCCCTGCTCTCTGTCTGTGCCTGCGGCCTCTCTTGTATTACCTACTTTGTCTTTTTGTCACAGATTGAAAATATTGTTTTTATTTGTTCACTGGGCTCCACAATGAAGACATGGATTGTGAATGATTAGCTTTATCCTCCGGGTTAAGGGGAATGCTGACTTAAAGGTACGGATCAACTACTCAGCCTCAGTTTTATCATCGCCCATCGTCAAGTCAGATGAACAATGACTGTATCCAGGTGAAATCCAGTAACACAGGTTTCGACTGCGGATCTTCCCTGACACATTCAATCTGAAACATACCTTAAAATCACAAGCAGCAGGTTCTGCTATTTTTACAGGACGAGCTCACCACTGTTAATAATTCACCGCATTATGTTGTCAGTGTCAAGCTGCTCTGACTTCACACACACAAACACCACGACAGCATATTAGCGTTCTAACGCATCTCACGTGACGTCATCCAATCACGTGCCGGCCTCAGTTGTGTTGTAAGTGGCTGACAGCTCATTATTCTCACGACTTGGGCTCAGACTGCAGAACTGATTGGCAGGCTGAGCGGACCTGCAAATGCAATTGCTTTTAAGTTAAGGGGGAAATGCAAATGAGCCTGTTTGGTTTAAGGTGGAATATGCAAATGATACATTATACTCAATAGACATTTAAATTAAAATGAAATGAATCGTTTCATTTTACTGCAGAATGAGCCCTTCAGGAGGTTTTTGTGTGCCAACACACACACTCTCACTACACCCGACATTAAATTCACCTCACATTCTGTCGTTTCTCTCGTGTGGCTGCTGCTCTGGTGTTTCACCTGGATCCCGTCTCTGCCTGCAGCCTCACTTTTATTTCTTGCTTTTCCTTTTGTCAGAGGAGGAATAACTACACATATTTATTCATCTGAGCTACGCAGCAAAACAGAGACGTTGGGTCTGGCTGCAAAATTTCCCCACAGGGTCATTAGCTAAATCCAAAAGTTGAAGAGGAACACCCAGAAGATGTAAGCCGTAAAGACGAGTTACTCATGGATTTGACTGTGGAAACAGTTTAACCTGCCCAGCTTGTGACTTGTCTCACCTTCAGCTTGTTGGACAGATGCTAATTAAAGTCACTGAGAGATGTTGAGCCATACAACCTTGCTAGTTATTCTGCGTGGTTCTGGGTGATTATCACATATGACAGCTGGGACTGGCTGCAGCCTCAACAGATAAGGAGCAGGAGGTTTCCCCACCAACACTAATGTGATGCATTAAGTGCCAGTTTAGGCTCCCATATAGAAGTTAACGATTTCAAAATAGCAGCTTCTTTGACTGCACAGAGTTTGGTGAATAACTTGTTTAAGCTCTCATTGGCTGCATCGGGCGACATAACAGCACAGCAGCACCTGAATACAGGATGCACCGGATGTTGCTGGATGTGTGTGTCATATTTTTCCATCCCGTCTGTGAATCATGGCTGAATCACGGGGCGCATGATGCTGTCGCTGCTGCTGGATGGTGGCTGTAATTGCTCCAGCATCAGATTGGGTAACAGATGCACAGGGGCCATGATTGGCTGCTGTGCCGGCTAACGCGTGTTTGTGTGTTTGGATGTGTCAGCACTTAGCGGACAGGCTCGCTAAATTAGCTGATAATGAATCTGTGTGGACAGACTTTAAATTGGGTCTCTGCTACAGCTGCAAAGACACAAACTGTATCGAAGCAACTGATGAAATTGACTTTTATAGAGAAATACTTGAGAATGTGAACCTGTCTCCACGCTTTGCTAAAAATGCTTCTTGGAGGGAATGTGCTGGCTTGATTATATTTGCTGGCACAGCTTCTACACTTCTGCACAGAGGTGGTTCAGCCCAGCATCCCTTCAAATTACGTCAATTACAGAGTCTGCACCTCATAATTTAAATTCCAAGCAGACGATAATGTGTCCTTTATGTGGCGAGGCACAAATGTGAGTGTGTGGTCTGTTCTTAGTGTGACTTGAAAAGCTCCACTAAGCAGCTAAACGCTTCAGGTTTGGTTCGAGAGGGACGGGTCCGGTCAGAACCATGACGCAGACTCTTAGCGGGACACAGTAACGTAATGCTCCTATTTTGTTTCCAGTATCTTTCACCCTCCCACTTTTGTCTCCGCCTTTCCACTCGCTCTCTCTCTCCTCCCTTGTGCGGTGGAGCTCCAATTATCTTCAGCTCGTTGAGATAAGAGCTGCTCCATATTCAACATTCACAAGAAGTGAGAACGGAGGAGAGAGTCTGAATGTTAAAACGCCTTCACAGCCACCAGACAACCTGCAGCCACGGAGAGAGACGAACCTCCTGCACACAAATAAATAGCTACAGTGAATGTTGCTGGAGGCTGAAACGTTCATTACACGCCATAATATGAGAACGCTGCATGGAATAAACAGCAGGCTGATGGGGTTCCTGGTCGTAGAGGCTTGTCCTGAGGGTGGCGCTAACGGGAAAATGAAAGGAGGGACGTGAGCCGTCAGTTACTTCTAAATTTGGTTGATTAACGCTGCTGCTACTCTCCTGTTTCGAGTGTGTTGAGTGAGGTCCAGCACTGATGTTGGGTTACAGAGTCTGGCTCACAGCTGATGTTCCAGTCCATTGCCAGAGGTGTCAGATGGGGCTGAGGACAGAACTCCAGGCCAAACTGGGAATCCAGTTCTTTGTAGCTGACTTCTTGCACACCGACAACTGGCTAATTTTTATCAACATAATAAAGCATTTGCACAACCCATTCAGCCTGATTTGCCACCTGTTAATAAAGCACAGATGCCTGCAACACCTCCTGGTATGTACATTTAAAATGTCATCATTATCCCATGGCACCAGTTCTAGGATCTAACTGATCCCCACTCTACCTGATCTGAAGCTGTCTTAACGAGGTCTGGCTGAGCGGACTGAAAGCTTCAGCCTTTGCCCACTGGAGAGCTACTGGCTCTAAAGACGTGTAACTGTCAGTCCTGATGCAAACTCAAAATCTCTCTGTTGCTCTAAACTAGTGGAAAATCTATACATGTGTGAGACAGTGTGTGTAGAGGAGAACCAGAGGACAGTGACCATCAGGTCGCCCCGGGCCGCCTGATTGGCTTGGCCCACTGCCAGTCTGGCCAATCAGAGATGCTGATTTCCCCGCAGTCATAAAACGGAGAAATATTTTACAGCCGAGCAGAGACGACCTTTAAACTGAAGTATCATAACACACCTGGAAATGTTTAACGGGTTGTTTTAAATGACCTGTTCAGTCTCATTTAGCCGCTGCTCGGCTGTTTAAGTTATTTTTAGATGTTCTCCTGGAGGTCGACACGTAGCGCCGCCCGTGTTTACGCCGTAGAGATGCTTCCTTTTTATAATTTACTCTATGGAAGCCTATTGCGTGACATGTCAATGACAGTCCCTGCAGATTTGTGGGCTTTTCCATTCTAGTCATTTAAACATGACGAAGAAACCAACCAACTTCATGAAATCATAAAGGCTTTTTCATGACGCTGTCAAACGTCTTCTGTGTCTAAGTCAGGAAGTGAGATGAGGACATCCAGGGCACCAATTAGTGCCCACTGCCATCTAAACCAGACCACTCTGCTGAGGAGCTGATGTTGCTCAACAGCTGTCACACGACCTACAGAGAATTTACCGGCCATACATGCGGTTGCCGTGGCAGAGCAGACGCAGCAAATTTGCAGCGGCTGTTCTTCAGTCGCCACTGCTCCACCTGAGCAATGGGTCATGAAGACGTGACGCCAACGAGCTCGTGTGTGAGCAGAGCGAGTTTCATCCAGCAGCAGATGGGGTATTTATAAAACGTCTTCATCCTGCCTTTCTTTGTGTTTTCGCTCTCACTCCTCCATCTGTGCCGGTTACCCATTCATCCTCCTTTATACTCTGTGCATCTTCTTCTCTTCATTCCTCTCTCTCTCCGTCTGCTCATTTCTCTTTACATTTTGTCACACCAATCACTCCTTCAGTCTGCCATCTGTTTCCCTGTTTCCTCCATCACACTCTCTGCCTCGCCAACTGCGTGTGTTCAGCCGACCCAGCATCAGTCCTGCCCTGGCACCCCGACGACAGCGCGCGCTCTAGATCCAATCAGCCGAGCAGATCTCAGGAAAGCAACAACTGGAGAATTCACAACAATGGATAATAATGAACTTCTTAAATCTGAAATCCATCCCTGCCGCACCGCACAATGACAATATGATATAATTGCATGAATTTGTTGTATTGTTGTGTGAAGTGTTTGCCTGGGTTCACAGATGATGGCCCCAAGTGCAAATTAACATCCACAATTAACCATGAAAGTAAATAATCTCTGAAAAATTTCATCCTAAGTGCATTAACATATTGATTGGCCTATAAAGTGGTACAATTAATCCATAAAGCTGTATATTAAATTACGATTTAATGCAGTTATAAAGAAGGACTTCATCTTGTTCAATTATTTTCTCATTTAATAACCTCCCATGAAAATCTGCAGGTCGAACCGTGTAGATTAATAAATCCATGTCCAGAGAGATGTCATCGTCACTGCACAATTAAAGAGTAATTACGATTTTGTGCACTTACACTGTTAAATAATAGGATAAAATAAATTCTATTCAATTCTTGTATAATAATTGGTATTTCCTGCCTTTGGAAGCTTTGAGTTTAACAGAAGCTGCATCCAGGCTCATGTCTGACACGACGTCACCACTGCTGCACATTTACACAATGCATTGTGATTTAGCAAATCCATCAGAGGCAGACAGATAAACTATTAAACTATTTAATGACCTCATTTTAAAGGCACTATGTCGCTACTGTAAGTACTATTTTTAATCCAATCCTTCATCCATAAATCATCGTCACAACCGTCACAAATCTACCACTTGGACCTTTGAGCGGTGCAAAGACACAGGTTGACTATAATAAGATGTCATCACCGCTGCTCAATTATAAGATTAAATAGGTTTTAATCCACTTATGAAGTTAATCCAGCCTCGAGGCCAATAATCAGGCTCATTATGAGGATGTCGGTGTTGGGCTGAAGTGCTGTCCAGTGGTGTGCACGTAGCTCCAGGCTGAACCAGTTCTGTCTTTAATAACACAAATCTCAGCATGTTAGGAGAGGTTAACTACCAAAGCCCAGAGACACAGAAGACACCACGTACAATACGATTCCCTGTCATCACTTGTCCTTATTCCTCCCTGTGTTTAAAGAAAAGCGTGCGTCATGTTATTCTCAAGCAAAAACATGTAAGTATCACATGAGTCATCGATCATCATCGTCATCAGTCATTCTAGTTGTTCTTCACTCCACTTATCTCTTGGGTTTGATTGAATGAACCCGATGTTCATGAGGCTGGATAATGAACATAATCATAACAGAAACCACATGAGAGAGAAAAGCAACTTTTTCATTTTGCAGGTCTGCTGTCAGAAATCAGCAAACCAAAACAGAACTAAATGAACAGAGGAAGTCGCCGTATTCTAAGAGCCAAGGCCATTAGAAAATGTTAATAGTCCCTGTGTCAGTGAGGTGTGAGAGCAGCTGCACCGCGTGGTTCAGGCTGCAGGAAGTTGGCCACTGAAAACATCTTAGCAAAGAAAAGTGCTTTGTGACTAATGTGATGGACAAGACATTCACACAGATATTAAGACTCAAGAATGCGTCAGGCTACAGCAGCTCAATGGACCCCAACCAACCAACTTCAGAGGAGGAGTGAAGTATTCTGCACTGCATTATCAAACCAAAGTCAGAATCTCCACTGGACGGGAGTTAGTTTAGACAGAGAGGGTGAACATAACACAAACACAAATTTCAAGCAAACAACCCAAACCTCTTGTTTCATCTAATGTCAGAAATGAAAATAATTAATTTTCACATGCCAAAATATAAAACCAGCTGAATGAGTGTTGTCTGTATTTTCTGATAGCGCTCCAGCATCAGCAGCACGTAAGCAAATCTAACTGAAGACTGAACAAAAAGTCTTTCTTTGTCTTTCTGGTCAATTTAATCATGAATCTGGTTCGTGCAGGCTCCAAAGCAGCCCCTGGTGCAAAAGCAGTAACTGGTGATTTTATCTTAGAGGCATGTACAAAACCTGTATGAAGGCAGAAGGAAAAGTGCCCCTGGGACGGTCTCCTTTTGATTAACACCGTACAGACAGAACAAGGAGGAGGCTGACATTATGTATTGATATGCTGCATTAAAGGAAAGGAAACAGACGGATCGATCCTGAGCCAGGACAACCGGTACGCCCAGCTCTGTCAGTTTGGAGGAAACATTACCACCGTTCTGATCAAAAACCTATAACGTTCGTTTTAATGCATCGATTCATTCTCCCCGTCTCTTCTTCTCCTTACTAGACCAGAACACATTTCTGGGACGTCAAGGCTGCGCCGTCGCCTCAGAGACTGTATCGTTCTGACACGTCCTAATTTGGTCATCGACATGTGTCCTAATTTGACCATTTAGCTATGGAGGAGACAGGTAATGACCAGGTGTGTGAAGCTGCATCTGTAACAAGGAACAGCAGAGTGTTTTATCACACACAGCATCCTAATGCCTACATAGGTGTACATTATCCTCTCCTCTACGGTGATGCAAAGCTGTCATTAGCTCTTGGATCTCTCTCAGGGATGCAAACAGAAGGCTGGTATGAGACCCAGCGATGAAGCACAGTAGAGCAGGTGAGGGACAACACATCTGTTGGTAACATTTTTACTGACTCCTAATTTTGCGTCTGCTGCACACAGCCACTAAATCAACCTTTATTTTGTTAGACGTCCGCCCAGCCTGACTCATGAAGGGCTGAAAGCTCTCATTGTCATTTACAACGTTCACGCTTTGTGATTTATACATTTTTCTACACTGATGGAGGATCATCTTCATTCATGTTCATCATCTTTGGAAGCAGCTCACAAAGTTAAAAAGCTCTTTAGGGTGTGAGGGTGCACTCTGCCTTTAATTTAGGAGCACTCAGTCAGGGCAGGACAGTGGCCTTATGGTTTGGCAATTTATTCCCTCATCAACAGAGCAATGCGTGAAACCAGCCACCGGGTCTGAGAACTATGTCCAGGGCAGGAGCCTGAAACGGTTTTACACCATATAAACTCCTGAACCAGGAGAGTGATGGGGTTAAGTGAAATGTAATATAGAAGCCATATAGAAGCACATAGTAAACAAATTTAAATCTCACAGCGAGGGAGCAGATGGATGAGAGAGACGTTACCATGGCAACAGATGCTGGGTCACTGAGGCGGTGAGAGGCCAGTGAACTCTACTCTGGATTCTGTGCTGTTCTATCTCTACACAGACAGCGAGTGGGCGCGCTCTAGAAAAGAACGAAGGTGGAACCGCCGCGAGACGGGTCAGTGCTGGTCACAGGGGGAGGCAGGCAGAGAAATAAACCACGACTCAAAGGGCAAACTTCACTAGTCATGTCAACGTGTTTTCAGTTACACCAGCGCTTGAATAATTAATGAGCCTTTTAAACTGAACTGAGCCGTGTGGAAGACAGGACCAATGTTTGAAGGTAATGAGCCTTGAACCATAGCCCATTTCCAGCACTAATGATCACGCATGATCATTTACAGGTTATCAAACCTTTTCCTACATTCAACAAATCCTATTAGGAGACCAAAACCAACAGTGCCTGTAACCTAGTAACAGGTACCACAGCCTCCATCCCACAGAGCTCCACGGCCGTCCTAAAACTATTGAAGTCACATGAGCCATGCTGGGTGACCTGTTCTTTCATCACCACGAGAACACACACTGTGGTTTATTATACTACAGCCCACAGGCTCCATCCTGCTGTTCACTAGAACTGGGACTCACTAAGACACTAAAATGACCAGATCGGGATCAATCCTTTGCTAAAAATAGTCCAACAAATGCACAAAAGACAACCAGCCGCTGCAGAGAATTAACAATGTAAAAATAATGAACAGAACCCACATCATGACCAAGTCCGTTTCACCAATGACACTACGACCGACAGGTGTCGAGTAGCTTCCTGTCATCAAAGGCGTGAGCTTGAAAAGATTTATCCAACCAAAACACATGAGCTCTCTAGGTTAGACACAATATTACGCAGCAACTGTTAATATACCAAAATAAGTTTTAAGCTCTACATCCTCTAACGACCCAGTTCTACTGCAGAATGACACTTCTACCCTCTGAGGAGTCCGTTCCATGCTCAGTGCTAAAGCAGAACCAGAAAGGCCCAGTTTACGGGCCACCTTTTCTAAGGACACTTCCAAACTTACGTTACGTGTTGGAGCGTTGCTCACAGCTCAGCCCTGTTTCACTAAAGTGTTTTAAAAGAAAAGTTTTAAACCCCATGAAGCCTCATTACTGCAGAGACGGAGGGATCCACTCAGACCAGCGATCAATACTGCAATCGATCAGCGTTTCCTCAGGTGAGCGGGAGTCTGTGTTATTTACTGTGTATTTTTTGGAAAGCGTTGATCTTTTCACCGATTGTCTCTCCTGAACCGTCATCGTCTCCCTGCTTTGTCTCATATGTCTTTGATTTTGGCAGCGGGGGAACACACACACTGAATAAATGGAAATACTCCAGTGTATGTGTGCGCACGCTCGTATGTGTTACATAATGAGCTCTCTCCTCATCTTGAAGTGACACTAAAATAGCTGCTTCAGCTTCACACTGTCTTCTCTGTGTCTTTAAAAGCACCAATTAGAGACATTTAATCACTGCACTGCCTGTCCAAGCAGGTTCCTCCTCTCCGTTACTCCACACAAAGAGAGAGCGGAGACTGTGTTTGATAAATCATGTGGATAACCCCCAGATCCTCTCTAAAGTTCAACTCAACAGTTCATTTCACTTCCATAGTGTGGCAATTTTCAGGATTAGTGATGCATTAAGTCAGATCTGAGACACTCAGTCGTAGATATGCAGCGTATTATTAAGATCTGGGATGGCAGAGTATTTACTAAACTATCGCTGGTTGCCTTTTGCTTGAATGTCATGAGTTCTGCTCAGTAACAGGGTTTACGGTTGTATAATCTCTTGGCAGCTTAAACCGCTGCAGATTCTGGATCTGCTTTGAACAATTTGTTCTCCTCCACACCAACTCACTTATCCGCCTCACTGTTTCACTAGTGTGTGCCATTTAAACTCAGGTTCATTACTCCTGTCTACCTAGAAGCAGTGATCTGTGATTTCCTTTATTAAAACTAGGGCTGAATTTTAGCTACTTAAAGGAGGAATGTTCTGCCTTTGATGCCATATTATGCCACGTTTGACAAAAAATTTATTTAAAGCCAAGACCATGAACAGACTTTAAGGAAAGGCGGATTAAAAATATGTATTTTTTAAACTTGAAAATGGTCTTCTAGAATCAACCGAGCCCCAGAGTAAACTGTGAATTAAAGGATAATACGTTAACAGTCTAAACTGCCTTAAAAAGCCACAGATCAGAGCATCAGAGATGTTGATGAGCTGTAAAGTGGAAGTATGATTTAAAGTAAAGTCCAATTCCAAGTTAAGTCTCAAGTGTCTAATTTACCCTGGGAGCTTTTCATCCAGTCTATTAACTAATGAGGACTCTTGATGAGTGAATACTGTTTCCTGTGAGCTGCACAGACCATCTAGCATCTCCCTCTGTGAATCTCTAAATAAACTAGAAAAAGCATTTCCATAAGAAAATGCACTGTGAATGCTTTATGCTGAATGTATTCCCAATAACTGCTGACTGTAGCTCGAGAGTTTAAAACGTTCTTAAAAGTAGTTTAAGAAAAATAGAAGTGGATAGAATAGGCTTGTACAGGTCCAGAAGAAGTTAAAAGTCTTAAATTTCAAAATAAAGCATAATGAAAAAATATTAAGTAAGTATTAATAATTCAATAATTTAATAAAACACAGGTGAGTTGATCTACACAGTAAAAGTATAGATAACCCCTAAGATATGTTGATTGAATTTTGCAAGATTTTCCTGATATTGCTGAAGCTTAAAAAGCTTTGTTACAACAAGCAGAACATCCAGATTCAATGTGCTGGTAACAAACATCAGTCTGAAGACAGTTGCCTGGACTGGGGTTCGAACCCGGATCTCCCGCTTCGCAGTGCAGCAGATTAACCGCTCGGCCATTTAAGAAACTGAAATCGGCCGCGTCCGAAGGTGTATTAGACCCTCAGCTTGGTACTAAACATCAGTGTAAAATTAGTTGACTCGACCGGGGATTGAACCCGTGGCCTCTGGGTCCGGAGCTTACCACACTATCCACTCAGCCACAGGGCTACTTGAAATTTTTGTACGCGAAGGTCTATAAGAGGATGCAGCAGCTGTGGCTATGGAACGATAGAAACGAAGCCCGCTAAACGGGTTCGTAGCGGCGAAACAGTAACAGTAATCACAAAGACCACCACATCAAATGAAAGCCGAGACTTTAATCTACAATCTTTCATGTCGAAAGATTGACAATTGTTGAATTTACAGCGAGTTCAAAACGATCAATCTGCCTGCTAATCAGGCGGGCAGACGACGCAGAGGCGGCCGCTACGAGACAAATACGGCGAAATTTGTCGGTCGTTCGGTTTTGCCATGTGCCCAGTTAGCAAGTACACAAGTGTCTCTACATTAGAGTGAAAGAATCTTTTAAAAAGAGCGAAAATTGCGGCCGTGGCGACAATTTACAAGTGAAAGTTTATAGAGAAATCGCGGTTTATATGTACTTCATTCTACAACCTGAGTGAGTTTTATGTCGGAAAACTCACAATTGTTGAATCGTCAGCGAATTCAAACCGCTGTAACTGTCAACATACACTGTTTACGGGATCAACGCCAAACAGCTTAACAGGGTTGAATTTTAAAACACCTATAATGCAATTCTTAGGAACAACCAGAAAACGGCGCTGTAAGTACACGAAGCTTTCAAAGCATTGTTACAACAAGCAGAACATAGATGCCTTGAGCGGGATTTGAACAGGGGTCTCCTGCGGGTGAGTCCAGTTGCCCTATACAGATTCCCATTCATTTTCAATGGGGCAAAAAATGTGAAAATAGCTTAATATTTCAAAAAGTATAATATATATCAAAAAGTTGTATAGAAGCAGTCGATTCCTAGAATAGCTGCACATTTTGATATTTGAATGGTTCCTATAGCTCAAATAGTGCAAGTAGAGTTAGATGCCAAAAAACGGATGGAATAATAAATATAATAATAATAAAGATTAGGAAAACAATACTGTGAATGCTTTAAAGCATTCACAGTGATAAGGAATCTAAATCATGTCCAAAGAAAACTGGAGGCAGGAAGTACAAAACATTCACGTCTGTTTGTTCTAAAGATGACGCTTCTAAGATGAGCCAACACATCTGACAGCACCGGTCTCTTCTTTTGCTGCCAGTAAGGAGACATGCAGAGAAAGCTCTGTTCCTCCATACGTTGAATCACTGCTCTACATATCATACACGTTTCAGGAGGCCTGTCGGTGGACACTGAGAAGCTGCTCTAGGTTATAACCTAGTGTAGGTTGAGCTGACACCAATAACTACACGCGACACAACGATATTAAGTCTGACGATCTTTGGTCTGTGTACTGAAGGGACAAACAAACCAGTAATCATATTGACAGACAGATCTCTTTCATCAGCGAGGAGACTGTAGTCTAATCTACCTAAGACTCTCCCTCCACTGGAGGCTCCTCTGAAACCTGCTGCTTTCCCACACAGAGATTAAGCGATGACAAACTGTGTTCACTCACCATCTGTATCATATACAGGCATAGAACCTGATTCATCTTGTTTTGTCTGTGCTGTAAAACTGCACCACTGTGCAAAAAGCAGCTCATGACACGCTCACAGGACATTAGATTAGATAGATATGGTGGTTTCAAAGAACCACACAAGAACGGGACAAAATGAGCCAAACCAACAACTGGGTTAGTCTGAAGAGAAAAGTTATTGTTATTTGCCTCTGAGCGCAGCTGGCGTCATTATTGTGAATAATCATCTTTTATCAAGACAGGCTCCTCTCAATCCTCGCTGCACTCATCACGTTCTGGTTTTGATGGAAGGCATCAGTCTCAGCGGGGAACAGCACTGATGCTCTAATCAACTCAAATGACCGGTTTAAAATCAAACGTCTTCTGGACAGTTCTGAGTCTGTGCTTAGTGACCAAGATGCTGCACAAACACTCATTTGTTCTCAGAGATTCCCTCACAGGTGCAAACCTCATTCAGATCCACCTATATTTTCTGTTTCCATGATGACCTACAAACCTGAAACTTTACATCCTTTGAATAAAAACTGGGTTTGACTTCCACTAAACATTTTGAAATTGAATATACACGGAGAATCACCAGACTTCTGTCAAACAGTCAGTTGAGAATAATAAAGTGAAAGTGAAGCTTGAAGTGGTCCTTGAAAGCACCAGGCTCTGAAAACAGGGAACCGGTACAAGAAGCACAGTCACACAGCTAGACAGAAAAAGCCATTTGAGAACATCCACCAACAATTCCATACAGTGCTTTGTTTCAGTTCAACAGCAGCGATGAGCTTGTTAACCCTGAACCTAATGTCTTTCTCCCATCCTCTGCAAAATCAATTCACCATGGTATCTCCTCAGGATCTGAGACGCCGAGGCTCATCTGTGACTGTCGTCCTCCAGCTCTTTGGAAATAATCCCTTTAAACTGCTCTCAGAGGTCTTGGATGGTTTTGGCTCTGCTGTGTTCACTGCTGGAAATAAATTCCTAACCTCTGGCTGTTTCCCAAAGTGCTTTGAAACATAAACTGTGTCCTAAAGAGCCCCAGCGTTCATCCATCCTGTCCTCTGAACCACAGACCAACCTCTAAATTACTTTCAGAGCAGAGGTCACACAAAGAAATTGTTGCTAAAAGACTTTGGGAGTCGATAACACTGATAACATCTTCATTCATTTTCTGACCGCTTTGTGCCAGCAGCACAGAAACAGTCATGAGAGGCAACGCACTCAGGACATCTGTAAAGGACATAAAGGCACTAAGTCGGATCTGATAGAAGACGACTTCGTTTAAAAGCAGCCGTTTAGTCTGAAATGTAACCTTCAATATCACTTCATCTGAACAAGGCTTGAGTCTATTACTACCAATTGTAAAATAAGACAATGTCCGCTACAGTCCTCCTTAACGTAGTCCTAAAGAAATTGTAGGAGATGTGCTCAGGGCTGGCCAGGAGCTGGAAAGGTAGGCAAAGAAGAAGGTGGAAACACGAACTGACTGAAATATGGTTCAAGCTTCCTCAGATGGAAACGCTCCAGATGTCCGAGACATCACTTTATAAACAGTCCTGCACAACTTAGACCGACATATCTGACATCTGTGGACCTTCCACGAGCTTCGCTAGGTTTCAGAAGAAAGTTGTTGTGAGAGACCTAAGATGTGAGGTTCAGCTGGGTAGAGGAAAAGTCTCTTCTGCTTTGTGGAGAATTAACGCTAAAGTCGTTCAAACTGCTCAGAATGATGCAGGCGTGCTGTTGGACTGGAAGAGACCTCAGCGCTCAGCTTCACTGAGGCAGCAGCAGGCAGACAGCTGACTGGCCTGCAGCTCTGTGTGTGTGTGAGCGAGAGAGCGCAAATGTGTGCGTTTGAGTTTGGTCCATCTGTTGTTGTGTGTCACCCTGAGGCAACAGCATGAGCGAACGAGCAAGAGACAATGAGGAACAAAGAAAAGATGGAAAGAAAATATAAAAAGATGCACAAGTGAAGGGAATGTAGGTGTGTTTCTGCGTGTTTGTGTGTGTGTTGGACCTCAGGCGGGACTGTCTGTGTGTCTCTGTGGATCCCAGATGGAGCCAGAACTCAACAGAACACATTAGTCCACTTGGCGTGTTCACACACACGTTCAGACAAACTCAGATATTCAGAGTAATTCTCCTGACACTCGGATCACCTGAGCCTCTGCTCGCTCTGCTGCTGCAAGATTTCTGCTCCACTGGAAAAGTCAAATGAATTCCTATGGAAGCCCGGAGAGGCCCGTTATCCCTCCTTTAGTTATCTACACTTAAGGATTGAAAAGAATGGGGTAAGACCAACTCCCCAGCTGGGACCAAGAAGAGAAGAATATAGTAGGTATAGTTAGAATAAAAAGGAAGAGAAGAGGAGGAAGTTTCATGTCCTGAGCTACAGATCGTGGCTCAACAAAGACTTTTCAGAAATTAGTCAGAGCCCTTTTGTGTTTGTGGAGATTTAAAGATGAACGAATAAAACCATATTCCCCATCTATTTTCATTCACAAGCCTGATTACAGTTCTACTCAGTTGTTCATTGAGATGACGGATGATGGAAACGAGGCTCTAACTTACAGTAGCTACCACTGGACAGACAAAGATGAAGGCGCTGCTTCTTTAAACTAACCCTGTTCATGATCATGTTGCTCGTTATCGCTGCGTTACTAAATTAGGTGATATTATACTGACATCACTGTGCTGCAGCATATTTTAATCAACTCCACTCTTATCTCTTTAACCGCTTGCTCGTGTGATATTTATCAGCTGTTGTTTTCCTGTAACATTTTCTCCAAATGGTAAAAATTTTATTTCATCACTTTATATCATACTCTCTTTGTCCTGAGGCAGGTCTCAGCTGTCAGCTCCTAAGTCCCGGCTCCAGACTGAGCTTTGCACTCAGGACCTCTCAGTGTTCTTGCCTGAAGATCTGAGGTTTGCAGAATCACTGATCTCTAAAACACTGTTGTAGTTCATAAGGAATAGGCTGGGCTGGTCCCACCACACTCACACAAGCTGCCCAGGTTTAGTAAAGCGCTGAAGAGGACGGCTTAGAGCTGTGGCGTCACGGTGATTAGTTTTATAACATAGCAGCTTCCTTAACATGTGGTGTCTATGCTCCAACTGAACTGTCCGATTTAAGAGGAGAGAAACGTTCCAGTAACCCTGCACTCCACCCCACACTCATCAAACCCTTAGAAGCAACTGAGACCCGGCATTGCGTCACCATTACTTTCCATTTTCACTCCACACGGTACAGCTATACGTACTTCTTCAAGAATATGTCTTGTACAAAGCTCTAAACTGGACTGGGATCAGTTCCTCTCCTCATGCAGCGAGTCAGCAGATTTAAAATTGTGCTCAATTTGCTGGAGAAAACACATTACCAACGGGTTTACACCTTAAAAACACACATGTTAGCACCAGGAGTAAATGGGACTGAATTGTTGCCTGACTGGTCTCGTGAAGGTGAGAAGGACAACTGGATCTTTACCAAACCTCTGCCTGAGAAGCGCAAACATCCGTGAATTTATTGCCTCTACACATAAGATGTTAAGACGAACAGACAGATGAAGACACTTGGACTCATCAGTGAGACAAAAACTAAACGGCTCTGACTATAATTCGTTATACAAAGATCTGTATCTCTGAGCGTTCGCACAGAGCGGTTCTCCCTCGGTCCCTTTAAATTTATATCTCAGCTCATCATTTCCCTCTCGTTCTCGGGGGAGCTCGATGCCCTGCATGACAACAGATGGGGCCCTGAGGCTCTGGGACCGCACACACACACAGAGCTGCCAGCAGAGGAGTAGGGTAAGAGGCAAGCTGTGGAGAAGACTGATGTCAACATCACGCACTCTGAGAACCCGTGGTGGTGTGGATATATGTAGATGAGCAGTGCGGACGCACACAGAGCACATTCATAATGGAAGGCTGCACTCACACACAGTTGGAAGAGAAACAGAAAATATCTGACTGAATTTAAAACAGAAAATCTAATCAAAACAAGAGCCCACACTG
This sequence comes from Macropodus opercularis, assembly GCA_030770545.1. Taxonomy (NCBI): domain Eukaryota; kingdom Metazoa; phylum Chordata; class Actinopteri; order Anabantiformes; family Osphronemidae; genus Macropodus; species Macropodus opercularis. The sequence continues at coordinate 866,582 of CM061108.1, forward strand.
GGCGTTTGTGTTGACCACAGTTCAGCACTTGAGTTTTCAGCTAATGGGGGTTTCTGAACAGCGAGCTGCGAAGACGTTCGGGGACCTGGGGACTCGGTGTTTGGCCCAATAACTACATCCATCCATCTATCAATCTGAGAGTCTGGCTCCGGTTCAGGACCACAGCGGCAGCGCAATGAGTAACAAAAGCACCCAGACATGAGGGGATGTGTAGTTGCCCTGGTGGTTCCCAGGTTTGCCCTGAGGTCCTCTACCAATGAGCCCAGCCTGAAAGCAACGTGACAGCTGATCACTCCACACATTACCTAAAACCTGCAGTCTAACGCTCAAGAAGCAGTTTCTCCTTCAAAAGAGAAGGAAAGCACAGCAGCATCTCTGGAGCCTTTGTGACCTGGGTTTTGTAACATATGATAATTAGTAGTGTTTAGAAACATAGGAGCGTCGCAGAGATTAGAGAATATTTGTCACAATCTGGTTGAAGTGGAAAGCCGTATCCACAGACATGCTCCACGTCTCTGAGACTAAAATAAAAAGATGTCTGATGTAAATGATCTCATGTTGGCTACTGAACACTGGCGCTGGCCCACGTATTGTTGCCAGTTTTGGCTGTGTTTTAGAAAAGTGGGCAGGAGTTGGTGTGGAGTGAAATCAGCTCTAGTTAGCAGCACACGGCCGAGCTTTAGGCAAACGCTGGCACCTGGAAGCAGACGAGCGCACTTGGATCGATCCTGGCGCTTCATCCACCGCAGGTTTGGCACGACTCCCAACATCGGGCTTATTGAAGGACACGGGTGAGCAAAGACGTTTCTGCTTCACAGGTCTGAAGCAGCCTGACTAGTGATGCCATGTGATGCTTGTCAGAACATTTAAACCAGCCATTCATCTTGTGACCATTACATTTCCCAACAAAGCCTGTGTGTCCACGCAGGATGTACGGGTGGTGGTGACACACCAGGAAACAACAGAAAGAAGACGTTCTGCCAACTACAGCTGTCCGACAAACTAAAACCTAGCGACACCGACAAAACCTCATCGCCATCCAGTTGACGTGTCGGCATCAAGGTCTTACTCGTCATGATGGCACAGGATGTAACCTCACCTTTAACTCAGCATGGGTCTGTTAATGGAGCTAATATCAGTGTAAAGGTCAGGAGGGGAAGAAAATATCACACATGAAAACAAACAGGCGGTTCTGACTCAAAGTGAATATCTAATGTGATGAATGAACGTGGACAGGAAGTCTGTCAGACGGCACAGTGATCCTATTAGCTTGTTTGGGGGTGGAGGGAAGAAACGTATCATGGTGGTACGGCTAATTGATTCTGGCAGGACCCAAGTGTAAAACACACAAAAAAGTATGGAGTGGAAGTAGAAGAAGAAGAGGAATCAGGAGGAGATGAAATTTGACTACTCTGACACGATTCATTAGACGGGATGAGAGAGAAGGAAGTGTAAACAGCAAATGTGCTTGCACTGAGGTGTGCAGTCATTCAAAGCTGCTGTGAGGCTGAAAGTTATACAGCATGAAGGAAACTGTTGCCCAAACAGAACAAATGATGATTTCACCAAATACATACCGTCCATAAAGCTTCCTGGGGACAAGGATGGATGAGTCTACCAAGCATCCCACACATAGAAGGAAAGCACTGCTAATAGCCTCAGATCAAGCTTAAGAGATGAAACAGAGGAGTGGTTGGAAACCTGAACTGAACAGCTAACCACCAGTCAGAGCAGCGAGCCGTGGAGCCAGACTGGGTCCAGACTGGGTCCAAGCTGCACGCTGACTCCAATTTATCTGCTACTTTATCTTACTTCCGTTTCGTCCTCGTTTAGCTACCACACATGCAAAGTGAACACCAGCTCGTTAGTTGGGTTCACATACTCAGGACCAGGTCTGGCCCAATAAATAAAAATGAAACAAACACGTAATTATCAGGAATCTAAGAAGATAAAAAGGACAACAGCTTTACAAGAAGTGACTGAGGTTCCAGTCTGAAGTCTAATCACTGAATAAAACTGATGTCAGGGCACAGTGATAAAACCTGTGGCAGTTTTAAAAGGACAACGAGCTGGCTGACTTCCCTAAACAAGCAGCTCAGGAAGGGGAAGCTGTTTTCTCTCCTAATTTAGATCAGCAGGGGGATAAGGAAGTTTTCATCTAATGAAACTTGACAGGAAATCAAACATCAGAGGATCAGCAGCCTTACCTAGCTTGGGCAGCGAGTACTGCACTTTAAAGTAGGCCTGATAAAATCCCAGAAGCCTCTTGGTGATGTGAAGAGCGTAGTCCCCTGCTCCACTGGAAATGGCATCTGGCCGTGCGTAGAGTCGGATCTAAACAGAGCATATACAGAGAAAAATGTAATAAGGCCATTTTAATAGACAAGGATTTGAACACAGATGCAGAGATGAAGTGGAATTAGTGCGTGGAAAATAGAATTAAGCCAGGCTTTTCAAATCTATACAAAGAAGGAAATTAGATTTGGTAGAGTTTACTATCAAATCCACACAGAGACAAACAGCGAGGCACAGAGGAAAGAACACAGTCACATCGGGTTCTAGTTCACATCTGCAGAAACAGAAATTGAATTTGTGTTTTAGGCTCCAAATGTGGACAAAGACAGAGAGACATGAAATGAAGCCAGTGTAAGTGAGGTCAGGTCCACAGAGAGAGCAAGTCAATCAGCCTGAGACCGCAAAATAATGAAGTCGGGTCGAGTTTTGTTTCATTCACAGCCGGAGGAGAAACACAAACGACTTTTAAACCAAGACAAAAAACTAAATTAAAAAAGGAAGTTACAGTTGTCGCTTGAGTCCCATTTCAAAGGTTGTCACCGTCAAAGGCGAGTGCACCTGTGATGCTGAGCGTCACTTCACTGCATAGAACAAAGCACTGAAAGGAAAACGCGTCTCAACTGATGACGACCGGCTCTTTTACAACGTGCATCCGTCTGTCACCAACACATGAGCTCGTCAGTAACCAGTCTGCCAGGTCGCATGAGACTTTGTCCTTGAATAAGGTGGCAAATCTCTAGAAATGTGGGACCAGATCTCTGCTTTGTGTTCGTGAGGATCACGGCGTGTAATCAGGATAATTACATGCTGGGTGGTCACTCCACAGACATCACCCCTGTGAATGAAACATCATCTACGTCTGCCTGGACCCTACTTCAGCTCAGAGTAGAAACAAAGATAAACTCACTGCCGGCTGAAGGACGACTGGCTGGTCATCAAACACACACAGAGACAGCGATGCAACGCACACGACTCGTATCATTTGTCACATGGAGGCACACGGTCACATCGTGATGTAATGCTGCAGCATCACTGCTGTCGTATGGCTGGCACACACAGACCAACACTGCAGACCCAGTAACGTCTCCCCGCTGTCTCCAGCTTCTTTCCACTCATGCTTTCACACAGATGCTGTTCATTAAACCTGAATCTACACCACATCACAAAATCTACAGTTCAACACATAAGCAAACAAACAAACTGTGTGTGGAGCAGTCAACCCTAACAAAATAAAGATCATTTCATCAAGCACACTAGTGAAGTCCAAGTATCCTCCCCACCCATACTTTAGGAAGGATACTTGTGGTATAAGTGCACTTCTTCCAGACTTCTTAGGACTGGATTCAATACTAAATAGTGACCAGATAAGCTGCAATGAAAGCCCAGCCAATATAAAAACATAAACACTCAATAATCTTTGTACTAAAACTACCCTAATCCTTCAGTCCTTCTCCTCCTCAGTTCTCCCAGCAGGTCAGATTTTTCTATAAAAATTCAAACTTTCTAAAGCTCCTCTCCTCTTATTCCCCATATTCTGCTCCCTCCACCAGAACTCATCTCAGAGCGCGGCAGACAGCAGAGTGAATATCTGCTCTCAAAGTGGAGGCTTTATTGAAATCGTAGCCTTTTTTTCAGAGGACTGGCAGCGAGCTGTTGAATTGAGTATCATCTCCTGAGGATTCCTGAAACGCCTGCAGTCATGTTCTCCCAGGTGAGCAGAAACCAGGACGCATCACGCTTTTCAGTGGGGGGGAGCCGGTCTGTGTGACATTCTCACTTCAAACAGTCTCCGAGGACAGAAATATGCTGCTTCAACTGAACCACAATCATCGCACGCTGGCTCGTCGGTTAGCGCGGCTGCCTCACAGGAAGAAGGTTTTGGTGCGAGCGTAACGGCCGTGTGGATTTCCTCTCACAGCCTCAAAACATGCAGGTTCGTTGAAGCGGAAGCTTTAATTGCCCCAAGGTGCACATGCGAAGGCGTGGTTTCTCAGCTCTGTGACAGATCTGTCCATCTGTGTACTTTACCTCTCACCCAGTGCATGCTGGGATTCACCTTAGCTCTCACCCTTCTAGCTGTTTAGTATATGAAGGCACAAAAAACGGCCAGTGACAAAGTCGGGCTCAGTCACATTACTCACAAACCTAGAGTAAGTCTATTTAGTTCCAATAATTCACCATTCGACGCAAAGTAAATTCCACCATCTTCTATAAAGCCTGGGCACAGGAGCCATCGGATCAAACCTCTCTCATGCTTGAGTCAGCAGTTCACTGCAGGTTGGTAGAAAACAAAGTTAATAATAACAATAATAATAAATCCTTTTGTAAACATAAGCGTTGACATCGTATTTTTTGGATTAATAAACTGGGACAAAAGCCCATGAGTTTTAATTGTGATGGATTTGCTTTGAGACTCACAGATAGAAAACGCTGAGGCTGACAGAGCTTATTATTACTTCTCTCTAGGATAGTGGAAACATTCCGGCATCATCAGGGGACATGAAGCAGTAAGTCAAGAGTTTCTTTGAGGCACTACACAGGTACGTGGTGCTTTGAGCAAACATGCTGATGTGTAAAAGGTAACTTTCACCAAAGTCATTCTCTTATTTTACTCTTCTTAAGAACTAATATGGGCTAATTATTCAGTGAAAGCAAAACAAACGATGAGTCATCCTCTTGGAACCATGCACGTCGGTGTCAATCCTTTAAGTGGATCTATTTCAATAAACCGGCTGGCAGAGCTGTAGGTAAAGCCCAGGTGTCATTAATCCAACTTCAGTCTTGGCCAAAGTAGTGGACTGATGGAGTCACACTGTGATCCCTAGAGCACAGAGCAACAAATTAAATTATCTGCATGTCTTGTGTGTTATTATTTGCAATCAGTCTTGTAAACCTGCTCCTCCCTTGTCTAGCAGAGATACCGTTGACTGGATTGTACTTTGCCATCTTGAATTAAACCGCTAGCACTTTCTTCAAATACTTCACGGTGTCATTCAGGAGGATTTCTCCCCCTGAACCGCTGTGAAGCTTTTAAGGAGAAGTAGATTTACAGCAAACAAAGGCAGCACATCGTCACTACAAGCTGGAGGAGGTCAAAAAAGGGGCTTTGTGCCAAAAAAGCAATGTGAGCAGAGAAATGCTGTCTCCTCTCTAATAGACTGCTAAATAAAGGCAGTTCAAGCACTTTGGCCTCTATAAAAACATTGTAGTGGGTACAGCGTAACTGTCAGTCTCTCTAACACCAGTCAAAGCTTTGACAGCGCTAGCAAACCTGGTCTCAACTAGAGTCACACGCGTGTACAGCACCATTCATGCAATACAGCAGCATCTACTCTGCATCAAATGCTCCATCTGAGAAGAGAAGCTCCAGTTCCAGCGTTGATTAGTCAGCCGACCCACTTCAGAAAAACAAGAACTATAGTGTTTGACACAAAGATGAACTCCATCAAAGTTTGTGCAAAAAGTACAGCAGCACTAAAAGCGCACATAATTGCACAAAATACCCTTATTATCCTCCACTATCTTCTCGCTCTGTCATGTATTTAACTCTTCTTTATTTTCCCATCGTCCTGTTGTCGTCTCCATTTCTCTCTCCTCACTATCATCCCTCTTCGCCCCTCTCCCCTCGTTATCTCTCCACTCGTCCGTGACATCTCTCGCTGCGTTCTGTCGCTCTGTCTGTCGCCCTTGGATGATGGATGGGGTGATGGACACTCAGTTGCCACAGTAATTTGATGGATGGTTTAGCAACTGATACGAGCACAGAGCGAGCAAACCCGAGTGTGCACACACAAAGTAGACAACAGTCTCCTGACGGCGTATGCGGGTCCTCGACTGTGAGATCAACCGGCCTCGGACGTTCACCGCTAACGCCATGAAACACGCCTCTGACCCATGACTGCAGCGCTACACATCTGTCCAATCATCTCAGCACTTTCACTGACGCCGCCGCCGTGATAAAGAGAGACGGCCCGAGAGCTGGAGCAAGGATAACAGTCGCTCCGTCAGTGTCAACATTGTAGATGGCAGAAAGACTGGAGCATGAAAAGAGAGCTTCTGGTGAGTAAAACTAACTGGCCCCCAAAGACACCCCCCCAGGCTAATGTATACATTTTATCTGGCATTAAGTCAAAACTGTCAGAAAGGTAATAATTCAACTCTATGTCTCAGCCAACAACATTAAAAGCTTTGCCCGTATTTGCACATTTCAGACATGCCTGTTGTGATGCAGTGCTGGTTCTGGTGGTCACCGGGAAACAGAAAGGCAGCGTAGTGATTCCGTTCTATGTTGTCTTCCGTTTCCCATACTCATGTCTTTTTAATGCCAGTAATATTTAAAGGCCTGAGGATGTAAAACTATCCAATATTTGGGGAGAGAATTAATACAAAGCTTAGAGTGAAACATCAATTCTGTGTAGCAGAAATATTTTTCTTGTTCCTTTCTCGTCAGCTTGTTTTTAGTCTATGTTCCCCGTCAGGGAATTAAATAGAAGGGTTATGTTTATCTTAAACTCGAAGCAACCATCGGAAGAAAACGTGGGAAAAACAAATCCTTGAAAACCAAGAACATGTTCAGTTGAGTATCTACTACACTAATAACGTAGGTGGTGAAACTGATGACATAATTAGTGATAATACTAGTTTGTTAGTTTTGGAGTTGAGAGTCTGGCCCACATGGCCTAACTTCACCTTAGGACACTCAGTCTTGCTATAATAATGGCTGTTACATAAAAATCAAATGGCGAAGTGACCTTTCTGACCCACCGTATATTACCATTACAGGACATTAATGAGACTTTTATTATCATTATGGTATGCTAATGTGACATTTAATGGTAGACTGTGGCAAAGGAAAAATGTCAAACGGTTTCATTTACTTCCCTTTTTCCTTACCGACATCATGTACACGTCCACCGCTATGCTACACCCACACTATGCTACAGTTGTGCAGTATATCATCAGAATAAATTGTGCAACTCGTCTTCCAGCTTTGTGTATTTGACCACTGGTTTCTGCTGTAAAAGCTCATTGTTTTCTTTGCAATGTAAAACAAAAACGTTGCCAAAAATCCACCATTAAATATTAATGTGCTTTATCTTTTCCTCCAAACTGTCAGTATATTGAGAAATGTTAATGTAATGTTCTCCGTCTCAGCCTTTTCATTTGTGTCGGCAGATGTGCTGACACTAACCTGCTTCAGATACAGATGGTGATTAGCTGCTAGATAAACACCTACAGTCTCTGCTTTATGACGCTGAGAGCCTGTGAAATGACGCCAGAAGAAGGAATAACAAGCTAAACGGCGGAAAGATGGCGAATGTATTGGACCACAGGCTGATCAGCGGGTCATCACACAGTTTGTTTGTTTGTATTCTGTCAGACTTTAATCCTCCCTGAAGGGAAAGCGCCTCATTATGGGAACAGAGATTTTGACACACATTACAAAGACAACACAACAGGAAGACAAAGAGCTGTTTATGGAGGAGGAGAAATAAAAAAGACAAAAGGAATTAAGAGCTGACAATGAAGCCTGAAAGGTCTGTCGGCGCAGCTCAGATCATCTGAAAGAAGGAAATGATCCTTTTACTCCCAGACCTTATGTTTTGTTTACAGTGAGTGTGCTGTTTCACATTGAATTAGCATCTTGTTTATCACGATAAAAGCAGTTTAAGGTGCCAAATCCTGCCTAAATTACTTCCTAAGCACCATCTCAGCTCTGGCCTGTGATTTTCTGACTCATTACTTGTTGCGATTTCACATTGAAGGTTTGTATTGTTTATCATCACAGGAATCTGGCCAGCTGTTTCAAATTATATCACACCATCAAATGCCTATTATCAGTGGAAGTTAGTGCTCGGGAATTACGCTTTAACCTCCAGCAGCTGCAGCAGAAAGTCTGCAGAGGGTGGAAGTCCAGGTGGATGATGGGTCAGCTAAACGCAGGGGTTTAAACAGGACACAGCTGTGTCTGCTGGAAACGACAGACGGATGTGTACGTCTGGATGCACAGCATGGCAGCAGCATATCAGTGTGAGGGTAAACCTGACATTAATACACTCAACTCCTGCTCCGAGTTCAGGCTTTGCTTTTCTTTCTGCTGTTTCGAAGGACGGAGGGATCAACATTTCTGTCAAATGAAGCGGCTTCAGCAGTTGTGAAGAGGATGGAGGCATGTTTTATTTCCTCTGTCACATAAAGCTGTTTCTTTCAGAGGTGTGGAGGAGGATGGAGGAATGAGAGGATTAATGTTTCTGTCAGAGGAAGCTGCTCTGCAAACAGACAGCAGCGTCGGCACTGCCTTCAGGCTGAAACAAGGATTTTAATACGAGAGCAACGCTGTAACGGAGACACAGAAAGCGCGTCCTGCTACCGTGTAAATGTAAAAGAGAAGAACCGCATGTGCTGCTGCTCTGGTCTCTTTCATGCACGCTTATTGGTCCCTAAATATAATTACATCCTCTTTTGAGCGTTGTTCAACCAGCACAATCTCCCACTTAATCGCAAATCTGTCATTTCAGTGTTGTGGCCAAATTTGGCTGGCGGAGAAACCGGGTCCTTATGAATGATCAGGACCTCATGCGCGTGTTAACGGAAGAAAGATCATCAAAACAAATATTAAATGATGGTGAGCAGTGAGCTGTTGAGTGTGGTCGCGTCTTTTTCTGGCGCTGCGGGACAACGATAGGAGTGTGTCCATTATCAGGCTAATTCCATCATAGTCTTTCCCTCTTCAATTCTCATGCACTGTGCAGCAGAGTGATGTTCGTTTTTTTGTTGACTTTAACTGTTGTGATTCTTTCTGCTCTGATCTGTGGGTACTTGCTCTGCACTAAAACATCAGGCAAAAGACTTTTGCAATTTATATTAATGCTTAAGAATAAGAATTGTCTTAGTACATTTGGAAGCAGCCTAATCTCTAAGTAATGTCTTCCACAGCTGTAAGCCCAGAAATTACCAAGTAATTCACTTATCTCCTCCATCTTGGAAACATCAGCTTTTAAGTACAGTCCACTCAGGACACTATGACACCAGCTCACCGCTGTAGCGTAAGGAGGTGATTAGAGGCTTTAGACACCACCGTAGGTTATTTATCTGTTTTTAAGCTGAACTCTTCTAATGCTTTGGCCCGTCCCTCATTCAAAATGCATTTAAAGCCAGACTGTGTTAGGTGCGTTCACTTGACATCTTTCTCTCTATTTTCACATTTTCTGCACAACTCCTTTGGTTTGATGCTTTCTGTAAAGCGTTTCAAGCGTAGCCCTGACAAAACAGACTTAAGGCATAAAAAATACATTGGTTCACATTTAAGCTTGTGACATGCAAACTGCGTCGACAGCGGGATTGATTCGCATAGAAGCGTATCGTTTGCTTGACACAAATGCATGTGACACACTGTGCAGACAGTGTCACAGTCCACACACCCCGGATGCAACTGAGCCTCACACTCGGCGTCGTTTGTTTAAATGAAACTGATGTGTTATTCGCCCTTCCTTGGTGACAACGTTGAGCCTGTTTACGTCTGTGCTGTGGCTTCAGCTGATGCTCAACCATGTTTGTTGGTCTGTCTCTGCTGTGACGATGTAGCAGACTAAAACCAGGAATTACTCATCTTTAAATCGAACCGTCCCTCTGCTGTTTACATGACCCGGCTCAGACATTCTGCCTCAAAAAACAAACTGCTCCGCACCTTGATATTAGTTTAAGATGGTGCGTGATGAGCGCGTACTGACAATAATACTCTGAGGCTGTAATACTTACTGAGGTGGCAAGTACTGTAAGTACATCTGAGTACAATTTGGAACTACTCAGACTTTACTTGAGCATTTCTTATTGAAGCAACTTTTACTGTTCCACAATACAAACGCATTATTATTAGCTTTATTCAGCTGGTGTCCATTCCTTCAATAAACAGCCAACAAATGAATGCTGATGTAATATCTACTGTCAGTTGGTGTTGATAGAAACAGACACCGGTCGTCATTGTCATATTCACCTGTGACATGAATGTAAAATAAGGATGGTTTTAATCTGATGATTAAAAACTAGAAAGGCTAAAAATTCATTATGAAAATCTCACAAGTCGGGATGATTCCACTGCAGCAGCACTCACACACCCACACCAAGCTAGAGCCGTGTGACGGCTATAAATTACCCACATATCATTTGCTATTAAAGCAGCATTTCACCAGAATTATCTTTCAGTAACGACGAGACGTGTGTGTCTGTCTGTGTGTGTGTCGGGCCTGTGAGTTTTAGCTTTAAAGTGTCGTCCTTGAGTTTCTGGCAGACGAGATGGATGAGCTGTAATTAAACTGATAGAGTGATGATGGGAGGAGGGGAAGACGAGAAGGAGGAGAACAAGGTCGCGCATGTATTTGTCCTTGTATGAGTAGACGGACGCGTGTGTGTGCATATTTCTGTTTTAAATGTTATGCTTGTTGCAAGGATGGTATCAGCCCAACCAGCAGACGGCTTTGACTTCCAAATCAGAATCATAACTGACACGATAAACAAAGTGAGACAGACAGAACAACCGCTGCTCCTGGGTCTGCTGCGTGTGAGGCTGGAGTTACTGGAGAATAGAGTTGACATCAGCACAACATTTGGCCCACGTTAGCTGGTCTGGTTGTCTGGCCCTACATCGTTCAGACCCATCATTTCTCCAGGAGAGCTTAACTATTGCTTGGCTGCTCGTCTCTTTTCTTAAAAGGAGCCCTGACTATTAAGACTTGTCAGCGAGCCAAGTGCTCACACTACAAACTCCAGGACCTGACTGAACTGTCACATTCACGATTACGCAGAAAAAAGGAACTTCTGATAATCCCACATGATGCCAGAAGTTTAATTACAGTCTATACAGCATAGACTGTAACAGTCACAGAATCAACAGCAACTGTTTATGTCCTGTTTATATCCCACAAAGCACATTGCACACAAATCTGTGGGTCCAAAACTTCCAAAAACCGACCAAATAAAGTGCCAAAAGTCAAATTCGACAGAAGGACATTAGTATCACTGATAAGGTCCTCTTCCAAATAAAATTATACAGATACTTACCCTGCATAAAACCCTGTCTGGTGGGACTGGGAGCCACGTCAGACTTTGACTAAACCTGCTGTTTGGATCAACATATGGTCCCCATGGTTCATATTTGGCCTCCAAACACATCCAAGTGAATTCTCACAGCTCAGCAAGGAGAAAAGGAGGCAATGAAACCATGTCAAGCTCAGTAAGGAAGCTAATTAATTATCTCTCATCTCAAGATACCAAACCGTTATCGAGTTCACATCTTAATTACCATGTTATCCTGATATAATGGGTAATATCATCAGCAGATATTAAACTATCATCTCTAGATTTACACTTTCAGATTTCAACAGAGCTGATATAACTACTTAATTAGAGCATTGTCTGGAGATATCAAGCAGAATATTTCCTGTGATAACAACTTGAAGGTGTCATTCAATGGCGATGACGCACCGTGTTCTCTAGGCCTCTGTGACCTTATCATCTCGTTATCTCATGGCAGCAGATGGAACTTTTATTGGGCTGTTTAAGAATGTGTTCAAGGGATTCAGTATTGCACTTCCATGAAAAGCGGGGACATGAAGATGACTGAATCGTTCTCCATAATGTAGGGTAAGTAGCTTCAAGAGTGAGTAATGACAGATGTGGCCTCACATTCAGCCAATAAGAGCGGGAGGGCCATGAATAATGCTAATTTCATGTACAAACCAAATGTCTAGAACAGCAGGGATTCATTAAAATGTTATAACTATGACTTTCAGACTCCTTAGACAAAAGCACCAGGAAAAGAGAGAGAGAGAGTCTGAAACACATTAAGTATTCAAATACACATTTTTGGCTTATTAGCAGGTTATTCTGAAACAGGTGAGCGGGTCATGAAGGAGAATTAACTAAATGCTCAGTCCTCAAGTTAAGATGGATCACGATTCATCACCTTATAGTAAAATTTGTGAAAGAACTGTCACCGAGTTCAAAAGAATATTTCTCAAACTTTCAGTCCAGAATCATCTATAATTCATAATATTGTGACTAGGCGCAGAGAGCACAAACCCGTTGAATGTGCACGAACCTTTGAGCCCACAGGCAGTCTTGCAAATGTAATGAATTTACCCATAAGCTCAAAGGTTCTTTGAAGAACCGCTGCTACATTTAGTGAAGCCGTACAACAACTCGAACACCACGAAGATCCAACATAATAATCTCATCTCAACTTTTAGAGGCTAAAATGCAGATACTTAAAATATAGTCTGCTTGTCTTTGACACCGTGACCTGTGCCACAAGCGCCAAAGAAACACCGAGCCTCCCAGGATGCATCAGAATGTGTTCTGACAAGTACTAGGTGCTCAGTAACATCTGAGATTTCAGAAAGGTCCTCGAGTCACAAAAGATATTACAAAATGTGCTTTCATAGGCAGAGCAGCACAGTACCAACATGATTATTACGCTGAATTAGACGAGTGAAATTGGTGGGTTTTCCCTGACTTCCTTTCTCTGATTATCTTAGGCTAAAGCTGTTATTTTCTAATCACAGCTTCATTATGTCAATTACAAAGTGATGATAATCACTGCTGCTCATATTCCGTGTTTTAACCCCAGAGATAAGGATTTAATGAGATGAAACAGTTTAGAGGTGATGAGAGCAGAAATGTGACATTTTTTCCTGAGATCTGTGCCTTCTGTATTTCACGAACTGTTTGCAGATGTTTCATCATAGAGTGTTTCCTCTCAGCCTGGAGACAAACAGCGGTCTCAGAGGAGAGAGGAGCAAAAATGATAGAGGAATATAAGGAGGCTGAGAGAGAGTCAACAGCATTTGGCATTTGGTACATAATGAGATCATTAAGTCTAGATCACAGGAGAAGCGATTTAAAAAAATAACAAAGCACCATGGTGTAGAATGATACTAGACTTATAAAAGCGCTGTTGTAATAACTGATTGTAGTGGATGCGCTTCCCCTCTGACTGAGATGCTATGCCTTTCTTGTCCTGTTTCCTATGATCTGTTGCTAACCAGATAAGAGTAGTGAAACTGAAGCCATGCACACGTCTCATGTTGTGCGGCAAACGGCAGAAATGTTCAGACAGGCTTAAAATTTTGGAAATTGAGCTGTCATCATCCTTTAGCGTTAAAAGCAGTATATCTTTGATGCAGTCTGTCAAATTGGCAAACTCGAAAAACCTGTATCACAGTGGCACTCGCATGCTGGGACTGACCGTCACGCCGCTGTCGGTCTGCGTTTCCTTGTAGGTGAAGTTGCACACGGCCCAGGCCAGGTAGTAGGTGGACATGCGGGGCGTACGGGCGAAGCGATTGGTCACCCAGCCGTCCTCGTCTGACAGCAAGCTGCTCTCCACGGGCATGTTGGACAGTGAGGTGTACTGAGGGTCGTGGCGGAGGGTGAGGGAGAACGTGGCCTTGTAGACGGGCTCGTCGAAGCAGGGGAAAGCCTTCCGGGCGTGGATCGGACTGAACTGAGTCACTGCCAGGTACCTAAGAAGAACAGACAAGTAGCATCACAACTTGGGTGAGTAAAGTCTGTTTAAGGAGCAGAAAACAGTTTAAACATGACTGGTAATAAAAATAAATGCAGTGGAGAAAAGCTGTGTTCATGAAGCCGCTATCGCTGTCTTCATAACTATGTTACAATACATTCTCTATAAATTCAATTCTGTTCTCCTTAAGCCACTTTAACGACCACGCTGATGTGTTGCTGGTGAAAACAAGCGAGCTAGGAAATAACCCAGCACGTCACTCCTGTGAAACAATGATGGTAAATAGTAAAAAGCTTCAGCGAGTCCTGAGTGCACAGTAACGAGCAGCGAGGGTGCTTCTGCTTTACAGCTTATGAATCCACTGCTCATTTGTAGCAGCATGTTGTTAACGGTATGCTTTAAATTAGAGGTCTTCATGGTCATTCAAATTATTTTTGGTGTAGCTGGGTCGGGCAGGGTCCATTGCCACGGGTCCTGGGTTTCATTTGATCCTCCTTTATGTAAATCCTTTCATCCTCAACCTATTCTCTAATCTTACTCCTGCTGCTATGTTTTATTTCTTTCCAGGTGTTGGTTGTGTCAAGCTACTCCCTAAGCAGACAGAAGCGAACTGGAAGGCAGATGGGGCTGTAACACTCCTGGTGGGATCTCTGTAGTGATGTGCTTCTTGTTTCCCAGGTAACAGCGCTAAATGACTTTTTCAGATTGTTGGGTTCTACCTAAGACTTCTAATTTACAGAGGAAGTAATATAGACAATATATCAGCTTTGTTACAAAAGAAAGAAACCAACACCGCGTCTGGTATCATCACCACCACCACAGAGAAGGATCCATTCAGAAAACCCCTGCCTCCTCGCACCCTTCCAGTCTCTGTAACTTTCAAAGTCAACATTCTCACATTACGAGGGGAGAAACGGGCCTGGGGTCTAAATCTCTTCCTGGTTCTCCTTTCCCCCCATGTGCTACTACATTACTTGCAGGCATCACCAATTTAGGCTTAAAATGCAGATGCATCAAACTGCAAGAAGATTTGGTGCAGAACATTTGTATAAATGAATTTAATATTGATTAGATTTAAAACCACTGTCTGCCTGTCCAACAGCTGAATGCATCACAGCTCATTTATTTTTCATTACAGTAAATGTCCTATTATTTTTATGCCTATTAGTCTATATTACAGTTTTGACAATATGAAAATATTTATGAGATTTCAGTCTAGCTAACACTGTCTAGAATGGTCAGAGTAAAATCATTTCCCACTGACAAATCACTGCTTCACTTAATACGGCATTATGGTCTAACCTCAATTTGTTCTACGTTTGGTCCAAATGACGTTATTAAAGAGGGTTAGTGGAGCAGAAGTGCTGTTGCATTAAATTATCCGTGAAGTGACCCATAATTCCTTCACATTCTTATTCACGTTTGTCCCGGTATCGTTTCCTCTATGGCTCAGTCCAAACTCAAGACTTGGATCAATACTGATACGTGCAGCTGTTGTGTAAAGATGGATTTGGTTTTAGTGTTTGAATCGTTCAAATCTATCGCAGGTCAAATGTGAGTTCAGGGAGTTAAAGAATAGTCCTCTGCAGTTGGAGCGGAGAGGTCGTCTCTCCGCTGTTTTTACAAGACAGCGTTTTCCACAAGTTTTACCTTTAACTATGAAAAACAGCTTCCACGGTGATAATCCACAATAAACACGAGAAAACTTTCCATTTCTTTAAGCTGAGTCAAACGCTTTCATATCAGAGCTTGGTTACGTTCGTCTGTCAGTCACCTGACACAAACAGGAAGGAGTTCAAGCTCCGGGAAATAATCCTTCTGAAAACTTTGTTATCGCACTCATGCACTTAACTGAGGCTGTTTGTGGAATGAGACATAAAAGCAGAGAGAGTGAGGAGGAGTGAGAGCACAAGTGGCGTAAGAGGAAGAGGAAAAGAGGGATAAAGACGATAGCGACATAGGAGAAAGGGCTGAATGAGAGAGGAAAGAAAGGAAAAAGAAACATTGGAGGAGACGAACCATAAGTAAATACCACAAATCATTAGCAAAGACGAGGTGCACTGGGAAGGAAAGATAAAGAGCAGGAAGGAGAGGAAAGACGATCAATGCAAAAAAACAGCGAAGATGGAAGCAAAACCAGAAAAATTAGGGATGGAGAAAAACAGAGACGCAAGATGGTAAACAAGACAGGAAATGAGGAGGAGAAACAAAACGAAGGAAGAGCAAGGACAGAAAGATGCAACAAGGAGGGATGAGAGGAAGACGAGTAACAGTGGAGCTGAGAAAGCAGTGACAGAAGATGGGACGATGGTGGAAGTGGAGGACAACAGAGGCAATGAGGAGAAAAGAACCTGAAACCAGGAGAGTGATACCTGCAGACAGAAGGGGTGAAGGAGGAAGGGAGACAAAGAAGCAGAATAATAAAAAGAGGGCGAGCGAGGACGACAGAAACAGAGGGAGAGAGAAAATAATGGAGAAAGCCTGAGAGGGACGAGATAAAGAGAGAATCTATTAGAGGATGTGACACACAGTCCTGCATGAAAGCTCAATAAAAGCACAATTTTAACATCCACACATGTTCAGCGTGACATGCTGCAGGTTGCCAACAGTGACCGCTGCCAAGGGAACGCTTGTTGTCACAGTAATCCTGATTGACAGCGTTGCCGTGGAAAAACCACGACACACACAGAACGACACGCTTATGTATGAATTTATGCCGTGACACTTTGCTGCATCTCCTGAGAAATGGAAATGACATCATTTCCTGCTGTCGCGTTTGCCATTAGACCAGCGTGGAACGCACAGACACACCTCATTCAGATGCAGAGATAGAACTGGAGAGGGAACTGTTGAGTCAGGTGTTTCTGTGTGGGTATGTATGTGCATCCAAGCACACAACCACACTGGACACACACACAGAGGAGCCGATCTGTTTGGGCAAAGAAGGTCCTCGCTGGATGGTCCTCGCAATCTAAACGGGGGTTGGAAGTTAAGCCTTAAGGTTCAGCTTGGGTTTAGGTGACTATTAATATGGACTAACAACCTACATGGGGCGTGGAGTCAGCCAGGGTCACATCTGAAATCTGTTTCACAGCAGGGGGGACAGGTTTATGCAAAGACTACATGTTACATGCACACACAAAGACGGAGGAATCACTACATCTGGTGAACGGCTCCTTTTACCCAGAGTAGAGGCGGCAAAATGGTGTAATTATCCTACCTCGACCAGACGATGTGCTAGAGACAACTGTAGGACTGGTGTGTGGTTGACATCCATCCCATACACGCAGGACGGACACACTTTAAGCAACGTCTCCTATGACAATTACCCTCTTTCTCATCTAACACTGTGCCAGCGTGTAGGTGTGCGTTGCTGCAGCTATAGTTTTACACAGGAAGCCGGAACAGAGGCTGATTCATCATCTATGTCAAATATGCAACTGACAGGAGATGCTGGAGGCGTGATCAGATTTCAAACCTGCTCCTTTATCTACTGAGAAGAAAGACAGAGTAAGGACATAGGAGATAGTGTACTTGGGTGAGGGTAGAGACTAAAATAACGTGTTCTCTAAGTAGAATTATCTCCCTTCATCTTCAACTTAAACACTGAGAAATCACAACCCGTAAAAATAGAACTGACAGAAAACCTGAACGCTGGCCTGCAGCCTGTGGGAACTATGAATGTCTGCAACTTTGATGTCAATCTCTTTAGACCATCTCGATATATTTTATATGAAACTGGTGCTGAGCTGACAGACGGTTTCATCTGCAGAGCCACAGTAGGGACAGAGTCACAGGTCCCTCTATCAGGTCAACACCAATGTCTTGGATTTGCTCTGACCTCTATTACACAGCGGCTCCTCTTCTGTGTGCATTTGTGTGTTAAAGGCTCAGAGTACGAATGCATTTAAGTTGCTTCACTTGACTGCCATGTTAGATAGGTTACCCTCCGTCACCCACGCTGCAGAGCGGGCGAGCGCAGTATCGATCTGAAGCATCTCATCTCAACGCTGGATTACTCCATCAGCAGAACAGACAGAGACAAGCTGGTGATGAAGAGGAGATGGGGGATGAGGGCACCACCATTCTCTCTAGCCTCTATTAAAATGTAGACTCTCACCTAGCCTTCATCAAGTGTCTGCTGTTCACACGCTGCAGCATCTCACTTCCTCATCAAACCTTGCCTCGTTAGCTGCCTTGCTCTCCTCGTTAACTGTAATTCCCCTCCTCGTTAGAGAAAAGCGGCTCTGCACAAACTGTTTCAGTCTAATGAAAAAGTTCCTCACAGGATCTGAAGGGGAAAATAACAGCTCTGTGTGGCTGATTTGGGTTTCTATCGGGCGTCTGGGTTTTCGGGCAGCTCTGCTTCAAAAGGGAGAAACAAACAAGGCTACTTTCAAAGCTCACAATGGAATATTTTAAGATGTAAACACTCAGTCAGCCTCTTCCTAAGTCTCCTTTGTGAGGCAATTATGTACCAGTTGTTCATACACTAGGCGGATTGTGTGGGTTACTTCCATCCATTCATCCTTCTGAAGTTCAAGTTGGAGAACTTGCATGATGATAAAGGTGTAATAGAGAAAATATTCCTCCCTAAATCAGACGAGGCCAGTAAACAGTATGGGATGTGTCTAACAGTTGTGAGTCTGTGCAAGTCTTCAGAGATGTATGCATTGACTTGATAATTATGCAAAACGCTGAGAGCACAGAGTTCATATCTTAAGGATGTGAGATAAAAATAGAAAGGAGACACTGTGAACTGTGGCTGAACTAGTTCTCCATACTTTACTGATACAGCTCTGCTTATCCTGTCCTCGTGTCCTGTGTCACGTAACTAAGCAAATCTCACTGTGGAACATGTGTGTTAGCATTAGCCACGCTGCCGCAGCTAAGCCAGTGCGTTGCCTGAACTACAGATGCCCCTGAACACAGCTAACTGACTTTACAGGGTTTGATTATTAATAAAAATCATCAGAGTCTCAGGTTAGTCATCAGATTAGCATGTTAATGAACCTACAGCAGACAGGCATTTTAAAGGGTCTTAGTCATTCACAGACATTTTATTTTTATTACGTGTCTGCAGCCTTTTATGCAGCAAAGGAAACTGCCTGTGATATTTATTTATTTCCATAATTAATCCTGATCATTTCAGCCTTGGTGTTTGCTCACAGCAAACCCTTTCAGATTAATTCCCAAACACAAGCTCACGAGTAAAAATAAAGTTAATACTTTACTGATGTTCTCCAACATCAGGTTTGTGCGTAAAGTGGGCGGTAACCAGATTTCGGACAGCTGGAGCATTAAACCAACAGCTTGTTGTGATCGAGCTCTGCTGGTCCATCAGCTGCTGTATTGATCCAGTATTGATGCAAACAGCAGCCAGCAGTGAACATGGGATCAGTGGTGCTGAAAACTGAAAACAGAGAGAGGACAAACCCAGAATTGTGGGGGATTCCAGCTGTTTATAGTGAGTCATAAGACATAATGTGGCATTCTGGGTAATAAAAAATATAGGGAAAAAAACTAACCAGGGACGTTACGTTAAAGCAATAAAACAGAAGTTGATTTCAAATGTGTCTAAACGATTTCCCTTAGTTAAAGATTAAATTCAGCTGACGCTAACTACGTGCATCCGCATCACATTGTTGGGAAGCTGCTTTTAGTTGACGTTATCATTGTCACAATGTTTCCAACTGCATGTGCAGTTAACATTCTGATCTGTTCAACCAGCAGCACTCGTCCTGCTCTGTTCATCGATCTGTCACAGGCATCACTGTCTCGCTCTACAGTTTGGTTGAGGGTTCGCTCTGCAGAACAGAAAACGTCACTGCTCCCAGCGTGGACAAAACAACAACCTGATAGTTACACTAATGTAACTGAACGGTGTGGAAACTCTCTCCAGCTAAACCTGACAGCGCTGACGCTGGCAACAGCAAAATATCATTTCAACACTGTCACCATCAGCAACTTTTCAACACTTTTAAAAACTATTAGCCTTTAACATGAGCTTTGACATCTAGTCCAGATTTGTTCCACATCTTCTTCCTAACTAAGGTTTCTCCAGGACTCTAGCATGATAAGGTCACATACAGATCTGAGAAATCAATTACTATTAACTTTAAGAATCACCAACCAACAATAATTTCTTCTAATCACAGACTTTAATTTACAAGCAAGTGTTGGAGCTACACAACAGAGAAATGTATCTTTTTCCACAGAAACTATTTTGGTGATTTTGCTGTAAGTGAGACAAACACAGTTACAAGGTTCCTGTCCCCATGATAACACACACACACACACAGAGACCACACAGACAAACTCATGCATGAAATAATGAATGTATCAGCACACAGTCTGTTTCCCATCAGCACCATGGGGGGAGAAATCTGGTGTCGAGACCACTCTGCTGCAGAGGATTATGGGAAATTCACAAGCAGCGAGTGAGTGTGTGGTTTGTCAGTGCGACACGTACACAAGCGCGCGCACAAACACACTGAGAAGTGTGCATGAGTTCATCAATGTCGAGGATGTGAAGCTCTGACCTTTTCTAGTTGAACCACCTGCTGCTGAAAGATAAATGAGCGTGTGTGTTTCAGTGTGCAGGTGTGTGTTTGCGTGTCCAGGTGTGTGTGTTTCAGCGTGCAGGTGTGTGCGTTTCAGCGTGCAGGTGTGTGTTTGCGTGTCCAGGTGTGTGCGTTTCAGCGTGCAGGTGTGTGTTTGCGTGTCCAGGTGTGTGTGTTTCAGCGTGCAGGTGTGTGCGTTTCAGCGTGCAGGTGTGTGTTTGCGTGTCCAGGTGTGTGTGTTTCAGCGTGCAGGTGTGTGTGTTTCAGCGTGCAGGTGTGTGTTTGCGTGTTCAGGTGTGTGTGTGTTTCAGCGTGCATACCGTCTCTCTCTCTGCAGGGTGTATGAGCTCCTGAAGAAGCCCAGCAGCTCATCCTCGATGGCGGCGTCAAAGCTGACATTCAGTCGGTAAACCCTCATCGGCTTCAGCTCACGGTGCAGCACCACCACATACATCTGATTGGCTGGGAAAGGGAAGTGGCGATGGATGCGCATGGCCCCACCCGCAGGCCTGGCAGGGCGACCCCCAGCGCCACCCTCAGCTGTGACAGACACTCTGTCCACCTACGCACAGGAAGAGGAAAGAGACTGATGAGCTAGGAAAGGTACAAGTTAGCACCAGTTAAGTCTCTTAAACACCATTTACAGCATCTCCATCCTTCTGCTGTCAGCTACTACAGCTGATTATGTCACGGTGGCAGCAGACGAGTCCAGACCCCACTGGGAGACCCTGGAGCATTCCCAGGTCAGAGTAGATCTCCTCTGAGTTCTGGTCCTACCCCGGGGCCTCCCACCATACAGTATAGGCTCATAAGACCTTAGAGGAGCTGAAGTCTCCTCTAAGCCTGACTGGCAGCTTCAAACATAAACTACACATCAAGAAATAGCCCACAATACCCTTTTTACAAACATCCACTGGGTACCTCCAATAAAACGCATGAGCACATTCAGTCCCAGGAGCTGCCGTAGGTCAAGCTACAACACACACAAACAGCTGTGGAGCGACAGCTACAACACTTGTTGCTGCTGACGTGCATTCCAGAAGTCAAGGGAGGAAAACATCTCCATCATCACTCCCCAGCCTCAGTGCTCATACTCATTTAACTACTCACACAGCGTATTGATCCTAGAGATAAACTCAAAGCTCAGACTGCAGCACTCGCTCCCTCATCACCGATTCACTGATACTGTAGCATCAGCGTCACATTAGGGAGCATTTTGCTTTACAGTGTTGTCCGCATCTAACGTCAGACTACAAATGCAGCGATGAAACTGCTGATTTCATTCAACCCACTGTCTCTTTGTGAGGCTGCAGACGACCTGACCAGGTGATGGTGAAACTTCACACGCTGAGGTAACACTGAATGATGAGCACTCATTCAAGCTGCTGCAAAGCCTCACAGGTGTTTTCACTGAGCTTCGCTGATTAGACCTGAGTCTAGCTTGGAAATGGTGGACATTTGTTGGTAATTAAATGAAATGTCACCGCGACAAAGAAAAGTCTTCCATTTAAAAGCGTTTCTCACCAAAAGGTGCGACATAGCTAATGGAAATTGAGGGATATGCCAGTCAAGCCAGGTCTGCACAAACCCACACAGTTCTAGGAAACGGTCTAATCAGCCAGAATAAGTGGAAAACACCTGTGTGGGCGTAGCAAATCAAAAAGTAAATGTCAGAATCGGCACTGATTTTAGAGTGAGGTGACGCAAAGAGGCAAGACAGTTCTGACAAGGACCAAGCTTTCTGTTGAAGCCAAGGAAATACATTTTTCAGCTGTTGGTACACACTCTAAGCCAGTATTACACATGTCCCCAGGCACATGGATTCAGTCGCTTCCCTCTCTTTAGGCTCAGTGCTACTAGTATTTATAACGGCAGACGTTTGGACTAGATTGAGTTCACTGGATTGGGGGGTGTTCTGGTTGCATGCAGAGCTTTCAAGTACAGATCAACTGATGTGCGACGTGCAGATTGTTATCGTTAACCAGTCGCAAACGCCTTAATAACCCTGACATGAGAAAAAGTGGAGGAAGGCAATGCATGAGTTACTCTACACCATGTAATTTGATGTGATCCTGCTTTAATTGAGTGCTTGATCAAAGAGTCTTTAACTCTTAAGTTACTGCTCAGTTCAGTCATCAAGCTTTAAGTGCAAGCTGTTTCACCAGGAGACACTTAATTTCATGCTACTATTGTCGGAGGCACCTCCACCTGTCATGGGTTGCTAAATTAACTTCTTGGTCTTTCTTGCACAGTTTCTCCTGTTAAGATAGATTCTCCCCAAACCCTTCCTGTGGTGCAGCACCGGTAATTATAACTGCACAACTCCAGTCCAGAGATTAAGAGAAGGAGAATCAGGGATGACGAGGTCCAGGTTAACGAAAATCCTTTTTAATATTCCTGCAGATGAGCAGAAGGAAGTGTTAGTGTGAGTTTGAGCTTTCATTAACGAGCTGATCAATATGAGCACAGAGCCTGCCGACACAAAGAGGACACATTGGGGATTGAAAGGATGTTTTTCCTACTTTCCTGATGAGTCAGCAAATGCAGCACGGCGTCTCACGATGCCTTCAAATGTTGCTTTTGACATTTAAACGACGTACTGATGTTTGAACACAGCTTTTAATGTATTTTTTTTATCCTTTAGAAAGCCTCTACAAGTTTGATTTTAATGTGTACTGAAAACCAACATCTGTCTGGAAGGAAAGGAATCAGTCTAAGGAACAACAGTGTGTTTTTTGGATTTTTGGATCATGTAATACAATATGCACATGTAAAATCACCAAGTCGTGCTCTGCTTGGGCTTTTTTCAATGCTGAATGCGTTCTGTACTCGTGACACTGCTTTGACTCTGAGAACAAAGCGCTCCTTGCAGGAGTATTTTTCCTCCTGTTTCCACCAGCTGCTTCTATATTTATCCACATTTTTGTTTTTTGGCCTTTTCACATCTTGACAATTTTTCTTTTTATAATGCATTAGCTCTGAGGATACCTTAGGAGACCTGCCTGGCACCCAACAACACCTCTTAATTCACTGTGCGCACAAACACAAACACAAAAGGAGCTGCAGGGCTTTTAATTGGCTTCTGCCCAAATTAGACAGATTTATCCCTGTCTCACATTAGCCAAGATGACCGGCCTGAAGAATCACATTGCTCAGGCGTTTCTCTGAGGCTTTCTCTCATCATGCGCTCATCTCAGAAATTGGGCTGAAACAGCAACTTTGACTGTTAATTAGACTCGTTAAGGAAATCTCTGAGGCCAAATCTCGAAATAAACATTCTTTGTCAGAGAGCGAGTTGTTTTTCAGCACAGAGAAGACCTGTGAATGCAGATTTGAATGCGGATGGAAATTTGTTAGCAAAAAATCTTCAGGAAAGGTAACAGTAACACAAAGACTACATTCACAGGCAGAGTCCACAAATGATTGAATTGCAGCGCTCCACAAGGTGAGAAGCCTCTTCGCTCCCAGAATACTCGGTCTAAGTCTCGTTAAAAAAGGTTTCACAAATGCTGACAGTGGCCTGAGGTAAGCAAGAATCCCCTGAACGTGTGACAGCTCCCAGATATGTGATTGATTTCAAAACAAAGATCTTCACATTGAAACTATCCTTTAGCATCATGATATCACCTTTAAAGTTTAAAAACTCGGTGACACCAGAAGTTGGCTAATAGTTCAGGTTTAAACTCACATTTCTTACATACCTCTAGGCGGTCAGTGTGCAGCACAATGAATCTGGTGGCGTTGATGCACTCCAGCTCGATGCTGACTTCTCCTGAGAAGGTGAAGTTGTCCATGTAGACGGCGAGCCGCAGGTCATAGTGCCGCGGCCTCACCGAGCCAGGCAGCCGTGAGTTCCTCCACGGCTGGGCCGCCTCATCGTCCCCTCTGTCCCCCGTCCTCTCGCCTCTGCTCCCGTTCAGCCTCGCTGATCCTCCAGTGCTACGGGAACCCGACTCCCCCGCCGCCCTATCGCGGTCCCGCACGCCGCACTCCTCGAAGCGGACGCTGAGCACCACTGCCACCACCGTCACGATGATGAGGGTGAGGATGGAGAGCGCGAAGCCCAGCACCAGGCGCTTGTGCACCGTAATGTGACGCTCTGTGGTTCGAGGCCGGACCACCACAGAGTCAGCCCACTGGTCTGAGAGGCCACGGCCGTTCCGCATGGCGCCAGGACTGCTGTCGTTTAGTCCCATTTATCTGGAAGTGTCACTTTAGCAAAAAACGTCTAGAGGTTTAAAGACAGAAACTTGTTCTGTCAAGCCTCCAGGCTGTGCTGCTGACCTTCCAGCAGTTATATTTCTGAAAGCCTGACCTCTGACCTCTCTGCTGCAGGGCTCCTATGCATGTCCTTCAGCTCTGACACGAGGCAGAAACTACCACTGTACTTCTTACATTTCAGGCAACAACGAAGCGGACAAACCAGAAAAGATGAGATGGCCGTGTGCACTTCTGCTCTGTGGTACGGAGGCAAATAAATCAATGCAGCATGGCTCAATTTCAAGTGTAGAGGAGGAGGAGGAGGAGGTGGAATGCTGTTGAGGATGTGGCTATACAATGAGCGTATCATCCATAGGCCTTCACAGGAAATCAGCGAGGAAAGCTCAACTCTAAAATCACTCTGACAGGTGTCAGAGTGAGAATACAGCCTTGATAAGATCCTGTCAGCTTGGAAACCAGCTCAGGTCCTAATTTAGCTGGACAGATTTTGCCTTAAAATCACTTGGTTGATGGAAATCCTCAATTTGCAATTTAGAAACCAACACTCGGTCTACATCCATCCAAGGCAGAGTCTTAAGGCTTAAGATTTAAAGGGGCAGGTTTGCGCCCCTTGGCAGGTATAAAGTTAATTTCTTTTGAGTTAAAGCTCCTCCACACGTGCAATAAAGCACAAATAAACCCCTATCTGACTATTATGGGATTATTATTATGATACAGTAGGTAATGAAAATATCTTGCAGAACATTAAGGTCAGTACCAGGAGCTGCAGATGCACTACTGGTCTCCAGTGAGTTAGTTTTTAATCAAGTCGATATATTTACAGACAATATCTTCAGAGATTTTAATTTGTATTATATTTATGAGAGCAATGTTGGACTTGGGCTACGTTTGGGGTTTTAGATATTCTGCTGCACATTTCTTCATATTCTTTTAAAAAGAGTTTTGGGGGGGGGTTTGCAATTTTTTTTGCTAAACTGAGTATTTTGGGCAATGAATTTTATTTTCACGTCCAAATGAGTTTAAATCTCGTGTACTTTAGTCTGACAGAACTCAACTTTGCGGTGTCAGATGCTTCCAGCTGACATAAGGCTGCGTTTAGTACAGGTAATAAGTCGCTGCCGTCGGCCTGTGTTGCTGTTTCTCTCGGGGGTTAAGTGGATAATTTACAGGCAGCATGTGGGATTGTTTCGCCGTGGAGGAGATAATTCGTTCGGCTTCTCCGCGGGGTCTAAATGATCCGCGCTTCGCAGCTCACGGCTGATGGATGGAGAGCGGCTTTAAAATGATCGCTCGCCGGTTTCAAAGCCTATTGATTCGGTAGAGAACAGAGCCGAAACCCGGAGCAGCGGCTCGTTTATCCGTTAAAACGTGGATAATTATTCAATCCCCGTAAAGAGATCAGTCCGGTACTAATGATGAAGGCTGCCCGTGATTCCCACGGTCTGACTCCGTCGGTGCGGATTCGCGTCAACTCCTCCGCTCCCCGGGCAACTTCTCTGCTCTCGCCCCCGCTGGGAATGCGTGAACCTCGGGTCCGGGTGTCCCACACCTGCGCTGCGTCAGCGCCCGTCGGTCGGGTCCGTCACGTAAATCTGCAACGTCACAAATCCGTTACTGACCCGCCGCAAACGCGTTAAAGCGCCGGGAAGTGGTCGGTGTAAACACCAGCTGGATCCGTCACAGACTCCCTGAAACAGCAGTTTCTATAACGGGACCGGCGAATGCAGCAAATCCCTCAGAACCAGCGGAGTCCAGGGCAGAGCTCAGCCGTGTTCGCGTCTGGTCCCAGCCCGTCCGCTGATCCCTTCACAAGCCGGAACCTCCTCAACTTTTCGGCCCACGGACAGCGGCAGCTGCTGCGCCTCGCACTCTGCTCCCCGGTGGTGATGATGATGCGCGCAGATGAGGATGATGATGAAGTTCTCCCGTCAGCATCCCTCCATCCACAGAGGAGGAGGAGGAAGAGGCTCGTGCCGCCCTTTCAGCAGTGAGCCCGGCCGCGGTGTGCGTTTCAGTAGCTGCTCCAATCGAGAGGCACGCGCTCAGGGAGAGAGGGAGAGAAAGCGAGAGGAGGGAGGGAGAGAGGGAGGGAGAGAGAGCTGTCTAGTAGAGTCAAAGCTACACCCATCAGCTCTGTTCTATTCGGCCCTAATCAGATCTATTCTATTCCAATTAGCTCCATTCTGCTCTGCTCTATTCAAAGAGAGTGACCGATGAAAGTCAAGGCACTGATGTGTCTTTCGTGGGCGTCTCTCCTTGTTTTCTCCACATCGCTGCGTCTTCTGAGACGAGTCTCTTTACATCCACCGGCTTCATGCCCATCACGACATGAAGGAGTCGTTCAGCTGCTTCTTCACTGTGGTGCAAATATGCTGCCAAGCCTCACCCAGTTTCTAATTTGACTGAACTGTGAGGTTACTGTACAGCATCAACCTTCCTGAGGCTGCTCTCCTACAAAAACACGCTTCAGCTGAACCCCAGACTGGTCCAGTAATATAATGAACCACGTTTACATGTTTTAAAGCTGCAAGAACTAATATTTTACGCGACGTCTAAGTGGAACATGGGACCAGCTGTTCTAGTTCGTCTCATGTTTCTGGGTCACGTAGCAGATCCGTTGTTGTTGCTATGGCCCAACTTATGAAAAGACTCCGTCCCTAAGCCAACCCTAAAGCAAAACTGTAAAACAATTCAGGGAACGTTGTGAACGTTTATGCATATTTCACCAACTTACTGCTGCACTGCTACAAATCTCAGAATATGATGCTCTGAGCACTCGTCCTTCACGTTTAAAAAAACAGCAGATTCATATTTGGCGTCACAGAAAGACTCCTTTGTCGTGATTAACCGCCCACAGACAGTCACTAAAATATTCCATTGGCAACAAGTTCAGGTTTATCTATTTCACCAGCTAAGAACCGGCTCTAAATGACTATAGTTATTGCATCCTTCTTGGAGTTTGAGGCGGGAGTCGCTGGAGCACTTGATGTCTCAAAGCTGACTTAAATGGGTGTCATCATTAATTAATTATTTTTATTTCTGACTCATCTTTCCAGTTCACATGCGGCTGTAATGTGATGGAAGGTTCACATATATCGCGAGGGCTCTGCCTGCCGTAAAACCATCTGGTCAGAAGACGCTCAGCGGTAGCAAAGTGCTGACGGGGCTTTAAATGAATCCTACTAATCTGAAACGAATGCACAGGCTCTAGGTGCGATCGTGTTTGCATGTCTCCCATCGGGATACGAGCAGCTGTGTCTCAGCAAAGCCGCACAGAGCGTCAAGACGGGTTGATGTGTTTCTAACGTGTTGCTGGAATTACGCTGCAATGTACTTAGGCATGAATTCATGGTAACAAGCCAGTGAGACGCGATTTCTGTGTGTGAGAATAAACCGTGCAAGTCAGGTGTCGCCCTGCTTTTTCCCAAGGTGACACCAGTCAGCTCATCGGCATTCACTTCGCCAGCTGTTTGATTGGCTGTTGACACAAGCATCTGATTGGCTATCACATGAGCCATTAATTTTACAAGGACTGGCGTGTTCCCAGAATGCCTGAGTTTATACGGTGTGTCCTTTCAACTGGCAGGTCTCTCGTTTTAAACCATCATACCTGACTGGTATATAGCGAGAGTGAACGCTACTGAGTGTGTGTTCTGTCAGGTTTATGTCATGTTCAGTGAAGCTACCTGTTAGTTTTGGTCCATCTTGGTGTCAGATGCTTCACTAGTCAATGCCTCGGTCCAGCTAGAGGCTATAGGACGGAGACGTGAGGGGCGTTGTCTGCACACCCAACATTTGGGTTCAATAACTTACAGCACATGGCCGTTTAGGTTCTGCCAGTGTTGTTTTGGAAAGAAACACAATCACCTTCATTCCATTCGCTTTCATCCAACACCAAACAGTCCTACCATGCAGCAAATTTGAAGATGGGGGATTTAACAAACTCTGTCGCTTACAAGGGGGAACCAGCAGAACATTAGACAGTCACTGGGCAATGTCAACATGTGGCCTCACCATCGTTGCACAGCCAATTAGAGTCCTATTTCAGCCATGCGGCTCAAGGTGGAAGACAGTGGCGAGAGAGGAGGAGCGAGCTCCAGAGAGATCTAAGTGGGCGACACACTCTTCTGCCTCAGGGTAGATTGGTGTCAAGTACAGGGAACGCACACAGTGGGCAGAAAATGTAATGAATGTGTATTACTTGTTAGGAAGAAACACAGTGTGTGCGACCATGAGCGTGTATGTGTGGTCCCATGCACTTGACACCAATCTAACAGCAGCAGCAGCAGCCACAGAAGCAGCAGCAGCAGGATAGAAATAAAAGGAGACAAGTGAGCATGTCAGAGAGAGAGAGAGCAGACTTAAAGCTGAACACACAGACATCCAAACATCAATATTTCAAATTCCTTGAAAGCACAAATCCATCCATGATTCATAGTCACACTACATGAGAGACAGAGATGCAGATACAGACGCCTCGCTTCTGTGCTCAGCGGAATCAGATGGAGTGTGTGATGTAAACGCAGTCCAGGATGGAGAGTAGCTCGTTGTAGTGCAGGGTTTCATAGCCAGAGTGGTCGGCACAGCGTACTATAACCCACAATGCCCTCAGCAAGCACCTTCATCATGTACTGGCTCAGCAGGCCACTGCAGAGTTATTTAATGTGTGCATCTCCACTGGCTCCTTCATCTTCACACGCTGGGGCCCATTTTTTCTCAGCAGCCTCCTCTCTGAAGCATGAAGCTCACTTGTGAGTGTAAATAAGTGCAACGCGTCATTTCAAATTTGGCGCTGCTCCATTTCATGTTGCTGCCATTGTTCACAAATTTTCAGCACCTGCACTGTGAGTGAATTCTCTACAGAGTCTTCCTCATTGAGATATTTCATGCTGCTACGCTACAGCAACTTAATCAGTAGCAGCTCGTCACTACTCACTACTGGACATCACCTGACAAAATACATACCATATTATGTCCTGCCTGCAGTCCTGCACTTTGCAAATCCATCTGCTCAACCAGGTCCATGCAACTGGACCTTCACTAAAAACGGTGCCACTGCACTTATTCAAAAAATATGTTGCATCAGAATCGAATCCATCCAGCGTGTTACACTCCCTATAAATGCCGTGGAGGTTGTGTAATTTTTAGGAGACAGGGTCGTTCAAACCTCTGAGCACCAGTTCTACTTCTCTCTCAGTCAGGCTCCTCTGATGTAAACATTACTAAGAACAAAGAGTCTTCTAAATAAACTGAATGCCACAGGGAGCTAAGTTATTTACAGTCAAGCTCTCTCTTCAGAAAAAAATCTGGTGACCCCTGAAGCTCTCACACGACCTCTAGCATTGACAGCGATGGATATTTTTCTGGCCAACCAATGAGAACACTGCTTGTTGACAACATGCTCATGCAGGCTAAAGGTATTTTATTCTTAGGCGCTGACTTGCATCATACAGTCGATATAGAGCACATCAAAGGAGATGTTGTACCCGAGTATATTACATCCACGTTGCGCAGTGGGGCTGTGAGAAATTGCTGAAATCTCAGCCTGTAGGTGCCTTAAAGCAAGTTTTGTCGCACAACACTCTCCATCACTCACAGACGTTATACTGTACGCGCTTCAAAACGACTTGCACTCAGCAAACAGACAGGACAAGACGAGAGCTCCCGTTCGCGTCAAACTTCAGAGAGCGAGTGAACCACTTCAGTACATACAAGTGTAAACTCGATCCATATTGATCTCGCAGAACACACTGATTTATTCATTTTGGGTCTGAACCAGACCTGTTTCTTAACAATGGTGGGAGACTCCAGCAGAATTTAAAGGTGTAGTTATGGTTTAATGACAGCAGCTGTGCAGTGCGATCAGCCGTATCGACATTTTGAAATGAGACTCTTAACGTTTGGGACCATAATTAGAAACATGCCAGCAGTCAACAAATAAATCATATCATGTGCAGACCCTGCCACTAACTCCAAACCATGAATTGTTTATACGATACTGTAGGTCCCTGCAGACACGTCTGTAGTCTGGTGTTGACAGTGTGAGTACTGGCAGATGTAAGAAGCTGCATGACAGACACACCACTGAAGGACTGGTTTACCCAGGGTGAGGTGGATCCGATAGACTGTGCTGCTGGTGCCTCTCACTACTGCAGGCGACAGGACAGATATATCTGAATGAAACCTACCTCCTCACTGCTGATGGTCGTTCATCTTCGGGGCCCCTTGCTTAGATTACTGGCCATCTCTACGGGACCGGGGCAGAAACTGGCATGTGGAGATACTGGGTGAACAGCAGGTAGTGATTCTGTGAAAGGAAACAGCTGCTGAAGCCAGGACCTTTGTTGAGCTCAGTTTTGCATGGCCTTCTATATATTTCTTTTTTTATCTCTAGTTTGTTGTCTTTTTGAGCACCCTTTTCGTTTCCTCCCTCGTGTAGTTCCTGCCTTCTGTTACGAGCTGAAGGCAGCAGACCCAGATCACATCAGAGACAACCCGCGTGCTGCAAAGTGTGCATTTGTGTCAGCTTATTATAGATTGCTGCTCTCCTCTCTGTATGGCGTATCTGTCTTTACGGTCTTTTATTTCGTCATTTATCTCCATGGCAGTGTGCATTTGTATGTGGGAATGTGCGCTACACATGCAGTAAGTGTGCAAATGTGGCACATTCAGCTTTCTACAGTAATTTCTTCTTCTAATTTGTCACGTGTGTCATATTCACTTGCCATACTGGCATTGTCAAACTGCTTAACAACAGTTAGTGTGTGTGTATTTGTCGCTCTGTGTGATGCTGATTAAATGTGAGGTGTGTTTGATTGCCTCTACCCTCCATGGAATTATTAGCATAGCGCACACACCCAAACACACACACGGGTATAGCTAAGCTTTTCTGTTCTATATTACATGTAACAGGATCTGATCCAGGGGCTCAATGCCACACTAACAAACTAACACTTCACAGTTTTTTTTCCTGCATATTTAAATTTATGCAGATGAGGCGATGCAAAAGAAGAATGAGCTTGTTTGTGAGTCGAGGCCACAGTGGAGTTCCAGCTTCCAGCAAAACCCGTTTCAAAACAGGGTCCTACAAAGTGACGCTTCTTCAAACCAGCGGCTACTATAAGGTGAAAGATGGGTGGTTCTTCCTGTTTGACCAGGTACAAGCATTCTGTATTTGTACCAGCTGACAAATTTCCAGTTACAGGGGATTTATACAGCAGCTTCAGAAGGCAGATATAATGAGTTCAGATGATTTACCTTCTATCATGGCTGAGAGCAGTGAATGAAGAGTTCTGGCCGGTCCACATCAGGCTGGACCTCTCTGCTTTCTTCATATCAGCAAAGCGCTCTGATGAAAAAATATGAGTTTTTAATCCAGCAGCTGTCTGACACAAGTCAGTAACAAACGGTACCTCTCCAACTCTGGTCTGAGCAAGAGAAAAGGTAGTTCTTCTGACAAATATTTAAAAATACATCCACATTACACTAATTTAACTAAATTAATCAGACTTTGTGGCTTCAGTAGTCAAAATGAGCCTGAAATAAGATATTCAAGACCTTCAAAATGACACAACCTAATACTCTTCAAGAACCCTGGAAAATACTTTGCAGCAGTGTTTTGCATGTTAACTCTACACCACACACTGGTACCAGCTTCTGCTGTTGGTTCCACTGGTTTAATAACCTGCTCACCTGTCCTGTACTTTCACCATGTTAAGCAGACAGACAATCAAACAGTGAACAAGACACTTTCTTGGACAAGTATTTTGGGAAAATTGAGACTGAACATATTCCAAGCCTTCAGTGGAGCATTAATTACCACTTCAACCATCCCATCCCATTAATCACCACTGCTTTGTCTATATTTTGCAATTAGTGTTGCTCGAGGATGCTGGTGATTAAAAGTTTCTACTGAGAGATTACAAGGCAACAGGTATTAACGCATTTACACTGTATCTGTTTCTGTATTTATAGGCTTGTAAAGTAGTTGAAAGAAAGAAAAGGAGACAGACAGTTTGTTCATTATTCTAATTTCCTCCTAATGACTGCATGGCTGATGCGTCTCCATCTGGCACACACACACACACACTAACACACAAAGACAGCGACACAAACACACACTGCTGTGATAATGCAGCCATTGAATCTAACGACAACCGCCGCTTGTTGTAATGAGACTCCAGTTTGTTTCACAGGAATCCAAAGCAAAGCATGATGGGTAAACAGGCTCGTTGGCGATAATTAGCTTCTCGTCGCCATGGGAACAACTCAACTGTTTGTCCTTACAAGCAGCTTTGACACAAACAACACACCACCGTTGTACAGTGTCTTCTTGGCTCAGCAGAAAGTAAATGTGATGTTGGGTTGCCAGATAGTAAATAAAGACAGCGCCGGGTTGCCAGGTCATCAGTGAAACTTTCCCTCTGTAAATTGGTTTGTAACTCTGCACAGTGAATCATGTGGAGTGTGTGTGTGTTGCTGTCATGCTCAGACAGAAGTACTTGAACTAAATTGCCCCCCTGGTACCCACAATGCATCTGGAGCTGGCAGGAATGTCTGAGTGGCTGTCTGTGTGTTTACACCTCTCGATGCTTTAGTGTAACGCCGCTGCTTTATTGTGACCCCCTCACACACACTGTTTCCATAGCAACTGGGGAAGGTGACTGTGGTTAAACTTTTTTGCTGTATCCGGTTAACTTTTTTCTTTGCTAGAATCATACTTTAGTCCCATCTGCGAGTAAGTGTTGGATTTAATCAGGCGTAGTCATATCAGCAGAGGAAACCAGAAACTGTCGCTTCTGTCGAGAAGCATTATGCACAAGCACATAGCAGGCGACAGCTTTCTCCAGACAGTGACCTATGCAACCAACAACTAGAAAGATAAAACGTAGACAGTGGGACGGAGTTAGCAGACAAAACAGGAGCAGCCATAAAATCATCTCCAATCCTTTAAGCAGGTCAGCAGCAGGTGCTCACAATAGAAATGTCAAACTGGGAGAAAGGAAACAGAGAAGAACCAACAACCTGAACTGGAACCAGGTCAGGATGGAGTCGTACCATTATCGTTTTATAATGTGAGGTTTATAAACTACGCTGTTCAATATTAGTTCAACATTTACAGTAATAGCGTTATGAGATTGTTTTACGGTATGATCCAACAACAGTGGGCTTCACGTCGAGCAGCATGAGACAGACTAAGATGTTCAGCTCACGAATAACAGAGCAACCTTGTCTTCATGAAGCGCAGAAAGCATTAACGTTCAGGGTCATTTTAACACTGAGGTGGAAACGCAGGCATTCAGATGAAACACACACTTGCATGTACTTCTCTTTCCTTCAGGCAGCCAATGTCACACTGCTTTTTTGCTTAACCTCTATTATATCCCTGTGTGTGCACATTCACACACACGCCGCCTCGCTCTGAGTGCACTGACGAAGCGTGGGCTGTTTCTTCAGGTTACATCTCCCTGAAAAGAAGATGGATGGAGGATATAAAATCCATCCCTGCAGGTCATTTAGAAACGACACGAAGCCAGACACAGAAATAGATAGAAAGAAAGATAGATAGAAAGATAGACAGACAGACATCCACTGTACAGAGAGAAAGAAAGATAAACACACAGAAAAGCAGGCAGACAGATGTAGCAGTGCAGCTAAAATAGGTTTCATTATATGATTTATTATTAGGTGTGTTATATACTGACCTTCATCTAACTGTGACATTCTCCTGGGATTTAAATCAGTTCGGGTGTTATTTGAAACGGCAGCTCAATGATGTTTGATGAACTAACACTAATATCAGAGAAGAGACATTCAAAGCACGTGGACAAGACGAGACGCACCGGAATTAAGACACACTCACAGGCTGAAACACGCGTCAGGCTGAAACCATACCGTACAACGAATAACAAAGGTACATGATGCTACACAGGCATATGGAGCTACATCAACCCTTGCATCCCTCCCACTCGTTTACAAGTCGATTTCTACACACTGTGATTGGCTGTTTGTGCCAGTCACTACGACTCCAATCAAGTCTATTGTATTTACACAGTCAAACTGGTCTCCAAAGGTTCTACAGGTTGCTCGTCGTGTGACTACTGGTACGACTTTTTCCTATATATGGGTCCATTTGCACTGATCCTCCACTGACTGTCACCGGGGAATAAGGAGCGAAATCAAGCCTTGTATGAGCGTTTAACGTTCTGCATGCAGTCGCCAACTAGTCCTTCTGGGAGTTGCTCTCGTTAGTGTAACCCTGCAGCCTCCATTCTGAGATAGGAGTTTGCCTCAGAGCCTGTGAGTCATAGCAGAGGGAATCTTCGTCTAACACACATTGTGCGGGACGTGAATGGAATTCTCTTCCATGGGAAACTTAATCTCTTTACAATAGACCTATTTATAACGCCTGACAGTTTGACTTGTCATAGCACAGGCAGATTACGGTAGGATCGCTAATTGTGGCAGCACACTCCCAGGTTTCTGGTGGTGCAGATGCTCACTTGCTGGTGGCTTTCTGGGACATTTAATCATCAACACCAACACCTTTCAGGTTGCTTGTAGCTATGATGACAGACAGAGGGGCAGAGGTGAGGGGTATTAAATAGTTGTTAGTGTCACAGTCTGGCACACTGCAGCTTTAACAACGCAGCCTGTGACTAAGCCTGTAAAACGTTTACTCTACGTCCATCTCCTAGTCTGTTCAGTAGGATGTTAGAGCGTCAGCACGGCTACAGTAATAAACAATCACTCATTGTCTTATATGTTTCAACGCATATTTCTACACTCATACAAACAGATTCTGATCCTTAACGTTTAGATGAGACGTGAGAATATAAGTTTAGCCTGGACAGCAAAGCAGGCGCTGAGAAGCTGCCCTGGCAGAGGGTTGATGTTTGACACTGGAAGGCTCCAGCAGCCTGAGGAGGAGCCAGGAGTTAGAGAACCGGTCACTACTGCAGAGCGTGAGCGAGACTGAGGGAGACAGCTCACTATTGGATTTTGAGTCGTTTATATTCAGCAGGGGTTCACAGATCCTCACAGCTACAGTACAGAGCCACGCAGCTTGCCCAGCTCCCACAGATATATACATCTATTAGAAGTTATTGTCCGTTGGAGCGTTTCTGCTGCAGCCATTACTGAATAAAAGTCTCAGATTTGATTCCAAACTTTACTGCCCCGTGAGTAAGATTTGGTTTGCAGAAACAGTTTATGATGAAAACACAACAAAAACAATAAAAACACATAAGGACTCAGGCAGCGTGATGTGATCACAGCTGAGCAGAAGGACGAGGAGAGTTAAAGCTGCAGACTGAAAATGAGATTTAATACAGGGACGCCGAGCACTCAGCTGAGAGAGCAAACGCAACAGCATTATACATGATTACTGAGGCTGGAGCCTGTTGGAGCCCTCTAGGGACCGCTGGGTCATTTCACACCACCATACAAAACATGATAAACAACATTAGTCGTCACCATTAAAGGAGTATGCAAGAACGACAGCAGCATACAAACAAGCGGATGAGCTGAAAATGTGCTAAATTAAATAAAGGCTTCACAAAATATTACAAACACAGCAACTAAGACTAGGGTTGGCTTCAGCAGCCCCATCACCCCGAGCGGTAGGAAAGCCATTCAGACGGTAGATGGGCTCCTCGGAGAGATGTCAGCCCTTCGTTGCTGGTGTTTCTTATAAAGTGGCCAGTGCACACAAGTTACACTACTCATCTTTCTTGTTTCTCAGAGCAGAGCTGCCTTAGTCTCACGTTAATCCCAGCTGAGCTTCCTCTAATTAGCCACCTGAGTGGTGAAGCAGGCTGGATTCATCATGTTTTATCATCGTGGACCATAACCTACACAAATCTAATATAACGTAAAAATAAAATAAAGTACTACAGCATAGTACAGCCACTACTCAGCATTACGTCCATGGTCAACATTGTGGCTGTGATGTGAAAAAACCTTATTTTCTTTTATTAAGTACTTACTCGTGTATTATTCAAGTCTGTTTCATCTATGGCTATGATATTTTCATGTGCCTACCTACATTTTATTCATTTTTTCAGTTTGTTGTGGGCACATCGGAGCCTCTGGATGTGTGAGCGTTTAAAGATTCATTGGCTCAACATTGCCGTCAGAGAAACACAGAAAATAGGCTACAGTAGTCTAATCAGTTAACAAAGAAAGACCACAAACGCAACGTTAGGGCGAAACTTTCAAAAGACGATTTCTGTATTTTACACCTAGTTCTGCTCCAAATGACGATAAGGTTTCCTGCAGAAGCTGATGCTATTTCACATGCTTTTCATCCTCGCCAGTGAACACAGGTGCGAATGCGGACGCGTCCGAGCCAGATGTCCTCTTTGCCCACTGGCTCTGGACCGGCTGCTCCTCTGTGAACACAACCAGTGCATAGTGATGAAGCAGCAGACTTCAGTTCAGTCAGCTAAATGCTAATCACACGTCCAAACCAAACCTGCACTCATCAATCCTCCTTTCAGCCGCCTTCCTTATTACCTTGTCTGCCCTCTCCATCCTTCCTTCACTCCTCAGGTCCTTCCTGTGTCCCTTAAGCCTTAGTCCTGGCCTTGTCCCTTTTCCTCCTTTTCCTGTCTCCATCTGCTGTTGTTCGTTTCCTACCATCCTTCCTATTCTCTGCAGATTTCCTCCTTTCTTCCTTTGCTTAGTCTCCTCACCATCTTTTCTTCTGGCCTTCACATTCTCATTTCCTCCTCGTTCTCTCAAACTTCCTTCACTGCTTTACTTCCTTTTGTCATTAGTCATTGTATTTCTTCCTTTCCTTGTTTTTCTCCTATATTCATCTCCTGTCACCTTTTTCACACCTGCTCTTTTGTTTCCACCTTGTTTATACTCACTCTTTACCTTATTTCCTTTGTGTTTTTATCCTTGTTTCACGTTTCCATCCGCTTTTTTAACTCTTCTTTTTCCTCCCTATCTCTCCTTCATCTTCATCTTTTTTACATCCTTATCTTGTATCCTTGACTTCTTTCATTCCATTCTTTCCTCTTTTTGTCTGATCTTCTCTAACCTTGCTTCCTTTTCTCCTCATCTCTCTTCCTCCTCACCACCTTTCTTTCCCTTCTTTTGCGTTCCTTCTTTTAGCCGGCACTTGGCCTTCATCTAAACATTTTCCGTGTCATTGCTTCATGGAAGCGTTTAACAATATTTCCTCACTCCTCCTCCTCTATTTATCCATCAATCACTCCACCACTACGGTCTTTTCTTTCCCTCCCTGCCTCTGTTGCTCCCGCTACCTGATGACTTTCCTTTTCTTTACAGACATTGCTCTATTCCTCGCATCCTTCCCTCCCCTCCCTTCATCCTTTGAAGCCACAAATTGATCTGATCGTTAATTGTGCTGAAACAAACAGAAGTTGATTAATTCATGTTTGCGCTCTCTTGCTCTGATAAATGAGTCAGCAGATGAAAAACCAGACTTGTTAACATGAAACGGGGGTGGGGGACTTAAACTCTTCGTATTGTGGTCGTTGCCTTGTTTAGCTTACTGACTAATTAGAATTCACAGTGTGCATTCATTTGTTGGTATTCATTGAGTGTGGGTGGGGTTGTTTTCATTGTGTGTGAGTGTGTGTGTGCAGTCATTGATCAGAATGACATAGACTTATTATGGTGTCACTTCACGTGACCCCTTTTGACCCCGCTGGCGGTGAAAGTGTATTTATGCATGTGTGTGTACTTGTATGTGTGCGAGTGTTTGTCCTGCTAATGACTTGTCAGCTTGTGCTAAAGGTGACGCTCCTTCCCTGGAGACACACACACATGTGCGCACACCAAACGAATACGAAAGTAAACATTATTTATTCCAGCATTGCTCCTTCTTGAACCCCAACAGAAAATCGGTAAATGCTGGAGCTGTGAAAAAAATTATATTAAAGGCCTCAGACTGTCTATGAAGAAAGTTACTGTCAGACAGGAGCAGGAGAGGGTTCAGTTATTTGACTTTTTATCGGCTGTTACAGAAGAGGATGAAGGCAGCAACGCAGTCAAAGGCAAAAGCCCACAGAGGCAAATGGGAGGTCAAGAAACTGAGCTGTGGAATGGAAATGAAAAGTGAGTGAGTCTGAAATGAGTGGGGTGATTGGGGAAATGGTGTGGAGGTTGGCAGAGCAGACGCTGATAATCGAGGACAAGTAGGACAGAAGGTGTGGAGCATATTCTGAAGGAGAGGACAGCGTGGGCATTGACAGAGGAAAGAGACTGAATGAATAATGAATGAGCACATAATGGCTAAACTAATAATGATGACATAATCATGTGAGTGAAGAAATACCCAACACCAGCCCTGCCTCCCGACAATTACAGTATGTCTCTGTGCAACTAAACTGCAAAAGCAATTATGCATTACAGTAATGCCATGATTCAATAATCACGCAGTGAATGAACAGCACCAGACGTTTGCTAACAAAGCAAGTAGCAAGGAGGTGGTTAACGTAGATGAAGGCCACATTTCTTGTGGTTAACCCAGCGCTGTGAGCACCTGAGCCAAAGAAAGTGTGTCTGGACAGTTTGGACTGGTTCAAAACAACAGCGAGTGTAAATAGACAGGTTCTGACCTGGAGAGGCACAGAGCAGGGATGACGGGTAATGTAGTTGCTGACGTGAGTATGCAGGACGGCCAAAAGTCTGGAGATCGCTACCAGCCCCGTGTCCCAGCTGAGCAGCTGGAATGATGACACCTGCAGTGAACACACACATCACTCCCATCAACCAAACAAGGCAGGATATAGGTATCGTCACATATAAATAAAACCATTATTTACTGCTCTACAGTTCAAAAACCAGACCTAAGGTTCTAAATGAATCCCCTGATTTCTACAAGCCTACTGGCAGTGTTTGTCAAGCTGAATAATTAAATTTTCGTTTGGGGCAGATGGGAGTGAAAGCTCCACAATTTTAGACGAAGCAAGTGTGTTGTTTAATTTATAATTCATGTAACTTTGTGTTTAACCTAATCTGTTTTAAATTGCTCATCTGCTGCGTCTGGTAGTGATTCGCCAATGGACATAAGAAACAAACTGATCCTGGCATCGCTCGTTTATGTCCATAATAATCGACGAACTGCAACATCATCTCTGTCTTCAGCTCTTCAGCAGAGGTTGAAGCGATCCCGCCCACTGTACGGCCTCTCTTACTGGGAAATAAATAAAGCGGCTGTTTTTAGATGTGGATCAAGGAGACAGTGGACGTCCTTCATTTTGCACCAGCTTTAAAGGAAACGTGCCATGGACAGCACAGACAGTAATTGAACGCATCTGAGCTGAACAAAGTCGGATTGTCCGCGGCCTCCCTGTTCTGCTACTTTCCAGTCAAGAGGCTCAGCGCTGCGTGACGACCTCTGACCTTTAGACAGCCGACCTCTCTCCGCCGCTCTCCATCTCGCCCTGTGACTTCCACTCCTGAGGGACTAACCTTGTTAAATAAAGCTTCATCTAAAATAGCTCAATCCTGCCTGTCTGCTCCGCTCCACTATAAATCCTTCATCAAACACAGAGGAGAGAGACGATCGATATCAAACCACCAACACTGAAGCGAAATCGGCATGTGTGTCTGTTCTCTGCGTGACAGAACTGATGACATTGCATTATGAGATAAGTAAAGGTGATTCACTCTTATCTATTTTTATTATATATTCTACGAATATCCTTTATTACCAGCCAATAACTGTGTCACTGCAGACACATTTGAGGGTGTATAAGTGCGTCTGTAGTATTGATTTGTTTGCAGAGATGTTTAATATTTATATACATGTGAAAAACTTCAGAACCTGCATGAGCTGTTGACACAGTCAACGCCTGAGTCTGTCTGTCTGTGCGGTGGTAGTTTGAGTCCTGGTTTCTCTGTGGACAAGACACCAAAACCCACCAGAAGCGTCAGCATCTATGTGCAGCTGTCCAGCAACACCACAGTCCTACTACTCTACATACATCATCTGAGACCCATAGGATTATCAGACTGTGCCTTTCAGAATAGCGTTCCTCCTCCTGCACCATTGTTCATATGTTGCCTGACAAGAACCACCAGCTGCACCAGTTGATCCATAATGCAGCAGCACATCTCATTATTGATCAGCTAAAAAGGACACGTCAAACCGCTTCCAGTAGCTGTTCACATAAGGTTCAGCTCAGACACTCACCCACGGGGTGGTGAACCTAACACCTTCCTACCTGAGCAGCATAATTCAGGACCACAGTCAGTCTCACTCAGTGTGCTCTGGCACAAACAATGCCTGGTGGTTCCTAATCAACCCAGAGAAACATCCCTGTCAAAGCTTTTCTTTCTCCGTGGCCTTAAGATGGGAAGAACACTACACTTTCAACACCTTTGCAGCCATTTTCCACCCAACTGCCCAACTGTGACTCAGTCTGGGTCTGAAACTTCTCTCTTGGAAATAACATAACATACTGATTGAAGATGAGGATTAGGGGCTAACTGAGCGAGGACTTCTGCACAGTGGGGAGTTACCACGATCCAGGAGGTAATGATGACCAGAGGGTAGGTATTAAACTCAGGGCAAGGGAAGTCACAAAAGCATATTAATAACACCAATAAAACCAGAGCAGGTCCAAGGTCCAGAGAGATATGTCCACAAATCTAACAGAGCAGATCTGAGCCAGAAAGTCTAGCAGAAAAAATCCCAAGGCCAGAAAGTTCCAGGGAATCAGATTCAAACCTAAAAATCAACAGTAGGCAGGAAGGTCTGCTTAGCAGGACCAGGTATCCAGCTGGAGAAGCTCCTGCTGCTGGAGGCAGAGGAGACAAACTGGTGGAGAACTAACAAGTGAGTTGTTGTGACCAGGTGCAAGGGTGTCTGATATGTTCACCAAAGTCTTACTTATAACAATATCAGTTTTATTTATTTAAAATACAGTTTAGCGTCTTTAAATTATTAACCGTGTTAATCGTGTTTTTTGTTTCACCTAAGACTTGTTAAAACCTGCAGGAAGGACAGCGTGGGGCAGAGAATATATTTCAAATAACCTCGAAGATAATGTTTCACAAGATCCACCCAAATCATAAAAGGAAGGGCCGAGCCATTGATCCATACATAACACAGCTTATTTGTCTTTTTTCTGATTCAATCCATGTGCAACACCAAAAGAAATCACAGGAAATATCGACAGTGCCAACAAGGTGAGCAATTCAATAGCTGTGTTCCTCACGTAGTATGAATGAAATGGATTGTTACATGTCGGGAAGAACCATCAAAGCATCATTAAAGCCAGCAGGTGGAAGATGAGAAGAAGCATTTAGATTATTTTACAGTCCAGGCAAACCTCGCTTGGGCTCATGTACTTGTTCTGTGGACATGAAGAGGTCAGCGTTTAGTATTCATTGAACTGCACATACAGATGGATTCTCAGTCTGTTGCTACATCATGGTTTACAGCAACAGACAGCAGTTTATTACTAATATTCTATATCAGCAACAGCAAATGTATCACCTGGGAGTAAATACAACTCCCATTAACTTTAATTTATTATTTCTACTGGTCTACAGAAACAGATGCTGTATTGCCGGAACTGTTCAACTTAATACTCATGAGAACAGAGGAATAAGGTGAGTGCTCATAAAGCAACGCAGTAGAAATCTAAAGAAAAGAAAAGCAGGAACAGAAAATCTGTATGAGGCTACTGATTTATAACGAGCAGTCGTACGTAATGGTAAAAAGGCCTTTTATTGATTTTCAGCACTTTTCTTTAGCTTCAGTCTCATTTTTCAGTGAAGCTTAGTCACATTTCAGCAAATAGAGAGCCACAAACAAGACAAGGACCAACTGTGGAACAGGCTCTGTGTGTTTTATTGTGTCACAATGTTTTTACAGGCCTATCTCTTCTCCATGAGTCCACATCGGTATCTTTGTATCTGCGGTTTCAGAACAAACACCCAAACTAAAAGCCAAACCAAAATCCGGTCACTATGACCACATTCTGCTTTTATCCTTGCTGGGATCCTTCATGCTGTGCAGAGGTCAGATGTCAATTCATATGGCTCATGCAGCTGTCACAGAGAGAGAACAGTGCTGTCTGGTGATGAACAAATGGCCTTTGACCCAACGTCTACATGTTTAATTTTCAGGTGAAAGGTGACTGATGCCAATTTCACAAAGGTGACTTTCTGGAGACCATGTTCTCAAACAGCTTGAAGTGACACATTTTGGTTTGAAGAAACTGAGCCAGCTGGTAAATGCTGGAAGCTTACAAACCTTTAAGTTATTTCGACCAGAGCAAACGCACTAAGGTGTGACGGCTTTGTTTTAAAGGTTGAGAGTCATCATCAAGTCTGAATCTTCTCAGAATCCTCTGTGAGGGATTATTAGTCTTACAAAGGTTACATCACCTGGGTCCAGATGCTCTTAACATTTTCTTAGGTTGTTC
Organism: Macropodus opercularis; assembly: GCA_030770545.1. Classification (NCBI taxonomy): domain Eukaryota; kingdom Metazoa; phylum Chordata; class Actinopteri; order Anabantiformes; family Osphronemidae; genus Macropodus; species Macropodus opercularis. The sequence continues at coordinate 909,598 of CM061108.1, forward strand.
TAAAATGCTTCCCTGTCTTGTTTTGATGTTTCTGCTGGAGTCTGAACAGGAATAACGTCTTCATCTTGGCAGAAAATGTGATTTTAATTAACGCAGGAAATGTGTAGGAGCAGAGAGTCCTGGCATCAAACCAAGACCACAAATAAAAACATATGATCCAGCCTCAGCTGCTGGCAATATTTTCTTTATTTATTTATTCAGTGAGACTCCTCTGTCATGTCCGTTAATGAAGTGCTAATTTTTATACAGCAGACACACAACGGATAATTACTCACTAATTGTTTCCAAAGCAAACATAAAAAATGGAAAGGAGACAAACTGCAGGGAGAGAAGGATGTGAGAGGGAAGCAGATCCTGATGGACAAACACTGTGGAGGGAGATGGAATAAAATCCAAGCAACATCCATATATATTGGAACAAATTGTACCCCACAAATTGCACATTATTAGCTGCCATGGAAACGGACACACCCTCATTATGGGATGTTCCACTCCAAATGGACCCAGCGGCCTCTGAGCGCCAGCGTGGCTTTAGCTGTGGTGGATGAGTAAATGAAGTGTGCGTGTCCTCCGGCGGTGGACCAGCTCTCTGATCCCCACTTCCTAATGGGATTTAATTCCAAATTGTCCATCTAACACATGCACTCAAACACAGCGCACACACAAACACTCCCCACCCAGAGCAACTTTAATAACAAACCCGTTTTTATCCCACTTGCACTTTGCTTCTGATGAAGGTTTCTGCCACTTCCAGAGACGACTGAAGGCTGAGCTGTGTGAGCAGTGTAATAAAATGTAGGCTCCTGTTTCAATACAACAGCAAAGCCATAGTTGTGTTACTGAAGCACAGAGAGAACTGCACTGCAACATATCACTAACTTGCACTTAGCTGAGGTGAAGTTAAATGAAAAAACAGAAATGTCAAATTTTCACCACAAATTTACACCATTTCAGGTTCATGCATGACAGTACTGGATGAAAATGTGCATTCATTTGCATTTTATTTATTTTTCTGTTTGTATCATATCAGCATTCTAATGGCACATCTCTAGGACTGGATTTTTTATTTTTTTTCATAAACTATCCCATGTTACTTCACTGCTGTAAATTTAGATAATAACATGCTGGGATGCTCTGATTTGCCTATTGAAATGACAAAAGAAACTCGTTTTGGTGCAGTAGGCTGCTCTGCCAGACAACGGATATAACCAGGAAGTCAAAGAGGATAATACAGTGCCTTTTACGTAATTAATTTTGTAATTTTGTTGGTTTGAGAAGCTTCAACTCTTTTAGAGACTATTTGGAAAACAATGCCTACATCTTATATGTCCTGCTCGTTAATAGCTAAGTTAGAGTTTAATACGTTTTACTAGGCCTGCTGCAGCATTAATAGGCTTTAATGCCCTATATTTTCATGATTAATAATAAAATCTGTTCATTCATTTAGAGGCTTTCTTACTGCTCTAGGTCGTATGATTTTTATACCAGGTATTTACTGTGCTACTAAAGGACGGGGGTTGAATCAACCTCCTTGAAATCCAGACAGTATATGTCTGCGATCAGGCCATATGAGTTTTTTTGAAAAAGTTTAAAATCCATAAAATAATAAAACTTTAAAGGGAGCCTCAGAACACGGATAATTTTAGAAATGTGATAAAGCTCTTATCCATCCTGCGCTGCCTCCCTGCAGCTTGTCTGTTCATATTTCCCCAGTCAGTTCTCTGGTTAAAGAATGTTGAAGCTGTAAAATGTGCTGCTGTAGAGCCCGGACGTCTTACTGGTTGAACTGGCTGAGCCTTACTGGTTCTAGAGGGACTCTCTGAATGTTTGATCTGGTGAATGGAGAGTAACAAGGATCAACAGTGAACGTGTACTAGTACTACTTGCTATCCCCATCATGCTCTTGTATTTTGTCTTATTTAGTATTTCTCTTCATTCTCTTTTTTAATCTCTTAAATCACAGCATATAAAGCTGCAGGCGACTGTTTGTTTTGCTCTGCCTGTTCCAGTTATACGATGAAACTTAATGAATCCTGTACTGAGAATATAAAGAAGTAACTTCTTAGTGCATGTTATAGCTGCACCATTTCCAGCCTGAGGCACAATGTGGAAGTAAAACATGGGTTTTACTGGTTTTTACTGGAATAACTGGGTTTGGTAAGAATGTATTGAACAAAATAAGCAAGATGAAGAACTTTACACTTCTAGAATCAGACATGAGCAAAGATGTTGTTCCACACAAACAGAGCAAGATTACAAAATACCCTGTAGTGACTTTCTGGAGACAGAAAGTAGTCCGTGCATTCTGATAACGGAGACCATGGGAGGGAACAAAGTCAGTTTCCAATTTTCATTCCCGTAGCACTTACACAACATACACAACAGTGGTTAATTAAAGTGATAAGCACCTGCAAAAACATATGAAAAAGACATTCAATCAAGAAACTGATGTACAGTAGCAAAGAGAAAAGACAGAAAGAAAAACAGTTTGACAGTTGAGCTTCAGGGATCCACCCTGAGGAACTGAGTCAGCAACCACACATGCACGCACACACATGCAGAAAACACTGCTGATACGCACTGAGAGAGTCTCGTATCACCGCAGGGGTTTGACAAAATCCGTCATGACACACCCATTGACTCAAAATGAGCTTTGAAGCACAGCTATGCTACGCGCGCACGCACGCACACACACACAGAGAAAGACAGCTGACAGTTTTGACTGCTTCGCTTCTGCTGTCACAAGTTTATCTCTACAAGACCTTCAGAGGGAGAATGAAGCGGCAGTACGAAATACAAAGAGATACACAGAGGGAGCTGGAGACAGAGGGAGGGCAGGAGGGAGACCTAATGACATAAATGAGGAAGCAGAAAAATATACAAGTGTGAATGTAAATCCCTGCATGCAGCCTGGCTCTGTGTCAGCCATAACTAAATTACGCCTCTGTCTCTAAAAACTGCATTTATAGCAGCTAATCTCTTTCACCAAACAGGCTTTGGCTCATAATTACAGTGACGTATGGACTGTGAGGTTGGAGTCAACTATGATTAGGCTGATTAGGTTTTATCCTCTGGAAACCATGAATGACTGTATAAAATAAATGGGAATCCATCCCACAGCCACACCACAAGCACGACTAAAAATACAACTCAGGCTGATTTATTTGTTGTTGTCAGGTAAGTGTATCACACATGACTACAGGTAGTAAAATATGCAGAGTTTGAACATAAAACATTTTTTAAATATACCATCAAAGATGAGAAGCACCAAAGATCATCGGTGAAAACAGAGGCTTACTTCTGTGACTCAAGCGCTTTAGTAAAGCAGAGCAGGCACAAAGTCCATTTACACTGAGTCATTTGGCAGATGCTGTTATCTAAAGTGACTTACAGCACAAGTGGGATGCAGACAAAGCCAATACAGCTACAGTACGGGAACTTAGGAGGAGGTCGTTAAAAGCAAGGAACCAAGAGAGGAGACGTGCCAGCAAAAGAAATGAAGGGTGAACTGAGTTTAGTTACTGCTTGATATCTACCTTGGTAACTACTAGAGGACTGCTGTGCAGCCAAGCAGACACTTGTCTCATACACAAATAAGAACGGGACAGTCCTGTATAAAATTCTTCTATATTTCATAGCCAACATCTACATGTTTCATGTAGACGTCAGAATAAAATATAAAGAAACAAAGATATATACTCAGCCTGACTGTGTAATAAATCACACACATGGCCCGCAAGGCCTCATAACACAGATTTGAACTACTCAAGACTCAATTTCTTGTGATTGATGTGTTTTACACATAACTGTCTGGTTAAGGGACTACACAACGCCAGTGTCCTCACGGATGTTCGTGTGCCAGATAGGAGGAAAAATGAATGTGAGGTCACAAAGGTCATTAAAATTTTAAGTCCATTTACTGTGTTGTTGTACTGTCACAAAGAGTACGATCAATAAACACACACACACCATTCAGCTGCTGTACAGAGCAGATATTGGGGCTGACAGTTTAAAAAGGTTTCAGTGTCGGTGGAAATACAAGACTAAGTTATACCTTCAGAAAGCCACTGGAGCACACACACAGTCACTCACATGCATATTTACACGTGATTACAGTCTCAGCAGCGTGACAGCTGCGGTCAACCCTCTGAGCCGGTGAAAACCTCAGAAAAACACAGAAAATGCAGCCCATGCACAAAAGCACACTTTTCTACCCCAAAGCTACCAGGAGTATTCAGATCCTGTGAGGTACTTAAAGAGAAGAGAACTGCTGTGTGTTTTATTTTTTGTTCTTTCTTTATTCTGTCTGAGTCACACAATTTGTATGTTTTGACCATTTTAAACCTTTTGCCAAATATTTCAGCCTGTCTTTTTTCACTAGCTTTTATTGTGACATTTTACTGATTTGTCATTTTGTCTACATTTTTGTTTTTGACCATTTTTCGTCACACTTTGCTCATTTGTGTTTGGTACTTATTACATTTTGCTCATATTTCATCATTCAGTTGGTTGTCTATTACTTTACTTATTTCTTAATAATTTGTCATCATGTTTGCCAGTGTTTTAATTTCATTTCATTTTATGCTTTTTGTCATTTTTTGGTCTTGTTTTGCCTTTCTGGTTATTGTAAACTTTAGATTGGCAGCTCTGAGGACAGAAAACTAAGCAATATCCTGAACATTCATCTTTCACCGCTTCTTCCCCGTAGGGGTCACAGGTGTCTATGGGCAAGAGGCAGGGAACATATAGATGGTAATTAGGAGATGTATAGCTATAATTTCAACGGGAGCAAGAGCTGCCTTTATTAGCATTATATAAATGGAGGACATGAAACAGAGCTGGACAGACTGGTGATGAAGTATAGGATGCTGAAGAATTTCTAGTTCCAAACCAATAACAGGGTTAACTACAGTAAACTTTTATTTTGCAATGATGTTTATTCTTGTAACCACAACAACCACATAATGAGCCAACTGTTGTATAAAGCAGAGTCCAATAGGTCACATTTGTGATCCAGCTACATTATCTGCTTAAGCAATATCAAGGAAAAGGAGAGAAATAGCAACACTGTCAACCAATCAGAGAAGAGAGTGGAGGATGACGTTTCTATTCAGTAGGTGGAGACAAATGATTTCCAACGTGTTCTAAATTAAGAAAGTCCTTTAACCTCAATCTTCAGGCTGTGAGCAAACCAACAGCAATGCATTAAAACACCTCATTCAGATTCTGTCAATGCGAGTTGAATAAAGGCGTGAAAACCGCATCAGTGTTCAGCCTTGGTGAATGTCCAACAGTGAAAACAACATCAGCACACATTTAAAAGGACACAAACTCAGTTTCCTTGGAAACCAGGCAAACGTGACAACTGTAGCGAGGAAAAACTTTGACATTGTTTTTCTCCCTGAGTCGTTTGTTTTCCCAGGATTCATCCAAGCTTCAGATCCCGAAATCACCGACATGTCAGAGAGAGGACTGGAGTGGAGATTAGGTCAAAGTCACTGCAGCGTGATGACAGGGAGGAGCAGCCAGCATCACACACTGAAAACCTGCCAAATACGTCGTGTTTTCTTCAGCTGACCAATCAAAGCAAATGTCGAAACTGTAGTGTGCTGTTGAAATGTTATTGGATGTTTTCAGCCAGTAATCACAACTCAATTAACAAATGCTCTAACACAGCTTCTGCCCAATAGAACAGAGAGTCATCTACTCCATCAGATATCACTTGCTTCGTTTTTATTTCCAAAACAATTGCAGAACGTCCATAATTATCTTCCTGGACTGTCTGAATAAATGAAGCCCAGTTCTTGCTTATGGGGTATTTCATTTGTCACAAATCACAGTAGTGGACAAACTGAAAATGTAAAAATGCTGATACTGGTAGAAAAATAATTGCAGTCCAGCCAAGGAAACACGTCTGTATTCACTAAGGCATTGACACATTTTAATAGAGTCCAGAAATCCCAACATCAAAATGGTGAGAGGTGTAACGGCCCAGTAACCAAAGAGACACTTTGTTCTAATGCTTGAAAACCCTAAACAATCTGAATACCCTGGGTTTTCTATGGCCTTCAATGGTACTAGCTCATTTAAGCCTGTTACATGTTTGTGTCACTACTCACTGCTCCTTGGACTTCAGGTCCAGTTAGCCACCATGTGTGCAGCCGCGTCCTGAGGTCTGTGTCCAGGCTTCACTAGCAGCAGCAGGTCCCAGCTTCTGAAGCATTAAACCCACAGACACTAATAAACATCTTCCAGCGACAAAGGCCCGTGATTGTTTCAATAAAACGTCCAAACTCACTCTTGGTGCAACAATCTACAGCAGTCGTCCACGTAGCTAGCATGCTAGGCTAACTAGCCTACTACACAGCTGGCTAGGATATATGTAGAAATCCACTGAAATGCAGCTTACTGACAAAACTTGCTAAGTTCAGTCTTCTCGCGCTCTTCGGTACAAATGTACAACCAATAAAATAAACATGTGGACGTGTCGGAACCACTAATATCTTCCTTTACCGAACATGACGCTGAGCCGGGGCTTCTCCCTTCTCCTCCAGCGCCATCTTCTCCGCGTTTTTCCCGCTCTCACAACTTTTCATCAGTAATGCATTCACGGACCTTTCTAAACATAGGAAATTTCAATTACTTCACCCGGTATATTGTGTTTTTTGTAAATAGCAAATATTTATAAAAATACATTTAATTACAGTAAATACTGGGGCACAAAAGCAAATATTGTAATACCAGAATTGAGAAAGCAATACTACAACTCTTACGTGAATCCAAACTCAAAAAGTCACTCAAAAATGTCAATCAGTGTAATTAAGTTTTACAAAAAAGCTTTCCTCTCAGCAGACATTGATTTCTGGGGATGAAATCAGCTGAACTAAACAGAAACACTCTAATCAGCTGTGTCTGCTGCTTGCAGTTTATGTTAACGTCATCATATTCTCATTATGCTGAAGTTGCCTTTTTGATGGAATTTGAATGACATGACTATGGCAGTGTGATGTATTGGACAGCGACCCCCTGCTAAACTCGGCTCCATCATGGAAAACAATTCGCATCGAAGCAAATGGAAAATGTTTCTCCCTTGTCATATTTGCATACAGATGATTTATTTTCTAGCGTTGAAAGCGTTGAGCGTTAGTGAGCGTTAGTGTTCTAGATGCTTTAAGCAGGAAGATCAAAATGAGCGCGTCTCGTCTTGATGTAAAAGTCTGCAATGTCCAGATTTTCAGTGAGAAGTAATGTGAAAATATCGACTCTGACACACACACGGTTTAGTCTTACTGTGGTTTCGAAACACTTTGGTTTAACTGCTGTTTTTAAATCACTGCATCAAACAAGAACAGAGGCGAAAGCTGAGCAAACAGCCAGTGTATAAATGACTTATTAGCTCAATAAGAATCCACACAACTACACGCAAAGGGATCAGCGTGAAGACATGTACGGCCGTGCACATGTGAACTCACTCCCTCACACTCGCTCACTGGCAGTTTGAGGATGTGATGAATAATTTATATCATGTGGACGTTGTGGGTTGAACGTGGTTAAATGTAAGAACAGCCTGCAGGGAAAACACAGAAACATTTCCTGACTGTCTGTCAGACTCCCTCAGTCAAATTAAAATTCAAACAGACTTTATGTACAGGGTTGAGCGCGAGACACCGACACAACCGAGGACAAATGGAGCAAAAGCACTCAATACAATAGGAAAATAACTGCATGCATGCATACATAACAGAGTATTTACACTTGTAATCATAAACATTATGCAAATACGCCAATTCTGGAGGATACATTTTACATATATTAGTGTTATTTTTGTATTTTTATCCTTATCTTACACTGACGTCTGAGTTTCAACCAAATGTAAAGTGAATTTCCAGAAAACACCTAATGAAAGTGTGACCTTTGACCCGGAGCCTCCATGCAGACAGATAGTGCTGCTAATTCTCCAGTCGAGTGCCATTAAACTGTTGCAGTAGAGGACAGAATAATGAGACAATGTCAGTGAAAAGAGCTGCCAGCAAATCTCAAAAAAGGGAAAAAATGGTGAAAGTATTGAATTAAATTTAATTCATGGAAGGTTTCAGGCTTCAGTATTTGGTTGCTGTTGCCCATCCCTTGTGTGACAAGTGATGTCTGTCGTGAATTTATTATTTCTGTTTGTGTTGTGTGACTGTGGCTTCTCAACTAAGCTTGATGATAATAATAATAATAAGAAGAAACACAAGTACAAAGGAAATGACTGAAATGGAAGCATGTAGACCTGGAGTGGTTCCAACGGAGATTCCGACTGAGCATGAACCAAACCAGCAGCTGAGATTCCTGAAGACCACGACTCTGAGCAGCAGATCAAAAAGAAAGGCATCTGACAAACTATGTTTGCTTTGCTGCATCACAGACCACATCAGCTTCTGTGTAGAGAACACGGTACCGACCCAGAGGGTGCGGTGCTTCTCTAACCCTAAGCCCTGGGTGACCCCTGACCTTAAAACCCTACTTAAGGAGAAGAGAAGGGCTTTTAATTCAGGGGACAGAGAGGACAGGAGAGTTCAGGAGGAACTCAAATACAAGATCAGGCCAAGAGCAGCTACAGTACAAGAAGCAGCTGAAGGAGCAGCCGGAGCAGAACAATGTTGGAGATGTGTGGACCATCTCTGGCCACGGACAGAGCAGAGGAGCAGGGACGGCTGGTGAAGATCAGGGCTTGGCCAATGGGTTAAACCCGATTTTCAACAGATTCTACTTCAGTCCATCTCCCATCACTTCACACATCTCCAGCCCAGTGGCTACACCCACCTCCACGCATTCACACCACTCCACACCGTCCTCCGCCATTAACAGCCCATCGTTGCCCCCACCACAACCCTGTCTCCCTAACATCAGACCAGGTGGGGAGAGAACTGAGGCGGCTACAGACCAGGAAAGCCGCAGGTCCAGACGGCATCAGTCCCAGCCTGCTCAGAAACTGACTGGCTGACCGGCTCAGCGAGACGGCCACCTATATGTTTCACCAGAGCCTGGAGTCGGTCCCTGTTCTGTGGAAGACCTCCTGTGTGGTTCCGGTTCCTAAGACGATGCAGGCTGCTGTGCTGATGTCAGATGACCGTGGAGAGGCTCCTCCTCAGCCTCCTTCGCTCTGTGGTGAGCACGGACATGGACCCGCTGCAGTTTGCCTAAGGGCCAAACATCGGGGTGAGAAGCTGGAAGGGGCAACTGATCCCTCACCAACAGGCCACAGTACGTGAGGCTACCAACTGTGTGTCTGAGGTGGTGGTTTCCAGCTCTGGGCTCCTCAGGGCACGGTTCTCTCACCGTTCCTCTTCACACTCCACACATCGGACGTCACATACGACTCCAGCAGTTGTCAATGATTGTTCTCCAATGACTCAGCCATTGTTGGCTGTGTGTCTGCCTCTGTGGAGGACATTCTGTGACTCTGGGGAGCAGGCAGCACGGACCGGGACAGAAAGAGACTCTACCACTGCGTCAGGCAGTGGAGGCTCTGAGCAGCTCCTTCAGTGGAGACTGATCCAGAGTCAGTGTAGGAAGGAGCGATACCACAGACCCTTCATTCCCACTGAACAACCAACCAGTCCAACAGCCACCATGCTGATCATGTGCTATATAGTAATTTGTATAGAAAATTTATTTTGCACCTGTTGATTGTTTGTGGCTGTTGTAACAGTTACATTTCCCCACTATCAATACAATCAATAAAGAATTATCGTATCTTTATTGAGGTCATAAGCAGAAACCAATTGTGCGGTTGCTTCGTGTTTTTTACTTAAAGGAATAAAGACAAGGAAGATTTCCTATGTTTACAATGGTCATTTAATGCATCACTGATGTTTCCCTGTCTTAATGGGCGGGACAACTGTCGGTCTTTCGTCTTGGCCAATTAGAGAAGAGGACGTTAGTGGGAGAGCGGGAAAAAACGAAGAAGACGGAGCTGCAGGAGAGATGAGAAAACCCAGCTTAGTGTCATATCAGTAAAAGGTGTTATTATTAGCGCCATTGGTGCATCCGCGGGTTTTTATTGGTTGTAAACCCGAGAGTGACAACCCTGAAATGAGAACGTTTGGTCAGTAAACTAGACTTACTGACCAAACTACTGGATTTTTACGGAAATCATAGCTAGCTGTGTAGCGTGCTTTTGCTAGTTAGCCATTTGCTAGTTACCTAGCATGCTACTATGAAACAATCACAGGCCTTTGTCGCTGGAAGATGTTTATTAGTGTCTGTGGGTTTAATGCTTCAGAAGCTGGGACCTGCTGCTGCTAGTGTAGCCTGGACACAGACCTCAGGACGCGGCTGCACACATGGTGGCTAACTGGACCTGAAGTCCAAGGAGCAGTGAGTAGTGACACAAACATGTAAGTAGCTTCCACCCATGCGTCACCTTAACAGTGGAACATAGACAGACACAGGTTACCGCGTTTATAAAATAGTTTCATACTTAGTTTGAATAGAGAACTAAAATGTGAGGTTTCGTGTCAGGAGTCGGTGCTCATGCAGCCTATGACAGATTGTAGTCCTCTGAGCACTGACAGGTAGACAGACACGTGCATGTGTCAGTCATTCGTACAAGAGACAGAAACTGTGACAAACTGCAGGGAAAAATAGCAAATGAGGAACAGAAGCTCCATTTGCTCTTTCCTTGCCCTTAACTCTCCTCTAGCTAAAACACAGCTGGACCGCTGCATTTTTCGTGTCCTATTTCTACTCTGCTTCTGAAAACGACGCATCTTAATTCAACTTTAAGCGTATTTACACACATGTGAAAGTGTGTGTCAGTATGTGTTTGATGGTATTTCTGTCAGTTGCATCATCCCTCAACTCCAGGATGGTCTGATGGACACTTTGAACCCATGAAAGGACCCATCTGTCTGCTTATAGTATGTACGTCTGTCTTTCATTGCTGGGTGTGATGTTTCAGGGCTTCTACAGCCTCTGCAACACCAACACTGATATTCCCTTGTTCCTCGGCTTTGTCTGTCAGGCTCAGAACCTGCTAGTGGCACCTGATCTAATATGGAGCTTTTGTTGTTGAGCGTAACATGACTCATAGAATGTGATGAATGAGAGTCCTGCTGTTGCATTAGGCCAAACCGTTTTTCACTGTAGTCACAAGCTGCTTTGAACCATTTCAAGACATTTTTCTAGCATGTATTTGGCAAAACACGCTGCAGGAAAATCCCCACTAATATTAGGCTTCTTCTATCCTATAGAAATGCTTTTTCTTTCTGCAGTCATAGAAACGTATAAGAGTTCAAGGAAACTTTTCAATCACCACAGAGAAGAAATAGGACAGAAGACATAAGGAATTGCCCTTCTCCTCCAGTAAGCAGAGAAAACAAAAAGTTCTTCTCCTTAAAAAGTATATTTTAAGGAAATATTTAAAGACAGCGGTGCTGTTTTTATGAGTTCTTGTACAGTCTGATCTTCAGGATTTCCTTGCTGCTGCCTCGTCGCCGTCTCGTTTGTGTTGTTTCGTTGTTATTTTTGTGCTTCTTGTTGTGGTTCGGTCTGAAGTAAACAATCAGAGTAAATGTGCTTCCCCTCCTGCTGGAGAGCCACATCAGTGAGGCTGCTGCAGCTCAGCGGGAAGTCTTCGCATCGAGGCTTTCAATCCCCTGATTTCCAGTGTTTTCGTCTTTCACACCTACATTACATCTGATTACAGCATGAGTTCAAGTACAACAAGAGCTCTTCATCACCGCTGCAGTACAACTCTTTTCATTATAGGTGTATTGCTGATAGATTGCACTTTAGTCTTCGGATCGCCGTGTAGTTCTTGTAACTTCGAGTTTTCTCTAAGTCATAGGAAGTTGGTAAAGTTTTATTCTGAAGTAAACATATTTATTATTGGTATGTTGAAAGCTCAGGCTCAGACACAACAACACATCCATAGAAATGCTCCTTTATTGAACATTTGATTGCCTGCAACAATATTGATTGCCTAGAACGATAACAATCAAGAGCTGAATAGTAGTTTATAGCGTTTTTTATTATTAAACCATTCTTAACTACTGATGTGGTCAATATTCACTGCAAAATCTGAGCAATTTAACACACAGATTAAGTAAACACAAAGTTATTTCAGCAGACAAATTAAACTACACAAAACAATCAGTGTTTCTCATTTACTCTTCCACTGCCGCCTGTCTCTTCTCACCAACCGGACAGACAAAATCTAATTATTGAGCACTGCGTAGAATGCAGCACAACACCCAGATTCACTGGAAGACAAGCATTAAATCAGAATAAATGTGCTGCACGATTAAAAGGTGATTGTTTTCCCAGCTCCTATAGGACCGACACCTACCTATAGCGTATATACTCCAGCATCTGTAGAACACTATACATGATTGCTTCGAGTCTGTAGACTACGTTGTCTTCTTACTTCCCCTCCTTGTTAATTTTTCTGTTGTGTTCGGTCCGTCTGTCCCTGCAGCGCTGTGACTCACTGCAGCAGGAATAAAATGCTTAATCTTTGTTGTTGTTGTTAGAGAACAAAAGCTGCGTGTTTCTATTAAAGTGTCCAGCCATGCAGAACCACCGTAGCAGGGATTTAAAAATGTCACGTCGCTCACAGAGACACTGCAAACGTGATTCATAGATAAAACTAATCAGCTGCCATGAATGAATAAACATTTCTGTGGCATTAGTGGTTTCCTGGTTATATCTGGTGTCGGCTTCGTCTATTGTCAGAGAGTGGTTCTGACATTGTGAACGTTTATTTAAGTCAAGTCCAGAGCTGAACTGCTCATTGAAGTGTAACAATACACCAGGGCTCATATTTGCACTGAAGGTCTGTTGTTACACCAGCAGGTGGAGCGACGCTCACGTCAAGTCGCGTTCACAGGGAAGTTTATGGCTCAATTCCAAACGTTCAAAACTTGTTTGGCCTCAGCGTAGTTGCTGTAATGCGTGAACTAATGCTCAGACTCTAAATGTTTTTCATGGTCATCATGTGACATTTTTTATAGTGAAGTCTCAGCAGTTTAAGATCAGGTTGGAATCCATGCAGAATGACAAATCAACGAGTGTTGCGCTCGATGGTCATGTCTTTGCATTGTCTCTCTCTCTCTTTGTTTTCCTGTCAGCTGTCCTGCCCTCCTGTTGCTCACTGTGTGACAACATGATGTTTGAATTGTCAGATATTTTTCCATTGCCGATGCACTTCTGTCATTCTTTACAACAAAACTACATAGTTGGGTGTCTGGTTTTCTGCGTGCCGGGTCAGCGAAGCTGAAGTAGAACTGAGCACAGACCAACAACAAGATGTGATTTCATAGAACGTAGTATTACAACTGTTCGTAGTCTTTAACAATGACAATAATAGCTTTTATGTTTACTGGTGCATCACTTAGTGGTGATCAGTGGTTGTTTCACATGTGACTCCAGGTAAAGAACGAGTCATCGCTCACAGTTGTTGGGTTATTGGTTTCAGATTCATTTAGCGTGTGTTCTGTTACCTTCTTGTCAGACCATTAAATTGGCTCCGCTTGTAATTAAGCTGCTGGCACTGACCTCCTGAGTTTAGCATCATATCATCACACTGGACTGTTTCAAGGGAGGGAAGCAGAGTCACCATAATAATTCAATGCTGAAAGCCTCTAAAAACAAGCCCAGATTACTTGATAAAACCAAAATAATAATGTTTCTGTTCTATAAATCCTCCTCTAACAGGTTCTGACCATTAGACGCGCAACCACTGACTCAAATACAATAGGAAGGCGAAGACAGGCAGCAGAGAAACATCAGGTGATTTATGGCTCCTCGTACTGTAATGAACTTTTCTGCAAACAGTGCAGTCACTACGGTCATAAATTATCCAGAGCAGACACGGAAGCAGAGAGAGGCTTTTGTTTTCTGAGAAACACCACCACTTAGTTCTTTAATTTTCAGTTTTCCACAATGCATTTCAGGATGCATTTCGTTCTGATGTGAATTCTTTACATTTTTTTCTATAACTCAGTGAAATGAGCCAGCTCTGCTCATACAAGACGAGACTCCAGACGCTGCGTGTTAGCATGAGTTCCAGTAATAAAACATGAACTCTGATTAATTCATGTGGTTTTAGCTCAGCTACAACTAAACTTAAAGTGCAGAAGTAATCGTCCTTCTGGCGTTTTTGTCAGGTTCAGATGTAGTAATTTATTCAATTTGATTCAGCTTTTTATTTAGCACTAAATCAGTGGCCCAAGGTGACACATGCTTACACTTTAGTGGCAGAGCACTACAACAGCTGGCATAGTTACGAAGCTGCCACACACAGTGTTTCACCTGTAAAACTATTATCTGAGTTAAGTGAACTTACGTCTGCAGTGGAAGATTCATGTTTACACTGAATGTGCACCAGGAGAGGCATCCACTCACTACTGGGATTTACTGTGATGCTGGTCCTGCTCATAGCTTTAATTCGATGAGGAGCATCTGAACACATACTTATCCCGGCGCTGTGACATTTCTTTCCCCCGGCTTGCTCCGATTTCTGATTTTTCTCCACCTACAAATAAATTTCTGCGTTTGAAAGGTGCAAAATGAAGTCGAAGAGGAGAGAAATTAGATTTTGCCTTCAGGAAACAAATTTAAAAGTGGTGAAGAAAGAGGAGCAGAGTTTCCCTCAAGCCAAGAGAAATCAATCACCCCCACACACCTCTGTCAGTCTGTCTGTCCAAAACAAAGCAGCACAACAACGGAACTGAAATATTTAAACGCACACACTCACAGCAGTCTATCAGCTGTGTGTCGCTCAAAGCGTCTTTTCCTCTTTTTATCCCCTCCATCCTTCCTCTCTAATCACAGCCTGGCAGACTGCTCGCTGTGTGTGTGTCTGTTTGTGTGAAGCAGTGAGGAAAACCTCAGGAAATTTGAACTAGAAAGGCAAAAAAACAAATTCAGAGAGAGATCGGTTTGAGTGGCCTGAAGACAGCGAAACAGCTGCAGCATATGGCAACAAAAAATCCACACACGCCCGGATGAGGACAATCGATGTGTGTGTTTATTTGAGCCCAGATGTTAATTTGTTGTAATTGTAATTTCTTCAGTGTGTTTGTTCTGGCAGATAAAGGATTCTCTCCTCCTCAGACACAGTGCAGTGAAATCTAGAGCTGCAAGGAAACAAACACCACAAGGTCTATTCATTCCAGCTTGACTCAGCCTGAGGGCTGTGGCACGCTGAGCTGGCGTCAGAGCCCCAGAGGATAAACTCCACGGACACGCATACGGTACCGCAGGGCGTCCTCACTTAGCCAGCGCCGATGTGTGCAGTGTTAGCTGCAGCAGGGACAGAGCTGAGTGGTTTTGTTTTTTGGCTACGTGCGTCTACATGCCTGCCTTTGTTGTTGTTGTGATGTGAACACGAACCTCTTTGAAGAAGTGGATGAGGACAATGTTCTGGTTTCAGAGATGATCTGGCTAGTCGCACCCCTGTGGCTAAGCTGTTCCAACCACACACACTAGGACATTCAGGTGTGTGTCTGGTCTCAGACCAGCTGAGGCGTCAGCTTTGGATCAAAAAGCACCCAAGCACAGCTCCTCACTATAATGTTTTGGTCTCTTAGTGAGGAATAAGTTAGTATAATAAGATAGTTGTTCTTTAAATAGTATCACAGGTCCTGCATTAGTCCATGATCACTGTGAATATAATCTATAACGCACAGGTGCTTTTATCCTGGGGCTTCAGAACCACAGACATGACAGAAAATGCAAGAAATGAATCAAATCAAACAGATTCAAGTCAGTTCTCCAAACATTAGCATAATTTTTGACTGTTTGACAGATTTTCTCCCTGGTTCATTTCCGCGGTAAAGACGTCAGACCATTTCAGTCTCATTCATCATGAATTTATTTCCCCTGTGCCAGGAAATCACATTTCAGCAGCAGGTTAAACCGGGATAAACAGCCAAGGCTGCAGCGAGATATATAAATAAATATTAGTATGGTGCTGGGTAGGTGAGCAGACATAACCTCGTAGCCCCTCACTCTCCCCTCTGTGTCAGTATAGCAGCCAACTTCATTTCCCTGCTCCACAATGATCCAGACACAAATAATGGACTTTTTACGTCACTATGTTCGATTGTTTTATATGTAGTATAAACGAAAAGATAATGAGCGTGAAAAATATGAATACTCAACAAAATCCAGATATTCTGAAGTAAATAATAAATCCAGCCGCTGTTTCCCGATGTTAAAACATCCACAACCAGTCACGTTTCCGGTGACGTGCCGTCATCTGCCCCCAGGCTTAGTGCGATTGGCTGACATCTCATTATACACATGACTGAGGCTCAGACAGCAGAACCGATTGGTTTGCTGAAAGAAAATGAAAATGTGATTAGTTCAAGTTCAGGTTAAAATACAAATGAGGCTGTTTGGTCGAAGACGTAATGTGAATGTTTTCAGTTGCTGTTCTCGCTACATGTCAGAGCTTCCCCGCTAGTCATGCTTTAAATCGCTCCGTAACGACAAGGATGCTCACAAGTGTTTAACAGACAGCATGTAAGAAGTAATTTACTGAACTTACCAGAGGATGTTCAGTTAAAGTCTGTAGAAACAGCCCTGAGACATGTGGTCAGACAAACCACCCTGGACCAAGTCCTTCCAGACAGGAGTTGGGTCTGAAACACGCTTCACTTTGTTCTGTCCCTGAAGGCGTTGCAAACACATCAAGGATCCAGATCCTACCGGGATAGTAACAGGGCAGAGAGAGATCATAGTTCTGCTCTGTCAGTGCAGTAAAATGCCTCATTTAGCTTTTAGAGGCTGAGATGTTAGCGCGCTGAAAGACAGTTGTTGGTAGCGAGTCACTGCCTGTTTGCTGAGCCAGGAGAGACGCTGAACACTTAGACAACTAGTTCAGCAATTAGGTGTGAAGTTAAAGGAACAAATCTTGAAAAGCAACATTTCAAGAGGAACATTAATTCCTAGTTGTTGATAAAATGACGGGCAAGTAGCAGTGATAGCGTTTAGCATGTGTCAGATGTGCTCCAGTGGAGGCTATAGACGTGTGGCTGGTTCTTCAGCATCCGAGGGATCCTGATGTAAACATGCTTACTAATATCCTCGCCCTCCTCAGGAAATCATTGAGTCGCAGCTAAATTAAATTCTGAGTGAACACGGTGCATCAGCCTCGTGGCTAAAATGAAAAGTCAATAAAATATCTTGTAGTTCTGTTCCCCCGCAGACGAGTTTAATTCCTGGCCCCCGAACGCGACACTGAGTAAATTAACATTCACACGTTTACAGCCGTGTTTATCACAAACTTGATGAAACTGGAGATGGAACTGTCGATACACTCACTTCAGGCTTTTAATGTCGGACCAGAGCGATTTATAAAAGCAGAGGAACGCAGACGGGCAGAACATGTCGCGCCCCCGCAGGATTGAAGCTGTGACTCCAGGTCAATTTGTTTCTGACGGATGAGTGGAACTGAGAACAGCGATTAGAATAAGAAGAAACACCTTAGTGATTCTCTTCCTACTGTACATCCTCCTCCCTTTTTTGTCACCTTTCCTTCCCTCCTGGTTTTCTTCATCTGCTTTCACGTCATAGCTAAATTAAGCTCGTCTTAAACGTGCAGGAGCTTAGACATGAAATCAGCTGGGTGTTCATGTTCAGAAACACACTTCCTGCCTCTTATCTGCTCTCCCTCCACCTTCCTTCCTTTTTGCTTGTTTTTCTCTCTCCCTCTCCTGGAGGATTTGCCTTCATCCTCTCTGTCAGCTGCTCAGTGTGTGTCTGTGTAATAGTTTGAGGAGCGACACAATTTATAAGTTCACCTTGACTTCAACAGAACTAAATTATTCTGGTCTCTTTGCTCTGTGGCTCCACACACACTTTTATTTTCATATTTTTCTATTTTCTGGTGTCCTTCCTCCTCATCTCCTCGCTTTTCTTTTCATCTCCTGTCTTTCTTTCCTCTGCCCTCTCATCTTGTATTTGTGTTTTTCAGCTACAGGGACACAGGCTCAAACCTCTGGACCTTCAAATATATGAATACAGCTAAATATCCAAAATTTCATTTTAAGTAAAGTTAAACAGGAAGCCGGGAAATTAAATAAGGAACACGTTGGCTTGAATAAAAAGTCCTCATCCCAGTGGGTAACTTCAACCGGCAACGGTTGCCCAGACAATGAGCAACATTTATCCTAATGTTGCTACACACACACACACTGTCTCTGAAGCTGATGATGGTTATGAATGAGCCATATATGAATCATAATTAAAGGAGTATTTCCCCAAATTATCTTTCTGGAACAAGGAGTAACGTGTGTGTTGTCCTTGAATTGCAGCAGAAAAGATGAATGAGCTGTAATTACGCTGAACTAGAGATAATCGCAGGAGGAAACTGGGAGCCAAGGTCGACCACCACAGGAGGAGAGCAGCTTATGAAAAATTTACCTGTGCAGACTTAAAACTTCAGGGGTCATGAAATTAGTTTCCAGTGGAGGAGTGGAGCTTTTCACAGGGATGCTGAATTATGCAAGACTGTAAAAGCAGCGTGTTTGGTTGTTTGGGAGATGACGCAGAGGTGAAGGCTTTAGATTCCTAATTGGTTCCTGTTTCATTTCCCAGCAATACATCAGTTATATTAACTAGTCACTATATGTAACTGCCAGATGATTATGTTGTCAAACACAATGACCCAACATTCAGTTTACAGACACTTACTGTGTATCGATTAAACCACATGTCAGTGACACCCAGTTTTTAAAGCTTTTCCTGGTTGAGTTCAGCGTTGGGTTGAGGTCAGCGGGAGCCTGTAGTCAGCCGCAAAATTAATCTAAAGCCTGACCTTTCTCTGAGTCTGACCGATCTGCATTTCTTGTCTCAACATCACACAGGACTCAACTCTGCAGCTTCTAACTGGACACAGTACGGCCTCCAGCCCTCCGCCCTTCCATCCCAGTGGTGCAGGAGTTAGGACGGAGTCTTTCAGCCAGATGTCCTCTGTGTGAGGACTCTCCAGGTACTTCTGTCTGTCAAGTTTGGTGTAGTTCTGACTCTTCAGTTCAGGTTCCATTGGAAAACGTACCTGCTGCCTTTACTGCCTCTGTCGAGCTGAGGCGATACCAGCTACAGCCACAGCCATCCTGACCTCTGAAGGTCTGAAGGAAAGTGGCGCTTTGTTATGGTGCCTTCAGTCTGCTCTGAAACAAAATGATTTCACCTGCTGGGACCAGCCGCCTCTTCATGCTCTGATTATGATCTGACCTGAGCAGATCTGAGATCTCGCAGATTATCACATATTATTACCACATTTTCCGCTGTTCTGCTGGTTCCTGCAGTTGTTTAGTCAAAAAGCGTACCTTTGTGTAGCGCCTCTAAACACGCTGGAGCTAGACGTCTCCACTTCTTTCCACTGAGAGTCTCAGTGACGGCTGTGGTTTCAGCTCCATGTGGCTTATCCTGAAGATGCTGCGTTACTGTGCGATAACACATACAAATCAAGATTCATCCAGTCTGCTCTGGAGGATCAAAGCGTGGCTGCTGCTGTGTTTTCCGCTGACTGAACGCAACAATGCGCCTCCTGCAGAGAGGCAGAAGGAGAATAGGGGGGAAACCGACCGAGCCATGACGGAGCATCTATCCAACTGCTCCTCAGAGTCAGAAGCAGCTTAGCACCGTCATTCATGTCTAATCATCGTCAGTCAGTGAATCACTGACCAAGGAGTTAAATCTGAAAATGCACAACATTGAAAACTTAAGCTGAAATAAATAATTTTGCTCCAAAAGTTTTGTTTTGCTGCAGAACTAATAGAAGAAAAAGTAGCAGTGGTGCTGCTTTGTTAATGTTCAGCATAAATTAACCAGTAAGGATCTGAATCCTCCTACTGATGGAGATGAATGTTTTAAGTTTGAGTTATTTCTTGTTTCCCTCACACATCTACATTTCTGTGTGTGCCCTATAAACACGTTCTAACACTGTTGCATCAGTATTCATTAGATATGAATTAGAGTCTCTCGTGCTTCTCTGGGGGCTGAGTCTGGATCTGTTGCTCTGCGGAGCATTTTTCTTTAATTGAATGTGTTTTCGACTCTCGTGGCTGTAACGCTGCTGAGGGACTTCTCTCAGTGTTAATGGGTTTTCTTGGCCGTCATGGTTTATAATGTTGCTGTGGGGATTTGGAGCAGCCCTGTGATATTTGAAATGTATTAAAGGATTATTGAGTTTTTCTCTGTCGCGTTCTGTGAGGAAGTCTGACTGATGTTACGTTTGCAGCTCTGCAGGGAGATCGGTCGGTTTAGTTGAAAACAGCCAAGATGAGACGACTGATTATTAATCATCTAAACAAATCAATCCCTCAGATCAATAAACGAGCATCAGACACAGCAGCTAGATGGTTGAAATGAAGGCTGAGTGTTTGACGAGTGGGAATCAAAATGATGCGCGAGTACAAATAAAAAGGTGACACAAAGATGCAACATAGACGTCAGAGGCAGGAGAGTTTAAAAATGAAGCATGATGGAGCAGAAGCTGACATCACTTATTGATAACCTGCAGAGGTGCTGCTGACCCCTGTCCACTCATGTTGGCTCAACGTGTGGAGGTTTTAATGCTGCCTACGATTGACAGGTGTTTACTCTGCAGCGTTTAGTAGTGAGGGGTCTGACGGGTGATGGCCGCTGGTCCCTTTGTTGGAGGATGGTACCGGTGTGGGCGGTCACTGTTATGTGGGCCTCTGGATGATTGACAGCTCACTCTGGCGGATGGTGTCAGTGTTCACTGGCCAGTTTGCAGTTTGTGGGTGACAGTGAGAGACAGAATGGAGCGTGTGTTTAACTTGTGTTTAATAGACAATACTGTACCCACAGTCCCCTAGGACTGGGCACCAACCAGCAGGAAGGTGTTGCAGGGGCTGCACTCATGTTTGGTGTGAGTGACATTTAGATCACTGACAGAACAAAATAAAAGCTGGTATATAAACACACCAGCAGGGAAAGAGACTCTTTAGGTTGAGATATAAATGCCAGACGGCGTTTAGTTGATGGAAACGAACAGAATGTGTAATTGGGACACTGTGGACTTCTCCTAGTTTACAATCGATTCAGGCCCTAAGATGAAAAAAACACTCCTGAATATCATTAGTTTTCCCAGCTGTGACGCTGAGGAGTCCAGCCCACTGCGTTTGAATAATGCAGTTTCACCTTATCAGAAAGTTGGTGAAGCAGCGAGCTTCATGCAGTTACCCAGGGAGTCTGCAACTGGAAAATCCACCAAGACTCAAGACAACTCCTGTTTTGCATAATATTTCATCCTTAAAGAATCAAACAAGCAAGAGAAGCCACACATCCGAGTGTTTGACTGGGTCCTTCTCCTCGTTCTGCTCGTTCCGTTTTACTGAGACTGATGGATAAACGATGGATTACTGATACCAGGACAGAACGATCGATAGAGGGAGGAGAGAGGCTGAAATTAGGCCACCCATCTGTTCACACCGATCCATTTATCTGCTCTAACGCCAGACGTTTAATCTGGACTGAACGAGAGGAGGAGGAGAAGCACAAACATCTGGGAGAGGAAGTAGGAAGGAGAGCGAGAGTAGAGAAGGACACAGGGAAATACGGAAACCATCAAGTAAATAAAGAGGAAACGAAACAAACGAAGAAACTAAAGGAAACAAGGTTTTAACACTGAGAAAAGGGCAAAAGGACTGAAGGATGAGCTGAGAGGGAAAAGAGTTGGAGATAATAAAAAAAGGACACGAAGGGGAGATTGTGTGAGGCAGGAAAGGAGACAAGGAGCTGGGCCAAGAGGAAGGAAATACTACCTGTACAGTACTTTTCTCTGGACTGTTGATGTTGATAGACAGAACTACAGCGCCCCCCAGTGGCTGCTCAATTTGATGTGAAACACACACACACACACACACAGGTTAGAGGCTGTGAAGAGGAAAAATCATTTATGCAGTGTTTCATTACCTTCTTATTTGGGACGAGAGACTCATTTATTCTCATCAGACAGAATCAGGATATTGTGCATTAACTCCATCAACGTAATGATGTGGAGCGCGGTTCAATATGTCCGTCCACAGAACGACAACGACCCAGTACGGCGCTAATAATAACGAGGTCGCCAGCTCCAGAAAACCAGAGATAGTAATGCTAGTAACTGTGTAGTTTCCATATAGAATGTATTATTATAGCATGTAGCTCAAACTGGACACCAACCAGGGGTGTATGTCTTCCCAGCACCGGTGGCAATTCCTGCCAAACAGGTTGTTCCTTTCCATAGAACTGCGCACACGACAGACAACAGCACAAAGCTAAAAGTAAAGCTAATAAATAACTACTTTAACTAGACAACTAGACGGAACCAGACCAACTGAATCCATTAACGTACCCGTGTCCAACTACTCTCATACCACTGAGCTACTGCAAACAGACTGACAGTTGACTTTCTGCTGGCTCAGATTACATCAGGACACGCCAAGGACGCGCACATGTGCTTGTGTGCAGGCTGGACTTGCTCTTAGTTTCATGGGTGTCTCCCAAACACTCAGATTCACACGTCAACACTTCAATTCCGAAATTTGGCGCCTGGAGGAATCGTTATAAAAATTAAAGCATGGGCTGGGCTCTCGGTGGCACCTATTCAGCTGCCAGGTATGTGTCTATAAACGTTGCTTCACACCCACATCATGGCACGAATAAACTGACAGGGTACCTCAGTACCTAGTTACTGAACAGAATCTGAATCGTCCGATTTAGGCACCAGAGGCTGAATTAGAGCAGCAAAAGAACACCACACTGGTCATGTACTGACCATTTAGCCTGCAGCTACTGAAGATGGAACAGGTGTGTTTAATTACAAGGCTGTTTAATTAAGGACCAGTGTCCCTGGTTCTTTGCCATCTACCTGGTATGAGTTATTATCATGTTGACAGATCTGCCTTCTTCGTTTTTTTACGAGAAGTTGTGGACTAACTTGTAGGATCAGTATTGTAGGGTCAGCTGAACTAAAACGTGTTTTGCTTAAAGGTCAAGGACTTGTGTGTGAGCTGCATATGGTATTGACAGCCATGCTGAGGTGAAATGTGAGAAACCATCCTGGTAGTTACCAGGGTGGGACAGGCAGGAGGTGGTGATGAGCTGAACGAGGGGCAGAAACGTCAGGAGCTACAGACTAAATGCACAGTTTTGTGTTGGGCGTGTTCTTTACCTTCACTGAGCTTAGCGTGTGGTTGGCTGCAGCCGCAAAACCTGTTTTAACTGGAGGACGTTTTTCCGGAGCCTCACTCAGGGCAGAGCTTCAGTCTGCAGCAGATCTGGCTCCTGTTAGAGGACGACGTCTGCACCCTCAGGTGAGTGAGTGTGTGTGTGTGTGTGTGTAAGTGTGTGAAGAGTCTGCCTGCTTTAATGCTGCGGTTTTACAGAACTCTGCAATCAGGCTGAAATTCGGTTTGATTTCAGTTTTATTTCTATAGTGCAAATTCATACCGAAAGTTATCTCAAGGCACTTTACAATGTTTAAGATCTTACAAACCAAACCCAACGAATCCCACATAAAGCAAGCTTTTAATTGTAGCCAATCAATAAATTGACAGTAAAATATATGTGTGTGTGTGGCTTAAATGCTGTGGTAAACAGAATCAGTTGGAAAAAGAAACTTCGGCCCAACGCTTCATGTAAAGTTCCCACAGTTTGTTACTTGAAACAAACGGGGAATCACGCATTTCTTATAGAAGGATGTACGGGCAATATAAGCTAACAGGTGGTCGAGATAAAGACGAATGAATGATCGGATACTTATATATTGTCAATAATAATATGAATATTAATAAGCATTCAAATATATTGTTTTTAGTTTTTTTGGTTTCTGGTCACTGATAACATTTATAAGAACATTTTATGTTCTCTTTCACTTTGTGTAAATGACAGAAACAAGGAGGGACAAACATAATTAATGTTCATTCATTCATTGTGATTCATAGGGCATAAATAATTAATGTGCGTGTTGTACTGGAGTTAAAGGAAATGAGTTTACACCACCTGTCTCTGCCTGTTATTGTAGGTCATGAACATGTCATCGACCAACTACCTGTTGACTGAGGAGCAGCTCTTGTGCTGCATCTGCCTGGAGGTGTTCACTGACCCAGTCGCTCTACTGTGTGGACACAACTTCTGCAAAAGCTGCATCACACAGCACTTGAACTTTAATCGTCAGCACAGATGCCCCATGTGTAAGGAGCACGTTGACAGGAAGTACAAGCTTGGGGTCAATACTTTCATATCTGAGATGGCCGTTCAGTTCAGACGGTCGGCCGGACGCAAAGCCAGCGGCAGCGCAGAGCAGCATGACTCCGCTCCAGATAAATCTGCCTTTCACGTTCCCTCTGGGCCCAAAAAGACAAAACCCAAATTGTGTTTTTTGTTAACACTAGGCCTGGTGTGTTTGACTTTGTTGGCTGTGGCCTACCAGACCCTTCATCAGTCGCTTTTTGGCCTGAAAACTCAGCTGTTCGGTGCTGGCGAGAGGTCAGACAGCATGTGCAGTAGGCATGACAGGCCTCTGGAGCTCTACTGCAAGAACGAGCAGAAGCCCGTGTGTCAGGCCTGCGCAGCAGAGTCCAGTCACAGATTTCATCACATAGTTCCTCTGGACGAAGAATATAGAGCAACAAGGGCAGAGCTTGGAAAATCTGAGGCCGATCTTCAGCAGAGGATCCAGGAGAGGGAGCTGAAAATTCAGGAGCTGAAACACTCCATGAAATTAAGCAAGGACACGGCCGCCAGTGAGAAGGTACACGGTGCGATGATCTTCTCGTCTCTGATACAGTCCATGGAGACGGCCCAGGCTGAGCTGTTCAGGACGATTGAACAGAAGCAAGAAGCAAGAGAGAAACAAGTCAGAGGATTCACTGAAGAGCTGGAGCTGGAAATATCTGAGCTGAGCAGGAGGCGTGTGAAGGTGGAGCAGCTCTCACACTACAAAGACCCCCTGCATTTCTTCCAGGACTTTCCATCCCTGGACGCTGATCCCCCGACCAAAAACTGGGCTGACATAGGCATTTGTCCAGAGTTCTACGAAGGAGTGATGAGGACGGCTTTGGTGAGAGCTGTCAATCAGCTGACAGAGACAGTTGCTAGGGAGATGAAGAATCAACAAGAAGCGGAGCTGCAGAGGGCTGAGCAGTACGCAGTGGATGTGACTCTGGATGCTGACGCAGCCCATCCGGCTCTCATCCTGTCTGACGACAGGAAACAAGTGCACTGTGGGGACGTCGATCTGAAACCTCCAGACACCTCCAAACGCTTCCTGCACGCTCTGAACGTGTTGGGAAAGCAGAGTTTCTCCTGTGGGAAGTTTCACTATGATGTTCAGGTGAAAGGAAAGACTTCGTGGACGATCGGTGTGGCCCAACACTCAGTCAGCAGGACGAGGAAAACGAAACTAAAGCCAGGGAACGGCTACTGGAGTCTGAGCCTCCGGAACACATCGATGTACTTTGCCCTCGAGAACCGTCCGGTCCAGATCGCTGTGGACTCTCCTCCTGAGAGGGTGAAGGTGTTTGTATCTTACGAAGAGGGCCTGGTCTCCTTCTACAACGTCGATACCGCAGCTCTTCTTTACTCGTTTAAGGGCTGCTCCTTCACGGAGAGACTCTACCCGTTCTTCAGCCCTGGCTCTAATGATGGAGGCAGAAACGCTGCACCTCTGATCATCTCTTCGGTCAGTTAGTGAGTCAGCAGCACGTCAGTGTGGAGGGGACAAGGTTCACTAAAGAGAAGGAAATTCATGAAAACGTAAGCAGACCTGCTGAAACGCCCTCATCAAGTTCATCAACTGAACCTCAGTGTAATATTGAACCCAGATGACTGGGCTTTTGTAAAGTAAACTCTGCTGAGCGCAACGTAGCTCGGCCATTTATGTAGCAGTCAAATTCTTCTGTTCTTCAGCTATGCTGACACTTTTTGGAAAAGTGCTGCTGTGGTTACTGGAAGAAATAACAATGTCATTCCAGGAATTGAAAAGTTGACAAATTACTTTACCTGTCACTTGTTTTGACAAGATGTCAGCAGCAACCTGCTAGAAATGTTCACATGGTTAAGTTAAGACTTTGGCTCCAGATTGTTGTCTAGTAATAAAATCTGCTGTTTAAGTTTCTAAGAATGAAATTCCAGACATTTGTCGTGAAGCGAGCGATGAAGTGGATCTGAGGTGAATGTCGTGCAGCAGAAAGAGGAAGCAAACATGCAGCGAGAAGCTAAGGGAAGAAGTTTTGATACGGCAGACAAAGATCAACATGAAACAGGATCTGAGAATTTGCATGAGGCCAGGCTCAGTGCACTTTCAATGAACCTTGTGTTTATGTACCTTCTGTAGATATTCATGGAACCCAGGCGCTGAATCTAACTGAATTTGTGTTGCCTACAGTGGTTCTTCTTTAATGACACGCTCACCTAACTGCAGTCTTTTGGACTCTTTTCTCTGCAGTTTCTCTGAAAACTGTTGAATCAGCATCAGCGTGTTGTGTTAAATGAGATTTCAATTACTCAGGTGCAGATGAGCGCCTCAGTGATGCAGCTGTCACTCTTCCCTCCCGCTTCATTAACTCCTCGTCTCTAAACCTCGCCTCTCATCTCCTTGACCATGTCTGTTTAAATGAGCTGTCAATCATCCACCCCAACATTATTCATATCTATATTTTCATTTGTAAGTTTTCTTTTGTCTTAGCGTCTTTCTTGTCATGTTGAGTCTGCGCTGTTTTGGCTTTTAAATTCAGATTCAAGGACACGGTCGGACCAGAACTACAGGAACAGGCTGACGAGTGCAGCCTAGTCAAAGGTCATTCTCAGATAAGTACAACAGTAATTACAAAGGAACAAAGTCAAATAAATAAAACATACTGTAGATGTACAGTAGAATCAAACGCTGAAGATTTCAACCTCTGATCTGAGGAGACAAGCGTGTAAAATGACCTCTGGCTCTGATTCAGACTCTTACTGTGTATGAGCCGTCAAACCTATTACTGTCAAACCAGATTCTTTGCAACAGGTTTAACGTGTGCAATGGTAAAAGTAAAAGTATCAGCAGTTATGGCATGAGCTCAGGGCAATGGGCAGGTCAGGATGCGAAGCCTCAGCTCAGCAGTAACGACATGAAACACAGGAAGGGACGACGTGGACACCGGTTCCTGCCTGACTCTGTCTAGGCCTCGATTCCCAGCATGCACGTCTTCATCCGAGAACCTGACGAATGCTTCCCCTGAGGCTTAGGCTCCAGGCCTGCTGTCACCTCAGCTCCATCCAACATATGCCCAAACCTTTCCGAGTGCGCTTTCCAGGGTCCGGGCTCACATAGGAAGCCTGCGGTGTGGTTCCCAGCAGCGGCCAGCAGGTGGCGCCACGTCCCCGCGAACCCAGCTTCTCTTTTTTCGAGCTTTAAACTGAATGTGTTGAAGTTGAACATCCAGCAGCGGCGTTAAATACTGAATAATAAATGTTCCGTGGTCAGTTCCCGGGAGGCTTGATGCAAACAGCTGATCAGACGCTCGGCTCGTAGGTGTCGGCGTCCACGTGGGAATGAAGCTCAGGTGAAGCCTCGTCATTCCTCTAATTCAATCTGAGTTAGTGATATTTATATATATCTGCCGCTTTAAATGTTAAACATTGTGATGTAAGCCAGATGGACCTAAACCCTCCTGAAGGCTCCTCTAAACCCCGCCCTCCCGCAGAAAGGCAGGGAGGCCCGTGGCTGCATATCTAACACCCACCGACCGACTCGCCTCATTGTGCCGGTGCCGGACGGAGCCGCGGCGACACGACCCGACGGACGGCGGACAGGTGAGCCCTCGGTTCTGGCCGGTGACACTGAGTTGACTGAAAGGCTGGTTTAGTTTGCAGGTGAGGGGAGAGGAAGTACATTGACTCCAGAGACTGGGACCCGCTGCTCCCAGCACTTTTACTCTGAACAAATGACCCACGGGCTTCACAGTTTAATGTCAGGATTGATTATTTATGGTGGAAACTGCTAATTGCGTAAATGTAAGTATGTAATTATTCAGCCCAGCGTTAGCAGCTGTGATAATTATGAACTAAATGTCATGTGGAAGTTAATGTGGAACTTAGAGAAGCAGTGTGTAACATTTAAGGCCATGACACCTACAGGATGAGTCAGAGCTCTGAGTACTGATCAGTGTTAATTGGCTGGATGCTGATGAAAACAGGAAGAACATGTGTAAACAATCAAAGGTTTCAGCAACTACAGAGAGAGGAGGAATCAAATGTGAAGCCGGGTTAAGGTCAGTCTTGCTCCATGTCTGCATGAGTGACTGTCCTGCTTTGGTACCGGTCCAGAACCACCTCCACAGCACGTGTGTCGTACTCCGTTAGCATTTCATAGCAGATGATGGCTCTGTCGCCTGAGAGGAAGCAGGTCCAGGACTCTGATCCATGCAGGACTATTTCTCTGTCTAATACTGCTGCTGCTGTTGTAACCTCACTCCTGCAGATCACGCTGCAGTGATGTCATCGCTCCTCCTCCTCCTAACGCTGCTCACCCCCACCGCCTTGACGCTGGAGTTTCGTTATCACAGCAACCGTGAGATGGAGCAGTACCTCCTCCAGACCAACGCCTCCAACCCCGACATCACACACCTGTACAGCATTGGCCGGTCCAATAAAGGTAACGGCCGTGTCCTAGAAGCGTCCTTTGTATAAACAGTTCATTTGTGGCGCATGCAAAGCGTCTCAGGTTGAGTTTACATACACGGCTGATTAAAGATCACTTTACTTGTTCATTCACACACTGGGAAGCAGTTACCACGAAATCCAAGCCGCTGACCGGGTGTGTGATCATATGACAGGAGTTCACAGTAGAACTAGTTTAATCTGTCTAATCACATGCACACACACACAGACATAATCTGAGGTAATCCAGGACACCAGCTGGCCTGCATCCAACCTGTACAGGGTTGAGCTGTAGTGGTCAATTTAGCCGTTTGCAGCCAAGATGACGGTTTGACGTACGTTAAGTGTTTACTCCGTGTCTCCCAGGTCAGCAGCTGTGGGTGCTGGCCCTGGGTGCGACGCCGCATCGCCACACCGTCGGCATCCCAGAGTTCAAATATGTGGCTAACATGCATGGAAACGAGGTGAGACAACACACGCACACAGGACCCCTCCCTGTGGACAGGAAGTGGGAATAAAAGAGACTAAAGAGATCAACAAAGGCCTTTCAGAGTCAAACACACTCCTATTCAGCGTGTGTGTGTGGTGATCTGTATTCTCCTCAGTTGAATCGGGCAGCGTGCTGAGTCAACAGTTAAACCGTAGAAAACATCAGAAGGCGAATCAGTGAAAATAGTTGGATGTTTGTTTATGTCACGCAGCAAAGAGTGATGGCTCTCGTGCTCGGGTAAACGATCTCTATCATTGTGTCCACGATGTTTGGCAGAACAACAGATCAAATGCTGCACCACAGCAGCTGAATTAGAAACAAAAGCATCCGTGTGCCGGCATGTTTGGTCTCATCAGACAAAGGGCGGACGTCTCAAACCCATCCCCACGTTTCACGGGCTTCAGCGCAGCCGAGGTTTTCTACAGCCGTGACCTTGAAGCCTCTCGAGAATCAAGACGAGGCCAGTTCATGTTGGCAGAGAGCCAAGGCCTCTTCCCCACATCTCGGTCTGTGTTTCTAGCAGAGTAAAGCTGTTCAGACGCTGTAAAATGTTTACGATCTACCTCCTCATTCATTTACTTTGCTTGATGAAATGAATATTTTACTTTACGTACATTTTGTTTCAGTGAAGTGCGAGCTTTGCACATCGTGGTCATGTAAGTTATTCGTGAGTTGTGATTTAGTGAAGGGGGGGGACTCTTGCCCAGTGGATCTTTACTCCAGAAGCTTCCACGGGGCCAGTTATTAATTCGCTGAATAACAAACCTCAGTTCACAGCAGGTCTAAGTTCAGACACTGGGAGGTTGGGCTGAGTCTTTACAGAATGGCGTGGTTTGTGTGCTGTACATTTCTGTAACTGCTACGACAGCTGTCTCCTTTAAAAGCTCAGTAGGGGAAACTGTGCGACCTCTGACCAGCGTCTGGTTGTCACGGCGACAGTTGATGGTGGATTACACTGCGTGTGTGTGTGAATGCCAGCGGAAACGTCCTTAAATAGACAAATCTCGCCTGGGCACACACAGCGTTAGCAAACAGAACCAGTGGAGTGTGTCGCCTCCGAGGAAGCTGGCAGAAGGCGAGCTCACATTCCTACAGTAGGAACGGGATCTGGGATGTGGAAAGGTGTCATGTAGAGATCGCTGTGCGGCTTTAACAGTTGCCAGAAACCAGCTCCGTGAGTGACCGGAGTTTGTTTTCTCTGGCGACCTCTTCCTGAGGTGGAACAGCCAACTTCTTCCATCTTAGATGTGATTCACGATAGGCTGCCGTGCAGATGTGATGCACAGAACGTCTTGTCTAACTCGAAGTCTTGGCTCAGTTTAGCCTTGTTTTAGTTTGACATTACAACAGTGTACGTCACAGCGCCAACGTCCTGTCAGCTGTGGAAGCATTAAATCAAGATTTATCTGTGGAGGGAATCAGTGAGTTCAAACTGTCATTTATCTCTTCGCGGTGTCAGACACCATCAGTGGGCGAAACCGTTTTTTCCTGTTCTTTCCAGACTCTGGGACTATTTTGGGGAGCTGAGATCCACCAGCTCTGAGCTTCAGAAGACCTCCGCTAATGCACAACAACATAAACAACACTTGGCCGGTTTCACCTTGTTGTGTAAACTTGCTTGATTTCAGAGAGGACCAGCCCTTTCCTCCAATCAGTGTGTTTCTAACTGCAGCTGTTTGATTCAGGTTCATTTCTACAGTGGCCATCTGCCTCGACCGGCTGGGGTGAAGGGATGGACTTAGCCTTGGCAGGGTAGCCCACTGTTACAGGCTTAGGATGGGATTGGACCCTCACAGTCCACTGGGACGAACCCTGACAGCAGCTTTTCACGCAGTCCTCACCCTAAGAGTCCAGTAGATCCAGAAAGAATCTGATCTGCTCCAGTTCAGTCAGAGTTTTCACTCTGTAGAGCTTCAAGGTGGAGACTCTGCTAATCTTTAGTATGACTTAGTGTTTTTGTTAAGGAGCGTGTCCCTGTTTGTCGCTCAGTGATGCATTACGGCACAAACTGAGCTGAAACAATCCTTTCATCTGGTTTCGGTCTTTTTATGGGATTTACTCACAATAGCTAAAACATAGTGTATCGTCACCCAAGTGCAGATGGGTGTGTGTTGCAGGCAGCCAAAGGAGAGAAGACCGAGACGGTTGAGCTGAAATGAATGATAGCTGCAGGCAGCGCTAGTTCAGACATGTGTGTGTGTGTAACACAGGCCGTCGCTGCTTTCCCACCCTTCTCTCTTTCTCCCTTGTGAAGCTCTCATTCATTCACAAAGTGTGTTTTTAGTTCCTCCCACTGTCCAATCAACCAGCTGCCTCTGGGAAAAGACACTTACTTGTCTCAAAGGCTGCGTTTCTGCTCCTTGCTGACTCAATCCATTGCTTCCTCCCCCACTGTTTCTGTCAAGAGACATCATGTCGAGGGGAAACAGATGTTTAGTGGAAATGAATGAATGCAACCATGACGCTGAGAAGCAGTGACGTAAGCTGGTTTCACTCTAAATCAGACTATCACAAAAGACTCGAACGTTGCTTCATTTGAATGTCAAGCCCCTAAGAAAAGACTGAATTCATGGTATGAATAAAGGTGAATGTATAAAACGCACGTCCCTGTGATGTGATGACAGAGGAAACCTCCTCTATCTAACTTAAGGTTACTTCCTGTCTTGTGAAGTGATGGAAGTCGGTGACTGTGTCTGTGCAGGTTCTTGGCCGAGTGCTGCTGCTCCAGCTCATCGACGACTTGGTGCGCGGCTACCGCAACAACGAAAGCTGGTCGCTGCAGCTCCTGAACAGCACCCGCATCCACATCCTCCCCACGATGAACCCGGACGGCTTCGACAGCGCAGACACAGACTGTTATTACAGCCAGGGAAGGTATGTAACAGAGTAGAGCCCTAGAAGCACTAAGAGCAGACAACACTCACATCCATCAAGGGCTGGTCTGCGTCAGCTGGTTGGGGGAAACATTCTGCTGGTAATTAGCTCCTGAAGAGGAAGAAGAACTACAGGTGCGAAGTAAAAAGTGATCCCTAATCTGAACTTTGCAATTCAAAGCAGATGTGACAATAAAGAGGATTGTTTAGCAGGTACCTGAGGGAGAAACAGCAGCTGGAGCGTTTCGAGCCAGTGAAATGACAATGCGGGCGTATTGTAATGTCAGTTTAACAGGGATGAGAACAAGTAGCTCAGTGGGAGCCGAACATCTGGTCAGCACCTCGGTGTCTGAACTCGAAGACCTGACGGCGTTTGACTCTGCTTCAGCCACTGTTTATATCGTTTCCCAGGCGTCGACGCTCGCGGCGTGGAGTTAACTCGCAGGGCTCTGAGCGGCAGCGTGCCATGAGGCTTGCTTCATGTGATTAGGCAGGTCCAGCAGGCTCAGACCTGTCTGTTACCACAGCAGGACACTGGACTCAATAAATGCTACGTTAAATTACTAACGGCAGCTGGGACTCGCTGATATGCTCAGCCTTAACTAGTTTTTATTGACTGTGACTCGTGAGGTCACTGTTGTTGGCAGCTTGCGGTAGCTCGTTGCTTCTACACACAGTGAATGTCAATCCTTCGTCAGTGTTCTCATGGAAGTCAGGATGTGAGGGAGGAAGGAGACCTCAACAAAGCGCACACCTCCAATATGACTCATTCGTGAAAAGAAGATTTTTATTTACATAGCAACAATCACAAGAACGTACAGAATCACAGGGGAACACCCAAACCTAGCACAGGTATGTTCCTCCTTCAGGCCCACTGCTGCCCAGATACGTCTCGCTGATACTACTACTACTGCTTGATGCTGGATTATTAAAATGTCTTTAAATCATATTGAATTTCACAGGGTCATAGAGTTCAGAAACACTGTATCAATACACACACACTTCCTGCAGTGTTACAACACGTCTAAAGACACGCGTCCGTGTTCGCTGCCTATAGACTAAACTATGCAACGGCCCAACGCCCAGAAGTCTCCGATAAGCAGGAAGCATCTAAATGGACGCCTCACTAACAGAGTGCAGTCATGGTAAAAGCCTCTGAGGATCTAATTAGAGTGTTTTGACTCAGGCTAATGTGCTGTGTGTATAGGAGCCTGTTGTGTGTGCGATTGCATTAATCAGAGCGTGTGTCGTTACGGGCACTCGCACAAAGCGCTTGTCGCAGGGTTAAGGATAAAACCTCGCTTTGCGCTGGGCTGTGGTTAGTGTGTGTGGTCTGTGAGGTCGCTGGTTTCCACACCGTATAAGGAAATGTTCCAACAGCGCAAAGTACAAACTCAGCAGTGACAAGAGACTCTCAACCGGTTTGGGACTGAAATCCACCTGTTTGTGGACTTGCGTGTATTTTTAACCGACTTCATGTCCCAGTAAAGAGGAGGATGACAGAACTTCTGCCCTCTCGCCACAGAATCTCGTCATTTAATGAGTCCCTGGAGTCGCTCTGTTCACAGCCACACAGCAAACACTGGTTTTCTGCCTCTGTGTCTGTTTCAGGTACAACTACAACGGTGTTGACCTCAACAGGAACTTCCCAGATGCTTTTGCTGGCCTCAGAAGACAGAAGGTGCTTGATGAGGAGAAGAGGGAGACAGAGGTTGGTCAGCAGTGTAAAAATACAAAAAAGTGAAGGGGCTGCATTCACAACCAGCTCTAGCCGCAGTACAGAGGTATTATCAGCTAAATGTTCCGTGGACCGTCCCTCAGGCTCTGATCTCTATCTGCTCAGTGAAGAGTCGGTTCATTCGACGCCTTTGGGCCTTGAAGTCAGTTTTGAAGCCATGTGAGAAATTCACAGCAGAGACAAACTTTGACCTCATTCCAGTAGATCTTTAACAGAACCGTGTCGTTTCTGATCATGTGTTTTGTAGTATTGTGAATTCGTACAGATAAAACTAACTGTAGCTGCCAGATTGTGTAATGTAGAAGTACTGAGGTACATTTTCCACATAAGAGAAGTTGTGAGGTGGTGAACAACGAGTGTGTGGCCTCCGGCTGCCCCTCGCTCACTGGTGGAGGCGTGTTCAGCGTCAGAGGGCTCACGACACACAATGATGAATTACTCCTGATTCCAGGTCATAGCTGTGATGGACTGGTTGAGGACTGAGAGCTTTGTTCTGTCTGCCAACCTGCACGGAGGAGCTCTGGTGGCCAGTTATCCCTACGACAACGGGAACAGGGGTAAACAGACAGAGATGATGAATCATTTATGATTAAATGGAAAAAAAGTCTCTTACTCACGTTCTCACTGACTCTGTAGAAGGTGACGAAGCCATCGTGTGTGTAATGTTTGTAATGGCTGTGCTCTTCTCCAGGCAGTGAGGTGTACGGCGCCAGCGTCTCACCTGATGACGATGTGTTCGTCCACCTGGCCAAGGTCTACTCCTACAACCACGCCTCCATGCACCAGGGCGACACCTGCGGCGACACCGGACTGTTCCCAGACGGCATCACCAACGGGTACCTGTGGTATCCACTTGTAGGTCAGCAGACAGTAATAAACATGATTCTGTTTGATTTTTTTAATCAACCAGGCGGAGTCTTACCCATAATCGTAATGGGAGAACTCGTGCTCATGATAGTTAAGCCTCTGGGTGGATGGAGAAGAATGGTTACAAACCATTTCCTTCCTGCGATACCAGTAACAGAACAGGCTGAACAGTTTAGTACATCACTGTCCAGGCTGTGAATGTGGTTCTGAGAAAGTCTGAATGCAACAGAAACCTGATCGTCACAGCTCTGCCTTCTCTGGTTTCCCTGATCGCGTCCCCTGCAGCCTCACACCATCCAGTGCTGCCTCAGGTTCAACCTCCAGTGTGATACCGTACTGTCTCTGATGGGTCCAGGTGAACCCACAACGCCTGTGTGTGTGTTTGCAGGTGGGATGCAGGACTATAACTACGTGTGGGCTCAGTGTTTGGAGCTGACTCTGGAAGTTTCCTGCTGCAAGTTTCCTCCAGTTCAAGAACTTCCTGCCATGTGGATGGACAACAGGAAGGCTCTGCTCGCCTACATCCTGCAGGTTCATCTGGGTCAGTACAGTCCGGACCTGTCCATCAGTTTGCCTGTGTGCCTACGTGAACTTATAATCACATGCTTCTGTCTGTGTTCAGGGGTCAAAGGTCGTGTGTTTGATAGCACCAGTAGGCCGGTGCAGAACGCCTTGGTGGAGGTCAAAGGTCGCAGTAATCTGTGTCCATTCAGAACCGACCAACATGGAGAATACTACAGACTGCTGCTGCCTGGAGACTACACCTTCACTGTAAGCGCACACACAAGCTTTAGTGGCCTCTGGTGGCAGTATGAAGTTATTACAGCTTTTTTACGTTCTCTTTGACTGACAGGTGTCCTATCCGGGCCACAAGGTTTTGACAGAGACACTTAAGGTCCCGTACGGTCCAGATAAATACTCCGCCTTGAAGCACGACTTCCTGCTAGAGCCGATCACCCCCCAGGCTGGGGGCTCCTTTGACAACCCCACCCCTCCCTGTAACTACACAATGAGGCTGAATGGAGGTGGACGCCCCCACACACCCACATGGACAGGAGTAGTTGTGGGACTCTGCCTGGTGGCAGCGCTACCATCCCTGATCGCCTGAAGCGTCCTCTGGGGGTCCAGACGGTTCTTGTTCCGCCAGAGGGATCTGAGGAGAAGCTCCGGGTCTGGGGGTGTAACACTGGGCACAGTAGGAAGCTGCACACCAAAGCTTATATGCACGTCAACTTACCTGCAGCCTAATTATCCTTTGTAGCACAGTAGCAAAGCGACTGACTTCCGTTCAGCTGCTGAGCGTATTTATTTATTTTCATCTTTTGGGACCGTGGACATTTCAATAACGACAGCACCTGCAGGCCACTGGAAACAAACAGACTTATGGGAAGTGTTATCACTGTCAGCACCGTGTACATTTACTGAAAGGATCATAGGGTTGGATCTGTCTACAGGTTTTAACGGAGCAGTGGTACAGAACCTAACCACAGACTCTGGGAATGTAGGGACGAGTGGAAAGGACAGATAAAGCTCAGGAGATAATGATGGAGACAGAAAGTGCAAATAATCCACCACACTTCCCACAGCAAGAGAAAGGTTTTTAATCTAAAATGGCCTTCGTCAAAGGGCAGCTTTGAGTCAATTCTCCCTGAGGAAGTTTCTCTGGACAGAATCTACAGTGCTGAGATGCCACAACACAAGACATAAGACTGAAGTGTGCAATAATAAACTGTAACGTAACACGTGAGGAGCAGGTTAAACGCCCGCATGCGATCGGGTCGGAAACGTGAAACGCCTGGACACGTGAACCCTGCAGCACATTGTTTCTCCCAAACAGTCCAGAAAGTAATTTAAGGAAATGGCTTCTATCTGCAGGTCCCGCCTTTCACATCAGAGCAGTCCAGCATCGGCCGTGTGTAGGTTGACGAGCTTTCGTTGATTTGGACGTGAATGGAGCAAATGTGATGAACATGTAAGAACTGGGTGTGTTGAAGGGTTTACAGCCAGAAACCCCTGGGAGCCACTGGTGTAAATGACAAAGCTGTGACCTTCGTCTGTAAGATGAAGCAGCTGGCGTGTCCCCTGCAGGACAGAAGCTCCGAGGCCTTGTTACTTGTATTCCCTTCGTCCGTGCTTTATTTTTGCCAAACGTCAGGTTTTTCTATTTTCTACTGTTGGATTGAACTCTGTTCCTTTAAAAGCCTCTGTGCCGTGTCGTAACCGTAGCGACTGCGACACATAGAACCTCAGCAAAGGTTTAGCCTCCGTTTCACGGTTAATGGACGATGTAAACGAAACAAACACGCTGCTCCCACAGTGCAGGCTGAGCACCAAGCACACGTTATGAAATGCAAAAGCAGATGTCATCAATAAAAAGCTACAACCAATAACTGAGTTTCCAGCACAGAAGGACGCAGACCTGTCTGTGTTTTATGTGTGGTCCTGCCTCCAAGTCGTCAGCCTGTTTTCTCAGTGTGAGTGTTTTTGTCGGTCTAGTATTCAGTGTTCCAGGCTTCCACACACGGGCACAGTAACGCTACACAGGTAACCGCCCGCGGGTCATCCAACCTGGAGTGATGAATAGAGCAACACTGCCTCTCTGTGTCCACAATGAGGAACTACACTGGTTGAGGCCACGTGTGGAGTCTTTCCCTTTAACACAAACATACAGCTGAAACTGTCCTTTAAAAGATCGATCTGTAGTTCTGAGTGAAGCTGTGGAGGACACTAAATTTAATGTTGCCATGGTTACAGCGATGCTGATACCTAATCGTATGCCTGTGCTCTCAGTTGTTCCTCAATCGTTAGTCTGGGTTGAGAGATGCTTTAAGATGCTGCTGGTGTTCAGGGGTTTCCTTCAGGTCTTCAGCAGCTGTACTGCACCTTTAAAGGCCCCCCACCCCCAAACTGGAGCTGACTTTCATCTGCTTCCTTCAAACTGAGCAGGGATTTGAAAGCACGAGACCTCAACCTGAGGACGGACCCAGGTCTGAGCAGCAGACGTCCACACACTCAGCTTCTCTCTCTGGATCCGTCTCCTACAATTTAATCCTTGCTCATGCTGAGGTGAAGCAGAGGGAAACAGCAGTTTCCATCCACTCCTTCCTCTTTATTCTGACTCTTGTCACCAGTTCTTCCTTTTCTTTCCTTTTCCCATGAGGTGCTGGAGATGGGATGTGGAAATTCCTCCCAAACCGCAACAACCAGCAGCAGCAGCACAGGAGGTGAGACCAAAACCTGAGCGATCTGTGTCCAGAGTGGTGGACGTTGGTTTATTGCTGAAATAAAGTTCAACATGTTTGATGAAACCGGTTGAAAGGGGGCCTTTCTGTGTGGAGTCTGCATGTCCTCCCCACGTCTGCGTGGCTTCCTCCCACAGTCCAAAGCCTGCAGTCAGGCTGATTGGAAAACAGTGTGAGTGTTTGTGAGTGTGACTGATTGTGCGTCTATGTGTGGCCCTGCGACAGACTGGAGACCTGTCCAGGGTGAACCTGCCTCTCACCCATAGCTGGGACAGGCTGCAGCACAGCGACCCCTATGGGAAGAAGTGGTAGAAGACGAATGAATGAACGAATGTTTAATGGTTATGAGCTATTGTGGCTTATGGTCATTGTTGGACATCCAGTGGATTTATAAGTAGCCTTTTCTGTAGTTTTCTTTTCTTTTCATGTATTGTTTATTTTGCAGCTTCTTGAGGTTGTTGTTCTCGTGTTCATGTCATGTTCTATTGTCATATCCATGTGGTTTTGTCATCTGGTTTGTCTTTGAAGTTCTCTCTGCTGCTGTTTAATAATTTCTCTAGTCATTTCCTTAACATGTCTCAGATGCAGGAAAACCCGGGTCAGATTAACGTAAGTCATGACTGATGGTTCCTCTGTGTTTGTGATGTCAGGTCGCACTGAGTCTTCGTTGAAAATGTAAGTTCATGTTATAACTGTGGCTACAAAAGCTTTACAACACTGATGTGAACGTTATCTCTGATGTTACAGTTGGTTTGAATGTTTGTTCTCACAGACCCCATGAGCGGACGACAGACGATGACAAACGGAAATGAGTCGCTCTCTTCTGTCACAACATCTGTTAAGTCAGCGTGAATTTGAGCTGATAAACAAGCTCAGGGATTAGTCCAACCGAACGTGGATGAATGACATCGTGCTAATTAAAGTCTGGTGTGGTTGTGTTTTATGTGTGGTCGGTTTCCTGGATCAGTCTGTTCAGATGCTGCAAAACACGTCAGTAGATGTTAAAAATAACGGCTGACAGTATCTAAAATGCAACTAACGTGCAGTGGATCTGTGTGACAGGAACTATGGAGGTGTGTATGTGGGTCTACCTGCAGACCTGAGCGAGGTTCCTCCAGTACAGATTGGATCGCTGAGAGGTAACGCACACACTGACAAGCTGAGGGACGTTACGTTGATGCTCAGCGCAGAACTAAACTAACTCAACCAGTGCAGCTCAGTGACGTCACATATTCAAAATGCATGAAAACCTCAAACTATCAGTTCTGACCCACTGTTGAACAGCTTCTGCTCTTTTTGCTGAACTTCCCACTTGTGCTTCTCTGATCTACAGGAACCCGTGACGACCACTGAGCGGAACCATTCCATGACCTTAGCAGAACCCAGCAGAAGCTTAGTGACTTCTGATCGCAGCAGAACTAACGCATAACGCAGCCTCTCTGACTTCAGTATGTACTGTACTCAGCATCTCAGGTTGACCCAGCAGAACCTTGGTAGCTTTCCTGATTAAATCCTAAGCTCCATGTCCCAACAGTGTCACATCAGCAGGTGTGTTTGTTTGCACATTTATTAACTCAGTCGTGTGCAGCTGCTTGATGAAACCATTTTCCATCTATGATCCATTTTCCATCACAGTTTGATGGATAGAAGGGCAAAAAACTGTCACCATTCAACTTATGTTGATGGACTTGAAGCAGGCTGTGAGAGCAAAACCGTGTTTCCAGTACTCGTCATTAACTCGTGTTCTCACCATTAAAAGCCTCATGTCGTTCAAGTCCTGTTCGTCTCTTCTTCCTTGCAGAGGCGGTAACGAGGCCTCGCAGGCGTCATCAGCGTCCCACCAGGTCTGAACGGGAATCGGCTGCAGCTCCCAGTGGAGCCAATCTCCTCCGTCGTCATCCCGGTGAGGTTGAAATGACCGTGGAGCCTCCTGCTGCAGGTTTGTGTCCAGACGCTGCATGTTGTACAAGTGCTGCTACAAACACTCGCTAGAGCTCTTGAAGCGAGCAGAGGATTTGCTCAGATCAGTCACTGCTGCCTCGTATGCGATGGCTCTATTATCTTCAGCTTAATAAATGTTAATGCTCGCTGCAGAAACATGGAAACACTTGGTTGAAAATAAATATTTAATTACACACACAAGTTAATCCACATGACACTGAGTAAAGTTTAACAATGAGGGAATGCGTTCAGCAGGACAAACCTCAAACTGTCAACACAGAGGAAATGTCAGCTGTGATGTGCACAGGTGCAAAAGTTAAACGTTGCCTTAAAGTGCATGTGTGTGTTGTTGCACACACTGAGGTCTGTGTGGTTGGGCTGGAATGGTGTGTGTGTGTAGGAGCTATAGGAGCTCAGCGTGTGTGAATATATACATAGTGTCTGAACACATCGATTCACTCAAATCTGTTTTCAGCTTCTCCACACTTCATAAGTTCTGGAGAATGAACCATTTCAAAGCAAGCTGCTCCCCCTCAGTCTGTGTCAGTCCAACAGATCCTGACTTCCTCTTCAGATGACCACTTCCTCTCCTGAAGCCAACTTCCTGTACAGCTGTGAGAGTTCGTCGGGTCGTGGCACCTTTGACTCCGGCGTGCACGGAATATCGAAGTCAGACGACGCCTGAGACCCCGACAGCTCCGATGGAAGGAGGCCGTCACCCTCCTCCCTCTGAGGCACCACACTGGTCCCTGGGTCGCCTTGTTCCCTCCCCGCCTGCTCTGGTAGGAGGACCAGAGTGTCCGGTAAACACGAGTCCATGTTCTGAGAGGAATGGTTGGATAGAGAGGCGGACAGGGTCAGGCTGAACTTCTCATCGTTGTCAGGAGTTTCTTCATCACTGAACAGTTCTGGAGTCTGTGAACCTGTCATGTTGGAGAGGGAGGCACCTGAGCAGCAGGAATGTGATTGGCTGTTCTGGCTGTCACTCAGCATCTCTGCGGCGAAGAAGTCTTCCCATTTCGGAGCGTTACCGTCCTCTTTGCTTTCTTCCTTCATCTTTTCCTCAGGTTCTGTCTTCTCACCTTCTGTTGTTACTTTTTCTTTTGCAGGTTTTGTTGTGTCCCCGTCTCCCCGGTGCCCTTTTGCCTCCTCCTCTTCATCCTCCTCCTCCTCATCATTGGACTCAGTGCAGTCCATGTAGTTGTGTCCCACAGACTGTGGGTCAGCGACTGTCACAGACAAAGACTCGTCCATGGATACAGGAGGTGCTGCTCTTACAGGACTTCTCTCTAAAAAACAAATGTAGTTAGACTGTTTTTGAGGGTTTGTGTTGATGCTGAAGTGACATGTATCCAGATCTGTTGCAGTCTTCTGCACATTTAACAGACGTGTCCCCCATGCAAACAATAATGCTCGGTAAAAAGTCATTTATCATCACTTTAGATGTTGGATCACCTTTTCCTGCGTCCTGGGTCTGCCACATCTTCTTCCTCACTGGTGCCAGGTCCAACCCATCAAACAGTTCATCACCGTCTGTATCTAAAAAGAGAAAATTTAAGAGTCAAATGTGAGCCAACAACTAATGATCATTTTCATCATCGTCTAATATTCATTGCTATTTTTGCTCAGTTTTGATCTCATAGCTGCCGGCTGTGCCTCATGCAGCTGTGCTTCAGGTGTCAAGGGACAGTAAAGAGGTAGGTCAGTCACTGAAGCACCAGGTGGTCTTTCATCAGTCTCAGATTCCAATGTCTAATCCATTTCACCGTCAATACGAGTGTGTCAGTGTCACTAGTTAAAATTTTCCAAGCGAAGTCTGACTCCTGTTAAGCACCTGGTTGATACCTCATGGACCATGTGGTGACCTGTAAACTGTCACACAGATGCTGCTGTGCAGTTCACCTGACCCGGTTGCGTTACCGTATGTAGGCCGCTGCACTTGGCTGCGTTTGAGGACCCCCAGAGGCTTGTAAACGAACGCCAGCCGATCACACTGGTTCCTGCACATGAGCTTCAACCTGGTCAAACAGTAGAAAGGTAAATAACAACTAACCTAATTAAAAGATGAACTGAGGAAATGATTTATTGTTTGATTAGTAAAAATCTATTCTGTAAATGTATCGTACTGTTCATAATGCAGCAGACGTGATGAAAGGAGATTCTGAGACCCTAAACTTAGTTTTAAGCCCATTTTGGCTAGAAATACAGATGAACCATTACAAAGCATGAACCTAAAGTAGTTCAAACATGACTCACAGCTGTGAAACCTCAGACAGTGTTCGGCCAATGGGGATTACACTGGGATAGATGTTGACCGGTTGAAGGTAGGACAAGAAGTCTTTAATCTGGAAACAATGATATAGACAAACAGAAATATTTTAATGTGAAATCTTTTTATTGTGTTTGTAACTTCTGTTCAAATCTGTTTTGAAGTTGGACAGACCAAGTCGGAAACTAACTAACTGAGCAAGACTTGACCCCACGTGACTTTCAGAGGCCAGGTTGTCACCTTCCCGTGGTAATAAGGTAAAGGATTGTTACATACATGTAAATAAACAAGTACCTCAGAGTAGGATGAGTGGAAGCTGTAACAGGCCCTGAAGGAACTGGCTCCAGTTCTAGGAAAAAACAAACAACGGTTTTAGTGAACAGAAACCAAACTAGATCTCACGCATGTGAATGCAAAAATGCTCTTACTTTATTATGACGTTGGTTTTTTTGGTTCTCTCTCCAAACCACATGGTGGACGGTTTGATGCTGATGATACGAAGGGGAGTCCCATCTGCAGCCGTGCACCCACACGGCAGCCTGTTGCCCTGTAAATACTCCTCATCCTATTCACAAAGACATAAGTGATCACATAAGTAGGATGGATGGCTCAAGTAAGAAACAAGATTAAAAACAACTAAAGTGGGCACTTCTGTCTACATTCTGTAATAGTCTTCATTCTAGGGGCTGACCTTTGGGTGTCGGCAGGCATGAATCTGCGTCCTCCGATCGGTCGTCACATAGCTCAGGATTTCTGGCATCTTCTTAAACATTGACAGACTGTTGACATGAATCTGCAGGAAAAGAAAAATCACACTTTGTTAATTTTACAATGAATTAAATAAGATAGAAGCCTTCATGAACTCCTGTGGAAGAGGCCTGTTCAGTGCAGAGTTAAATTACTCTAAAACAAATATTCAACATCACCTGCGTGTTGAACTCATCTCCCAGGTTGGTGAACAGGTATTCATATCCATATGCAGCTTTACAGTTGAGCCACACCACATGATACGGACTCTGACTGATCCAGTTTCCAATGAGCTCCGAGATGCCATTCAGACAGACCTCCTGCAGACACAAGCACATGGAAAACGAATGTTTATAATCATAAACATGTTTAAAAAACAAGACTAAATAATTAAAAATAACCTACTCGAGTTGGTATTTGATAGAAACGTGGGTCATAGAAAGTCGAGTCCAGATAAATGCTCTGAATATCCTTCACCCTGTGAAATATGAAACCATTATGTGAACATTGCTGTGGATAACAGGCTGTTAATAATGTAATGTATTTAATTTAATGTAATGTTTACATTTAATGTAAATTAAATGTAACATCTTTAATTTTAAGGACAAACTAAATTAAATATTGCACAGTGTCATCTAGGTTTCATTCTTTTTGCCTTTTGTTGATGAGACAGAACAGGGAGGACGTTCAGTGACCGACCTGCTGCCAGAGTGTAGATGCTCTATTCTGGACGCATCCCCAACAGCTAATCTGAAGTCTCCTGTGTACAACACATTTCCTTTGGACCCCTCGAGCAGGAACCTACACATACACAAATACAAAATCTATTTCTATTCCATGCTCCCTTATGCAATCAGATATAGTGTCACTAGATT
Source organism: Macropodus opercularis (assembly GCA_030770545.1). Taxonomy (NCBI): domain Eukaryota; kingdom Metazoa; phylum Chordata; class Actinopteri; order Anabantiformes; family Osphronemidae; genus Macropodus; species Macropodus opercularis. The sequence goes on from CM061108.1 coordinate 953,290, forward strand.
GTTGTAAACTTGACAGAATTTCGATATTTGGATGTAGTAGCTTGTTAAAATCTGAGTTCAAAACCAAAACAATAACACAACATGTGAACAGAATTTGCTGCTTTATGATGAGATGCTGTAAAACAAAATAAATGATTTGACTTACATAACCGAGCCAGGACAATGACCTGCAGGAAGCAACGTCACCACAATCTCCTCTTTCTGGAAATTAATTAAAGGAGGAAGAATATGTTTAGCCCAAAACCCATTCATTAGAAGGCTGGCACTCTACAGACACTTAAAGGCTGAAGATCAGTTTTACCTCTCCCGATGCTTCATCTACTAGAGAAATCTGAGTGGGGCTCTCCAGCTCCAGTGGAACCTAAAAAAACAATAAGATAAGACTTTATTTGAATCATGGAAGGGAGTGAAAGTTAAATCATAAACACTACTTTAAAGCAGCTAGACTGTATTTCCTTTGTGTTTCAGTCCAGAGAATCTGAAGCACTTCTATTCACAAATGTCTGTAGGGTTTGGGTTTTAAGTGTTTATAGAACTCCTTCCCTCCAATAGATGCTACAGAGCTGCCATGTCATGGACAGAAGTGTTCAGAGTTCAGTGTCCTCTCGGGCGGGAGAAACGCAATGGGAGTCACAGCAGGGACTTACAATGTATTCCTCCCAGAAGGAGTACTTTGGGTTGTTCAGCAGCAGCTCTTTGGTCACGAAGGAGCAGTACAGCCGGACGGTTCGACTGCAAACGACAGATAAGAAGACACAGCTCACGTTTACCTTCCTGTCCCGGAGCGTAGCCTATGGTGGCGTGTTACACAAAGGGTCTCACAACTATTTATTGTTTTGTTTTATTAGTCACGTTCAATTCGACGTTTCAAAGTGAGCCAGTGTTTGTCGTGGATGGATGAAATGCTGTTCACCTGAACTGCAGCTTTCTCTTCAGCAGAGGTCCCTTCAGCCCCTTCATGTGATCTGTGGAGAGCGAGGTTGGAGTCAAGCAGCAAACCTGCCGCATTAAAGCTACACGAGGCAACAGCTGGCAGAAATGGCATCAAACACACAATTCAACGGCGCCGGCTAACGCCGCTAACGTTAGCCGGTTAGCTGCCAAGCTCACCTTTGTGGCAGTGGGACAGGAAATACGCGCGCGCGTGTATGTTCTCCCTGTCGAACCGGTCCAGAGAGACCGTGGGATACTCCTTCATTCGACCCGCGAATGAGCTCATCTTCACGCCGACGCTTCTGGCGGTGGCTTCTGCAGGCGAACGTCATAACACCGCTCTGCTGCGTTAACGGGCAGCGCGTAGCATGTCAGCAGCAGCAGCAGCAGCAGCCGCGGTTTGCTTGTCCCGCCCATCGAGTCACTTCTTCTTCGTGTCTTTCTCACGCCTGTCCAGGCGGCTTTCAATAGGAAGCGCCAAATTCTCGGCTTTATCGGACCCTTTGACGTAGAAGATGTCACATTATACTCAAATCACTGAAAATACGGTTAAAAGACTCTGTTCTAAAAATAGAAAATAAAGAAATATACGCGTTTTGAAACCCGGTATGAGTCTAATTAGCTACTATAGCCGTTGGCGCCATCTGCTGGTCGCCTCAGAGTAGTGTACTCCCGCAGAGAAGAAGAATGTTTATGTAATAAAGCAACTACAAAGAACAGGCTTAAGGTGTTGGTGATTAAAATAAAGCTAATTATAAGTTTATATCTTACGAAGACACATTTTAAATAAATAGAGTTTCGCAGTTCTGTGTTGTCGGGAAACAGCGCCCCCCCAAACATTAGGGTGAAAGACAGTATTACACTAGCCACTAGGCTAGTTAAAATAAGGAAAAAATAACCAATCATGTAAGGCTGACGTCATACCACAGCCAAACCGTGATTAGCCAGGAGCAACCAATCAAATAATAGAGCGGTGTCAACGTCCTTAGCGTCTATGTCGATAGCATTAGCAACTAAACTGAGTGCAATAGTGGAATTTAGGGATTTTCGAGTTTTTAGTTAAAACTGTTTTATTAGCAACAACAACAAATGACAGTTAAATCCGACTGCAGGTCAACACTAGCAGAAAGCAGAGGTAAACTAAGTCTCTGGAGAAGCTAGCTGCTATTTACAAGGGTTAAGACCTCACACAACGAAAAAGCTAACACATCCCACATTAAGCAAGCTTTTAACTGAAAAGCCGGTCAATAAATAGTGCTTTAAATATATAATTTATTGCTTTTACCGTCTAAACAGAATATGAATCTAAAGCAGACGAGGAGGAAGTGAAGACCAGTGACCATGACAGACAGAACGGGTGAGTGCTTCTCTGCGGCTTCTGAACTGCTTATGCTGCTTGTTCTGTCTGGACTTAGCTCATACACGTGTCTTGTCTTGTTCATACACTGTAGGTGATAAACTGACAGAAACACGACATCAGATTAGTTCATGCACTTCTACGTCTTGCCACTGGATGGTGGTGGTGCCTAGTTCTTCTTTAAGAACCTGCAGCCTGACTTTGAAGGCTTGAAGGATCAGTGTTAAATGACAGAGCTGTGTTCAGTTCCTTTAAGACTGTACTCCTGGAAAATATGTTATGGGCGGGTTGTCACAGCAATGTGGTGGTTTATACGTGAATGAATGTAACACTGCTATAGTGTTCATAGCTAAAACTCTGTCCAGCAGTTTCCATGTGAACACTGGCTTAGTGGTCATTTTATGTCATCAAAGTCAGCTTTATTGTCAGTGCTGTTATGTGTGTGTGACATACAGAGAACTGACATTTTCGTAACCCTCGTTACATATATTGTGTATGTATACGCAACAATTTAACATAGACATACACAAAGTATGTCAAGTCTTGTTTGGTTTTCAAGGCCAGCTCACACAGGCTGCTCACGTTACCGGACAGCTTGTTAAAAAACCTGTGTGATAGGCCGAGATGGCAGGCGTACAGCTGTGATGAGAGTCTGATGGGTGATCGACTGTGGCACTTGATTTCCTAAAGGGGTGTGTTCAGCTCATCTCAATGTGCTCAATCAATGTAAATCTGTCTAACCAGGGAATTTATGTCCTACATGATGAAGTGCTTTGTTTTACTGCGCTGCATTAATTTGACAGGGCTGTGATGTAGGCGGCAGCACCATTTTCATTCAATGCCCAGAATCATAATGGTGCGATAAGTCATAGAGGAGTATATCATGTGTCCGGTCTGTCAGGGCCTGTGTTTGGCTCTTGGAGCGGATGAAGCTCCATCCTTTTGTCAGTTCACCTGAGCCACCACAGAGCTGTGCTCGTGCAACCACTCCAGAATAAAGCTGGCTGACCGAATGCTTCATCTGAGAACCAGTTGCTAGGAGACACCTCCTCCCTGCCGGGCAGAAGTCTGGGTTGCCCATTATGAAAATGTCTGTGTGTGTGTGTGTGGCGGTGAGAGACAGTTTGATTTTGTATCAACAATTAAATGAAGTTCCGTATACTACATAATATAAATTGTGTAATATTTATTATGCATTGTCAGTACCAATATGCAATAAGACAAACAAAAGCTTAGCGTTTGGATTTAGCTTCATTTTCCCCAGGCCTGTACAGAGCAGAAATATGATGGGATGGGATGTTTGTGAAAAACTCTGTCGTTGCTTTGTAAATGACTTCAGCAGCAAACAGGACGTGCCCTATAAGTTAATCGTGTTTCAAGACACGTAGGGCCATCTGCTGCAGGTAGGAAAAGAAGTTTCTCTTAACGACAAGATAACCAAAGCTAAACACAACTGTATTTAGAAGTTCTTCCTGGAGGTTTGTACTGTCTATAAAGGTACTTTTGAGATCCATTCATTCACGCTTATCCAAAGTCAGGGAGTAGTGGCAGCAGGCTCAGGCATCCTTCTCACATGTCATGTTCTAAAGGCATTTCGAGACCACAGCAGATATATAGCATATCCAGCGTATTCTGGCTTTGCCCCGGGGTCTTTTCCTAGTCTGTGTCTGGACTGTTGCTGGTAGCTTAGTCTGATGCCAGCGCATATATATGAAGATGAAGAAGTGGCATGGGCTGGTGCTGCAGTCATGTGTGTTGCCTCCTGACACACTCATAATCTGCTGCTTCCTCTCTGGTTCTCAGGTAGTGAAACAGAACAATGAGAACAAAAAGAAACAAACACATATTCAACAAGGCAAACAATTAGTCTTTGAACATCAGCATCCAAATAAACAATAAGGCATAACAGAGTCACTTTAATGTGTGGTTTCCATGAAGGGAGGAGTGGGAAGTGAGAGACGAAGAGCAGCGACTATGTGAATATAGCTGAATGTGAGAACTGAACATGTGCTCAGTTCTGAGTGGGAGTCGTTTGCAGTGTGTGTATGTATACAGTGTGTGTTTGTAAAAGTGTGCTCTGATTTTGCTGCATTTTGTCTTTAACAGCTTTTGTAATGACATGTTGGTAGATATAGGTTTATTAAGGTTAAATCGAGATTTTCATCCAGATACACGTAGTCAGACACAACTCACACACCCACAGATCATTAATTACAGCAAGCCTTCTTGCCGTCCATCTTGAATCGGCCTCACCAGCTGACGAGCTGTCAGCAGCTCTATCGCGTCTGATCAATAACAGCCGTTTGAGCCCCATCTCTGTCTGCTCTGTCCCCGCTGATGGATGCTTTGTGTTTCTGTTGGTCCGCCTTCACCGCGTTGGAGCATCAGAAATAAAGCTCTTATTGACATATGTCCAGTCAGTACCTACTGTGAGTAATGGCGCTTACATTACCTTGTTTTTTAGGATTGTCTAGACCAGATTTAGAAGATTTTGTTACTTTATTTAGTCTTTCTAAGGAAACAGACAAAGTTGATTTTGCTCAAGCAGATAATCCTGAAGTCATCATATTTTTTCAAACCAGTGGTAGATCTCTTCTTTTATTTTATTGACTACAGTTGTTTTTGTGGGTTTTTTTTTAGCCAAACCTAAAGGTAAGAGAGTTAAGTAACGTAACAGTAACAGTAACAGTAACTGTTAGCTGACATTCAGTAACTTATCCAGAGAACAGAGGAAGAATGAATTTGAAGGGAGAGCCTCTCTTCGATCGATTCAGCTCCAGGCTTTCCTGTGAGGATGGCCCCACCACAAAGTAGCCATGAATAAATCATGGGGCAACAAAGCATGAAAGAAATATTGAAATGAGGACTCACACGTCTAAAGGTGAACTCAGAGATCTGCTAACTCCACTCTTGTGGCTTTCTTCTAGTGAAGAAATGTGGGTTTTTACAGTTTTGTTGAGCTTGAGCTTCCGTCCTGTTCTCTGAGGAAACCCCATCAGTGCTGTATGTCTACATGAAGTCAACAGGCTTCACTGTGGTACTCCAGTATCTTATTGACATTCAGCTTGGCCACTGCAGCTGACCTTTGCTTCTCTATACATTATTCTGCTGTTAATGAGGAAGAAGTCGATTCCACCTCGTTCCCTGTGCTGCATGTGTTCATTGCGATCCCTCCAGAGCAGTGGCCTAAAAGCGTGGGACACAGCTGAACGTTTGGATCAGTGCATAGATCTCTGTCTGCCAGAACTGGACGTCCAGAGGTTCTATTTCAAACGCTTTGGTCTGTGCCAACACAGTTAGTTATTAACATGACAATTCAAGGCTTCCTTGAGCCACGTTCGCCTCATCAACATCGAACCGTATCTAGTCATGTGTAGTCCAGTATTGTGAATGGGAGTGTGGGGGAGGCAATAAGCCAATATCTGAGGATGTGGAATAGGCCTGACCCTAATAGAACAATGTCCTGGGCTGAGCCACTGTGACATGGCTTGATTAAGAGGCACACAGTCAGTTCTTTCAAATGCCTTTAGCTTCCGCTTGCTGTTTTATGGAGCTCTGAAGGAGACAACAAGCTTGTATTGCTTTAAAGGATTTAACATTGGTCCTCATTGACTGTGAAGATGCTTTTCACCTACTACCACAGTGGAAGCTTAGAGCTACAGACTAGCGGCTGAGGGATGTTGCTATGTTCAGCAGCCTGGTCTGGATCTTACATCAGACTTAATGTGACAAGAAACGTTTCCTTTTTACTGTAGGTGGAACACGGACCATTTTCAGGATGGCCATGGTTATTTAGTATTTATTTATGGTTATTTAAAATGATAGCCTGGATACTGTGCTGAGGGCCATCCTGGTTGAGACAACAGAAAGCTGAAGCTGTGCCTCCTCCATGTCCCTGTTCAGCAGCTCATAAAACGATCAAACCAGGTGCGGGCTGCTGTTGCTGTCACCCTCACCTTGATTTCCTTCTTCTTCTGATTGATCGCACCCGGTTGGATATGTGCTTTGTGTTGTGATGTCTTTTAATGCCGTTGAAGCTCCAGATGTTCAGAGGTTGAACATCTTGAGTTTAGATTTAAAGCACCTACAGCTGTGTTTACAGTTGGATCTAGTTGACTTTGATGGGAACTGCAAGATAAACTCCTGCACAGAGCCTGGCAGCCGCTGGGATTTAAACTGGGAAGTGACGGATGGCGTGGAGTCCTCGGCAGTAATCTAAGCCTAGGGTGTGTGTCGCAGTGTCAGATTCTTGGCACCAACAGCAGAGACTGCTCTAGAGATAGCTGGACAAGAGAATCACTGTTGCTGGCCAGGTTTGGGGAAACAAAGACTAAAACAAACATGAGTTGTGGCTAAAAACACAGTTTTTACTGTGTCAGTAATTGAAACTTGGCCATATAATGCATTGATTTTGAAGAATTAACCACAAAAGAATGTGTCACAATCACGCCGATGCGACGAATCTAGTGCTCTGGACCAAAGAGTTCTTCATTCCTGTGGAAGTGATGCTACTATTTCAAATACTTTCACAGTAATAATTATTCATAGTGCATGTAATTATCCAAATGGTTGTAATAGAGCCAAATAAATACATACATAAAAGCTCTGGTGCTGGGAAGATATTACAGGGACGTGATGGCTCAGCTACTGTAAGTAACACGTCACAGACCTGATCTGATGGCCTGGATGGTGTTGCTGGTATTGTGTCTGTTCAGATATGTATTCTGAGCTCTTTGTAGCAACTGATGCTTAGATGCTTCCGTGCAGAGGGAGGAGATGAGGTCTGAGGAAGCACAGCGTGCTTCGTGTCTTAGATGAACTGGCTCGATAAAGCGCTGACTTGCTCGTTTCCTCGCAGCCACTGCTGATCGCTCGGCGCTTGTGAAATCTCTTGATTACATGTCGGCAGTGGGTTTGTTTGCATGCATGTACTGAGTCATGCGTCGTACAGAGCTTCACTCTCATTTCATGCCTGAAGGCTTTGGCTAATTAGCCTTTCTGTTTAATTCGGAACTTTTCCACTCTGCAGAAGACTTAATCAGCCTGCTCACGCCTGTTATTTAGACTTCCTCTGATATTAGTGCTAAATATAGACAGTCCAGGGCTGCTGACGCTGGAGGAGGGATGTATGTTTGGGTCCGTTGGAGGGAGTGGAGGCTCCTTGGCAGCGGACTCGAGGAATGTAGGATGAGTCATAATTATGAGCTCATTAATTCATTCAGTGATTCATTTTTTGCTCCGCTGCTCTGTTTGGCTTGTGTTTCTTTTTTTTTTTTGTCAGCTCATTTTAATTTTTCTTCTTGACCTACCATCGTTTTTAACTATTTTCACCAGTGTCCCACCAGACAAACATTTTCACGTCATTTCAGCAGCTGGAAGCTTCTCGTCAGACTATATGCAGCCAGGTAGTCGCCTCTCTGCAGGCTCCCTTTTCCTGCCAGCTTGTGCTCCATCCAGGTCTTTAACCTCAGCCAATTACTGACTCAACAGTAGCCACAGTTCTTAATCCATAAATAAAACTCCAGACGGTCTTCTCAGTATTAGTTCCCAACACAGGAAACCATCCTGCATCCCAACCTCCCAGAGGAACCAGACGATGACATTGAAGCTTCGTCCTTACCTAAATAACCAGTCTGATGCTGGTGAGATTTGCTGGTGTCCAGTCTCCTAGGACCCTGTGTCGATCCTGCCCTTGCTAGCGTGTGAATTATTTATGTGTGCTGCCTATCTGGCCTCTCAGCAGACCCAAGAAACCGAGAGCACACAGTATTGTTCAGACGACAGGAGGATGGGGCCGCTCTGCCATTTTACACAAGCCATTTGCTGAAGAAATCATTATCTGTCAACTAGATAAACAGTCAGAGGCAGCGTTAAATTTAATGTCAGTGACAGACTACTATGAAGTAAAGATGTTTTACGTGGAAATACCAGACAGGTGGGCCATCACTCCTCCAAAACAACGAGTGGCTGCTGGTGAGAATACAAAGCCCTCTGACACGGTCTTCATAAAAACCTTATGGGGGTCATCAATCAGCTGAAGCCCAGACAAAACACTTAAAGCCCTGAAGGGCCTTGAGGGTCGTCCTTTATCTCTGGAGACCCCAGCAATTGTATTTATCCCTCATAATGAGATTCATTGCAAATGAAACCAGAGACAAGAGAAGAGAGTATTTTTGGTAGAAACCTCTTTTCCAGTGCTTCCACCATCATTTAGAAACTTGCCAGAAGAAGCCTGACCAGGACAGCGATCCACTGGGGGCTGTGATTGCAGAGCCGTGGCTGCTCAAGTGCTCTGCGGAGGTGAGGCCATGGTAGCTCGTAAGCTGTGCCTGGCATCTTCAAAATGTGTAATAGCAGCTTCCAGAGCACTGAGACAAACAATAAAGAGGCAGCTGAGTGCAGCACTATGAAATATCACAAGACCTCAAGCACAGTAAGATCCTTTGAGGAAAGATTCTTTTTCTCACAGGCACCAGTCTTCCTGAAACCACGTGCTCACACGCACACGTTGCCAATATTTGTGCTTTGACATACTGTAATGTGTGGAAATAGAATCTTCTGTGGCTGCTGTTCCCATTTAACTTGCAGTGTAATGGAGAACACTGAGCAGCTCAGTCTCTGAATGTGTGACCTGAGTGTGACTCATGCTCAGCAATCAACACTCTGCTCTGTGGCAGTCGTATGTGCACAGAGGCCGTCTGTGTCTTTACACCTCTGAATCCTCTATCTTCCAAAAGTGAAAACGAGACGTCACTTGATGTGAAAGCTTCTGAACACGTGTGGTGATTACGCACGCCTTTCCTTCCCCCGCTATGTAAATATTAGTCACTGTGTGATGTGGGGCTGCGTAAGGCATGATTACATTAAAGCAGCTGACTCTGATGACACACTGACGTTAATTCTTGTGCATTAAGTGCAGTGTGTGTGTGTAGCAGGACCACAGGACATGTGAGGCACAGGAAAGGGGGTCGGGCTGCCCTTTTCCTCCAGCACGCTCCCTCTACCTGCAGCCCAGCTTCATTAGCAGCTGTCTGTCAGCTAGGCCCCATATACCGCTGGATGGTTGCCTGGCAACTGGGACCCCGTTTGGCCAATCTAGACCGGATGAATCTCCTTGACACATAAAAGAGAGACAGCGTTCTCCTCCAATTCGATTGATTTTGCTTTAGTGTCATTCATGTCCAAGGTGGAGCGCATGTGGGGCCGGTGCGTCAGCCGAGTCCCGTTGTGTTAACAGGCGCCGGTTAGTGGAATCTACATGAAGCTGATGCCGCCACAAGAGCAAATCTTAGAGAAACCGCTCTGCTCTGTCCTGAAAGGCAGAGGAAAAGCTCAACTCTTCCTCTGGTGTGATGCACAGCAGCACAGAGCCAAAGCTTCCCTGCAGAATTCATCTGTGACTTGCAGTAATAAATAAGCGCCTGAGGCATTTGCTCCAGATAATGCTCCCGTAGATAAGACAGTAAAGACGACCATTAGGAGAAACTGTCCCTGCGCTCAGTGAATCACTTCTAAGCACTAATGTCTCAGGTGGAGGAGCACAGGTAATGCATCATAGCCGAGCACCAGTATCACCCCCCTTTTTAGCTTTCTTAGCATTGATCCAACATCACCTCTGCCTGCGCTTCAGCTTACTGACTCTATTCCAGTGGGGCCACACAACGTGTTACAATTACACTGATCAGCCGCACGGCTCCTCGTTCTTTTTAAAGTCTACCTGTGCCCATGTTGCTAAGAGACAGGTATTGACTGCTGCTGCTGATAAGTCAGCACATCAGTGTTTTTTTAATATAAAATGACTTAACAGACGCATGAAGTACAACAATCATTTCTGATATTTCTTTTTCTATGCTATTTGTTATTGTACAGCTGCTGTATTGCTTCACTTGCCACAGTTACGTTGCCTCCCATTAACTTTGTGTCTTCTTTCTCCTGTATTTGTGTGTCTCTCTCTCTTACCTTTGTACAGGTATCGTCGGACGCAACCGTGTGTTTTTGTTGTTCCTTTCTCTCTTCTCTGTACCTTCACTCCAAGCGGTCGAGGCCTATAAGCCTGTTATTTGACCAACGAAACGTTTGATGTTAGTTACTAAAGTATCTTTGTTTAGCCGTGAAAATGACTTCACACGTTACTGTCAATAACAGCAATAGAAAGTGTAGTGAGCCATTATTTCCACATATAAGCAATGTGCGATGCGTTCAATGAGGCTTATTCATCTAATTTAAATTCCTAATTGATCTAAAATGTTTGTAGCTATGATCTGAAGCTCATCTATCAGCTTGAACATCACAAAGACACGGCAGCAGTTTGTACGTTTAAAATACAACCCAGCGTGTTTCACAGCGCCTCCTTTCATGCACTTGGTATTTGAACAGAAAGTTCCCTGCATGAGCGCGGCGTATCAATGTAGAGAGCCCAGCAGCATTAAAAATAGATAAGGGCTCGAACAGAAACGCGGTGGCATATAGGACTGTAATTGCTCCTGGCAAACACTACATCACAACGGGGGTTGCTGTTGTCTCAGAGCTCCACTGAGCTCCACTGCAGTTTGAGGCAGAGCTGTCTCTGCTAACAGCCAGAGCTTCCTCTTCCCTCTCTTTCTGCCGCTGTGCTACAAGAAGTCAATTGGATTTCAGATTGCAGAGAGGCACATTTGATTAATACTTAATGGCTACAGCAGCTGTGCTTGGTCTTTCTGTGGGTGAGAGGTGTGACAAGAGCAGCTCGCACGACCTCGGAGCCCTGGCACCGACCTCGGACACTCGGTTTCAGTGATGTCTGAGCTGATGCTCTCATCACTGACAGAGACAAGATAATGTAGGTGTTCAAGGAAAATCAAAGTCTGCAGGTTGAAAGCGATGGTTAAAGTGGGTGGACGTTTCGAACATTTGACAGATTTTATCTCTACCTGCCTGCTCCCAGATGAAAGAAAGCAAGTTGTACACGTTCAAACAAGTCTCTTAGATTCCTGAAACGGTGCACTTTGTAGAGTGTCTGTCTTTAGATCCACTTGTTATGGTTGGTGCCCTGTCTATTTTCCCTTCACTGATTATCTTAACTGCTTTGGGGGTCCAGGAGGAAGTCTGAGTTATCACTGAGTGGTGGGGTCTTCACTCCCTAACTGCATGTCTTTGGACTGACACTGGCTGACTGATGGACCCTTCTAGCTGTGAAGCAACAGCACAAACCATTACACTACTGTGCTGCCCAGGTACTATCCAGCCCAGCGTCTCCACTCCACATTCTGTTTGCATTCAAATGCACATGTGTGCTGCCATAGGCCAAATCTCACGATAGCATAAAACGCCAACCCTGGTTTTAATTGGTTATTACAGAAATGTGAGGCTTTAAGGGTCTGCTGTAGTCAGAGGCCGTTAGACTTCACTTGTGTAGACTTCGCTGTGTCTAACGCTGCTGTTTCCACTTTATTTTACAGGCTGTCACCCCTCTGACAGCGTTTCGTCCTTCCAAATCTGATGATGTTAGTTGAATATTTCACAAACACTGGATTCTTTTACATTTTTTACGTCCCTTACTGTCAGTATTTAAATGCTGCACATTCATAGAGGAAATGTTTCTGAATTAAACGCCAACAACAAACCCGGCCAGCTCGTCTGTTTGTTATTCACAGATTTCACTTTTGTCTACGCATGACAATGGTGCTAGACTAACGTGTAATATGAGCACTGCTGCATGAGTCACTAGCAGCTGTAATGTCATTTGCTTTCAGCATACATGTGGAAATATCAAGTGGAGGAGCTCTGTAGGCAGCGCGTGGTTAATATCTGGGTTCCAGCAGTGTGTGATTTTTATATTTATTGGATTGGCAGATTGCACAAGGTCACTCATACATCACAGTGGAAGTACTAGTCCCAGGGAGTACTACCTGCTCAGATTACTGTCTTCCAAGTGACACCACTTTTTTTATATGACTACAATTTTTTTAGGGGAAAGCCTGGAGGCATGGAGAGGAAGAGGATTTAACAGGCAGTGAGAAAATGCTGCTGAGGAACCTAATGCAGGTTTACACTGTTATGTACATACACCTGTATGATGTAGTCGGCCTGGTAGTGAAACGCCCAGGTTTCATCGGCAGGTTATTCAGTCCACCTACGGTGACCAGGACAGCTTAAGCGTGATACGGCCTCTTTAACACGGTTACCAGGGGACTGTAGCTTCAGTGTGTCACGCTGCTTCACTGACTGACAGAGGAAAGGTGTGTTAAGGTGTTTAGCTTTGTGAGGCTTGATAATACATTTTCTTTGATCTGCCAGCCTGCGCCAACGTTTTCAAAGCGTTTTCTCAGCTGTCACATAATATATGGCTGTTTACAGAAATGGTTATTCATTAATATTGAGCACTGCACAAAGTCCCTCCATCACCGTGGGTAAACATTAGCATCAGCGTTTCTGAATGAATTTGTGTTTTTAATTAGCTGGTGCTCAGCTGCTCGGCCTCTGAGCTCTCCTGGGCTGCGATGTATGATTTAGATGCATAGGAGAAGCATGACGGCAGTGCAGGGGGTGACTTGCTCATTGACTGGAGCTATGAGGAGGCGGAGGATTTTACTCGCAGCTTGTCTTTTTATAGATCCCTGCCTTTAGTTCCATCTGGATTCCTTTATTGCTTTGATCGTCACTGTCGCCGCTTTTAGCATCGTTTCAAGTGTTGGTGCAGTCACAGATTTCAGCTGTAACCTTTGTGTGTGGAGCTGCAGCATCTAGAAGACAAATCAGCCAAAATGAGAAGGTTTCTATTGCCTGACTCCATTACAACCCTTTATATGCAGAGATTGAGTCCTCCAGGGAAATTAATATGGAGCCACTGAGTGATATGAGGAGCACAGCAGGCACATGTGTCAGTGGGTGAGATGTTACAGGAGCATCAGCTGCATTAAAAATAGACACTTGTAATTATGTCATTATCAATATAATAGCCACAAAGACGGGCGGAGGAATGAGTCCAAAGATCCACCACTAGGATCGTTCTCTACGTGACAACACAAAGCTGCTGTAGGACAACACACCTTCGCCGCGCAGGTTTCAGCACCACGGACAGTGGCGTCACACTGGTCCATCTAGGCTGCAGTTTGTCACGAGAGCTCGCGGCTGCTCAGCAAGATGGAGGACGGGCGGGAGGGGGACAGACGCGTTTGGCAAAGGGAGGAGCTGTTAGACGCTGTAATTTCACATATTAAATTAGGTTGAAATGCCCGAACAAGTCGTTGACACTAAGTTCTTTGGCGAGGCCTTCTCTTGGATGTTTTTTCAGCTAGAGGCAGAGCGATATTGAAAAATAGAGAAATGGAATTCCTATGTACATGTACTCACCAAACTAGAAGCAAAGCAACCATCTGAAAATCTGTGTGTTTCCCGTTTAATGTCTGATTTTTGCCTAACGTGACCATTAGGGCAGCAGCTGATTAACGGCGTCACTGACCAGCCTGGCTCGGCTAAATAATGGATTCAATATAAAAGGCAACGAGGAGGTGAAGACACCTTTGTTTGCTGTAGTATTTCACAGGATATGTCAGCATATTGATTTTTTCCTAAGCTTTGTTATAAATCGTGAACATTCAAACCGACTTGTGTATTTTCAATCACAGGAAAAAGCTACAGAGAACTTGAGGAAATTGATTCTTAAGGAAGAGATTAAGTACGGACTCATCAGCTGCTGACACTTGGGTCATAGCCTGCGGGCAAACATAGTGGGTTTAGAAAGTCCAAAATGATGAAGCGATTCAGAACCACGTTCATCGTGAATCTTTTTGTCAGTGATAATCATCAGTTAAGAGCAGAGTCGAGGTCTGCGCTTTTTAAAGCCAACACACATAATTAGGAAAATAAAACAGGAAATAAACGTGGATTAAATGCCTGTCAAGGAGAAGCTAGAGAGTCTTTTAGGGCTCAGTCCAGCGGTTCTTCACCTGGAAAAGAAGCCACTGCTGCTAGATGTCCACAGTTAAATATTTGTTTAGAGCTGAGCTGTTGTTATGAGCAGTAGTTATTTATGTGAATGTGAGTTTGCATTCTAGTGACTGTTGGGTGTGACGCTCAGTGACAGCAGAGGTTCAAATCAAATACAAATCCACTACATTCCACATCGTTTGCTTTAATAAACGTGTGTTTTCTTGTGCAGTAATAAAGTTCTGCTGTCCGTGACTGACGTGAGCCTCCTGCGTCGGGTCTGCGTTTCTGGGCAAACGCCAACTTAGCGCAGGTGTCAGCGACTCCTCATGGCAGCATCAGCCCCACGTGGCACAGACCATCGGCCGCAGAAGGTGAACACACACGAAGACAGCTGATTCACTGACACGGGAGAAAATGGCTTCTGCGCGAACGGCCCTTAAAGCAGTGCTGGTTTAATGGAGGGATATTTCTTCAACTAAAGACAGTTGTTGTGTGTCGCTTTATTGACTACGGTCTGTTTTACATTTCCGTCTCACTATTTTGTGCCTTAAAGTGCACAGACGCAGCAGATTTCTATTGATTATTATTACTGGGCTGGGCACAGAAGAAATGTGCACATCTGCAACTTTAAGACCCCACACGCCTCCCCTCCGTCAGCTCCAACAATGGTCTTTTCCAGCTCCGCTTATCACAGCACAATTTGTAACATGCCATCATTTCTCCGCCGGTGTGTGCAGCCCCGGAAATCAAATGTCATTACCCGACGCGGCTAATTTGGCGATTATTCCTGCGCTTTTGTTTCCCGACGATGCCAGCGGCGGGGACCGGCCGCACCTTCCCCATCGGATCCTCGGCGACGCCGGCCGCGCGCTCTGAAGCAGCCTCCTAGGATCGTGCGCTTGATGGTTTAGCTCGCGGAGACTGCAGTTGTCATTGATCCGCGGCCACAGCCTCTACTGCGAGCGAAGGGACGAGCGGTAAGTCTGCGCACGCTGTTGCCGCCGGCGGTGGGGTGACCTGTACTGCCCCTGGTCCTGCAGGCTCAAGGTGATTTTGTGCGGTGCCCTTTTCACATGTGGAGCCGCTGCTGGTGTGGGCAGATGCATGCATGCAACGAGTCGTGCGTGGTTGACATTGTGGGTATCTGCAGGAGAAAAAAGAGGAATCACTGCCGGCTGCCACGGTGTGGAGACGGGTGAAGGGGGAGCTGAAGGGGGGCGGGATGCAGGCTGAGAGGCTGGCATGATGTAATGCGCTTCAGACAATAGCCAAGGATTCTCCCCAGTTATCACTTCAGAGATTGAGGAGGAGATGTTGGAGCAGCTCAGAGAGGCGATCAGCACCGCAGTCAGGCCGCCTCCACGCGTCTGCATGCGCGTGCACGTATGAATATATATGTGTGTGTGTGTGGTTAATGGCAGTGAAATGAAGAGCTGTCACAGGAGGAACAGCTGCCCCTCCTCTAAACAATATTAGCTGTGGCTCTGATGGAGGGAGCGAGCAAAAAGCAGCCTGTCTGCCTCCGTCGCCCATCCATCGCCTCACACGCTCACCCTGCCCGGAATGAGTGAATGAAGGCGTGAATGAATGAGAAGCCATGGGTCCTGGATGGCTTTGATGCTGGAAGCTTGGTGATGCGGGCGACGCCGTGATCTCCCTCTCGTCTTGCAGTCGATGTTAACATTTGCAAGAATGACAGCGAGGGAGCGCGATAAGGTTTTGCGTCCCCGATGTGTCACACAATTCTGCTTCAAACATCCACTTCCCAGCGATGCACCTCAGCCGCACGCCGACACTCCACTTCCTAATACGTCACAGAGCCTTTCATTTGCCGTGAGGTGTCTGCTGTCTACCTGTGGATGCCTGACATAGTTGTCAGCTGCATTTGCAGCTCCGTCTGCACTCTCACTCAGTCTGTCGGTTTGCGTGACCTTGCTGCAGGCTAACGTGGGCAGTGTTTAAGGCTACGCGCTGTCCTTTCATGTTCACGCTTACTTTCAGCAGAACACACAGATGCTCACACCGTGCACAGGAGTGGAGTCGCTCCCCGGCAGCAGACCGGATGCAGCTCGACTTCACACACGCACAAGCTGATGCTTTTCTTTCTCTTATATGTGTAATTGGGAGTTTGTGATTTGGATTAATGGACCAATTAAAGAGCAGATTTTAGATCCATACACGCTACGCTTTAAAGGTGACTGTAAGTGTTGTGGACGGGACGTTATCGTCACAGCATAATTGAGATGAATCAGCGTTATAGTCTGGCTGTGCTCTCCAGTGTCACTGGGTACAGGCTTTGAAACGCAGTGTTTCAGGCAGACACCCAGGTGGCATGTGTGGCAGATAATGGAGCAGACACGAGAGAGGTGTTTAAAATCATCTGAGCAAGAAGAAGCATGAATGAATCCATTTGTGGGATTTAGTGGTTTAGTTGTCTCTGAGATCAAACGTTCTTGCTCTGGTTCGTGGACGTTCCTCAAACAGTCCTTTTTATTCTTCAGCGTCTCAACACATACCTGTAAAGTCATTAAAATGAGTTCTGCTTTACCTTTACACCCAGAGATTTATAGCGTTAGAACTAGTGCAGAGTTGAAGCACTCAGTCCAAAGTCGGGCTAATTTACAGTGTTGGGCGTGTGGGTGGAGGTAGTGCATCAGGCTCTGTAGTCCAGTATGGGACTGCCAGGGGTTCTTTACTGTTATTAGGTTGTCCAAACACCATTACTTGGCACCGTGGTCTGTTTTATCCTCATAAGGTGCCTTTGCTTCCTCTTCCCTTTCCCCAGTAGCTTCGAGTGTTTTAGATGTTTTAACGCACAGTTCGGTTCAGACCTTGATTTTCGTGTTCCTGTCCTACCTGACATGGCCCCTGACGCCGTACAGCATAACGTATCTGTGAGCCAGCAGAAAAGTTCTTACGTGACACAGTTGTTGTGGCTGCATTTCAACATTTTAGCTGTGACAATGAGCCAGGTTGCTTTTCTTATTCCAGATTAAGTTTCCCAGAATATCACAGTGCTGCCGCCCTGTCTCTGATCCGCTCGGTGCGGCCGTGCTGTGCTGGGGATGAGTTAATAGCACGCTCTGTGTTCTCTGGCTGAGTGCTGTTATATGTTCCTGTGGCAGTGATTACATTGAGCAGACTTGAATTGTTTTCTTGGCGGGCCGTCTCCTGGTTGTCAGAAGCCTCTGTGGTGCTGGAGCCATATGAATGGGCTTTCTCAGGCAATCTGGACCATTCCATTCACAAAAAATGCAGTTTCACTCTTTACCCACCTGTCAGACTGATGTGGATGCCAAAGTGGGTAAGAGCAGTGTGCAACAGGGTTTCCATTAGCCCCAGAGCTCATCAGCGTAGCCTGTAGATGCACTTTGTGCTCAGTGGCATGCCAAGAAAACAAACGCAGACATTATTTAAAAGTAGACTTTCCCAGTAGTCAGCTCCCCTGGTGGCCACCAACGACACGCGCAATCACTCCTGTGCTTCTGCTATTCGTGCCCGTGAAGTGCAACATTATCAAGACAATTCTGTCGTGCCTTTGTTATTATATTTGCGTTATGCTGAACCAAAGAGTGTCTCACTTGTCTGAAGACTCGACCTGTGTGTGTAGTAATAGATCGGGTTCCTAATGGGGGTTTTTGAGCTTATGTCGTTGTGTATTAGTCGTCTCTAATTGGCCGTCATCACGCTCAGAGATAACAAAGCTTTAAACACACTATTAAATAATGCTGAATTATTTTAGTGTCTACGGGCGGCTCGACGAGCGCAATGTGCAGCTTATCTCCAACGCTGCAGAGTGTCGTGTTCGGTGCTCCGCTCACGCCGGCGCCGCGTCTTTTGATGTTTCCCAGGTGGGGAATAGTGCTGAATTAGCCTCACATGGCTGTATACAGTTCAAGAACACAGCGCTGTGCTATGTTCTGCTCCTTATCTACCCACACAATTGTTCTCATTAATTAGATTAACTGGCGACATTCAGGAAATTAGCTGCAGCTTGCTGATTTGTTTTTACCAAAACGGAGGGGTCCTGTATACGTCCCAGCGTTTCCATCTGTCTCGTACAGGCGTTCGCTTACTGCCTGCCTTCGCCTTATGGAGAGGATCTCAAGTACTAAGGGTTGTTGTTAGTTTTGAGTCAGACGTGGTTGATGGCATGTTGTCTGGAGCTGGGTTCCTGAGCTTGGACAAAGAAGAGAAGATACTGTATGTCTCTGGATTCATGGCAGTGATTTGGTAGACAAGCTCACTCCTGTCACTGTGAATAATTCATTGATTGGCATATGGCACCGAGAGAAAAGCCCGTCTGCATCTCTTATTGTATCTGTGGGCCACAGTGTGTTCAGCTGAGCACGTTGCTGTTCCTGCCTCCTGTGGTGCCTGCGTAATTGTAGCCTCACATTTAGCATCTTTAACCAGCCGCATTAAATTTAGTCACTTAAGCTTCATCGTGTTTATACAGTGCAGTTTTTTTTCTATTGCTCCAAGTACCAGTTTCTTTCAAGTATCATGATACAATCTTATTCACTATTAGACATGCATTTATGCTAAGCCAAAGTGTGACACGCTGGTGGAATCTGAGGGCAGATTTCCTGGCGTATATTATCATAATGTGGCGGGAAGATGCATAGAATGACTCCATCAGCAGCTGGTCTGTTTCAGGCCAAATATCTACTCTGACGTCGACCAGACCCACTAACTAGACAAATTAGTCTGTTTGGTGGAAAGTGAGCAAGCCTCCTCTTCCTCCCTGCTCACGACTGTGGGGCCATGGTCAGAATAAAATCCTCTGCCTTCTACTTAAGATGCGGCACCGATGTCTCAGGCTGTTCTCCAAGCGAAGGCTGGCAGGCGCAGCGTGTCCAGCCAAGTAGCATGCAGGCTCGGCCTTTCGGGTCTAAACGGCGGTGGATGGTGGCTGAATGGTAAAGTGGCGGGCGTCTGGCCAGGCGCCTGGAGAAGGTATGGGAGACCCCAGTTCCCTGCCAGAACATGCCGAGACGCAGACGTGCCTTTATAACCCACGCGGAGGGGACCGAGTCAGGGCAGTGGGATGATGACTGCACTATGTAGCTATGGTGCTAGGGTGAGTTACGGGCCTTGAAGTGCTAATTAACCTGGACGTACGGGAGTTGTGTTGGGCTTTTGAATCATTGCTTCCCAAAGAATGAGCAGCTCACCGTAGCAGACACCTGTGTCCAGTCGCTGTGAGTTCAGGATGTCTAGCTCGCTTTGTACAACAGTTCGTACGCTCCAGTGTTGTTGATGCTTCGCTGGAAGCTAATTGTTTGCCTGTGCTTTTAGTTTCTGCAGTGAGACATGTGGGAGAATCTTTCCTCTCTCTGCGCAGGGATTATGAGTAAGGCTAGGAAACCTTACCTGGGGGGTGGCTGCCCTGCCTTCCCTCTGTACATCCTCCCCGGTATCCTGCAGTTTTCTGTTGTTTTCATTGTCTGTTCAGGCTTTATGCACAGTTGCCTTGTGTAGCTTATTGCATCAGGTCTTGACACAAACGTGTGATGATGCAAAGCCATTTTTAGCCCATGAACAATCCCGTGAGCTAGGATGACTCCTGAGGCTTCCTGAAGTCCCTCGGGGAAGATGGAATATGGCTTCACGCATCCACTATAGCATAGATACGGTGTATTATGCAACTCGATCTGGACTGGCCCATTAAACAGCACAAGCGTAAAATCTAGGGCAGGACGCCCAGCCTCCCAAGACGTCTCTGCAGCTTTGAAACGCCGTGGTGACAAGCCGAGCTCCAAATGTGTTGTGCCCAGTCACACAGACACACACGGCTGTAGAAAGAGAGCGGATATTCTCACATGCACTTCCCTGACACTGACATAAGCCTAGACTTAATTACTGGTAACCCTGTGTGTTTGAGAAGGTTGCACTACTGTCATAGAACAGTGGTTCCAGACCCATCCAGTCTGGGGCAGAGAATGAAGAGTCACACTGGTTTGAAGTCCTGTCACATGTGTTCAGTTCACTGTAATCCTGAATGTCTGATTTCTTCTCATCCTTATCTGTGACAGAGCCAAGATGATGTGCGAGGTGATGCCCACCATCAGCGAGGACACGGCGCTGAGCCAGCGCGGTTCTCAGAGCAGCGCCTCGGACCCGGACTCCCACTTTGAGCAGCTGATGGTCAACATGCTGGACGAGAGGGACCGACTGCTGGACACGCTGAGGGAAACCCAGGAGAGTCTGGGACTGGCTCAGCAGCACCTTCAGGACGTAATCTATGACCGTGACTCTCTGCAGCGCCAGCTCAGCTCCGCCCTGCCACAGGTGAGACACACCTGTGTCCTGTGTCCCAGCTTGTGTCTCTCAGGTTCTGCATACACTGTATTATAAATGCTCCTATAGATGGATATGTGGTTTCTTGTTGTGTCAGTAGTAGAATTTGAGCCTTTGTTTACAGGTACATAATGAAAACCTTTAGCTCCAAGTCTTTGTGCTTTGCTCTTGCGTGAGGACGCTGTAGAACTCTTACATAATATTTCCTACAGCGGAGATTAGCACTTTCCAAACGCGTGTCAGTAATTCTAGTCACACGCTCTTTCCAGAGGACTCTGGAGGTTTGCTGGTGGAGAGGAGGCCGATGGCGCAGTGATCTGCATGGTTTCAGAGACAGAGGCGTCTGTTCGAGCTCTGGTGTGATCTTAAAAGAGGGTCGAAGTGTTAGGACGATGCGTCTGTTAAACAAATCTAATTAGAACACTTGCACCTCTTGGTTGTGCTGTGCAGAGTGGATCGCTGTGCGTGGAGAGACTGAGGATACACGCGTCTCACTTCATCTGGTCCTCAGATCTCTATGCTGTAGGTTTGACTCACAGGTTGTTTAGCCCTGGGGCTTTTACCTTCCTCAGGCGTTGTACACTTGATGTGATATACATTTGAGTAGAAGTTGAAAACGGCAGCTTTAGGTTCTGTAAAATATCGCCACGGGTGTTTTTAAAATTTAAAAAATGATCAACTTGAGGCCAAGGAAGACGCTGGCAACAAACTCCACATCTGAATACTTGCCTCTCCTCGTTCCTGTTGGGATGAGATTCGACTGCCTCCACCTCTCGTGTCCAAACGTTCCCATCACTTCACTTCCCAGAGAGACCATCCAGGGCTGCCAAAGCGAAATAACATTTCCATTATCAGACAATTTCGCTGATGTGCAGCGGCAGTCAAGTCTCTGTGGTGGTGCTCTGGTGATGTATTGGTTGTCACTGCGTAACGACACAGCTGACATACTGTTCTGGTGCTTTTCCGGGCACCCGGCTTAAATGAGATGCCACTCTGGTGATTGGGATCCTCCCGGCGACATCCTGGCACAAACGATTCCATTAATTAATGCGATGCCATCTCATTGGCTCACATGATATCAACATTACTCTAATGGTTTTATGAAGAGGTTTGTTAGTCCTCCGTAATTATATGGAGACATTTAGCGGCGAGAGAAGCGTCCCTGCTGTGCGTCTCTTCAATATTCAGCAGATAAGAGTTGTGCGTGAGCTTTCTGCCATTACTGGACAATACAAATGAGCTTATTTCACAGAAGCAGGCGTCACCTTTGTGTTGGCGTCTTGGCTTTTTCTTACGCTGTAATGATTTCACTGCCTCTGACAATTAGAACCTAATGGCTGTTCTTTAATAGAGACGTCCTTTTGTGGCGCCGTCGGCTGCGTGGACCAATGCTGGGATAATCATGCAGTGGGATTCTTAAAGAGGGCAGCAGATAGCTTCCAGGTCACTCCCCCACTCTGCAGAGGAGACGCTGAATGAGAGGAGACACAGCAGAGCTTGTTTTTAAAGGCAGGAGTGACCTCATTTACCCATAGACAGGCTGCGAATGTGTCTTTACTGATATCACTCCTCTGTTCCTCAAGCCCAGAGCGCTGGCAGGATTCCTTCTTCTCCGTCACCCCCCTCTCCTTTGTCCTCCCCCCGCACATGAATAACAATGGAAGTGACTCTCCAGCTTCTTCCTGAACCCCTTCCCTCATCTTCTCTTTCTATGCTTCATCACATTGAACAGCTTTCCTGTGCTCTTGATTAGCATGTTCCAATGCCGACAGTCTGATTCTACCTCTGAAGTGTTTTCAACCATCCTACTGTTGAGTGAAATGTTGTGTTAAGCAAATTAGCAGCACTTTCCAAGATGGACAGTGTTTCCACAGTGTGAGAAGCTTCTTTTTTCTCTACACTGCTTTTTTTTTTAAATGTAGAATGTGCCCTGAAACATGTAAAAGGTCTTAAATGTCTGCAGCAAATATGGATTCACCCCCAGCTCCCCCGTCTCAGTGCACGGTGAGCAGTTTGTCCTGCCTCTAACTGTAGGTCTCCTGGGAAATGAGGGCCACCGCTGTCATCTGACGCGGGTGTTTGACCACATCTTGCATTATTCTGCTTTGTTTGCTCTGCTACAGTGAACCCGGAGTCACTGTCCCATCGTCCCCCAACGCTCCCTGTACCGTCAGACGGGCAGGCTGTGTGTGACTGTAGCCTGTAGCCCTGAGGAGCTGCAGGGGACGACACTTACTGATCCTGGACATGTATTCACGAGCTGCTGATGCTCCTGCTTTTATTCATTATGACCAAAGCGCAGCAGAAGCTATGGATTCAATAGGTCACTGTGTTACTACTGTAGTGGTTTGGTTCCTTTTTTGTTGGACAGATTTGAGGTTGACACCTAATGTCATTGGTACTTGTACTCACACTCCCTGTTTGTAAATTCATACTGCGTTGACCTCAGTGGATGTTTCGATCTTGTCTACTAGACTCTGGTCAACATGGCCTCTGATCCCCACACGATCCAAGGGCTGTCTCTGTAATGACACACTCCCACACACCAGTGCTGGAATGAAAGCTAAGACTGCACTAAATGAGTGTACAGAGCAGCCCATTGATCTGTGGTTTGCTCCTCCCTGAGCATCACACTGGCTTCAGGGGAAACTCCACAACAGTCCAGCTTGGAATGACGCTCTCATTTCACCCAGCGATTGCAGTTTCGGTTGAAGAGTATTAATCACGGTAGGTTTGTCTAAAGGGTGAAAGCGCCGTGTTCGTCTGTGGTGTCTGGTCATTAGTGCTCTGCGTTACGTTAATGGTCCCTCCCCTGCCACCCTTGTGTTTATTGAGCATACATGTCCGAGGGTCCAGCCACGAGGTGCACAGCCATGTCCTTCCAACCAGCCAGTGTGTGTGGTAGCCATGGGTTGCAAGTGGTGAACCAGGAGATGGAGGAAGGATATTGTAGATGTTGACTCCAGGATGCTAACGTTTGCAGAGGCTGGGAAGAGCAGGCCCTGTGGGCCGCAGCCTAAGCCAGTCAGCTGGTCTCTCGTCTCTTTTGCCAGAGCAGCACATGACTTTCTATGATCTCTGTTATTGTTTGTGGCCCAGTTCACGCTGCCTGCAGGCTGAATGTGAGGCTGATACGTGGCAGCGGGACGAGGAGTTGCAGTCGGCTTCGTAGCCTCTTTCCTTAACAAGCACACAATGGATCATAAACACGTGATTATATGTGTGGACCCGTTCCGTTGTCACATCGTCCTTGGTGCAGGCATCTCTTGTCTCAAGCTGTAATTGATGTCAGTGATAATCTTCCTGTCTCACTGGTGCTGCAAACCAAAGCTCTTCTCATTTTTCTGCTCAATTTACCCACAAAGCCTTGTTTTTCCTCTCTTGCCTTAATTCTCTCTCCCTTTAATCTTCTTGAGATCGACAGAAATGAGGATGGTTCCTTGGCACACATACTACACATGAAGTGTCTGTAATGGCTCAGTCAAAGACTCCTGATCGATACTCTTGAAAGGTTAGGGTCTGATTAGGGAGACGCATCTAACCCCTCCTGGATGAATCCGCTCCGCCGGTGCCGGTGCCAGACGCAGGATGCCCGCTGACTGTTGTCTGACAGTGGGCTGGCGAGGGGAAGCAGCAGAAAGGGATCAGGTTGGGGTTCACATCAGACACAGCAAGGCGACAAGACAGTGCAGAAGGATCTCCTGCAGGTGTAATTATCTCTCTAATGAACAGCACCGTGGGGCTCCAGAGTGAAGTCTGCAGGAACAGTAGATCAGCCAAACAAGGAGACGGCAGCTGTTTGCACACAAAGTCTGTTTAGTGTCAGATCACATGAAGACTTAGCTGGTATACTTAAAGTTATGCATACAACAGGAAAGCTGCAGAGCCTATAAATAGGAGGTATCATGCTCTGGGATCAAAGATGCTACTCATTCCCATTTATTTATACTGTAATCACTCAGTGCACTTATCACCGCAGCACTGTTCAAGCTGTCTGCGGTGTTGTGGCGATGACTCCACAGATGGCAAGTAATTACTCAAGCGTGGCAGACCCAGTTGTAGAATGAAATATTTGGTGCTGCAAGCTGCTGCTTTTAGTTTGCGTTTGCGACCGATTCATTTTTAATGTGAGTTTCTACAAATGGCTGTTTTAAAAGCGTCTCCGCATTTGACTCCTCTAATGAACAGCAGGAGCAGCTGCTACAAACAAACTTGATATGCGCATTTGAGGGCTTTTGATTTGCTGCTTTGTATCGTTGAGTGTAATAATACGGTGTAATTGGTGGATGTAGACGTGACGGTGAATAAAGCTGCACACCCAGGATTTATTTGAGCTACAGGCGTAATGTGGTATAGCATCCTCAGCGTTACCATGTGGTGGGACTTAGCCACCTGTTGCGTTCATTAACAATCCGGCTTGAAAGGTTGCATGAATAGAAGCTGAAGAGGCTTTGTGCCCAAACTACATCTCAGCATTTTTATCCATCCACCCATTTGCTACAGAAATGTAAACGACTGGCGTAGAGAAAACAACAGCGTGTAGACCGACACTCTCTGAACACTGTGATGTCATCACCGTGTAAACGATGAACTAGCTGGCGCAGAGTCCTTTCCACGCGGCCATATACCCAAACACTGACTCACAAACGTTCGTGCTGCTTGCTGGCTTTGCCTGAATGAATTAGAGAACTGGTCCCTAGAGAGCCACTTAAGTGAGCACGGAGAAATGAGGTGACGACCGATACTTAGCACTCCCCACTGCGCCGACCTGGAAACGTAATCTCCCCTCCAAAAGCGACTGCTTGTGTTTTATTTTTCTTCCCCATTCATGAATATTGCCTCCTCACCTTTAACAACTGCTCAGTATCCACTAACACACTCAAACACACACGATCCCAACACAAACACCAGGACGCAGGCCGACACTGCTCTACAACGTCCTGAGGGCACATTGAAAAGGTAATAATTTGATTTTTGGGGGTTTAGCAGCTGCACTCGACTCTTCAGAAGAGGTCTCTGCTGCAGGCAGGAGTTTTGGACCACGTCACCATTAATGGATAGCTTTCAGCTTCTGAATGCTCCACTTGAAAGCCAGAAATAGAGCATGATGTCACCGGCTCTTGGCGCCGGCTGAGAATCTTATTTAGGGACCTTGGAGACCTGATCGTATGATGTGCTGCTCGCTTCACTGCAGCTCGACTCCCGCCTGTAATGTGATGTGTTGCTCATCTGCTGATGCTATGGTGGAAGTGTCGCCTAGTGCACAGCTGTGTTCATGTTCTACATACGCCGTCTGTAATTAGCGGTGCTTATTGTCGGTATTTCTAAGGGTGAGGCCTGGATGAGTTCAGATCTGACTCGTACCGCTTGTTTAACATTATCTAGGGACTGTTGTCATGTTGTGCAGGGAGATCCTGAGCAGATGTCCCGTTCAGCCCCTGGCTGTCTTCAGTATGCATTCACTCCAATGAGCCGTGGGTAAATGATCTTCTACTATTAAACCCGTTGTGTGACAAGGACAGCAACAAGGAATCCTGACTCCTGAAGGTGAAATATAATGACTTCCTCAGACTCTCTGAGGAGTTGACCCTCTGTGTCTCTCACTATCTGCAGCCTCCCCAACTGTCAGCCCCTCGCGGTAACTGCCTCCTCGCTGTGTCAGATATGGCCCTGTCCCATCGTTCCCCTGCAGAGAGCCCACATCCAGCTCCCAGTTCCCACTGAGGTGTCCTTCTGGGCCATATGCCTCCACCCACTGCTGTGTACCTTACAATGCTGTAGGTTATTTAGGCAGGAGGTAACCAGTGACATTTATTATCATCCTTAAGAGAGTGAGTAATTCAAGGTCTCTAACGTGACAAACACATAAAACATGTAGCAAAGTAAGCGTAGACGGCTGGCGTACTCATCACTGGAGTGAGTGCTGAGCTGTTGGATGTATGTGGCAGTGCTTAATTAGCATCAAGTGTTAGCTCGCTGGCCTGTTAACAGCGTTTCCTGATAATCACAGCCTGGCTTCCTTTACAGACAGGCCAGCCCTGCCCACCGCTCACACAGCTGCTGTTTTGTTCCACGCACTGAGAGCAGTCTCACACATGTAGTCCCAGTTGTCCTCCTCCTGTCATTTCAGGAAGCGTCTTCAAACTCTGAGACAACAGATGGAAATTAACCTTAGCTCATTAATGCCCCACTGTTGATTAAACGTTGTTCCTGACAACTGAACACGTTCAACTAAGACGCTGGCTGCCCTGGGAAGGAAGCCTAGACAGTTAGCCCCCAGATTCAGCTGTGCAGCAATGAAATGGATGTAACATATGCATCAGAAGGGCTTCAAAACAACCAAACAAACCACAACAAACCTGTCTTTGCTTCTTGGTTGTTTCTTCAACTCGGTTTTCCTTCACGTCATCCTGACTAGTAGATTGTTATTATTACAATATTCTATCTTGTTATCTATTATCTCCTACTACCTTAGCTTTACCTCTACAGAAACGTTCCTGTATCACATAAATGCTACTCGTTACATGCATTCTCTGGTGGAGATGAAGCAGCAGATGTGCCACCAATCAAAGCTAATTTAGTTCCCAGCGGATGAATCCCTCCTCCCCAAACCACCCCCTGCTGATTTGTACAGTACATGTAGGCTACGTAGTGTTACACTAGTGCCGGACCAACTGAAGCCGCTCACTGTGTCTTTGCAAAATGTTTCCATTGTCTCCAACAAAGACGCGCTTGACCCCTGCTGCTGTAACGAACTGACAGCTTTACAGAACAGCGAACTGGATTGTGCTGTATCTCTGCTGCCTCTGTAGTAATATTCTGCTCTCAGGTTGCACGCAGCAAAGTGGTGACAGCTCATTTTATGCTGCTGAAACGCCGAAACGCCTAATGCAGCTTAATTATCATGTTGATTGGCCAATCTGAGGCAATCTCCCTCCGTCTCTGACACATTCGTTGTGTAACGTGCAGATAAGTGCTCGGCTCATCACGGACCCCCTGGAGTTCGGATTAGTATGAGCATGTTCCGTGTCAGTCATGTTGTCAAGTGTGAGCTATGTGGGTGCATGTTCTAATCAGCTCTGTGCTGCCTGCTTGGTGAGTTGTGGCAAAGGTTTACCAGGATTTCTTAAATTGCTTGATAAATGATCAAAGGCAAAGTTCCTGTATTGGACTGACTTGGGCTGTACAGGTGTCCCTAATAAAGTGGCCCCTGAGTGTACATTTAAAGAAAGAAACGTGCTGATGCACACACACACTCTGTCTCTGTCTTAGTCTTATGTTGCTCCTTATATTTTTTTCATCCGTGCAGATTAAATAACTTTGCATTTGTCTCCATACGTCAGCTGGACCAGCTGTCTAAGAAAACAATACTCTACGATGACTAACTGCGTTCTCGCTCTGCCATTCGCATGATGTGCAGTTATTATGACACATGTCTGTGAGGCTGCGATGCTTATCTATATTTGGCCGTCAGTGTGACAGCGGTAATTTATTATTTCCTCTTGTTTGTGGAATGGTTAGGTGAGTCACTTTCACACCAAGGGAAGAAAGAAAACAGGTGTGAGGTGGGATTAAAAGGCTGCAAGGAAGTGATGGCGGTGATCAGGCTGCACAAGCCTTTCGTCAGCCAAATCCAGACTCTAACTTCTTTACACAGCTCCTCTGTGGCTCCCATTCACCCTGGACCCTGCTCATTCAAAGAAGTAGCCTGCACACATCCACACTGGATCCTCACCTGGATGCTGTTGCGGTGAATGGATTTGTTGAAGCCTGTGTTTTGCTGCCTTAGGTGTCTGATCGGGTGATGTTCACAGGGTTGCTCATCCAGACGTTGCCCTTGAGGTCTGCTCCTCTTTTTCTCAGTCTTGGTAGTTTGAGGACAGGTTGAGCTTGATGGACACGTTAATGAGACCTTCAGTGCAGCTGTAGGTAAAAGGAGTGTTGGGTTGATGCCACCTCCTTTAGTTAATGCTTCAGTCAGTCATTGAGTTGATGGTGTTAATAATTCAGCTGCCATTTATTCTGCTGTGATGGATTTAAACCCCCTCTTCCTGCTCTAATGGATCTACTGGACGTAAAGAAGCCCTGAATCGTTGTCTTACCTAGAAGGATGATCAGCCGACGTCGTGCTGGTAGCGTTATGCAATAGCTGCTCCACGCCCCGTGTCTGGTTTATGGCAAAGAGACCCAGTGGCGGGAGCAGCGGTTGAAACCTGAAAACACTGGTTCTGGTTGCAGAAGCATGGACTGTGGCGGTGAGGGAAGCGGGCCAGAGAAAGACAGCAGTACCCTCTGAGCTCGGCGGCACGGCGGTGTGACGCACAGCTGCATGACGGACAGCTCCCGCTCTGCTCCGCAAAGTAGGTCGGAGCCAACTGCCCCCTCTAGTGAGACGCTGGCAGATCGGCAGACGGAAGAAAGAAATGGAGATGAGGGGAGGTGCACCGCTGAAAGCAGACTGATTAGATTGGAACACGGCACATATCCTGCTGATTTAATTCACTGGTGACATACATCAGTGCTGGTCTTTTCAGATGTCATAGTTCGACCATTGCATGTGAGGCAGTGAGTCATGTAATGGTGGCACTTAGGGCCCGGTCATATGACCCTGTGACTGAACAAAGTGCCATTATTGTCCTTAAAGGCTGCTCACGGGTTCATTTGTGATGAAATAGCGCGTTTACTTGTTTAGGCTCTTCCCGACGTGATCAGCTTCCCCTCAAAGGTTTAAGTGAGTAAAGGGAGACGGCGTTGGATGGACGTAAACGTGGAGAGAGAACCAAATGGACATGATCACACAGATGTGGGTCAGAGGGCCTGTAACGCCTGGAGACGCATTTTATCACAATAAAAGTCAATTCCTATTGAAGAATTATCTACCTGTGTATTTCAGAAAAGCTTTCTGTTTTATCGTTTTTGTCTCTCAAACCCAAATATTTAGAAGAATGGTTTATTACAGGTTTTACTTTGTGCGTAAGATGTGTGTAAATGCTCCACAGTAAGCAGACTATGGAGTATTTTTAGAAGGAAGTTGTTTATATGTACAATCAGGTACATCACCCTGCCAACTGTGGCATGAAATTATGATTCTGATAAAAGCTATTGTTCTTTAGAACTTCACCTATGCAGCGTGTCTCCTGCCTAAAAATATCAGGTTGCCAAATGCAAAGTGCTTTAAACGACTCTATCTCTCAGAACTTGAAGCTTGAAATCTTTTATTTGTGAGCTGCCAGACGCATTAGGGTCCGTTTTATTTTTAGTCTGGGTTTCAGGTTTCTTCATTGAGAGGAAACGTTTTCACACCAGTGAACTGGAGGATGGAGCAGTGAGACCTGAGGTTCACACTTAGCTGTAGTGTTTGCTTAGCTCACCACAAACGCAGGTTTGAATCCAAAGAGTCTCATCCCTGCTTCTGGAATTAGATGCTCCTTTATAATAATAATAATGCGTTTGTTTCCGTGCCCTGCCGGCGTCTGGGAGACCGCTCCAGGGTCCCTGACAGCGCCCATAGGTTACCACACACACGAGGCATGGAGGCAACATGGGTGGTGTGGAGAGAGGCGTTGCCATGGTGATGACGAATGTAAGGGGGATGTTAGAGATGATTCTCAAGGGTATGGGTTGGGGAAAAAAGGCTCAAGGGTAAACTTAGGACGGGAAGTGATCCTGAAAATGGAAGGAACCTTTTGTAAAGGACATTTAGTCCAGTCCTGCAACTGTAACTGCTGTGTTTCATCCTTTTTCTAACCATCAGTCACTTCAGGCAGGTTTACAAACACACAGGGAAGCAGATGTGATGGATGAGCTGAGAGGGGCTAGGAAAGAAAATAATGAAGTGTATCTGTCTGGAAATTCTTTAAAGCTGCTTTAATCAATACTTTCGCAGTGGATTACAATCTGAGAAGTGGACGGGCAGTTGTGCTGTATGCTTGTGTAGTTGTGCTGTATGCTTGTGTAGTTGTGCTGTATGCTTGTGTAGTTGTGGTGTGAGGTGCTTGTGTGATATCACCTTCTCGTGAGTTTTACTGTATGTGGTCAGTCGTCGGGAGCAGACACTCTGGAGCACAGATGGTGACGGGCGGTTTGCCCTCGACCTTCACACACTGACTCGACGCGAAGCTCACCTCAAACAGACACACATTTCATTCCCGGTTCCCCATCCTCCTCAAACTGATCACACCTGATCCATCAGTTGGTTTCATGTGCATCCACTCTCTGCTTCTGTTGTATGAAAGTTATTGTTATTGTTGAAAGGCCAGTAGTTAATCGTGTTGACTAAACGGTCTAATGGCACGTTAACGGTGTGTGCGGTGAGTTGAACGCCGTTGTCCATGTGTTGTCTACTGACCAACCTACAGTATGTGGAGTCATTGGTGACGGGTCCGTTAACTTCAAAGGCTCAGATCTGCAATAGTATATATGTTATCAGTTCTTGTGTAGATTAATTTCTCGAAGGCAGCGCTGACCTTTACGTTGCATAAGGCAACGTGACCCAGCTTCCCCCCGCTTTTATTCTTCCCTCTCTCTGCTTTGTCTTTATCCTTTTCACCTTACCGCCAGCACTGTCTCTCTCACACACATAGTACCGCCTCACTCGCTCGATCTCCAGCTCTTGTCTGCAGTTCTCATGCTCTTCTGAAAATCCTTTCCACTTGGCTTTTTTCTCCCTGCGAGTCCATTTCCATCTTAAGTATTCAGACACTTGTACGTGTAGGTACAGCGCACAGTAACATTTACATGTTGTTCACACACACAGAGGGAAAAGAGGAATCAACACGCAGCACAGCGCAGGACGCACACTGTACTTCCAGTAGTTGTTGTTGGCTGACCTCTGTTTGATTAAGGACACACTGTGGGAGGCAGAGTGGCTCATTTTGTGATTGGATGGGCCCTGGAGCTGCCCGCTAAGAAGTGATGTCACCACCTCTGTGTAGACACATCTCATCCCTCTGTTCAACAAGGGCAGAGCACGGAGCACTGGGCAGGCTTTGTCTTTCTCATTACTGTGGCTCAGCATCAGTGTCGATACTCTAGAAGACAACCACACGAGCAACTGAATCCACGCGTCCACGAGCCTGTTTTACGCCAAACCTCTGGAGCCGCTTCACACTCAGCTCTGTGGGAGCTGTCAGAGCCGCGACCTTTCAGCCGAAGGGTCGCTGCGTTGACTGACTGGCTCAGGCGCAACAGTCGAACCCGAACTCCTGCAGGAGAGGAAGTTGGAGAGTCATCGCTGTGTGGCTGGGCGGTTAGGATGAAACCAGCATGAACAGATTAAACCCCCCTGTAGCCACAGTGGTCCTCCCAGTGTTACATTTTTTATGGGAGCACCTGGAAGCTGAGACTGAGCCATTCTGTAAATGCCAAACTGTGCAGCACACGCGTCTGAAAAGATGCATCTGTGACATTGTGTCAGTGTGATGAGCAGAGGACAGTACTGTATGAGCCGTCTTTGAATGAGAAGAGCCCTGGCTGCCTATCTATGAGGGTGTTTGTGCCTTGGTGACTAAGAGGGTGCGTCATGTGACAGACAGGGCAGCAGAGAGAGAGAGAGGTCATCAGCTGTGGAAGTTAAGGAGCTGACAGCCTCCGTCACGTCTGCTGTGACGCCGTGTGATCCAACACTAGTCCTGCTGAAATCTTTCTGATGGTTTAAAGATAAAATCCCATTTTATATACATGTAGCACCAAGTCACAAATAATGAGCTGAAGATTTATAAAGAGAGGAATTCCATGTGTCTTGCTATATAACTCCTATAACTGAAGAGGCAGCGTTATTTTCTGTCTCAAACCTTCAGATCATATTTGACTGTATAAAAAACCAATAAAGTGTGGTGCAGAGCTCAGGATGATAAATAGCCCCAGACCTCTAATATTTATAACAAACACCTTATTGATCTGATATGATTATGAATTCACCTGGTGGAGGAGATAAGGAAAGGGCTGACTATTAGTATGCAGCGCAGGCGGTGGAGCTGAGCTGATGTTTGGAGGTGTAGCCGTTAGTTCAAGTCTTTTAGAAGCACCTGCATCTTTTAGTTAACGGCGCTAACAAAACAATCGGGCAGAGCTGAGACCAGGAAGAGGGAGTGTTGTTGCGTGACGAGCGGCAGCTCCGCAGCCACATGTGTCTTTGCCCTTCGAGGTGAATTGGGTTTGTGTTCTGCTTCCGCTGGCTGACTCTGTCCTTTCCATCCATCTCTGCACTCCCCTCCCCTGTGGACCGGCCGCTCTCGTCCACCATCACTGCAAGCACTTTACTGAGGAGGAGGAAGAGTGGCACTGTATTAGGACAACAGAGTGCAAAGTTTGCTGAGGAATTTTGTTCTACTGCAGTGACAGAAGCAGCTTTATCCCAGGTTATTTTTGGAGTCCAGCTGATCTGCATGCTTCCAGCGGTATCACCGCAAAACGGACCTTCACGAGATCCATTCGCATGCCCACATTCAAAGCACGGAGTCTGTTTTCTGTGCATGTAATCCAACGTGCATATGTGCGTTTGGGCCTCGAGTCTCTCGGCAGCAGACGTTTTAAGCACGTGCGTGGGTGATGAAAGCATCTCGACATATCTCAGCGAGCGAACACAGCTGGTTTAGCACAAAACCTTAAAGACGCTGTCATTCGAGGAGGATCAGCAGAGCAGCGTTATTAGGTCCATTAAAGCAGAACGTAGACACGCACTTGCTGCCGTTCTGCTCTGGAGGATGCATTTTGATTCATGAGTTCATGTCTGTGCTGGTTCAGTTGCGTTTGAAGCCCTTTATTGACTCAAATCTGAAATTAGCCTTTAGTCAGAGATTGGCATCGGAGGAGTGGTCGTTTTTAATTTGCTCTTTAAGGTGCTTTTCTGTGTGGTGGCTTATGAATTGAGCCTGTAAGCTTCACTTCAGCAGCCATTTCTCATCACAGGATCTTCACGACGAGGAAGACTCCATCCGCTGATAAAAAAAAAAATAAAAAAAAAAAACGCCCCAGAAAAGCTGATTAATGGACCTTGAAGCAAAAAACCCAACACAAAGTAAACGATAAAGTGTTCATTTGCAAAGGGCTCCTTCCCGCAGCCCAGCCATGTGTTTTGGTTCTGTTCAGCCCAAAGCAGAGACTCAATGTGTAATTCTAGTCCACAGCTCCTCTGTGCTCCAGCAGGGGCTGTGAAACGTCACCCAGCTAAAGGTTATATCCTCCCTCATTAGTGCCTGAAGGAGAACCAGCAGAGAACAGGTTGCAGTGGTCAGTGGTCAGCGTTAGTCTGAGAGAGTCAAAGTAACGTAATGTGTTCTAGCGTGTTACGGCGTCTGTAGCTGGTGTGTAACGGGCGCCGCTTCCTCGAGAGTGGGAGGATGCTTCAGTCTGACTCATTGCGATGCCCGGCGTACAGTAGATGCGTGCAGACAGAGTTGTCTCATGACCACGTCTGGCTCTGGACGTGAGAGACGCTGACAAATCAGATGCAGCTGATGGGTAATGAATGCATCAGTCCTCCTTCCACTACAGGTAGAAGACAAGGACATATCCGTCAACCTGTGGAACTTCTAGCCAACTGCTTTGAGGCTCATTCAGGAAGGTGGTGTCTCTGCCGGCTTGTACGAGTCCGCCATCTTGTGGCCACGTCAGGTACTGTAGTCTTCAGAGGCAACAGTAAAACAGTGAAGGCGGGTTTTAATTGTGAAAGCGTTGGTTGTTTGAGTAATGTTGAGCATGTGCGGCTGGGTTTTAACTGACTCACTCCTACCTGCAGTTTCTCATGAGGTCCTTGAGGTGGAGAGCAGGTGGCCGTGTACAGGAGGCCGGTGTGTGACCCATGCTTCACCCGTTTGTGTGTGTGAAATATTAGGTACTGCAGCTCTGACTCTTCTATTTGATTCAGAGCAGCTGTTTGTATTATTCTAGGTAGCGACCGTTGTTGGCCAGCAGGCGGCGGCGTTCGACAAGAAGTTGATTCTGTCCTCCTCCTTTTTCAGCTCACGTGAAACAAACTCATCACCATTCATGCTCCTCTTTCTCTGCTTCTTTCCGTCAGTCGTGTCTGTAATCGCTTGTAGCATGTCTCAGGCGTTCATTAAACCGATCCATTGATCCTGGCAAGGTGAAGCCGAGGCTGTGATCGCGTCTGAGGTCGTTACTCTTGATACTTCCTACAGAATATGAATCAGCGAAGGGCGAATCAAAGCTGTAAATCACAAGTTATTTGTGTCAGCAGACTTCATCAGGTTAAAAGCAGTCACTGCACAGGTTGTGTGTTCATATCGGCAGCAGAGATTTAAGACGGGCTGCACGTGCGTTAACTCCATTCGTTGGCGCTCGGTGTATTTGTGAATGGATATGAGTGTGTTTGTACTGTCAGGAGGCCAATTAAGGCTTGTGATCCAGTGCAGGTGTATGCTGACTGCCAGCGACAGGCCAGAAGACGTAGTGCTGCGCGTCCACAGCGGCCAGGATGGATGGATGGTGTGTTGGGGGACAGTGTGTTCGCTCGGTAAAACAATCCGGACAGCTTTCATTTCCATCCATCACCTCCACAGCCAGGATTTGCCCTTTAGAGATTGGTCCTGGACCCAGTCGCTCACAAAGTTTGGGAGTTGATCCCGGACTTTGCTTTTGTGATGAGGCATAAACCCACGCGTTCCTCAGCAGTACTCAACAGTATAGGTGAAATTGTTCTGCTGGATTTATGCTCATCCTTCGTAAATATTACATGTGCTCAGTTTAAGCATTTTTTTATTATAATGAGAACTTTAACCTTGTTTGCTTTACCCCTTCATTGGGTTACTTAATGAGTTTCGGAGTCAGAAAGCAAAACTGCAGCAGAAATGGTGTTTTGCGTCCAAAAAGCTGGGTTTGTTGTTATCTGTGAGCAGCAGCGGTATCCTTCATGAGGCTGGGGGCGGTAATGAGAAACTTATGAGACTGTTCCTTCCCCCTGCTCCGCCGGAGAAGACTGATGAGCCTGAACTTGCAAATAAAGTAAAAACAATCAGGGGAGAGGGTGGGCAGCAGAAAGACACACACACACATAACTGCAAATAAAACGAAATGGGCTCAGGCTCCTGGAAGATTGATTGTGTCAATATCCACTTCATTTCTAAGGTGCAATATCTTCTCTTAGATTTCTCTCTTCACAATTAGCCTTCAGCCACACAAAAGAAGCTCTACTGCTGATTGAAACTTGTCCACCTTTTTCAGTTGGACTCTTATGCGATTCAATGATAACAGGACTATTTAAGATTTATCACCATCAAGAAGCCTTGGATCAGAGAAAATAATTGAATATAGTAGAACGAGAGGGCGCCGTCCAGGGAGATGGGTTACCTACACGAAAGCATTTAGTATTCATTTAAAGCTTTTATTCTAGATCAAGGAGGATTTGTTGTGACTCTGTCTGGTGATTAACATTTGGAGTAGATGGGATAGAGATGACAACGGGCTGCGAAGCCAGCTCCCAGTGGACAGGATTCACACTGTAGTGAAGGAGGTTTGCATAAGAAGATGAGGCGGCACCGCTTGTCTGAACCCTCACAGGCCCAGAGGCCGTGTCCAGGTTGTCTCTGCTCCGAGGATCAAAAGGTCGGCTGTGGTTTTTCTGCTCTGCAGGGCTTGGTTGGTGCTTTGTGGCTTCTTTCATCACACTAAATAGATACGACAGGTGGGAATGATGCTGGACACGGGGCCCAACCAGCCTCATTCTGCAGCGTTACGGTTTAGTTTTTTCTTTTTGCTCCAGTCAACAGTAACGTAAACATCCAGACACACTGAGTGTGTTTCACTGGCCCATGTCTGAAAAACTGAAGGAAGCTACTGTCAAAGCAGTGATAACGTTACAGTAGCTGCACCTTCTGCCGCTGTCACAGCCAAGCCACAAAACGTTAATGTGCTTTATTTTCCTTTATGCCTTCAAGGACTTTTGCAATTAGTTATTGATCTGCGCAGATTTATGTGTGTGAACAATGAAGCTCGAGCGTCTGGAGTTTTGACCTCCTCTGCCTCCTGTGTCAGACTCAACCTTCAGACGCTTCCGCTCAGCACATGAATAACGACGCTGAGAACGATGACTGACAGCTCATACCCCGCATCAGCATGTTTCTACAGAACTGCTGAGCACAACAGGGCGTGCGATCAGAAGTCGTGTCGGTCTTCTTCACGATGCTGCGTTAGTCCACTCGCTCCAAGTTTGATTAAGTTTCCCGGTGGAATCTCTGAGAGCATCATGGAATCAGCCGTGTCTGTTATTTTATGTACGAGTCAACAAATACTGCACTAGAGCCACATGTACAGCGTCTTTCATAGCATGTGATGCTGAATACCTTCCACATGTTGACTCTTTTTTACCAGTATCACTGGGATAACGCAGCTTTATTAGAAAGAATCATGCAGCTTTAAATGACCAAGAAAAGAGGGCGTGAGAAGATCTGTGGTTGAGTCACTGTGTGGAAGAGTGGGATCAAAAGGTCACTTGACCACAAGCGTAAAACCTCACGTCCTTGCTGAGCTGCGGTGATGAGAAGAGCCTCGAGCTGCGTTTCCTGCCCCTTTGTCTGAGCTGTACAGCAGAACAGGAGCTTTGCTGAATGACATCCGTCTGACATAATCTCCGCTTTGTGGTAAACGTCCAAGGGGAACGCATGTAAAGGCAGCGATAGCTCACTCAGCTTTCGTGAAAACAACTCATCTGTTAAAAAGACTTTCCCCCGGAGGCTGGCACTGAGTACCATAAGTCACCTGCTTCACTCTGCAGCTGGATCCGTGTCATTCTTCATCCAGTGGCAGCGGAGGCCTTATACAGCATGTAACTGCAACATGGAGAATGAAATTACAGTCCCTCCGATTTCATCATCAGGAACACAGCAACTGAAAACAGAGGATGACAAGGATGCAGTCAGACGAGTGGAGGCTTTTCCACATGTAAACTCCTCAAGTAGTCCCTCTGACGTATAGGTGCAGCGTGTGTGTTGCTTAAGTTCAGCTGCTGAATGCTTGCTGATGTTGCAGACGTTAGAAGATGTGAAGGAGACCTTCTAGACTGGAAGCGTAGATTCTCAGAGCAAAAGCCATTAAAACAGTACAAGCAATCCGAAGCAGCTTCAAGCTTTTTGAGCTGATATTCTTGATGCTTAATGCCAGTGGAGTATAGTGCAAGAGCAAGAGGGAACGACCCAATTAGGCAGCGACGTGTCTGATAATGGAAGCCTGGAGGGGCCCTTCAAGTCAAAACACTGCTGTCGTGCAGGAAGGTGCCAAGAGAATGAGAAAGAGAACCTGGAGGTTTCAGCACGGACGCTTTTTAGGAAACTGCCTTAAAATCATTTTTCTTTAGTGACTCGTCCTGGAAAACGTTTCCGTGTTTGGAGATCGTAGCGTGTGTGAAAGGGCTGCGCACCCAGAGGAGCAGACACCTTCTGGGAGCTCCACGTACTACAGCACAGCTTCGCCTCGTCTCCAGTCAGCTTGTTAGCAGCGCTGTGTGCCAGAGCCTGTCTGAGATGGTTGACATGGCAGCACTGAAACCTCCAGCAGAACCAGGCTCAGGGTGGGCGACCATCTGCCTCACCCCAACCGGGTGAGGGGTCAAAGAGAACCAGAACCACAGAACCAGAACCTCGAAGAGCAACTGAGCACGTCATTGAAGTCTGATTTATTTGGGCCTATACAACGTAATTTGTATCCATTCAGCGCTATTTTTAGCATGGCTGCGGGATGATTGATGGTTGTCAGCATCTGCTGCCCCAAACTGACTCAACCTTTAGTCCAGTCGATCATGCGTCATCCAGTAATCACTGCTGCAGCCATAGCTGTTTGAGCTCTTAGACTCCCTGCCAGAGGACAAGTTTGTTTTTAATACACTGGGTTATTCTGTTGCTTTCACTTTTTGGAAACACACCCAGTGCCAGCGATGATGCATGATTTGATCTGTCGGCCTTCTTGCAGTGTTTTGCAGGATTGAGTTGCTGCTGGACTCAGTTCCCCGTTTGCGGCTCGTTTGCAGGTTAAGCTGTTCTGTCACTTACCTCACGTTACCGCTCAACGCCCACTGCTGCTGTGGGTCATCGCTGAGTGTTGTGTTCACTCCACAGCTGGAGGTTTAATGAGGAATTCTTATCTGTCCCTAACCAGACCTCTGAACGACGCCTCGCACTTTCCTGCCTGATCAGCTTTGTTCTGCAGAAGCACACTCGCCTCTCATATCCTAATTTGCGCATCATGGCACTGTCCCTATCTGACGTATTAGTCAAAGGCTGGAGCTGGAGCAGACCCATCAAACGCAGGCTTTCAAACCACAAATCCATTTGTTTGAGCTGTTTGATCGATAAGACAGGACCGTGTGCAGTGTTCTTCTTAAGAGCTTCAGGTGGCCGAGTGATGCATTTGCAGAGATGCTTGTGTGAAGTCACGTGCGTGGTCAGGTGTTACGGACACAGTCTGTCTTTGCTTTAATGAGAAATTGATTAAAATATTTTTTTTCTTTGAAAGTCAAATTTTAAGGAAAAATTCTACGAAGTGTGTAATTTGAACAAAAACCACCTCTTTTAATTTGAAGTCATTCTGTCACTGGGCTGCTCTCTTGACTCGCAGAAATCGTTTTCCATCCGGGACAAGGACAAAGATGAGTCGATGAGGAGAACACGCAGGACTGAAAGCTTAGCGGCACTAAGCTATGCCCACCGCACATCTGCACGGTGACGTCAGCCCCCTCATGTGAGCGATGTGACGAGGGCTTAGCAGGTCAGGCACAGCAGGAACACGTCTGTCCATCAGCTGGATGCTCCAAGTGCTGGTTGCAGTCAGGCTCTACCTAAAGAACATTAGAAATCATTTAAACCAACACCACACACCAGTCGCTCTTCCTTTAATTATCACTAATTACCATTCAAACGCAGTTAATCTCTCCTGCTAGGTGTAAGCCTCAGTAAGTGTCTGGTGTTACTGTACAGTGCAGACGTTGAGACGCAGGCTGAACCACTTCGGGCCTTATTCCCAGGTCAGGACTTTAACCTCAGCTCAGCGTGGTTAATGGATCCACAGCTACACAGCTGGAAATGCTGTTAACCTGCTATGTCAAGAGCGAATACTTTGAAGTTTCCCAGAACCAAATCCCTGTGAAGGGAGCGTGTGCAGCAGTGAGTTCAAACCACTCCGCTTAATCAAGCTGGCTGAGCTGCAGGCCACGCTGTGAACCGCTCGGTTGCTCCTGTAGCGACGGAACTGGATTTGATGGGATTTATCGAGATACAAAAGATTAACTTGAATGCTGACACAAAGAAAATAGTCGAATTTTCTACTCAGAAGGTTGTGAGATGCTCGGACTGACAGGTGGAATAAAGCTGCCATGGACTGTTCTACGGAAAAGGAGAAGGAAACATGTCACATCTGAGTGGAAGTGTTCAGAGATGAGTTAAAGCAGATGCATTTAAAGTGCAAACGATCAGCACGAATAGAAAGTCAACCAATACAGAATGGAAACAGAGCAGCTCTGTGGAGACGCCTCTAAAGCCAGGGAACGCGTGGAAATGCGTGTGACAGCTCGATAATGGATGTGACCTGAGATTTGAAGGTGGAAGGAACACGAGATGGCAGAGATTTGCAGCAAGGTGAACCTGTGAGACACAATTAAATAGATTTGTAGCACGAGGAATGAAGCGCTATTACTGCACATAGAATTAGACCAGCAGAGAGGCGTGACTGTCGCTGGAAGCCGACAGGGCGAGACCAGCACCAATCCACATCTGACGCCGTGGAGCAGCCGCCATTCATTCTGGGACCTGTACCTACTCCTCCAGCCTCCGCTCTCCACCTTCAAATCTGACTGAGGGAACGACGAGGCCATATTTCATACAGTGTGTTTTAGACGGTGATGCCTTCTCATCTTGCTCCACAGGGAAAACTGTCACAGTTCAGGAAGTCAAGCATCCGTCTTTCCCTCCAATCAATAGGAGGGTGCGCTGCAAAACACACGCAGTACTCACACTTCAAAAAGCACGTGTTTTTCTGCACAGCAGAACCTGCGTGAAATAGCGCGGAGCATCTTTCTTTGGGTGCATTTACGTGGTTTTAATTTGACTCTGCAGATGCCAAACATCTGTTTCACTGTGCTTGTAAGAACAGCCGCCGTGCGTCCTGTGCGTTGCCGGCTGAGCTCGTGATGCTGTGACGCTCTGGCCGATCATTGGTGAAGCAGCGGGAGCAGGGAGGCGTTAATCCGCGCGCAGACGGACCCTCGTGAGCGCTGGCAGTGCAGCCTGCAGCGGGCGTCGAGAGGCCATGGATCCTGCTTCTCCAGGCAAACTGCAGGACCGGAGCTGAGGACGCCACACTTGGCTTGTTGACACTTCTTGTGTTGGGCGTGTTTCCCCCTCGGGGAGCTGCGCATTTCACCGGAGCGTTCCGCGTCCTGATGCCGGGAGCGCAGCGTTGGGCATCGCTGTAGACTTAGCGCGAAGCTCCCAAAACCCGAACCGGATCCGTTGAGGATTGCTTGCCCTCCAACAGGATTATGATTTTCTCAGACATGAGTTCGGGGACCAACTCCCCCAAGGTGCATCCGCCGAACGGGACGAGGTTTTACACCTTCCAGGCAAGTGAACGCCGTGGTTCGTGTCGTGCTTCGCCGCCTGTGCGTCGTAGCTGATGTCTTTCTGCGCTGAAGCAGCTCCGTGGTTCTGCCTGTGTCACATCTGAAGGTGCTATTGTCTGCAGAGGGAGAGCTGGGTGTTCCTCATGGTGGCTCGGTTCTGATTTCAGCCCAGTTCTGCTGCGGAGAGGAACTGACCAGAGAAAAGCAGAGAGGAGCCGACGTTCATAACCTCACTTCCAGTTATAACAGACAGATTTCTCTGGTTTCACGCAGCCTCTTGAATAAAACATGTGGCCGTGAAATCCTGAGAAATTCACAGTTCATCTTCATCCAGCTTGTGTCTAATGATGCTTAATTATTCATGCTCAGCCCACTGTATCTCAGCTGCTGTGTATCTATATTTGAATTGTGCTTTAATTCTAAATTCTCTCTATTTCCAAAGAGGAGTAACGACAGATCTGCGCAGCATGTCCTACATTGATTACTGTAGATGCCTGTGCATTTTAATGACGCCAGTGTCAGCAGCTGCTGATGGATTGGATTCCTCATGACTTCTGTAACCGCGCCAGCACTTTTTACTGTGGGTGGAAGCAGGAAGCGAAGGAGATGTTTCAGACCGAGAGATTTTGTCTTCGTGTCTCCTCGCTTGGCAGAACCAGCTGCGTCTTCGCAGTTGAGCTGTAGTGGTTTGTGGCTTTCAGATGAGATGTTTATGTGGAAATTCTCCTCCCGCTTCAGACTAATCACAGTCTGGTATCTGGTTCTTACAGGTTTGCATGTTCAGGTTCGTTTTAGCCAGTGACTCGTGGGATCATCTTTCTCGTATGAAATCTCTTCTGCCTCCCCTCTGGACATTAAACTCTGCAACCTCAGCTTTCTAAAATCGTCCCCATCGTGTTTGTCTGGGGCGTCATCAACCTTTCATGTTAAATCATTAGTGCAGAAGGTCCCTGAGGGCTCGAACCTGTGGAAGACGCTCCTCTGATCCAAAATCAAAGGCTTCGCAACTCACAGATTATAGACCCAGGAAGCCCCCGTAAAAATGAGTCGTAGGCAAATTCACTTGAGCGTTGAAGAAATACACATAAATCTAAATGCTTTCTTCCACCCCTCAGATGTTGTTAGATTTATTATGCTCGGTTTGATAAAAGCAGCGTCTCTGCATTGAGCCGTGCCAGTCGAGTGCTTCCTCAGTGCTACCATTTTGAACCTTGCTCCTCTCAGACTGTTTACCAACGCATAATGATATTCATTTTATCTGATTGCCCTTCCTCGTTTGCAATTATAAATCGGCCGGGGCAAAGTGAATTAAATTACAAAGCAGGGTGCTTTTTGAAGCCTCAGCGGCTCCATCGGGGTTGATGAAGTTATTGGCTTCCTTTAGTATTCACCGCCAGGCTCTGCAGACTCATCCCCACCAGTGTCAGAGTTGTGTTCTGCCACACGGCTGCATCCGTGAGTCCCTCCGACTCTCAGACGCTCTGAAGGCTTCAGGTTCCATTAACTGTTAGCAAGGACGCTGAGGCTTGTGGGAAATGTTCTGGCATAAACCAACATGTTCAACTGAACTTTTGTCCTGGCGATGAAGGAGAAGGTAGGTCAACCTCATGGTGCATCACCATGGTAACCATGAACGTCTTGTGTATGTGTTGTGTTGGAGAGAATCCAAAACATTGAGCAGTTTTCCTTAAAGAGTGTGTTCAGCTCTGGGTGTTTGCTCTGTTGGCTCCTGGTGGTTTTGTCGTTGCTCTTGTATTTAACATCCCATTGTTCCCCTCCCATAATACTGCGCCTAATGGTTTGTCATGGTTGAGCTACCTGAGAAATGAGATATAATTGTTGCCCAGTGTTTGTCCTTGGTTGTCAAATTAACGCTGCATGTGATTAGTCTTCAGCTGCTGTGCCTTTGGCCTGAGGCTCTCTCACCCTCTCTGTCTCTCTCTCATTGTTTTGCACATACTGTATCTGTCCTGTCACCTCCAGCTACAGAAGGTTCTGTTACAGCAGGAGCATCATACTGTACCGCTAATTGCAGAAACAATGAGGTAACACCATGCTATAAGTCCAGCAGGATCCCTGTGGCGAGCTGCTTTCACTGCTGTCCTTCGATGTGAGTCTCTCTCCTGTAATGAACTGCAAGTGGGAAGTTTGTAGCAGCAGGGCCTCGGGGGGAATTTGGCTAAAAAGCTGTTGTTTAGATCGGGTTCCTCTACGAGCATCTGTCCTCCTTGCTCTGTTTGTAAGCGCGACCAAGTCCGGGCCAGCGGCGCTCATCGTGTGACATCGGGTCCGGCGCTGTAGGGAGAATGTGGTGTTGTCTGTCGATGCTGGTGGCATGAAGCCAGTTCCACAGACATGTACATTCGCACAAACGCCCAGCTGTGGGAGCACGTTTATCCCTCAGCTGTCACACCCTCCCCTCCTCTGGTGCTCCGCCCTCTCTGTGTCAGCCAATCAGAGGTACTCGATGAAACGCCACGAGTCGTATGAAAACAAAGGCAAACCTGACAAATTGATCTGCAGCCGATAGATCGAAGTTGAAGCCCTCAACCTTTTTGTTTGTTCCGGTGGCACGTGGCGCCTACCAGTACCCCTGAGATTCGCACCAGCACGCGCCCAGACACACAGGCCTCCCTCTGCTGTCGGCTCTTGCCACCAGACTCCTGAGTTG
Source organism: Macropodus opercularis (assembly GCA_030770545.1). Classification (NCBI taxonomy): domain Eukaryota; kingdom Metazoa; phylum Chordata; class Actinopteri; order Anabantiformes; family Osphronemidae; genus Macropodus; species Macropodus opercularis. The sequence continues at coordinate 997,030 of CM061108.1, forward strand.
TGTATTGGAGGCGTTTGCCCTATTTTCTTGGTCTTTTTTTAATCATCCCTCGTGCATTTAAAATCTGGCCAGGGCAGATGGGGAGGGGAGTTTGACCCACTTTGATGGATTCCACGCCGATTAAAAGGATGAGTGAGCTTTCGAAAGCAACAGGCCCCTGTCGCCGTGTGTGATCACAGGACAGAGAGAAGGAACTCCTCACCGTCGACTTGTGCGCCATTGAGTCGTTAGTGTGAAGCTTCTGCTTTGTGGGTAACTGTAGCTGTTAATGTAATGGGTTGGGTCAGAAAGTTCTTGTAAAGTTCTTAAAGTACTTGACGGAAACACAGGCTGTGGAAGTCCTTTGCAGAGTGAAACCAGAGCAGGTTGAACGTATTTTTCTAGCGTTTAGTTAAATTGCAGAGTTGTTAGGCGTTTATTTGCCAGACAGAGTAACTGGGTATTAAAGTTGAGGACCAAGGAGGGAAGGTTACGTTTTATTCGTCTGGATAAAAAACCTTCGATCTGTTTTGGGGGGAAATAGGACCGTGAAGCAGCAGCACCTTCACGAGTGATTCTCATTAGGAGCCCGTCAGCAGGTATTGGCAATGTGACTGGGTTAAAATAGCTCCATGCTGGCTGGTCTGAGTGGCCAAAAAGACCCGAGCAGGAGATAATAGAGTAGTGAATCATGACAGGTAATAAAACCAGCACTAGCTCAGCACTGATCACCTCACTAGAGACCCATTCAGCCATTGACGTTATGTCATTACCCCACAGATTCACTGCTCAGACACAAAGTGACCCGATGGGCCTGATCGGGTCACTTTGTGTCCGTGCATCACGCTGGAAATGATGCGCGACCGCCTCACAATGGCAGAGCTGCCATGATACATGCATCCTCCTCTCTGTCTCAGTCTCATACACAGAGCCCATAAGGTGTTCTCGTCCTCTGACGGTAATGCAGCAACCCCATCGTCTCCAGTGGAGGAGGAGGTGGAGGGTGTCTGGGCTGAATTACCATCTAGTTGTCTAAATGTACATGTTTCTTGCTGGGGAGCAGCTGGTAGCTGTTTTGTGTTATTTCTCGTGGGGTCTGGGCTCCATTGCTGTTCAGACACACCTGTCTTCCTGCTCCTGGCTAACACGCCTGTCATTTGTCCAGTACTTCGGACTGGGGCTGTTTCTAGATCCTCCGTCCTTCCACCTGCAAAAATGTCCATTCGCTGTCCGTGGTGCTGAAGCGCGAAAACCCTTTCCATAATTCGTCCGTAGCTTCTTTTTTTAAAGCTCATACTTTCTCAGTAATAGGAGACGTGGAGGGTGTCTGGGGCTTTCCTGTGTTCTTATTACGTCTACATCTCTGTGTCTTTGCCCCGACCCAATGACTCCTCCTCTGTGATTGCAACGTACGTCTCGATTTGTGTTGACTGAAGAGCAGAACTGCTTTTTGGGAGCCGTTTTAAATAGCTGTGTTTAAATAGCCTGTCTGTGTCCTGCTGCGTTTCTCTCACCAGTTTTGTGTCTTTCCAATGTTATTTCCCCGCAGTTGTTCACACTAGGCGATACAGTGTGCATTGGCCTTTGTGAATAATGCAGTGGCAATAAAATCTATGCTACGTTCAATTACAGCAGCTTTGGCAGCCTCTTCTGTTACTGCCGCACCCCCTCGGAGTGTGTGCTGACTACTGTTTAGCTGTAGAAAGCTACTAACATCCATTTCACACCTTGATCTTTTCTATTAACCTGCAGTAGTTTCTAAAATCAGACTATGACACAGCTATGCCGTCCCTAAAGGGAAACCTGCTGTCCTCGTACACGTCTTTCTGGTCTTTACACATTCTTGTTTTTCAGTCCTATTCACTCGGTCCGTCCTCTATGACCTTTACCACAGATTTACCCATGTCGTGTAGCAGTCAATAGACGGATAAGGCAGCGCACTTAATTATCAAGTTGTGCCAACAAAAGAGAGAAGCTCCATAAGTCATGAGGTCAGTGCGTGGTTATTGCATGTTCCCTGGCCTCTGACCTTTCCTCTTTGTCTCTCTCAGCTCCACATCGCTGCTAATTGAATGGAACCCAGTTTAATTCTTTGTGCTTTAAAAGCTGATAGGTGAATTATGGCTATTGATTGGTGTGTATGTCACACAGGAGAATGAGGCTGTAAAGACAAATGCGTCTGGTTCATAGTAACAGAGCTGTGATCGGAGGTGTTTCAGAGATTCTGCATTTTAAACAGGCAGAAGCAGTGTTTGTAGCCCAGGGGTCTGCGTTCCCGCTGCTCCTGTACCACCACCCTGCCATCACGCACCAAAATCAATACATCCGCTCGCAGGCTCACGTGGGATAAGCCACATCGGTTCATCCAGCAGCAGCACAGATTCCCCACTGAGCCCACACCACCTCAGCAACCAATGTTTCTCCAGCGCCGAGCATCTGTGTGTTTAGAAAGCCAGCAGAGAGCTTAATTATCCGAGATCTTCACAGCCCTCCCACTCAGTATCTGCTTGTAGAAACATTCTCACCCGCCGTGGTGGGTTTCACACTCTGGATCTGAGCTGCAGCGCAAAGAACATTTGATCCCCGCAGGTGAGCAGGAAGCGTGTAGCCATTCAGGATTTTGCGCTGAAAGTGTGGAGGGACCTGATCTCTAACATGGACAGATACTAATGGAAGGATTGGGTTTGCGTCCTTACTCAGATGATTTAATAATCAGTTTTACGGTTTCAGCGTATTTGCTCAAGTTGCAGCTTCTGTATTATGTTAATGAAGACATGTAGCGTAGGCTTGCTCAGTCATTACAGCGTGCCTTGCAGCTCTTATACACATTTATTATGTAGATGTGTGGAGTCGTGACCCACACGTTGCAGCTGCTAACAATCCCTCTGCTCCCTGCTGTACATGCTATGCTAATTTTGGTACGATTGCAGTTTCGTTTTTGTGGTTTGGGTCCAGATTGGCTGTGGCCTCTTCACTTTGTACTTTGTTCGCAACCTGATTTGGCAAAGTGAAGCCTTTCTACCTGCGCTTTGAATGTAATGAACTGAACTCCAGATGACCTGTTGAAGAGGATGAGTGTGAGGTACAAGTGCCTCTCTTTTCCAAAAAGCCCCTTTCTATTCACAGGTTGAACCTATTGCGTTTGCCTTTCATTAGAGTTGCAGCGTCTGATAGCTGTGGTTCCTGAAACAACAAGGTGAAGTATGTGCGGTCAAGAGCCTGTTGTTGCAGCGCTCCTAGTCTCAACCCAGTCTTAAGAGAAGCACTGATGAATGTGTGATGAGAACAAGGTGGTTTATAATATTTTAAAGCTGCAGGACTCGTTTGAGGTTTATTCTATGCAGCCATCATCATCAGCCTCATTTACTCTGGTGCCTTCTGTTTCTTGGAAGTAAATTACAGTCAAGTTTAAAGTCTCATTTATTGGATGGTTGTTGTGGGAACACTGTGGAGTCCCTGGGCCCCAGCTTCAAGCACCTCTGCATTCAGGAGAGGCCTCCTGCCTGTGAGCTGTAATACGCCTGATGCCGACACAAAACAGGCTGCTCGCTGGTGTTGGGTCTCTGATCTGTGCTAATGTGAGCTGACAGCTAGTCCAGTGTTGCACGGCTCTGACCGGCCCCGTGGCCCTTCCAGCCCTCGCCGGAGGAGAGAGCTGCCATCTCTTTAACGCACGACATAGGCTCTGTCTGCCTTTAGCAGAGACCTTAGCATCCTCCCTGGGTTGCCATGGAGATGGCGACTGCAGTTTGTCTCCACTCAGGCTGGTGGATAAGCTATGCCACACCCAAGAGTGTCTTGTAGAAAAGAACGGCAAGGAGGTTTAAAGGTCACGCAGGGGATTAGTGACAGAGCAGCAGCTCTCTGCTCAAGGAAAAACATCCTTTCTGTCACCTTGAGCCACGATGTAAGATGTTATTCGCAGTAGAGCTTAAGGATGTTCCTCAACATGTGGGTGTTTTCTGCTGCGATGCTGCAAGCAAGCAAACAAGCTTGTGCTAAAAACAAACTGACAAGCCTGTGTAAGCAATGCAGGATGGCGAGATTGAGGAGGCAGACACGTGCCTTCGTTATTACACGTTTGTTTTAGGCACAACAAGCAGGCTGAGCTGATTTTTTTTAATCTAATATTTAGATTAGGTGACTTGTGTCCAGCTGAGTGGATAAACCTGCATCACCGTCCTCCTTCTGCAGCGCCGTGATGCGTCCGATAGTTTTGATCTGTGAGGTCTGTTTTGCACATATGGTTTGATAAGGACACTGCAGGAAGTGGGGATGTGATGTCACGTAGCAGTGCAGTTTCAGCTCGTAAATAAACCGAATGGACCCTAAGGCTGCAGATTATAGCAGCGCAAAGCCAGGGCCTTCATCTGGCCTGGGAGTAGTCTCAGCATAGCATCGCCAACGCCAGAGCCAAAGGTTAGCAAAAGTCAACCTCATGTGTCGCACTGCTGTGCATAATTCAGCCCAAACCATAATATTATTGTTACTTTCAAGAATATAGTGAATTATTAACTTATTAACATTCTGATTGGATTATGCACCTCTAGTCTAATGTGATCAGTCAATAACTCTAATTATATATGGATACGGTCACCTGTAAGTATTGTATGACCACTAATCCGCATAAGTGAAGGTTGAGCAAATATTCATCTAAATGCAAATCTCCTTTCTGCTGCGTCTTAACTTCTCTACTTTAGTTTTTCTTTTTTCAGGTGCGAATGTGGCGAATGCAGAGTTTTCAGCTACTGAGCTCTGTCTCGAGTCTACGAGTATTATTTTAATAAACCTGGAGACGTGTTTAAGGTTGAACGAGAAGAGTTGGAGCCAGCCGCTCGGCTCATCCGTGCTCATCTAATGGCGCCCTTATGTAACTGTGTCTTGATCTCGTGACAAGTTTTGCTTCATTCAGAGGTGAAGAAAGTAGCATTTGTGTCATCCAAAACCAATTTGCCGCCGTTGTCTGTGTTGCTTTGTATTTTCAGTTTCAAACTGCTCATGAAATTGGGCACAGTTCCAATTGTGACACGGTCAGATTTACAGTAAATTTAGTGTAATGGACATGGAAACTGTCCACATGCAGGGTTAGCGTTCATTATATTGCGATAGGTTCAGATTTTAGGAAAAGGTTGATGCATGTGTTCAACCTGCACATTTATTTTTTAATTAAAATATTGCGATAGTGTAGTAGACTGATGATGATGATGATGATGATGAGGAACCTGATCCGAACCCTCTGACGTGCGTCTAATGGATCATTCGTGGTTGTGTTTACATAGCCGCTCAACTTAAAAGCGCTGAGGTGACGTCTGTTGCATCAGCCTCTCGCCGCATCCATCTCCTGCGAGCCTGTGGCTGAGGTGTGTGTGTGTACGTGCTTTAAAGTGCAGGCTCTTAGCGTAGCAGGGGAGCAGGGGCTGACCTCGTTGTGTTTATAGGTATGTTCAAGTAAGTGCCCTAATGTGTTCTGCAAGTAGCCGAGTGAGCCGTCTTATTAAATATTAAATCATTTTTCTATTTGTAATAATTGAGAACAATTGATTGTCAGGCCGAGACGCCAACGTTAGACTTAATGGATCTCACCGTGCTTGGGTGGATTTACCTTCCTTCATTCTCCTACGTGTTCGGATTAAAGCGAGATTCGCTGGGAAAGTGAGATTCAAGGTGGATTTTCTTCACCGTGTGCATGTCTGACAACTTAAGCTTCTTTCACATGAAAGCTCTTAACACCCTGTAAAACTGTTCATTTTTATGGGGGGAAGACGCCACAGGGAGCCAACGAGCAGACACACGGGCTGGACGCTCGCAGGTGGAATAATGAACTTTAACACATGCAGGGTTGTTGGCACCATTCAGCTTTTGTGAACAGCCTCTTTCCCTGGTGTGAAATCTTCTCTGCACCAAACTGATGTTGACTGACAGGCCACTTTATGTGAGACTGGAGTTGGTCCACGTGTCAGCTGAACGTAAAGATGCTGCGTTGTGTCTCTGGCACAGTACGCACCAGCTTAGGCCTCAGACATGGTTGAAGCACACTAGATACATGTATGAGATGCTGCAGTCGGGCGTTGAGACCGAACCCCTGTCGCCGTAGGAGAAGTCCTGACCACGGCTGTGACGGATTAGTCCTGACAAAGCTGGTTCAGGTTCAGGTCGGCGAGGATTCCCTTCAGAACAGCTGGCACAGCAGGCTGCTCGGGCTTTGTGGTCAGAAGAGGAGTCAGTGGACTGGTTTTATGAGCTCTGCGAATGTCTCACATTGTGCCATGCTGACGTTCTGCCAACGTGTGTCTATTACAGCAGAGCTCAGCTGAGTCCTGCTGCCTGTCTCCAGCGTTTTCCTCTGACTTCCTGCTTTTTTGCTGCCTGTTTTTCCTGTCGTTGATGAGATTTCACACTTTTGTGGCAACAGCGATTACTTTATCGTCGCGTCGCGCTGATTTCATGCTCGGCGTTCGCCTTGTCACGGCCGCTGCACCCACTTTTCCCAGGTCTGGGTCCGTGGCAGCCTTGGATGTGTCGTTATCTTTATGCCCCCTGTTAATCTTCATTAAAACGCTCAGCGGGAGCGAATATATAGCACATTATCAGATTAGCTGAACGGTTCTCCTCTCAAGGGAGGCAAAATAATATTCCTTCCATTTTACTGTGGTGACATGTCAGCAGTGAGATCGTCGTCCTCACACTTTAAACACATCACAACACATAATTTTCTTTCTCGCTGAACACCCACCTTTTGATTATTTTTCTCTCTGCCGCTGACTCTCAGGAAAATAACCTTGTTTAAAGATGGCAGACTGCATGAGATTATTTCTCTGGAATCCTCACTGAATTGTTTAACAGCATTAGGAGACTGGCTCTGCACAAGTCCTCTCTTTGGTTAACACGAGACCGGCCTCTGCCTCTGGGGGGGAATCTCGTGATCCGTACTGTACAGGAGGTCACTTTAACTACTACATCTAGTTTGGAACACTCGTGCTTGAAATCAGTAGAAGTTGAGTCATGGCAGGTCTATTCAGAACTACTACTACCGCAAAGTCATCATATACGACACGAGATGATTCAACCAACATGTTGATGTGATGAGACTACTTCCATTTATCCATCCAGCAGGAAACTGATTTCATGTGACTCCGTCTGTGCGTCTGTCCTTTTCCTTCCACCATGTGCTGTGTTCCAGCTCCTGGGCCGGGGTGGGCTCTGCTTGCTCACGGGTCCCTTGACAGGCCACAACCACAAAGTCAATTTGATTAATCTTACATGGAGGCTGCAGCAGTTCGCCTATAGCCCCATACAGTCTGCACAGGAGCTGCTCTGCATCCCACTAGGATGAGGTGTGTGATAGTGCTGGTAATGCAGTAGCTGGATGTATGGCAGGTTATTGTATGGCTCCTTGTTAATTTCCTTAGAGATTCCCCACAGAGATCCACTCCCTGTCTGTTGTGCGTGATGCTATCCAGACAGGAAATAACGTGTCACTTTTTATCCCATCCGTCATCCTTGTGTCTCTCCTCTGATGCTGCTGTTTGTTTTGTTTTCCTGCCTGTATGTTCAGAGCAGATTACCATGACCTGTCCGTCATCCGTTCATCAGCGACGTTTGTTTTTTTTCTTCCCGTCGCCCTCGTCTTGCCTCTGACTCCTCTCCAGCCTGATTTCATTTGATCCTGTCGCTGCTCATTTCAACCCAGTGGAGATGTGATGCTTCAAAGCCGAGAGCGGATCCCGCTGCACTGATGTGCTGTGAAATATTTTAATGTTTGAAGTGGCTTTATCGTGACATGAGTCAAGCTCATCTTCGCTGCATAAACAGGCCTCTCCAGTCTTTCTGCAGTTAGTCGGTAAATACAAACCATCCCTCTATGTTTTTATTCCCCCTTAGTGATGCTTATGATTTACACGTGCTCTAATTTATGCACTGAAGTGCACAGATGACCTAAAAGCCACTTGTTGTCATCTCCAGTCTCTCCCACGCTCTGAAGTGTCATCCTCGCTCTTTGATGTTTGGACTCTTTTGTGAAAAGCTACAGACACTGAGCGAAACACCCAGAGAGACTCGCAGGAAAGCGACGGAGATCAAAGGCCAAACGTATGTGGACGCCAACCGCCAGAGCTCGATGTGATGGTGCCTGCTGTGTCTCAGCTTCCACCCTCTCTTAGTAAGGGTCTACACCAGGCCTGTTTCAGCCTGTGTCAGTTACACGCTGGATGGTCACAGCAGGTGGTGAGTCAGTGGGTGTGAAACCTGCGGCTCCTGATGAATGGGAAGAGTTCAGTCCGTACAAGCAGGTGCAGGGTTTGCATCAAAGTTTGACCCCGGATCGTGTTTAACCTGTGGGCTTGGTCGAAGCTCACTGAATCCCCCTGGTTTCCATCAGGCCCCTGAGAGCACTTGTTCTGGGAGGATCCTCATAAACAGATGATCTTACTCTCCACACACTTATTAGGATCAAATGCATTTGAAAGGTTTAAACACATTGAAATGAGTTTGGATTTCATTTAGAGAATCGGTTTTCCATAGTGCAGCGTGTGAGTCATGGCTGCGTTCGCTGGTAGCAGCTGAATAAAGATGAGAAGGGACTTTACGAAGCTCCTCCAGGAGAATATTTAGGAGAGTGCGTCTCTGGGAAAGTCACAAACTTTGCAAGCCCTGCGTTGTTTAAGATGTTGATGTGTTGGTGCAGAATTTGTGAGTTAACCTTCGCCACAGCAGCCAGGTCCAGTGAAGCTTGAACGGATTTGTGTTTGGGAAGGAGCAGCTATTGGAATATTGGATTCGCAGGCTCGGCTTGGTTCTGCTTGAGTGAACCACTCTGACCTGGAAGGAGGTTTGCTGCCGATTTGCCTCGACTCAAGTACTTTTACATTGCTGTCAAATGAATTGCAAAGTCACGAGTTTGAACTCTTAGGAAACCGCTGAGGGGGGAGTGTAGAAAGTGAAGATGCAGTTATTGTTTCACTACATTGGTGATGTGATGCTGCTAATATGTTTGCAGAGCTGAACCTGGTCCTTCAGCCCCTGTAGAACCAAACCTCAGGTCTGAGTGGCTATGGAGCATCTGTTCGTTTAATAGATTTAGATTTAGGTAAATTCGTCATTACTGTAGATGAACGAGAACACGGCAGCGTGAATGTGTTCACCCCTCAGCTGTTTGACGAAATGCTTCCTCCATTACTTCACAGTGTGCTGGAGATTTGTGGTGTGCAGCAGACAAAACGAAGCAATGATGATCACAATAAAAACACGAATTAACGTTGGAATCCAAACAGATCCTCGTACAGTAAAACCTGCTTCCTGTGATGCGCTACATATAGGAAATCCTCATTCCACAGCCCACGTCCGAAGGAATCTGGAGGAAGCAGGCGGCGCCACTTTTAGAGCTCAGTTATTCAGAGATAATACAGACATGAAATATTCACACAGATCTACGCCAGCTTCCGTGTCCGCTGACAGCAGGTCATTAGTGTGGTGCTGGTAGTATGTGCTGGTAATACTGGCTATCAAGGCGTTTACATGGCTGCATGACAACCAACTCCAGGCTGTTGGCAAAGTCACTAATGGCTTTTCCTAATGGAGAATGTGATTCAGTGTGTGGGTGAAAAAAAGCTATGTGGTTGTTACTGAACCTTCACGAGTAGAAACAATCGTTTTCCTGGTAATAGGAGGCAGAGTTTGAAGTATTGTTGAAAATATCCCCTGATTAGTTTAGATAAAATGCTTGAAGTATTACCAAGAGCTCGGAGTGAATCTGGCTCGATGGCTTCAAGTAGGAGCTGCCTCTGGTTTTGATAATGAGAATTGATTGTGTAGAGATGAGATGTTTCCCTTGTCCGTGGAAGAGGTTACAGTCAGCGGGCGCTTTATATTCTAACGCTCATTTGAATGTATCACTTTAGCCTTTAGCTCAACGAGCCGCTGTAAATATCATCTTCTATTCATGCCTCTTTAAAGCACTCGTCTGAATTAATTCTCACCACAGGAGTTTGGGAAAGACCCTGTGCAGCAGCCTGTCGTCGAAAAATCCTCGAAAGATTCACTTAGACAGTCAGAGCGTGTGATGACTGTCAGCGGTGGGAATACATATGAACACGCATGAAGCTTTGCAGCATGATGGGACAGTTCACGTGCTTTACTATGGTAACAGTGGCCAGAGAAGACTTGTTTCCTAGGTGACGTGTGTTGCTCATTTGGAGACGCAGTTTAAGACGATGTTCCACCTTGATGCAGCCTCCATTTCTCTAGGAAATGCTGCGTAGTCTCGCTCTGATTGAGGCTTTTTGTCTCATGTCTGTTGGATTAAAACATTCGACTTTAATCTGTAGCATTATTATATGATCATATCTTCCTGGGGAGGAACAGAATTTAGCCCCTGTACAACGAGTTCAGTACAAGGAAATGTGTTTCAGAAGGAGCCAAATATAGGAAGAGATCATCTCTACTGCACGCATTTCATGAAATTGTTTTCCTTCAATCTCTTTCTGATATGAATGTCAATCCTGATGATGCTTTGTGCAGCTTTATAATCCACAGATGCAGGACAACATTTGCAAACCCAGAAACGGTCGGTGTCTCCAGCGAGCGCTGATGCTGACACAGTGAGGTTCACAGTAATTCTAGAAAACATCTTTCATCTTAACCTTCTCAACATCGAGGTCTTGCAGATTACACCGTAGGAGAGCTGGTAATGTGTCCGGTTGATTAAGTTCCCAGTTTTAATTAAGCACCAGCGTTAATGGAAGGGACAGGCGGCGGGAGAACTCTGGAGGGATATAAATAGCAGCTTTTGTAGGCTAGGATTCCCTGTCGGGTTGGAGGCAGGCTCATAGCAGATCACGCCAGCTGATTAGCATAGACAAGCTCCTGTGGCTGCGAGTGCAGATGTGCCTCTGTGATGTCGTAGACGGGATGTAGTGAGGATCTGCGTTTCTCGTAGTGCAGGCTCAGATCCGAGGCTCCTATTTGTGTTACGTGTGAGCTAATGTAAGTGTACACGCGCACGAAGACACATCAGATAAAATCTACAAACAGGAGGAACGAAGGTACAAATCCAGCCCGAAACACGCTCCCTCGCATTTCTTGCCTTATTATTATGTCAAATGGCTGAACACAGGATTCAACGGTGGAAAATGTCAGCAAACGTCAGACCTCCAGCCTTCAGTTCAGTGCTCCAGGCATTTCCTCCCAGTCCAGCAGGTGAAACCTCACCTATAAATACCTTCACCCTTTGTTGTCGGCCCAATCTGTACAGTCCTTCTGGTATCTGTTCTAGAAGCTGACATACTGAATGTGTGCTGTAATAGTCAGCAAGATTAATCCCACCATGACCTCAGTGCTGAATTCGTCTTGACTTGCAGAAGATCTCCCGAGTCTTTGACTTGAAGCGGCAGCTGTGGCAGCTGAGGCACCGCAGGTGAAAGGAGTCGAGGCAGCAGAGATTTATGTAACGCAGCAGCATCGGGGTCTCCGTTGGTGGTTCAGCAGCGCAGCAGGATGCGCACAACGCAGCGAGGGGCGAGACACACAGTGCTGTGCAGTAATGCTGTACACAAAGAAAGCTTTCAGAAATATACATGCAAAGTGAGCGAACTAAAGAAAAATCTGAATCAAATCAATCTTTGGTTACTGCGTCAGTACTGGAGGTGATGCTTGGCCCCACAGAGCCCTGGTCTCAGCATCATGTGTGTCTGGGATGATGAACAGACAGAAGGATGTAGAAACCCTGCATCCACAGAAGATCTGTGGTTGGTTCTCTAGATGTTGAACAACCTACAGCCCAGTTCCTTCAAACACTGGAAGATGCTGCTGTTTGAAGGCAAAGGGTGGACACAGCAAATACTGATGGGATTTAGATTCTCTGCTGTTCATTCACTGTTTGTTTACAGCATTTCTTCACACCTGCCTAAAACCTTTGCACAGGACTGTATGTTATGGCTGCGTCCCAACTTCCTGTGTTTACTGTCGGAGCTTTGCAGACTCGCAGGATGTGTGATTTGTAGGTCAGCTGTGGGTTTAGCTTTGAATGATTCGGTTCATACTGAGCAGTGTCTTCCAGCATCGTGCTGCAGAGTCACCACACATCTTTCTTCTGCCTCGGCTTCTCTAAATAGCTGAGTGTGTGTGTTATGATTGATTCTCGGTGCTTTTTTAAATGAACCTGCACAGGTGAGCTCACAGGATGCAACCAGCAGCAGATTGTGTAAGTTCTGGTGTTGCTTGGTTCAGGCCTGTTTATGACGCCTTTGATTCATGTTTTAGATGAACAGACAGATTAACTGGTCCAAGCTGTGCCAGCGGCAGACCTCCTATTGTACTCGCCACGCAAGTTTGTTTTGCTGGGTTTTTTGCGTTTTGAGTTGGATCTGGCAGTTGGGCAGGTGCTGAGGTTTGAGTTGGCACTCCTCCTCCAACCCGGGAGATTTCTGACAACCCCAGCAACCCTTGAGACTTCAGACACATATTTGGCAACGCTTCATCCCAGCAGGACCGGCTCCACATGGTGCATCTTGATCTGGCAGCGTAACTGCAGGGAGCAGACCGGACAGAGCTGGCAACCCACCAGCATCAGCGTCTTTCTGACATCTCATGCTTGGTCTTTTGGAATCTAAAACACGGCTACCGTGGAAAAGCTGAGGCCTCAGAGCAACTCACTCTCCCCAGTGTGTTACATCGCTGTCCCTGCCCTGCTATTCACCCAGACACAACCAATAAATAAAACGCATTGGAACCAACACAGAGAAAAGCGGATTTAATTAGCAGTTGTTGCAGCTCTGTAGCAGCTAAATGTGGGATGTTTGCCAGGTTTAGCCTAAAGTCATTGTAAAAACAGTCTAATACTCTCCTCAGTATAAACATTATTCATATAAATGAGGCTACTTGGCTTTGCGTGGCTAATCGAGGTTCTATTAGCTTGTCACGTTGTTTCGCGCTGACAGTACAGGCTGTACGTTTCCAGTGTGTTGGTTTTCCTTGCATCCTGCAGCGCCGCTGCTGCTCCTGTCTGTCGTCTCTGGAAGCTGGAGAATGGAGGCCTGCTTCCCCTGTGCATCACAGTTACACGGCCCGCAGCCACACTGAAGCAGTTTAGTTGTCTTACACTGCTGTAGCATAACCTCTATAGAGACCAATAAACCCTTCACAGCATGTGTTTGCATTTGCAGCTTCCAAAGACTATGAGTGAACCGTGAGTGTGTGACTCTGACCCGCAGCCCTGTGCTGCTCAGTCGTGTGCACCGACGGCCATTGTGCTCTGTAGGCTCCTGGGGCAGGTGAGGAGGAGGAGGAGGAGGCGGCTGTGAGGTCGTTCTTTCTTCTGCACCAATGCAACCTTATTCGAGCTGCAGCAAGCAAACTCAGGGTGGGTTTTAATGTGCGCTTGGTCCCCTCTGAGGGCTGCAGCCACACCTTGGTCCATGCTATTAGTTTTATCATTTATCTTGATACTAAACCTTTTATTAAAGCTGTCACAGACTCTACTTCCAGCTGGACTCAACTAAACGTGCTGCACAATTTGTCATCTTTGCACGAGCGTCCCCTCCACAAGCAGTTTGTTCCATAGTTCTATTGTTCGCGGATCTGTAGTGGCTGTAGTAATTACGACAGGAACAATAGAGTGAAGTCATGTGACTGTTCCTCTCCAGAATAAAGGGTGGATGAGTCAACAAAACATTACTCACGGTTTGGGAAACCACTGCTTGGTTTCTTTGATCGTGACTGTTCCACAACCTTGAGGTGTGTCCGCTAGAGAAGCTCTTGTGCAGACACTTGTCATCTCTTGTCTTGACTACTGCCCCGAGCCAAAAGGACGCATGTCAGTTCGCATCTCTCCACCGGCTTCCAGTAACAGCCGGGTTCACGTCTAAAGTCCAGGTCTGTGCACCCAGCGCATCATCTGTTCACTGTGCCGGTGCAGTGACTCTACCTTCCTCCTGTCTGAGGAAAATGCCAACAAACCGCACAGCTGATCATCGCCTGTGGTCATTATTGAGTCGCCGCTCGTGCTGACGTATGCAGTCACCGCGCTTGCTTGTGGCATTTCCTTATCTCTGCCCCTCTGCCCGCCTGCCTGCAGACGGCATTAGCATCTCATTCTGCCTCAGTCGGGCCAGTGTTTGAGGTCTGCCTGACTCGACGCTGCTGGAGGAAACTGGAACAGATTAACAGCACGGTCTGCTCTCACTGTGGACTTTAAATGCACAGAGACGGACTTTGTTTTGATCAGCTGTTTTCTGAATGCACGCTGACTCTCAGGTGGTCCCCTTCGTGCTACAGACCTTTTCCAAAATGCCAGAGATTCACAGCACAGCCGTTCAGCCCTAATTCAGTTTGAACAGCACCAGAGGCCATTTGACTTTCAGTGTTTACCTGCAGAGATGGAGAGGAAGTGGGAGGAAATACTGGTGCTCGGGTGCATACATGTATCAGCGTCTACTGTTCTCGTCTCCGCTGCCAGTCCAAAGACTGCGTGTCATTAAATAGACGTTTCAGACATCTGGTGAATTCTGTTAGTGTTTCCCAGAGACTAGCTCCGTATGAGAACCTTGTCGTCCCCAGAGACTTGACCTTTAGACGACAACGCTGCTGCAACAATACGGGAGGATTTGACATCAGTCACCGCCCAAGGTGCCTTCACACGCATTACGTTTATTCAAGTCCATTTAAGTGTCAGAGCGAAGTGTCCACAAGACAGAGCTGGAGGAGAGCGATAACAAAGCTCAGATGGTTTTAGTGATGGCCTCAAAGATGTCGGACTATTCGTTCTCCAGTCTCTCGGACCTGCTGTTCACATGAGCTGCTTCTGTGAAGTGTGTTAGAGCTCAGTCGGAGGTGCAGCAGAGCCAGGTAGTGTGTGTTGTCCGGCTGTACTGGGTCACAATTCATTTGATTTTGCGGTGATTATGTTTTGTCTGTTTGAAGAAGACATACTTTAATCCTTTCAGGCAGCTCGCCTTTACAATGTTGGGCCGTATTTCCAAGGATTTTTCAGTCTAATCTTTGGCTTTCAGGCTGTGCGATAAATAAAGCCGCAGCTGATGTACGAGGGCTCAGAACTTCCTGAGGATTAGAGGTCGCTTTCAGTCTCAATTTTAGAGATAACGCCCAGCCACAGAGCAGAAGAGGAGCAAATGGCAAAGGGTCAAGAGGGTACAAATTGTCATGTCTGATGCACTTAGGCTGACGGAGAGTAGCTGCTAGATCTTCAGTAGCTCCGTCTTTGTTCGCTGCACCGTGTTGCTCCTTTTCTTGCTTTGTGCGTCATTACTGTCACTCAATGTTATTTGCAAAGTCCACCTGTCTACTGTTTTTTCCAAATCCCACCACTGGACTGATGAATTTTCCAAACCTGGCATTTGGGCAAACCAAGGTGCTCTGTGTAAGAAATTGCCAGTGTGAAGCAGGACTCACGCATTTTTGACTTGGAATGACCGGTGAAACTCACTTGATAGTGAAAACGAGTCTCTATCTACAGCTGATCCAGAGCCGTCGCCTCCTCGTGCCGTACGAGGTGATCGTCCCTGGACACCACACAAACACGGACTATTTGTCTCCGTCCGAGTGCTTCGCTCTCTGCGGGTAAGAGATGATGGATGGTGTGACATCTAGGGGTGTTTCACAGCAATATGGATGCTGCGACGTTACTGGGGCCAAATGAGAATTGGATGATAGAACGTGGAACATGTGGCTTCCAGAGAGTAGGCAGCCTGGAAAACCTCTCCACATTCAGACATGGACGCAACGTCCGCTTAATTGTAGTGACATCAATGACTACATACGTGGGACGCAGACTTTCTCTCGGGTCTTCGTCAGGCCTTTGACCTGTATTTGTCCTGAGGGAACTCGAATATCTACCTGCCATTTATTTGATTCTACGTGTTGTTGTGGAGTTTGCAGCCTCATGAGTTCAGAGGAATCGGAATCTGTTAATAAGAGCTGGAAAGCCAGTGAACGGGCAGGCTGTAATTTCCACGCTCAGATTTACGACGTGGCCTCAAGGAGCCTTTCTAGCACAGAGACGACCCCTCTTCCCTCGGCAGCTAAAGGTTGTTGTAAATCACACACATCTACTCACAAACACCTCTGCTGACCTTTCATTTTCCCTTTTGATTTGATCTGCTGGGTGCCACCTGAAATAACCTTCTCCCATCTCCAAGCAGCTACTTTTCACTTTGCTCTCGTTTCATCTGGTCCTATTAAAGCATCGGCGTCTCTGCAGCTCATTCATTAAACCTTTTAACTGTCCAACGGTAAAGCCAATCGCAGGCAGTCTGTCACAATAAGCTCAGCGCTCATCTGACAGAATTCAGGTTCTGCGTGTTCACGGCTGTCTGTTTTCAGTTAATGGTTAATTGTGAGTGAGTAATTCCTGCAGGGTTCATTATGCCTTAACGATCCTCCTCTGGGAAGTGTCATTAGGTTTTATATGGATTTAGAGAGAGAACATGAAGACAGAGATTCAAAACCAGACGGTGTTTTTCTTCTGTACCGTCCCTCTACCACCACATTGCTTTTGTTCTGTAAGGTGGAGTGAGAGCACCTGAGCCGATTGGTGACCTGGACAGCTGGAGCCCAACCACATGGCTCTTGAGGACGGGCCGTCGGTGTGAGCGTGCTGGTGGAAGTGCCGCTGCTTTAACTGAATCAGGGAGGAAGGGAGCCTGCTGGTTTGGCCGAGGCTCGTGCCATGGTCCCGCGTGGCAGGACAATAATCAGCTGGTGGTGTGATGGGTGTACACAAAGTCCTGCTGTTTTCTGCCTTCAAGGGCTGTGGTTGTACCTGACGTCAGGTAGAAACTGACACGAGTCTCATAACATCACTTTTCCTGAAGGACGTGTAAAATGCTCCACACTAGAGCTAATCTTAGTAACTAGTTTGGGTTCCACACACTTGTAGTCCTACTCCGCTCCAGCTCAGCGTCACTGTCCTGCTTGTAGAGACATTTGCTAAGTGTGGGAAACGCAGCGTTCGTATTGATAGCAGCAAGCTCATCTCATCATTAATTCAGGGGCTCCTTCTGTCCTGCCCTCCCTTTGGTCTTGCACTGTAAATATAACACTGTTGATCAAATATTAAAGACCTACACTGGAGCTTTCTGAATCTCTGTAGTGTGTAATAACTGAGGAAGGACAAACATCACAATAAGACTTCTGTTTGTGCTCGTTGCTCGTTATCGGGAACGTTCCCAGAGTGATTACACCAAATTAGAGTCATGATGCATGCGCATAAAGCTCCTTTTAGCAGGCTGAAAGCGTCTTGCTGTGAAGGTTTGTTCTTTGAAACGGAGTTCAAAGGTTAGACTCTAAACTCTCTTTGACCTGCATGTCTCCTTTAAGAACCTGCTGTTGGCGTCAGATAACGTTTCCCATCATCCGTTCCTGCTGCGTTGTTTCCTTTACAACCTTCTTGCTGCGTTTTTCTCGGCGAATCGTCCCCCGTTAATCACTCCATCCCCGTCTGTCCTGAGAGCAATAGACGGTGTTGCCTGGAAATGTGACTCTGCCACAGGAAGCACACCTGCATTTAAAAAACGGGAACTATCTGTGTGTGTAATTTCAGCTGACAGTCGACCACTCAGGGAGGAGGCCTCGTCCACCGCTTCACCGTCTAGGCAGACTCGCGTTCACATACGCTCTAGCTGACATATTGCAGAGCGAGGCAGTTTGCCCAGGTAATGAGCAGTGGGGAAAATAAGGATGTGGAGGAATAGGAGTCCAGCAGGTCACGGGCAACAGAGCAACAGTGAGGCAAGGAGCGAAGGCTCAGCTCAACCAAGTGGAATCTTCTGTTTGGATGGACTGTAAAATAAATCCAAACTGGCCACTGATGAAATAGTGCTGCTTACTCGTGGTATGGTCCGTATTTCCATACATATAATAATCCAGCGCTGCTAACAGCTGGGCAGCAGCTGGTCGTACAGAGAGATGTCATCATCACGCCTCCCTGAGGGAGCTCTCCTCCTCCTCAGCTTGACTCGTGCAGCCACAGCGGAGCTGAAAGGCCGCTTCACTGATGCATTTGAGGTTCTCTGTCACGCAAGCCGCATGGTGGGGGTCTTCTGTTTATGTGCTTGGACTGTGGCTCCGTGTTGAGTCGTTCTCCCGGTTCCGTCCTGTTTAGCGTTGCCTTGATGGGGTTTGGGATGTTGTGTTAACTTTTATATGTCGCGTGTTGCATCACATGGTTTGATTTGTATGCAGAACATTAACATCAGCTTCCTGTGTAAACGATGCTGGAGAGCAGAGAGAATTCCCAGCTCAGTAAGTAGCACAGTAAGAGCCAGTGGCCACTAGCCAGAGCAGAACAGTTAATGTCGAGCCTCAACTGTCATCGTTCTGCTGGTTCAGGCCAGGCACCACGGTGCAGGCAGTGTTTCAGTGGAGTCCATAATCCTTCAAGATCCTGACAGTGTGACCTTTAGGAAGAGGCAGCCGTAAAAACATTTCCCCGGCTCTTGGAGGAAGGACCGTGGGTGGCTCCCAGAGCAGCTCCAGGGCCGTAATGTAGGCTGTTGCTGCGGAAGTTGCAGCTCCAGCCGATGCACAAACGGGATTGTTCAGCCCCACCGGCATCCGAGCAAATGGTGCAATTTACAGAAGTGCTTCTTCTGGAGAGGAGGTGACTGTGATTAGCTGCATTCCTCCGGGAGGGAGATTTATGAGCTACGAGCTAGTGGCAAATTCCAAAGCCTTGAAAATGCTAAGAAATGCTGTGCTCGGTAATAGGACGGAGGACGTGGCAGCATGACGTGCAGGATATTTAGCACAGTCCAAATGTGATGAAACCCGTTTTAATACCTGGTGATACGACACAGTTCCAAACAGAAGAGGGCTTATTGGGCTCTGTGCTCAGCAGCCTTTGTTGCCGGGCGCTTGCGCTGTGTTGAATCACATTGTGTGTATGATGTGACATACAGGCTTTTTTCCAGTTGAAGGGAACTTTTATAATTGCTGAAACACTACATGTTTTATGTATGACGAGTTTTATGGGCCTATTCACAGCCTTAATGTGTGATGCGTGCATGTTTATTTGAACGCGTTTCCTGGGCTTCATGGCTCCTCTGGGCTTCCAGTGTTCTTCACCCTCGTTTGTGTTGTGTACTGAACACACGTCCATGCTCGAACACGTCCTCGATCACAGAAGGGATTCCACTTGTCTTTCTGGAGCACTCACCGCACCGTGGAGTCAGGAGTAATACGGGGATTATCGTGGGCCACGGCGTCTTCGTGCTATGAGGTCCGTCAGGATTTGCTGGGCTTTGCAGCTATGAGACGCGATATTGCCACTATCCCTGGAGTTGGTCTGTAACACTGGCTTATTGTCCTCGGCCCCTGAAGGGCAGCGGTGGACACACTTGAATTGCAATCTCTGCTCAGGCTGATGGATCACTTGTTATGTCGGAGCAGTGTAAATAAATACAGCAACAGGGATGCAACTAATTGCGTTTTCATCAAATGTTATATATTCTATCATTTACAACATGTTTCTCTTCACTCACTGGCCTTATCATCCTCCTCCTCCCTCTCCTTCCTCTTCTCCATTCTCTTCTTTCCCACCTCATTTACCTTGTTTTTTCTCTTCTTGCTTTCTTTCTCCTCCTCATTCTGTGTTTCTTATTCTTCTCCCTCCTTTTCTTTACTTCCTTCTCACCTTGTTATTCATTTGGATGATCAAAAGCCCCAGTGGTAGTAGTAGTAGTGGTGGTGGTGGTGACATATAATCCGTTGTAGATCTTCCCACTACGCTTGAGCTCAGCATGTGACATTGTCTTTGCCACTGAAATATGTTTGCGTGAGTTTAACTGCTGCTCCATCACACACTCATCCTGTCAGCTGCTCCGCCTGGAGTCACACAGAGTCCAGTCCTCCCAGCCCTCGCAGCATGTTAGGGGTAGGTCTGCTACACCTGGTGCCATGTGTAGCCAATCCTCTTGTGTCCACACTGTCTCACTGTCTTGTCACATGTCAGAGTTTTGTTCTGCTTTGAAGCCAGTGGATGAAATAAGTTTCCTCTATAAGCTGCTGTGGTGTTTCATGCTGCTGCGTTGCTGTGCTGTACCCTCCATCATGCAACTTTCCTGCAGAGTGCTGCGTGATGCTGACCCGTCTTTTCCTTTGTTATTGTTTGTTCAGGAGTTTGCTGCACTGACCAAGGAGCTGAATGCCTGCAGGGAGCAGCTGCTGGAAAAGGAGGAGGAAATCTCTGAGCTGAAAGCTGAGAGGAACAACACCAGGGTGAGGCAACGCGCACACACACCCAGACACCTTTGAACTGTTCACCACCAACGATCGATGAGTGTGAATCTTGCAAACAGTCCTGCAGGGCATCCATTAATTCCAAAGCATCCTCCAAAGTTCTACAGCTTGCACCAAATGTTTGTGTTGGCTCCACAAAAGCCTGCAGTCTGCTGCACGCTGATAGACTGCATCCTGGGGAAGCTAATCTGCTGGGTACCGTTTGAAGGCTGTGGAAGCAGTGGAGCAACCATGCACAGTTTGTTTCCAAAGCCTGGTCATAGGTCATTGGCTCCACACATTCTGCCTCAGCAGACTTACCTTTTGAAGGCAGTGACCGTCCCAGCGCTGATGACGTGTGGATTTACAGTCATTCAGACAGTTTGAGCACATCAACAGCTGAAAAAGAAGGAAAGGAGGGAGGTAACAGGGAACGAGGCGTCAGGTTCACTCTCTCACGTTATTATCACCTCAGATTCTCCAATCGGCAATTATCAAGTAAACTTTAATTAAGCCTGCTTTGTAGGGTTTTGCAGTTGATAATTAAACCCTCAAAGGCATGTGCAGGCTGACAACACGTGATGACAGAGTTATCGGTGAGGCTTGTTTAGAAGAAACTAATTATTAGCATGAGAGCTTACCGGACAGATTGAAATGCATGGAGAGACCAGCTTGTGCAGGATGAAGTCATGTCTTCACATGCTGATGGATTCAGCTGTGGGCATTTTGCTGATCATGTACTGTATGGAGACACGATGGCTGCTGACCAGGCTCTCAGACATGTTTGTGTCAAGCCGACGACAGAGGAGTCGACACTGTGTCTTCATGATGACTTCCTCCAGCTGAGAGGTTTGCTGCTGAACATTAGCCTTCAGATCCAGCAGGGTAATACGAATACGAAAAGCTCGCTTGAGGCAGTGAGAACTGTGCAGTTCCCATAGCAACAGATACAAACGAGAAGCTGCTGATGAGATTTGGATGATGGTTAAACATGGTGTAAATCATTTGCCATGTATTTATCTACAGCGGACGTGTTTTCTGTTGGTGCAGTGTGTGTTTGACTGCCACAGTCTCTTCATGCAGAATGATGTTGTGGGTAACGGTGACCTTTCCGTTGCGTCGTTTCAGCTCCTGCTGGAACATCTGGAGTGCCTGGTGTCTCGACATGAGCGCTCGCTGCGCATGACGGTGGTCAAGCGGCAGGCTCAGTCTCCCTCTGGAGTCTCCAGCGAGGTCGAGGTCCTCAAAGCTCTCAAGTCCTTGTTTGAACACCACAAAGCTCTGGATGAGAAGGTAATAAACTTACTGTAAGATGATGGTAATAACTTGATGGACACTGAATGATGCTGTTCATGAATTCCAGGTACGAGAGAGACTACGGGTGTCACTGGAGAGGGTGTCTGCCTTGGAGGAGGAGCTCACAGCAGCCAATCAGGAGGTAAGAACTACTACGGCTAATGAGTTCGCATGCCCTCATCCTCGTCTTTACAGGGAACGCCGCAGAATAATGCTGTGCAGGCGAGTGGCGCGAACGTGGCAGTGACAGCTGAGTGGCTAATCTTTCTACGCTGGCCCTCACACCGTAGATGGCCCTGCTGCAGCTGAGAGAAACCCTCGGGCTGGCACTTCCCAGCCTGTCAGTCATGCCAGCCTGACACTCAGACCTGGAATAAAACGCAGCGAGGAGGAGAGAGGAAGGCAGTGAAAGCAGACTGGACGGACAGACAGACAGTGAGATGTGTCTGGAGAGGAGAGAGGAGGAAAAGCAAAAAAGAGTGCAGACAGGCAGAAGACAGGAGCGAGGATGACAGGTGGAAATGAGAGGCAGGTTGTGTGTGGAGCTGTGTGTTAATGAGTGTGTGTAGTGAGGCCCATCAACGAACTGTAATGATGTGTTTGGACGGAGGAAGGTGCTGGTCCCTGACAAACCTAACAGTGTCCGTCATAAATGGTTAACACCACACCTGTCAGTGCCGTGGACAGACGAGTGATTGGCACATCAAATGGAAACGTCCACAGCTCGGGCTCCAGGGAGCTGAGCTGAGCCGTGAGCCAGCAAACCAGTAATTGATTTTGGATGCAGGTCTGGTGTGAGACCCTCTCTCTGTGGAGGCGACGCCGCTGCTGAGTTTAGTGAAGCCAGCGCCCTTTGACCTCATGTCATGTGGCCAGTCGGTGTTTTCTTGGCTTGTCCTCATAGTGGAGTGTATTGTACACTTCTATTTCCAACATGTCGTCGAAAACAAGACCATAACCAGAATGTCACAGTGTTTTAAAGGTCCGTGCTCGTGTGTGTCCTCTCCAGCTTGTGGTCGATTAGAAGTTAAACTGTCATCTGTCCCTCATCCCCTCTGATTCTCCTCGCTGTGCTAAACACAGATAAGACATGATGATGATGCCGTGGCCCCTCATCCCTCCCCTGCCTTTGATGAAAAAGACGCAATAGGAGCTGGGCTCATTTTGGGCTCCTGTGTGTAATTTCAGAGCTGGTGCATCTGTGTAGCTCTCCATTCAGCATTTGTTGTGGCATCACATCAGGGCTGGCGTCAGTGTTTGATCTCTGAGTGGGAGAAATGACAGAGTAATGGCACAGAAACACACACATAATGACATAAAGACATGATGAAGCCCTCCTGAGGAGTAATGAACTGCAGCCGTGAGGGAGCCCAGCTGTTTACAGCTGCAGACGTCGTAACGTAGCATTAGAACCTGCACGAACGGCTGTTTCTGAGTCTGAGGAGCTTTGTCTCGCTGATGCTGGACGGACCTTCCTCTGTCCGTTTAACTTTGCTGTATTCCCTCTGCTGCAGATTGTGGCCTTACGGGAGCAGAATGCTCATATTCAGAGGAAGGTGGCGTCTGGAGAGGGAGCGGAGGACGTGCTGGAGGGCAGTGAGCCTCAGCAGAAGGTCCATGGCAAAGTGAGCATACAAGACGCGACCACAGACAAATATACACAGCAACATAAAGTCATTGATCGGCCTCCGTACTCCCCCCACAGCGTCTATCCAACGGCTCGCTGGAGTCGGCCCGCGAGGCAAGCCAGGTGGTGGAGCTGCAGGACCTGCTGGAGAAGCAGAACTACGAGCTGGCCCAGATGAAGGAGCGCATGTCCTCCCTTTCCTCCCGGGTGTCTGAGGTGGAGCAGGAGTTGGAAACGGCCCGTAAGGACCTCATCAAGTCAGAGGAGATGAACAACAAGTACCAGAGGGACATCAAAGAGGTTACTACACACATGGCAGCATTACTCTCACTGTGCACATACACGCGCTCACTCTGCATGTAAACCTTTAGTCCTATGGCTGCATGTGGTTCACAGGGTCAACGAATCACAAAAGCAGCTGCTGATTCTGCATCTGCCAGTGGTGTCGTGAAGTGGCAATAAAGCTTCCAGTCTAATGCACAGCCAACATGCAGCGCATCTATGTGGCCAGTGGACGCTTGCTGCTCTGGATATTAATATAGTCTCACCCCCTATAGCTCTCAGATGAAATTGCTATTGATTGCCAACGGTGCAGGGCCCCAGCCACAGCTGTGTTCTATCATCCTTGCACCACCGCTGTATTTGTTGTAACCGTGTATTCTGGCGTTGTGTGCACACACAGGCCATGTGTCAGAAGGAGGACATGGAGGAGCGGATCGTCACGCTGGAGAAACGCTACCTGAGCGCCCAGAGAGAGTCCACCTCGCTGCACGACATCAACGACAAGCTGGAGAACGAGCTGGCCAACAAGGAGGCGTTTCTGCGGCAGGTCAGTACGACCACGGACACGCTGCGAGATCCATCTCAGATCCATCCTAAACCCAAGACAGCACAATGATCGTCTGCTATATTATGCCAGCATCACTCTTGGCGAACACAGAGCCGCTGCCCCTGTTATGGTTCTATTTTAGCTAAAGGCTGAGTAGCCAGCCCTCGTTCTATTTTCATCCACTCTGCGAAGAAGAGGAAGAACTTCTCACTGAACACATTTGCGTGTATTCTTATTCTATTGTTATATTATTTTCAATTTCAGGGCTTAGGCGGTACATCAGCAGAAGGTTGCATGTGTTGATCAAGCCCACAGCTGACTGAGGTGCTGCTGTTTGTGTGTGTGCAGATGGAGGAGAAGAACAGGCAGCTACAGGAGAGGCTGGAGCTGGCTGAGCAGAAGCTGCAGCAGACCATGAGGAAGGCCGAGACGCTGCCGGAGGTAGAGGCTGAGCTGGCTCAGAGGATAGCAGCCCTCACCAAGGTGGGAAGAGCCCCACGCATGCTCTGATAGAGGCGCTGGTCTCTAGATTACTCTGCACCGATGTGGAAGTGTGCACGTGGTGTCGTGTCATGTTTCAACATGTCCCTCTCCTCTTCCTCGGCCACATAGTCCGACTCCAGCTCTTCCTCCTCCCCCGATGATTATCACTTTGTAATGGAAGCTAAACTTCAAGACATGAACTCCATTCTTAGGAAGGTAGTCCCGCAGGGCATCACAGCTACTGCCGACTCCTGTAGACAGACTCATTCATCTCTTCTTAGTGTTGTGTGGCGAGCGTGTTGACTAGGACTCTGCTCTGGCTGTCCCACCACGTGGGACGGCTGCATGGCACGTCTGGCTGGAGCAGCTCTCTTCGTCTTTCATTCTGTCCTTTGGTGACCTTGTTCCCTCTCTCTTCATTCTTTGTTTCAAGCAGTAACGCTTCACAACAATAGATCCATCTTTGAGTTTGGGGTAGAGGCTTTGGCTTGTGTCGTCGCCACTGCTTTGCGTCTCAGGCTGTCAGACCTGCCCATCATCGTGCCCTCTCATGTCCTCTCTGTAGGCGGAGGAGCGTCACGGGAGCATCGAGGAGCGAATGAGGCACTTGGAATGCCAGCTGGAGGAGAAGAACCAGGAGCTGCTGCGGGTGAGTCACTGCGGGGGCGTCGTGCCAGGCAGCCACTCCTGCGTGAGCGTGACAGCTTGAAGCGCCTGTGACTGATGTGTCACCGGTGAAACTTGACTGCCTGGCTTTAAAATCATTTACATGGGATGAGCAGATCATGGCCACACATTATTAGATCCGTCCGCATTTCACCCTACGGAGAATTGTGGGAAGGCATCACGTTAAAACGTCAATAAACCTGTTTGGCTTGTCCTCGTCAGTAACGTTTCTTCTCCAACTTCAGGCCCGACAGCGAGAAAAGATGAATGAAGAGCACAACAAACGGCTGTCGGACACCGTGGACAGGCTCCTCACAGAGTCCAACGAGCGTCTGCAGCTTCACCTGAAGGAGAGGATGGCGGCTCTAGAGGAGAAGGTAGCCAGACACCATCTGTCGTGATACGGGTCAGACTCAGCACTGGACCTTCTCATGTCTGCCTTTTCTTCTCCTCTTTGCAGAACATGCTGATACAAGACTCAGAAGGTTACAGGAAACAGTACGAGGAGTCAATCCAAGAAAAAGTAGGATACAGAGAAGTTAATGTTCTGTTGAATAGTCATAAGCTCCGTGCACAGGGGAGATGATGAGATGAATTTCATCAGAAGGTTAGGACACACGAGTATCCAGTATCACAGGGTCCACGGTTTAGGAGACGTGTACTATTATGACACAGCATCTCAGAAAGGTCCTGCAATGACGCGTTGGGAATGTTTTTGTGCAGTCGCAGCTGGCGGAGGAGATTGAAAAACTGAGATCGGAGCTGGACCAGTTCAGACTGAGGGCAGGCTCCCTCACAGAACCCACCCTGTCCAGGTGAGTCTACGTTCAGCTGGAGCCCTGTCACATGGCCTCATAAACATCAACTCAACAGGCAGACGAGGTTTGGGTTTAGAGGATGCAGAAAGCAACTGTTCAGTTGAGTTAGAAACCATCCTGGTGTTTCCTGAATACATCACTGGGACTATTAGGGACACGAGAACTTTCCCTCTGGGTTTTAATGGTTTGGATGTTTAGTTTCGCCTGTAGACGCAAGTAGCTGCGACACAGGCAGTAACTTCAGCTGCTGCCTTACTGACATCTGCTGCTTCTCAGGTCTCATCTGGACACATCAGCAGAGCTTCGATTCTCTCTGGGCTCTTTGGCCGAGACCCAGTCGGACCATTACCGCTCAGCCAAGGTCATCCGGCGGCCGAGGAGGGGTCGGATAGGCCTGCGGGAAACTAAGGTGAGGCTGCCCGCTAAGGTGGTGTCAGTCTTCAAGCTTCCGCCGTAGGTAGCAGATGTAGAAACTTAGAACTGCTACTCATATTTATTATGAAGACAAACAATTACCACGAGTAATTAAACTAAACGCGCTGGAGAACTTGAATCTGTGCTCTTGTCTGCGTTCAGGCTAAATCGCTGGGCGAGCACGAGTGGCGCTCACAGCAGCTCGGGGTTCTGGGAGGACACCACTTCGAGAGCGACACTGAGATGTCAGACATCGACGACGACGACAGGGAAACGCTGTTCAGCTCCATGGACCTGCTGTCACCCAGCGGCCACTCCGACGCCCAGACCCTGGCCATGATGCTGCAGGAGCAGCTGGACGCAATCAACAAGGAGATTCGGTACCTGATGCACAAGCTTTACACCACTCCTCACCAAGGACCCCACTAATCTGTCTGCGACATACGAGTCATAGATTTCATCTATAGACGTAGAAGCTTGTTCTCTTGGGGATGGTGATGCAGGCAATCACAGTGGGATTTCTGTTGCAACCATTAACCTGAGGTGTCCCCCACACTGTCTCCTGTGTGCTCAGGCTGATACAGGAGGAGAAGGAGTCGACGGAGCTGCGGGCTGAGGAGATCGAGAACCGGGTGGCCAGCGTCAGCCTCGAGGGGCTCAACCTGGCCCGAATGCACCACCACGGAGCCTCCATCACTGCCTCGGCCACTGCCTCCTCTCTGGCCTCCTCCTCCCCACCCAGCGGACACTCCACCCCCAAGCTCGATCCTCGAAGCCCCGCACGGGACATGGAGCGCATGGGGGTCATGACACTGGTGCGTTTGATTCTGTAGTAGCGCTGGCTCTCCGACACAGAACCCTGACTGCTCCTCATTCTGTAGGCTGTGATTGACAGAGCTTCCTGTGAGGGACTTACAGGCTTAAAACAGCAGAATTGAATCAGTCTTTGTGGATGTGGTCGATGCGAGTGTGTTTCTAAACGTGTACAACATTATTATTTATTTCTCCGTCCAACAGCCCAGCGACCTGCGGAAACACCGACGGAAGGTAAACGCTGCTAAGATTCAAAACGTCCTGCTCGTGGATAATTCACTGACTTGAATCCGTCCTAACGTGTCGCCTCTCAGATTGCAGCGGTGGACGAGGACGGCCGCGAGGACAAGGCCACCATCAAGTGTGAGACATCCCCCCCTTCGACGCCGCGCACCGTCCGAATGACACACACACTGCCTGCCTCCTCGCACAATGACGCACGAGGGTGGGTGTCAGCTGTGCTAACGCGCCTTGTAGTCGTCTCGCTAGCCGACAGGCGTTCACCTTCACATGGTGCCGTGTCTTTGGTCTTTGAATGTACCTCTACCCAGGGGAGGTTCTTTGTTTCTTTCTTCTGGTGTCTCAGCTTTGCCTGTTCTCACTCTGGATCAAAACCACGATGCCGTAGTAGAGATTCCAATTAGCTGCAGTTTTGCTGTGTATATTACTCAGCACTGTCAAGATGATCTGGCGACTTTATCAAAGCCATTAAGCAACATAAATACCGCGGAAATTATTTACCTTCAATAAGTAAAGGAAAGAACAACATATTCCCACTGAGTTACACGTTTCCTGCGATTACGTGATGGAAAAGTGCAACATTGAAGACACGTCAGCTAAGCCCTGTGTGTTTCCATCACACATCACAAGGTTACGGAGTAGGTCGTATTTGACATCCTGACTAATGGCTTCCAGTGCGTGTTGTTTCCTCAGCATCGTGTCCTCTCTGGAGGCTGAGGCCAGCACTCTGAGCAGCGTAGCCAGCAGCCAGGACTCCCTGCACAAACAGCCGAAGAAGAAGGGCATCAAATCCTCCATCGGACGCCTGTTCGGCAAGAAGGAGAAGGGCCGACTGGCTCACATGGCGCACAGACACGTCATGGTCGATCCACAGGGTGAGTCCCGCTCTGACCCGCAGTAATTCTCCGCTTTAGACATACCTGACCTATTCACCCCTCTCCTTCCAGCAACCATGATGGACCCAGACATGGCGGGCCAGGACATGGGCGTGAGCAAGCTGGGCACTCAGGCAGAGAAGGACCGCAGGCTGAAGAAGAAGTAAGCTCTGAGCACAGAAGCACGCCAACATGCAAATATTAAGCCTAGCTAACACAGGGCCACCCGGTTGTGTGCTACGTGTTTAGCGTTACCTGTCCTTCTGCTTGGAAGAACAGCTGTATTATATGCAAGGGAATAAGACGGATCAATAGGAGCAGAGATTAGCTCATCTGAAAAACCCGTAATCCCTTAAAACCACTTAGTCGACTCGCTCCTCAGCTGTAGCTTAGACTCAGTCGGACGCTCTGTTGGCTGTATGTGTGTGTGTGTGTGTGCATTTGCCATGCCCCCCAGTGCCAAATGATGAATGTCATTTGCTCGAAGTGCACATCGAGTTGTCATGACGACTAACTTTGCCTCCCACGTAGTTGGGTCAGTGGCGAGTACCGTTCGTTGTGTTGACCAGCGTGTTTCTCTTCCGCCGCACTGACTTCTCCATAGCGGTGTCCAGGACTTGGGCCTCGCCGCCGCCACCACCCTGCATCTTGGTGCCTCCTCCACGCTGCATGCCATCAAGCTGCCTGTTCCCATTTCAGTTTCAGCATCTTGATCGATCAATACTGCCGTGGTCTCGTTGGCGTGGTGCTTTTCGTTCCTTCTTTATTTTCCTTTCTTCAAGCGCTAACTACAAGTATCTGAATGTGAGCGAGCATCTGAATGTGACGTCAGGCCGTGGAGGAGGTCTTGCTGTGTTTCGGTGCATTTCTCATTTCCTCTGCTGCACGAGATGTGATCAGGCTGCACTGTAGAAGACAACTCGTTGACTGGTCTACAGATGCTCCTGTGAACCACTGTCCTCCATCGTGACATAAACTGTGTGTATATTAATGTGTGTGAGCGCGTGTGTTCTTGTTGAGAGCTGTATCGTTAACTGCTATTAACTCATTTGTGTACTTTTGTCTCCCCGTCGCTCTCTCTCCCCTCTTCGCTCTCTCCTCTCTCCCCCTTCCTCTCCCTCTCATCACCCTCTGACTCTAACAAAGCGGGTAAGTTGTGAGGATGCACAGTATAACTGACCTCCTGGATTATGCCCATTGTCTGTGTGTGTGCGCCACCTCTCCTGTCTGTCCACCATCCGTCCTCTCCTGAGACCAGTGCCAAAGCTGACATCTCTTATCCGTCTCTCTCTCTCCTTCGTGGCTGTTGACGACGCCATTGCTTTCTTTCTTTTTTTATTGCGTTTACCATCTGAAGACGTTTCTTCCCCCCCCTCTTTACAGTTCAATGGCAGCTGCATCCATGGCTGGACAGAGAATGTGCCGCCGCTAAAACTGGGGCCCACTCTTTACTCCTGGAATGTCCTCCTCTCCCTACACGTGTCTTTCTCTCTCTCTCTATTTGTGTGAAATAACCAGCTGCAATACCTGGTTATGGGGATGTCAAATGTTCTTTTTTCGTTTGTATAATTTGTCATAACTGTTTCCTTACTTCCCTCTTGCCTAGCTATGTTCAGTGGATGTATTTCTCCATGCATTAGATGTGACCTGAACATAAAACGTGAGCTATCTGCCCCGTGTGCCGGATAGATGAGACAGTGAATGTACCTGGTTGTGTGTGGATGAACACATTTCCTGTCAGCTGTGGGCCGTGTCTAGGTGTCCTTCCACTGCACCGAGGCCTCAGTGACGGTGCTACATGTATCATGTTTATTACCAAGCGCACACTTTCCATTTGTCAAGTTCTTCGACAACACACTCAGGGAATGGGTTGTTGATTCCGAGCTTTGTGTGATGAAATGTGTTCACTGAGTAGCGTGAGAGCCGTGTTGTGTTTGTGTGGGTGCCAGTGTGTTCTCGGTCCCTCGTTTGTCAGGCATTTGTACAGTGCTATCAGTTCTCACAGAATGTGGGCGTATGCGGGACAATACAAACGGCTCTGTGCACGGCAGACCACAGTCTCTACCCGCCGCCCCCTGCCGATGACGGCCAATTTACCTCACAGCAAGTAGGTCGGCGCTGTCGAAGTGAATCCAACTAGCGTTCGGACAAGTCTGGTTATAGAAAACAAAAACATGGAGCCGAGCCCAGAAAGCAGAGTTACTTTTAGAATAATCCTGCTGCGTGACTCAAAAACTGCATCTACGAAAACTCTCTGTCAGCGCAATAAATAGCGAGTAGCTGAGCCGGGATGAGTTGCTTAGATTAGCAATGCAGTGACCAGCTTCACTGAGCAGGTACTGCAGCAGGAGCCCAGGTGCATGGTTGGTCTGGCAGAACTCCTTCACCCAGGACACGCGGCCTGACAGCGCTGTAGACTCAACGTATCCATCACAAAGGGGCCGTGTTAGGGTTAAATGGCGTGTGGCCCCCCCGCTGTGTCTTCTAGGCATCGTCCTCATCACACTCGGATGTCTGTTCCAGCTGGGTACAGTCATGTCTTAGTTGAGAAAAGCAGTGTGCAGGAGTGAAGGGTAGATGTCTGAGGGTGAGGCCGTACGAGTCCCCGTGTTCATGCTGTGTGTCCTGTCCCCCACCCTCAGGCACGAGCTGCTGGAGGAGGCCAGGAGAAAGGGTTTACCTTTCGCCCAGTGGGACGGACCCACCGTTGTAGCCTGGCTCGAGGTAACACACACTGACACACACTCATTTCTGCAGGGGATGGAAATGTCCAGTGGGTCCAGGTTTCCTGTTGAAATAAATACTGTTACACTGTTAACTCCTATTTTGAGCTATTTATTAATTCCACTGATGAGTAATACATATTTTGGAGCACTGATCATAAATGACATCTAAATAAAGTGCAGTGACTCATCAGAGAATCACAGACACGCTACTGCCCCCTGATGTGTGGCCAAGGAACTACACGCATCAATTCTGCTCTTCTTGCTGCGGTCCAGCTGTGGCTGGGAATGCCGGCCTGGTACGTGGCGGCGTGCCGTGCCAACGTGAAGAGCGGAGCCATCATGTCGGCCCTGTCCGACACCGAGATCCAGAGGGAGATCGGCATCAGTAACCCTCTGCACCGGCTCAAGCTTCGCCTGGCCATCCAGGAAATGGTGTCCCTCACCAGCCCCTCTGCCCCACCCACCACCAGAACCGTGAGTCCTACAGAGAACACAGGGACACAGACAGGACCTTCCTCTTACTTGTACAAACGTGTCAAAGAGGCAGCTCCTCTAGAAGAAGAGCGGCGTGTGGCGTGTGGCTTTCTCCTGTGCTGCCTGTTTATGGTGGAGAACGGAGCCTGCGTCGCATGCTGACAGTCAGTGACTCAGCTCTGACACATGTTTGCACAACTCCGTGTCTGTCTGTGTGCTGCTCCTCTGCACATGGCGTATTCCAGCACGTGTCACCAGTGTGTTTCTATGTCCTGCTCATGTTCCTCTGGTTTCATGGGACGCCAACGCTCTGTGATCAGCCGTGTTACGCCACCTCACCGCCGTAGCTACATGCCTGTGATGTTCTTCACAGTTCTGAACACTCCGGCTTTTTTCCCAACACGCGGCCTCACCCTCTCTTTTTTGCCACTTAGTGCCACTTCAGCACCTCGTGAAATTTCCATCACGGCACATGCGCCTCCACGTGTCCAGCTCACCCCCCACTGTGCTCGTCACGCTTAGCAGCGCCGCTCGTTTAACGGGCGTGAGGGTTAATTGACCTTGTAAGTGCGGTTGGACATTTATGTCGAGCAGAAAATTGAAAAAGAGGAAAGAATGTAATTTTTATGCTGCTATTAAACTGCAGCTCCCTCCGACATCCAGTGAAGCGTAGTTCACTCTTCATGACCCAGTGTCTACTCATCAATGAAACTCCGTGTTGGCTGCGGAGCTCAAAGCCCGAGGCATGAGCTGGCAGAGCGGGCAGAGCGGGCAGAGCGGCGGTGACGGGGTGTTCATGGTACCAATGTGTTCAGTGTTCTGGTGCATGTCTGTCACTTGTTGGTTCTGTGGAGCGTCTGCTAACGATGGGGTGTCTCTGTGCTGGACTGTTTGTGTTTGCATTTGCCCTTTGACCCCTGCGGGCGTGGGGCCAGTTCATCGTCTGACTGTGATGCTATAACACTGTTGGCTTACAGTGGTGCTGCTCTTCTTCTTTAACACTGCTTGCCCCTCCTACCGGACCTCTACTACCAACCCTGCTGCTGCTCTGTCTCTCGGGCTCTGCCCCTTGCAGCCGTCAGGCAATGTTTGGGTGACCCACGAGGAGATGGAGACGCTGGCAGCCCCTTCCAAAACGGTCAGTCCCCTGGTGGCCTTCACCCTCAGCCTTCTCTCTGTCAGTCGAGTGTGTTCCACTAACTGCCTGACAAATAGCTTCGTAAAGTTGATTCCTCATCTGAGTATTGGTGGACATGAATCTCTTATAATCAGATCGAGGGGACATTGTATCATTGCTGATCATTTCTTTATTTCTCCCTGTGTTTTAATCAGAAGTCAGAGTCTGAAGAGGGGAGCTGGGCACAGGTAAAGGACGCTGCTGCTGTTTAACGAAGCCTTTATGGAAATGTTTGCTAAGTGAGGCCTCTTCTCAGACTCTAGCTTATGGCGACATGAACCACGAGTGGATAGGGAACGAATGGCTGCCCAGTCTAGGACTACCTCAGTACCGCAGCTACTTCATGGAGTGTCTGGTGGACGCCCGCATGCTGGACCACCTCACCAAGAAGGACCTGAGGGTGCACCTCAAGATGGTCGACAGCTTCCACAGGTACTGGACTCACCTAGAACCAAAGTGTGTGAGTGTTTTGGCTGTGGATGTTTGACAAAGCGGGCCTGTGTGCTTCTCTCACACCAGAACCAGTTTACAGTACGGAATAATGTGTCTGAAGAAGCTCAACTACGACAGGAAGGAGCTGGAGAGACGCAGGGAGCACAGCCAGCATGAAATGAGAGGCAAGCACACGCTCAGTAACGCAGCATCCACCTGTGACCGATCAGATGGAGCTGGTGTCTTAAAACCAAGCCGCTCTGTGTGCAGACGTGCTGGTGTGGAGTAACGAGCGGGTCATTCGCTGGGTGCAGAGCATAGGCCTCAGGGACTATGCCAACATCCTGCTGGAGAGCGGCGTCCACGGAGCTCTGGTCGCCCTGGACGACAACTTTGACTACAGCAGCCTGGCGCTGCTGCTCCAGATCCCCACGCAAAACACTCAGGTACTGACGTAAGAACGATGGAACCTGCACCTACTCTGCGTTGAACTGTGTGGATGCCGAGCCACACAGAGCTACATGCAAAGGTGCTAATTATGAGCAGAATGACCACGTCACCAGCTTGTGTCCATAAATAGACGTATGCTGCTGTCAGCCCTCGAACGCGGGTGCAGTCTAAGTCAGAACATGCAGATTTGCCAACTGTCTCCCTGGCAGGTTGCCCTGTGAATTGTCACTGCTCATCTCATCCATACTGGTGTAAAATGCCTCCGTTACCAGGCTGCCAGAAATAGAAAAGAACACGTGCTAAGCGTGTTTTCCTCCCTCCCTCCGCCAGGCACGTCAGATTCTGGAGCGAGAGTACAACAATCTGCTGGCGCTGGGCACCGACAGGAGACTGGACGAGGTGAGCGTCACCCACCACACTGACCTCTCACCACCGCGAGGTGAAATGTCGCGTCAACGTGTCCACGTACCTCGTTACCAAACTGTCCATCAGTCGACGCATAGAAAGAAGCAAAATGATTCGATCGGTCAAACTTGTAACTAGGCTTCATCTGCTGATGGTTGGAGGGCTTCCACGTCTAAATATCCAGCCAGGACATCGTTTGTGAATCTTTATTGTCCAAGTCTAATTGAAGACACTGGAATTGTGTTCAGAAACTCTTTAGTTTTCCCTTTCAGTGACATACATTCTCTGGTATCTGACAGTAAACACTGTTACCACTGTAAGGGTTCTCACAATACACCACATGATGGAAGACGCTGTTCTCTCCATCAGTGCGACGACAAAGATTTCCGAGGACCGTCGTGGAGGAGGCAGTTCCCACCGCGAGACGTCCACGGGATCAGTATGATGCCTGGATCAGCAGAGACGCTCCCTGCTGGTTTCCGCCTCACGGCAACGTCTGGTCACTCGCGGAGGCTGCCCCCTGAGGGTGAGTTCCTTCGTTTTACACGCCAGACACCCACCGGCATGTTTCAACAATATTTCAAGGCTCGGGACTATCGTGCAGGACAGGGCTTCCCAAAGCCGGACGTCACAGCCCAACCTGGTTGATTCCTAACCAGGCGTCAGGTGGGAGACAGCTGAGGCCTGGATTTGGGAACCCCTCTTAAATGAAATGTGATACTTTCTGCAGTGTGGCTCTAAAAGGCAGCAGCGCTTAAATCCACCTGAGCGCAGGACTTGCTGCTCCTTCTGTTTTGTGACCATGTCTCTTGTTTTCTCCGACGGCTGCTCCACAGTCCTCTATGAGGCGCTGGATGACAGTCCTGACGACATATATTTGGACTGGTTTCAAGGTCAGCTATGCCCCACTGACGGTCTTGGGCTTGTTGGCCCTGCCTGTTTTGCTCTTCTATTTACAGTGGCCTTTGAAAGTTTGTGAACCCTTTGGATTTCTCCAGAAATATGATGTAAAACATAATGTGAATGCAAGTCTAAACTAAACTAGACGGAGCAAACCAACATTTACACCAAAGAATGTGACCTTATTGGCTGTCAGCTCATTTAAAGAGGACGCGTTGACTCAGGAACGTGGTGAAGCTGCTCATGGCCACAGGCTACAAACGGGTCATGGAAGAATGCGGATGCCAGCAGTCGACTGTCGGAAATGAAGAACCTCAGACGAGACGGAACGTCAGCGTCGCGTCATCCACATCTGCAGGAAAGTGGTTCACACAGCAACACAGAACCTGAAGGAGCCGAGCATCGTCTCCGAGTGGAAGGAGGGTCAGCTGAGCTCCACTAGGAAGCGTTTAGTTGTAGGACTTGCATTTATGAAGCAACAGAGACTCTAATGGATTCACACGCTTTCAAGCTCCACTGTTTTCCTTCTCTCGTGGTCTCTGCCAAACACCGTCCTGCTGTATCTGTCCTTTTCTCTGTGGTCTCTCACCCTCGCCTCTCTTCTCTCTCTACACTTTACTCTCTCTGATATCCAACTCCAAGGGTGTTGTTTTGCAGAGCTGCAAAATAGTCGTGTGGTAGCCCTGCTGGTAAAAGCTAGTGGGTCAAGTTATGGATTAGGACCCATGCTTGCTGTCGTAACCCTTGAAGTTAGCGAAAATGAGCAGCAGAGCTAAAGGCGACGGAGCGTTGCTATGTAAGTTAGCCTGAATCAGGAGGTTTACATAGGTCGCGTCAAACGGACAGTGTGTCATTCTCATCCCTCTGCTGTTAAAAGAGGACACTGGCTGAAATGCTGCCGTAGGATGACTCCAGGCTTTTGCTTCTGATAATGATGGAAGTAGATCAAGCTGCCATTCAGTGGAGACGTTGGGCCGCTGGACTTGTTCACACCCACGTAGAGGGAGCAGGCTTTTCTGAAAGTTATTGAACCCATCTCACCTGCCCGACCCATTTTAGCCCGTGTTCTCTTCTAACAGGCCCCCAGTGGCACTGAAACAGCCTCCCTGTGTCCCCTGTTCTCGTCTGTTACGTAATTAACACACTCAGATCTCATTGCTGGTGGTGTCCACTCAAAACTAAAACTTCCTTGAGTGTTTCTTTGCTGACGGTGACACTACAAGTGATCCCTGTTGTGCTGCAGTGTTTTGCTTGTGATCTCACTCATACTGTTGACGTCTAATCTTGGGGAACTCGTACTCTGGTGTTTCCTTCTCCCTCTGGGTCGCGTTCACACTCAAAGTGCTCTCTGTCTCCCCCTGCAGTCGGACCCTCTGCTGTGCAGCGGCTGGACAGCTCCACGGTGAGAACCTATTCCTGCTGAGGAGGAAGAGAAGGACGTAAACTGTACGCTGTATGTAACACAACACAGACCGCTCTGTTAAATACGCTGCCTCCTTCAGAAGGAATCAAAACAGACACTGGATTAAAGGCGAGATGAGCGTGTGTCTCGTCTTGTGCCAGGGAGGTGCCTGGGTGATCAGAGGCAGCAGGGCAGCGAGCCACAAGTCAAGAGAAGGGGTCGCGGGCGTGCTGGAGCCTATCCCAGCTGGCTTTGGGCGAGAGGCAGGGTACACCCTGGACAGATCGCCAGTCCATCGCAGGGCCACATATATAGACACACAATCACAGTCATACACACACTCACACCTATGGGCAATTTACGCATCCAACCAATTGACCTAACTGCATGTCTTTTGACTGTGGGAGGAAACCGGAGACCCCGGAGAAAACCCACGCAGACACGGGGAGAACATGCAAACTCCACACAGAAAGGCCCCCGGTCGCCTCCGGGAATCAAACCCGGGACCTTCTTGCTGTGAGGCGACAGCGCTAACCACCACACCACCGTGCCGCCCTCATGCGCAGAGTCCTCGAGTGTAATCCACTCTTGGCTTAGCTGTGCTAATTAGCTCAGTCTGCAGTGACTAGAACAGGCCCAGAACCTTCACAGCGATGAGGTGTGTTAGGAAAACGAATAACGACGCTGAGGGGAGCTGAGGAGCAGCAGAGGGGGTCGATTCAGCAGGGGGCTTATCTTCATTACCGTCATTTTGTGTTTCCTATGAATTGGCTCATCCCAGGGAACAGCCTTCAGGCCGTTTCTAACGCTTTCATCAGCCTGGAACTTCTCCCACACAGCACAAAATGAGCCCAGAAGAAAGACGGAGAGTGAGAGCAAAAAGCTGAACACTGTGCAGTGATTGTGTTGGAGCCGCTGCTACATAAAAACATCCCTTCAAAGATTAGCAGCGCTGAGGTCGGGGCTTCTGTGTGCTGGCGTAGTGTGATTTCGTTTGGGTTGGAGTCAAACAATGCGCATTTTTTAAACACTGCTGTTATTCTGAAACATTTCTCTGCTGATTTTATGTCACATTTTGATCACGTTTGCTTTTTAATCCAGCGCATCACCACTGATTTTATCGGAGCTTTTCATTTTCGTTGGACACAAACTCAACACACAGAAGCACTAATGTCAGCTACAGACAATGCTGCTGAACCAGCCTGACTACACTGTTATCATGCAACACGTATTCATCGCTTCAAATTCCAATCTCATGAACTTCATTCTGCATCAACGGCGATGACGACTGTTGTGAAGCCCAGTCTCTGTTCCCTCCAGGTCCAGTTCTGAACGCGGCGCCGCCGAACCGCCGGGGAACGGACGACTCAACAAGCACTGCCAAGAAGCCCAGCTCCCTCCATCCCTCCATCACGCGGGCACCAGACGCCGGTGCTAAACCCTCCTAAGCTGCCCCGTCGTCACCATTTCTACCTTTTACATGTACAGTAACTTGTCAAAGCATAACGTACTGTGTATTTCTTCTACAGGAGACGTGTAGGTTATATGTAAATTAATATAAATATGCCATTTTTTTAATATATATACACACACACATCTATGTATAAAAAGATATTCAGAGTTTGTGCAAAAAATCAGTCCCTGCCACTTAATGTAGTGGACCATAGATGAATATATGCTGCTCTCTAACTGTCTCCATGTTCCACAGCCCCGAGGTCATTTTGTACATATGGTTTTATTTTTTCATCGTGCTGATTAACTCTGATGCTCAACCTGTGCTGCGCCGTGGACAGGAAGAGACTGGGTGTTGTGTGCAAACCTGCCCCCTAGTGGTGCTCAACGGGCGCTTCAGCCACGGGCCCGAGCTGCGGTCACGCCCGGAGCTTTTCCGGTAGGACGAGCACTTTGACTCAACCGGACTCTTCAGCAGCCAAGGACGACGGAGACGCACAAACGCGAGGTGTTACTCGTACTGTATGTTGGGTCAGGACATCCGCCCCCTGAGCCGAACCGAGCCGAGCCGAGCCCCGGCACACGTTCCAGCAAATAACTGAAAGACAGACGCTTTAGCGGTAGTGTAGAGTGTGACCATGTGACTTAACGACGCTTGCTGTGACTTGCATTGGTGTGGACTCCTTCCAGGGTTTCCTGTACAGCCTGTTCTGTCTTTGAGTTATTTGTGACCGACTCAAACAAGTCTTAAGCTTTTAGTTGGTTTTTACTTCATCGATTTGCACGAACAATGGTTTATCTTTGTTTGGCTCCATTTTTTATTTATTACTTCTTGTACTTTGGTCAAAGTGGTGAGCAAACAAGTTTTCATTGTCAATAAAAAACTATCGGTGAGAGTTTTTTTTAAATTCTAAACGTTCCTGGGTTAGTTGCCCATTTACTGGGGTCAAACTGGTCAAACTGGTGCTGGAGCCGCGTGAACCGCGTCCTCTGATCAGCGGCCACGTCGCTTCAGAGCCGCCTCCACCTGCCTCTCGACGTCTTCGAACACTCCTGGGTCCTCGATGGTCGGCGAGACCTGCGGCGACAAACGGCTCATTGAACAGTAAGTAAAGCCCGGAGCACAGCGTCACACAGAGCCACCGCCCTGGAGCAGGCGCGTTACCGGCCTCGCACCTTGTAGGGCTTCCCGTTGACCAGCTCGGCTAGAGCCGAGCGCGGGATCTTGCCAGACCGCGTCTTCGGCAGCTCTCTGACGAAAAGGACCCTCCTGAAGGCGGCAACGGGTCCAACCGAGTCCCTCACGAGCGCCACCACCTGGTTGATGAGCTCCTCCCCTTCCTTCACACCTGAAACACGCACGTGCGGTCAACGCGCAAGCCAAGCAGCGTCCTGCGCAGGCGCAGAGGTGCGACGCCTCACCGTTCTTGAGTACGCACAGGGCCAAGGGGACGTGGCCCTTCAGCGCGTCCTCCAGACCGACCACGGCGCATTCTCCCACCGCAGGATGCTGGAGCACGGACTGCAACACACACGGGTTCATGACGACGGGACGGGACAACCTCCAAGGCGCCTGCGTGGCCGCTCAAGTCCTACCTCCTCCAACGCCCCGGCAGAGAGCCGGTGGCCTGCCACGTTGATGACGTCATCCGAGCGGGACATGATGTACAGGAACCCCTCCTCATCCACGAGGCCTGCATCCATGGTGTCGTAGTAACCCTGGTGTTGAAGGACGCTGCACTTTAGCATCACGGCCACAAAATGGTATGAATTCTTCCTGCAGGTGCACATGTGACCGCTAGGTGGCAGCCAGGTACCACTATTACTACTACTACTCAATGCTAACCTACATTTACTTTAAACAGGACGAGGCGGTAACTTACTGGGAACTTGGAGAAGTATAGTCTCTTGAACAGATCCTGGTTCTGCCAGAGTGACAGCGCAGCACCAGGAGGTAAAGGGAGTCTGAAGGAGGCAGCAGCGATTCAGTGTCAGCCCTCACACACAAACATACTGATTGTGACAGAACGCATGACAGTGAGCGAAGCGGTCTGGCTCGAGTCGCTCTGAAGCCGCATCATGGATCCAGCAGGAAGACGAGACGGCACCACGGACTCCGGAGCCTTGGATTCGATCTCTCAGCTGAAACGCTCGCTTCCTGACCTCAGCATTAAAAGATCGGATTCAACTCGTACCAACAGCTAATTACAAATAAAGACATGGACCAAGCAGCTTACCTCACCACAATATTTCCCAGGGTTCTCGGTTCCACCTCCCGCATGTCGTCGTCGATCACTGTGACTGTGAGGGAGAGGAGAGGAAATTATTGATATGATGATGTGACAAGTGTCCAGCAGGATGTGAGGCCGTGACTCTACCATTGTAACCTGGAACAGGTTTGCCAGCCTGGCCTGCAGGTGGCGTGAGTGAATTCCCCAGACCAACACACGAGGAGGTGATGGCTGAGCCGCTTTCTGGAGGAGACATGACACAGCACATTAAGACACAATATAATCAACATGAGCCAATAACCGGCGACGAGCTGCTGGGCAGCATTAACCCACATGATGGGTCGCCACACTCACACCCACCCAATGACGGAGAACCCCCAGACTCACACCCACCCAATGACGGAGAACCCCCAGACTCACACCCACCCAATGACGGAGAACCCCCAGACTCACACCCACCCAATGACGGAGAACCCCCAGACTCACACCCACCCAATGACGGAGAACCCCCAGACTCACACCCACCCAATGACGGAGAACCCCCAGACTCACACCCACCTGACAGACCAGCAGCCCACGGTT
Organism: Macropodus opercularis; assembly: GCA_030770545.1. NCBI lineage: Eukaryota > Metazoa > Chordata > Actinopteri > Anabantiformes > Osphronemidae > Macropodus > Macropodus opercularis. Next base: position 1,037,527 of record CM061108.1, read on the forward strand.
CAGATCAGCTGGGCTCTCTGTGCAGGTTCATGTTCGCTCATAGGGCAACATTTAGCTTCATTTAGTAATAAACATGCAACGTGTCAGGTTGTTAATATGCAGACGTGTGCAGCGCCTCATGACGACGTCATCTTGCTCCGCTCACATGGAACCGTATGCAGCAGCAAAGCGGAGGCTGGACAGACTGGAAGCAGCCACCTACTCATTCCCTTGACCAGATCCAAAATGATCAGCTGCTGGTTCCATCACCTCCAGCACAGCAGGCTTCACACGTGAGCTCAGAGGGAGGAAGCTGCTTCCGGCTGAGGAGACGATTCAGTTATCAAATGATCGGAGAGTTTTAACGCGTTCTCTACCCACAGCGAACGTCCAGCAGCTTCAGAGCCAGTGGCCTGCTGTGACTAAATCTGCATCTAGAGCTAACGGAGCATTAAGAAGAACCGCTCCTCACTGAGCCTCCATGTCAGCCTCACATTTAAAAACATCCCCCTCAACCAATGTTCCAGTCTGACCCTGCAGCGCTCCGAGGGGCCTTCACCAGCTCTGATTAGGGCTCGACACGAGCACTGAGCCGCGTCAGTGTTTGAACCAGGCTGTTTACAGAGGGAGCAAATGGAAACGGACAGAATAATTACAGCCCCACATTTTACAAGGTAAACGGGAAGAAAGAGGAACCGGAGCGATTTCAGCCTCACGCTTGCACAACTGTGGATATGGAAGCCTGACGAGCGCGTACCAGTACGACTTATTAGGCACGTGTTCTGCTGTACAGCCCACAGGTCAGGATCAGCAGTGTCTACTGCAAACCTGCCTGAAAGGCATCTACGCTCGGGTTCCAGTCACACTGAAGAGGAGCTAAATATGCTGGACAAGAAAGGCAGGCGGCTCAGACAGGTGAGAGCAGAGAAAACACTTGGGCCTGGAGTTGCTCTGACACACACACACACACACACACACACACAGGCTCCGTGCGGCTGTCGGATAAAAACACGCCTCAGTATCAGCCTTGCTCTGCTCCCACCTCTGACTTTTCCTTCTCTTTTGCTCATTCTAGTCCCTCGTGCTCCCTTTGCCTCCGTACACAAACAAATCAATCTTCCTTCGACCTGCTGGAGACGAGCTGAGCCGGCGAGAGGCGTTGAGAGTGTGATGAATGTGCCGACGCAGGGGGAGGATTGTTGGAGGACGCGACGGGGGAGCGGCGGCGCCTCTTCAGCTGAGAAGGTGCTATTGAAAAACAAGCCGCTCCTCTAACGCAGCAGCCTCTGCTCTCTCCAAACCCTCCACGCTTTAGTAAAATTAGAATATCTCTTAAGGTCAGGAGGCCCTGGCCAAAGGTCGGCACAGAAGTAACCAGGTTACAGTCGCAAGCGGAAACGTTTCCTAAGCGGTGTAGCGGAGCAGAGCAGTCAGATTTCCCGAGGGAGCGTTCTCCAGAGTAAGTAAACACAAAACCAGATTTCCCTTTACACAACGTTATTCCAAATAAAAGACCAGAGACCAAGAATTTCCCCCGGTGCTCAGAAACACAATTGCTGGCTGATAACGTTCTTTACTAATTGTTAAAGTTTTATTTACAGCCCACTTCATCTGTCTCAGACTGAACCAAAACATTTACACTGGTTCACAAAGAAAATCAGGCGTTTACAGCTTCTTTCTGGGATACGAGCCAAGAAGCAGCCGAAGATGTCAGTGTCAGAGTATTTCTGAATAATCGGCTTAATATGACAAGAGGGAGCCGGCGTCTGAATGAAGCTCCCACATGGAAATTCAACTGGTCGCACCTGCTGCCCGGTGGCTCGTTCTCTGACTGGGCGTCTGAGGTTGAGCTGGGATGATAAATCTCAGCCGTGGCTTTGGCTTCTCTGGTTTGTTAGAGACTTCAGCTCTTGTCGCATAAATGTGTCATCTGGAATATACAACAGCACCTGAGGGTGTTTGTGTACATCGCAGCCGCCGGTTGTCCCGGTGATGCGTGGTTGCTGGGGTAACTTGTTGAGGAGCTAATCGAGGCGGCTGAGCCGAGGTCGCTGAATAAGACCGTCTGGTGTAGGAGGATGACAGAGATACAGCGGCCAGTCAACAAAAACGAAAACACTCTCACCAACCAGATTCAGTTTATTTACGCTTATGTGCTTATGAAAGAATCTCTCTCATAAATAGCTTCGAGACAGGGAGCATGGTGGTGTCAATAAGTCTGAACGTGGCTCTGGGATTAGTTCGGTTAAGAGTGTGTTGAACAACGAGGCCTGGCTGCTCATTCTGCTGAGGAATCAGTACCAGAAGCCAGAGAATGTTGAAATGAGGGACATAACGAGGGTAAGCGGGTGGAGAGTGGGTCTGGGAATGTGAGTCTGCTCCAGCAACTGCAGAAATAAAAGGTTAATGGCAGCCGTAAAGGAGACATCTGCACGTGCTCGCGCCTCTTCAAGGGCTGATTTCATTGCACCAAATCACAACACTGCCTCCCTTATCGCTTCTCGGCTCGGCTCTCTGCTCAGAGCTAAGTTTATGCATACAAATCCACAGCTTAACTCGCTAATGACAGTCTCCCATCTTGTACCTTAGAAACCTGAGCAGACGCGAATGCCAAGTGATTCCCACCCCGGAGAAAACGAGGAGGAAGCATAAACACGGCTCCCGTGGATCACCTGGAGGTGGGTAACAGAGCACAGGGTCACGACACACAGCAGCAGCTCACGTGAAAGGAAAGTAGCAGGAAGGAATATCGATGAGAACCATCAGAAGAGCCACGTCTGGTATTTAAGGCATCATACGATCAACTGCCTGACCCAGGTGGGACACGCTGAAATAAACAGGGAGCCAGAGCCGCACTGCATCAGTATTCTACTGCTCTTTAAGATGCAAATGGATTCACTAAGCCAACCTCCCATAATTGTTCGCTGATTACTAAAGACCTCGCTCGCCTCGAAGTGAAGGTAGCTTAAAGTGGCGCCTTGTGCTGCTGATCCACGTCATAGCACGTCTTTAAGCCAAACTGTGTCCTGGCTGACGCTCGCTGGACTCGTCTGACTCCTCTTTACTATGGTTTACTGCCCAGTCACGCATCACAGTGGGTTTGTTTACATGTAGTATAAAGAAGCCACATTAAAGAGCAGCTACTGTAAGTCCACCTCTCTGCGGTGAGGCAGCCAAGCCCTGCCAGCTGGAATCACACATTTGTTGCCAGGCAACACCAGTGACATCAGCAACCTTCATCACCCCCTGCCATTGGTACTTGGGCTTAAAATAGCGCACAGATTATTATCAGATATTTGCTCATATGCACATAAGGGGGAGTGAGCCGACTCAAGGCGACAGACTCGGTGGGGCCGGCAGATTGTGTTGTGTGTGGAGATCGAAGAATAATCGAAGAATAATCCAAGTAATTGTGAAGCTAAATGAGAGCGATGCAGAGGAAGGTGGAGCAGACAGTGCAGCCTGGCGTCAAGTCTGGGTTCGATGAGTCAGCACCTGAGAAATGACCCAGTCCACTGCACGACGGAATAACAAGCCCACGGCTCTGCATCAGCAAGCTAACGTCCAAGGCGAACAGTGCACGGACTCTGTGCTGCAGGTCACGGTGCCCCTCTCTGCGGACGCGGCTCGTTTTTCTGACCAGAACGTTTCTAGGCGCCGCCGGCCTCCAGGGCACTGATGGAAACCAGGCGAGCTGTTTTTAATCTTTTCAGATGGATCCAACAGGGAGCCTTTAGGAAATGTTTCCATGTTGTGTGAATGATTTCAAGGATAATAAATTAGATGCTCTTAGCTCTTAGAGACGACAGAAACAGACTCCAGACAATTCTGCAGTGATGAGACAGCAGCTTTATGCCGACAGGCTGAAATTACACTTCACATTCCTGTCAGACGCTGCGTCAGAGGTCTTTCATCACACGTGTTGCATTTTAGTGTTTGATGCTCCTGTGAAGGACTTAAAGAAGAAGAATCTTCAGACGTCTGCTCGCCTCTTCTTCGATTACGGTTTTTAGCTGCTGAATATTACATTCCACAAAAACGAGCACGCGTCTGCAGAGATTTATGGGAAACTGGACTAGTGATTTATTTTATTCACCTTCGATCCCATTAGGATTCATCCCTGGAGGAGGAGTCTCCGTCCTTCCTGCGATGCCCGTTTTGGCGTAAACGAGCCTTGGATGCATGAGGACGGAGCAGAGTGGTCACAGGATTGACTGGGTTGCTAAAAGTTGTGTGATCGATGTCGTCTGCAGAGACACTGCACCGTTCGCAGCAGCAGCAGCAGGATGAACACGTAGTGTATTTCTCTAATTCATCTGAAGGCAAACGGCCTCAGACACAGCCATTCACACATCTAGATAAAATTCAAGAGTTTTTTTCTCCCCCCTCAATAAATCACCAGGCTCGAATAGCCACAACCTGTGACAGGGCTGCGAGTAAGGCAGAGATTTAAACCTGCCTGGGAACGAAACATGAAGGAAATGTTACTGGGGCTGGAAGCTGAAGCTCCAGCACGTCCACGCCGGTCAAATGTGCCCATCTACCCTTAGCTCTGACTGCGCTGTCTGTAAAAGTCAAGATCGATGCCTCTCTCACAGTCCAACACCATTGATTTAATATTTAACACAGAGTTGTCATCTTGTCCAGCCTCCATTTGTGCAGGCAGGACATTACAAAACAAAAAGGCGTCAGATTAAGCTCGACCTCCCTGTTGCTGGCACATTCATCATCTAGCAACAAAAACAAGAGGAAGCGATGGCACACGAGGTTCACTTACCAACAATCACTAGAAACCTGGGCCTCACACGCGACGCAGGACAAGCTGGGAACCACCCAGACCATGAAAAGGTCTCTGCAGCGTTGTCATTAAGACAAAACAAGCCAAAGTATGTGACCTCATCACATGTGGTTAAGAAGCGTTTACCATTTACTCACCCAGCAACTGAGAGCAAAGCATTCACCTGAAGTGCACTGGTGCCGTGTAGCACGGAAACCTCAACATGTTAATGGGACATTTAAACAGGCAGAATGGGAGCAAACAACCAGATCACGTCCTGTTCCCCAGGAAAGTCCAGCTTTGCGACTCTGGGCCGGTCCGAGTAGAACCTCATCAAGCCGCCTGACTCCAAGCTGCCAGCGAGGGACAGCCGTCCTGTTTTGTTTTTCCCCCTTTATCTCTTCACTAAGCACAAAACGAACTCCCCACATCTCAGCCGGCTGCAGAGTCAATTACCGGTAGCAGCTCAATGAAAGACAACGTCAGTCAAGCCGCTTGTTGAAATGCTGCCCTGGAATGTGACTGGTGTAAGAAATGACATGAGCACAACTGACACCAGAACTGAAATAAGAACTGGTGCAAATGATGAAGCACGAGAATCACATCCAATTAAAACTATCTTGGTCATCAAACATACCAGAGATTAATGAAAGGCATAATGATTTTGTGGAGTTATGCCTCTTTAATGTCAACGCATCATAAATAGCTCATGTCTAATCTCAGGAAATGAAATCCTTCCTACCCGTCTGCCACCAGTGGTCCAGGACCGGAACCCCGAAGCTCCTCTTTGCCCATTCCAGCGTCTCCACATCACAGCGCTCGCCTGCCACGAATAACGTCCGCAGCCTGGAAGGACACAGCACATCTGAGCCGGAGGGACCTCGACGCCAGGCCATGCCGACGCCCACGCGCTCACAGGTTTTGCAGATGAAATCCAAAGATGCTGTCACTTCTTAGAGCATCGGGAAAACCATGAACTATGCTACAACTTTGAGTTGATGAAATGCTTCTGGCCCTCGACCAGCTTCCCTTCACAGCCGAGCTCTCTGCTGTTCCTCGGCCTCTAGCTACGTAGAGCAGACTGCACCAGAAAGCAGCTGGAGTCAAGCTCTTAGTAATTTGATCATGAGGCCATCACCGCTGTAGACAGGCCAGCAGTAAACCCATCCACACATTCACATGCACGGCACCAACCTAGTGAAGTCGGCTCTGGAGGGAGTGAGGCCCAGACGAGGCCTTTAGCGCGACGCCGCGCCTTGACTGACGTTCGGAGCCGAGATGCGCTCACCTCCCTCCGACCTGCCTCTAGTCTGTCTGCGGAAATGCGGCTGGAGGAGGGAGAAGGACCGAAAGGCGTCGCATTCAGCGCACGCCACAGTTGCTGAATGATTCAGAGGGCCAGAGGTCAGCCGCGCTCGGAATTGCTACACGATTGTGTGCTTACAGGCATTTTCAGAGAGCTGAACGGAATGAGAGCAGTGGTGACACCACAGATCCTCAGGTCTAAGTTCCTCCGCACTGCACCAAACCACCAACAATTAACCTGAAGGCTCGTGTTCGCCTCGAATCTAAATGCTCGTAACCCGTCATTGTCCCTTCTCCGTCCTGACGCGTAGCAGTGGAGCATCGGCAGGTTCACGTTCCGCAGGTTGGCCTGGTATAGCACCTGTCAAACTAGCTCACGTTCCAGGCCGCGTAGCCGTCTACCTGGTCAGCGGATACTTCTTCCCAGCCTCAGCCTGGGGGTCCTGCTGGCGAATGGCTCGAATAGCGGTGGGCGCGGTAAACATGGAGCAGACTCCGTGTTCGGACAGCACACGGAAGAAGGCTCCAGGATCTGGAGTCCCTACGGGTTTACCCTGGAAACAGGCAGCAACAGGCGGTGAGAACGTCTCCACAGAACTCCCCACTCTGAAAAACTGCTGGTTTAGTTCCTTCACCTCGTAGAGAACCGTGCTGTTTCCGTGGAGCAGAGGACCGTAGCAGATGTACGAATGGCCGACCACCCAGCCCAGGTCAGACGCCGCCCACCACACCTGCAACAAGTTACTGAAGCAGTAATGGCTGTAAATAACGCTCAGCGCCATAAGCTAACCCATAAACAACATTTCAGTCTTAGTTCCTCTAAATATGACACAGTGATGAAACAATGTGTTGCCCGTCGCACAGCGCTGATGCTTTATCGCCTTACATCTCCAGGACTGAGTCCATAAATATTTGACATGGTCCATTTCAGCATCACAGCGTAGCCTGCAGTGTCTCGCACAACACCCTGAGGGACAAGACAGGAAGAACATCAGCCGACCGGCAGCTATTGCGGTTTAATGTCCATCTACACTTGAAAACAGCTGCGTCAGACCAAGTTCAATTTACAGTTTTATTACTTAGCGGTGCTGCGTAAATATTCATCCTCAGGTCTTCCCTGGAGCAACAACTGAGACACTCACAGAAGCAGCACAATTAAGCTCAGGAACCAGCAGGTGGGACTTTTATATCACCTGTTGGTCAAAGACAAACTGAAGCGGTTTCTCCGTGTGACGGTGCCTGCAGGCGGTTCTTCCAGCTCCTGCTGTGGAAACGCTCTCCCGTTCAGATCGGACCAGCAGTAACTCACCTGTATGACAACATATGGGACTCGATTTCCGACAGCCGACTGGGCTCGGCCCTGTTCTGCCAGTACCTTTGGTGTCCCTGTGGTGCCGGACGTGTAGAGGACATACAGAGGATGGTTGGAGGAGACGGGAACGCAGTCATGTGCTGGAGCAGTGGCCATTTCTTCTTCCCAGTCAAGACTTAAGTCTGGACTCAGCGACACTTTCTCCTAAGACGCAGAGCGATACGCGTGTTGTTATTACATCAGTGGCTCGTTGCGGCCACCAGACGTGGGGTCACAGCGTAAAGCCCTCGAATCCATCTATGTGAATCCCTTTGATTCATATTTAATCATACATGTCAAAATCCTTTCGTTTTCAGAGAAGCAGCTCGAGCCTAAGACGTCATCAATATTAAACTCACGAAGCAAAGGAAAAAAACTCAAGAACAGCTTCATAGTGCTTTTCACATGAATGTTACAGCAGCTAAAGCCTCTATTCAAGCAACACACCTATAAACGTCAGCGCAGAGTTGGGCTCTGGCCACGTGGAACTCACCGCGTCAGGCCTGTTGTAGATGAGAACCTTCTTGGGCCGGTGCGAGCTCAGCTCCAAGGCCCTCTTCACCAGGGGAACGTACTCGACTCTCCTGCCTGGCTCGATGCCAAACGACGCCGTCACCATCAGCTTTGGCTGAAAAACGCAGACGCTGAGCGCACGTTTCTTCCAAATGTTATTAACGTACGTTTGTGTCATTGTCAGTGAAGTCGATGCTGCTACTGCTTCCAGTGTGTCTTGAACCACGTGACACTATTAGCTTTAAACGCAAACATCTGGAGGCTCCATTAACGTAGCGCTTCTGGCAAAACTATTCAAAAACTTGTGAGCGTAACAAAAAGTCTCCTCAGGCTTTTACCGGAAGTATTAGCTGCATCCATAGAACTTTACCTGGAAGCACACATGCATTAAATGTCCAGAGTAACCGGGCTCGATTACACGGCTGGGTTGTGTTTTTCTAACCTTGGCGTGATTGATGCGAACAGACAGTTCTTTGGAAGCGAAGCCGCCAAAGATGAGGCTGTGCGTGGCTCCGATCCGTGCACAGGCCAGCATGGTGAACACGGCCTGGGGCACCATGGGCATGTAGATGACCACCAGGTCCCCTCTCCCCACCCCGTTCCTCACCAAGACTCCAGCCAACTTGGACACCTGGACACGGGAGAGACGTCAATGAGCATTTTTCCAAGAGTTCTCTGGCTCCACGCTTTGATTCAGGCGGTGACTTCTGAGCTACGGTTCAGCTTGTTTCTCAGCCTTTGTTTTGTTTGGGAGCTCTTGAAAAATAGATGAGTACCAGTAAGAACTGAGCAGCACAACACTGGACGCCGTGTTACTATTCCAGTAAGACGTCCAGGCTGAGCCACACTAACAAATACCTGATGTCTGGCCTGTGTCAAATCGTCTCGTTGAGCATGAAGTCAGCCGAGCAAAATACATTTTATTTGTTGATTGGTGATTACTGGGCTGTGGAAACAATCAGGTAACAGGTTTGTTGTCCAAACCTGTTACAGAGAGGTTAAATTAACTGGAAAATAACTTTGTTGCCATGGCAACGCCGGAAGCTCCTGCCGAGGGTCACATACTACAAACTTTTTTTCGGATCTAGGCTCAGACCGGAAGTGGAAACGCGGAACCTGGAGCTGCAGTTGCCTGAAGGTGATGATCTGCTTGGTTCCAGTCACGGGGCTGTCGTAAAGGATGGCGGCCTGCTCTCCACGCCCGTCGTCCACATGACGATCCACGGCGTTGTAGCACATGTTCAGCTTCCCTCCGACAAACCTGACGGAAGCAGATGGTCGCTGCCAGTAGGACTCATTCATATTTAGATTTAAATTCACGTTGCACCTACCAGTTCGGAAACACTGGGTCGTCAACGTGCAAAGTTTTCCTCCACGGTTCAAACCAGTGTATGTCCCGGCCCGCCTCGCCCCAGAACCCGTCCGGGTCGTCTCTGGCTCTGGCGAAGGTTCGGCTGTACGCGTCGTCCGACGAGAAGGTTCTGCAGCACCACGGGCCTGAACGACCGCAGAGGGTCACAGGTGAGCGCAGTCCTGCTGCTCCTGCGCAAAAGTGTTGTTGTTGTTGTTGTTGTTGTGCAGCTGAAATGGTGCAAAAGTTCCTCCCTGTTGTTCTTCTGCGCAAAGCGGCGCACACAGAGTGTTTTACTGTGCGCTGCATTGTTGTGTAAACACCCAAACTTTCGGTCCTTCTTCTTCTTCTGCGGTTTCCCTGCTGGTCCCGGCGTCAACGCTGGCAGACGTCCACTAGAGCCACCAGCAGGAGGAGCTTTGGCTCCTCAGGCACGTTACGCAACAAGTGGCCTCAGCGTGAACTACGTCGTGAACTGTGGAAGCAGCGGCGGTGCAAATAAAAGCAGCTGTTTCGGTTCGGACCTAAATCTGGTTCCCAGAGCTTTTCCCTGCTGATCAGCGGCTGTTCCGCCGATGCCTTGACTTCTGGCCTCGTTTCGCTTCACAGCAAATGTGCACATTTAAGCAACCAGCACCATGTCAACACATTACTGGCGGCCTCGTCGCTCTGTCCTCTGGCTTTGTCTTGTATGTTCCCCTCGCACTGATTGAATTCTCATCACATTTCCACAGAGCAGTTACAGGTACAAGCGAACAGCCCAGACGCAGCCGACGCCTCGTCTCTTATCCGCGTCAGCTGCCGGTTTGCATCGTTAGACTTGTTTACACCGACGATGTGATGATTTGATGACGTGCAACCATTTGACCGGACAGACGATAAAGTCCTGTTTGTCGTTTCACAGATCTAATGGCGTGACATCACTCAGGAGCTGCTGGATCCAGACGATCCCAGCGTCAGTGGCCTGATGGTGAGAACCGAACCCCTGAGCAATGTCTGACTATGTCCATCAGTTTCCCACGATGAGGAAAACCTGCCAAACGGCTGCGAGGTGCACGTCACGCCGTCCCTTTGGCGTCAGTACCTGTTGGATGGACGCGCTCGGGCCTGTCGACGCCACGCGACCTCTCCCGTCAGAAATCAGTGGGGCTGCAGATGGAGGGTTTTAATCCCACCTCTTAAAACGCAGAGCCGTGTTCCAGCCCACGGGGATGGAAGCGAGCCTGTAATCTGTCGGTGGCCTCCTTCTGTGCTCCCTAAGCCCTCACCCGTTCTGTCCCCTGCCTCACATCTGCATTCAGCTGGACGCGACCCAGCACATATGGGCTGCGTGATTATACGCGTTTCTGCCGAGCTCAGAGCAGATCACAATGAGAGAATGTTCCCTGAAACACCTACGAGCGTTGACGGATGGAACCAATGTGGCAGTTTAACATTTCACGCTTCTTCCGTAGTGATACCTTCAGGTGAAATGAGGCTAATGAGTGAGATCCAGAGGAGCCTACGTGGGCAGGACACTGGGCTCTGCTATCACCAAACATGATCACTGTTAGTGCTCACAGTTCACGTCTGTGCTGCTAACCAGGAATCTCCGGCTCCTTTTGGTTTGTAATAACTGCTTGTGTGAGATGTGCCACAGCAGACCTACAGCCAGCGACTGGAGTCGACTTCGACTCACGCGGCAGCGCACAAACATGAGGATTAATCCTTAAGCCCTGCGGCGAAGGTTTGCTGCCATCGTTCAGCCGTTATCGGGCCGCCTGCAGCACATGAAGCGGGACAGGAGATAACGCTTCGCCGTCAACCTTAGAGCCACGCGTCTACAGGTGCAGGCTCGTAGGGGGAGGGAAGGAGCAGCGCTGCCCGTGGAGGCGCGTCGACGCCAGCTGTCAGGACTCTGCATCCTGTGGCCACGTTATGTAACCGAGCCAGACTTGGTCTGTGAGTCTCATGTGCTACAGTGGTTTACACACCAACATGGAAACAAGCGTATCTGTGCTTCATGACGGAACATCCAGGTGATGGGAAATGATGCAGCTCATGGAGGTAGAGTAACCTCCCTCCCAGCCACTCCCTCCCTCTCTCTCTCTCTCTCTCTCTCTCCCTCCCTCCCTCTCTCTCCCTCCCTCTCTGTCTCTCTCTCTCTCTCCCTCTTCCCTCCTCTCTCTCTCTCCCCCTCCCTCCCCTCTCTCTGTCTCTCTCTCTCTGTGTGATGCTGCAGCTCCTGTAGTCTCTCCATTCTCCAGTGAACAGCAGTCATGGCGACAGTGGTCCAACCGCTCACCCTGGATCGAGGTAAGGCGCTCGGAGCTTTGTTTCCGTCTTCCCATCTTATCTTGACGCTTTGAAAACTTCGTCCGGAACCTGTCAACCCGAGCCACATCCAGGTGCTTGTGTGAGGCTCGGATTTCGTCCGTACCGTCTGTACCGCTCGGTATTTTCAGGCTCTTGCGATTCCGAATAATCGTCTGTGCGCGCGCAGCGCGTAGCGGAGCTTGGGCTCGTCTCGCGCGCTGCGGGCTGTTCACGGACATGAATTCAGCATCATTTACAGAAATCCACGGGAAACGCTTCCGCCGCTCGCGCTGCTTCCTCTGTGTATTATGTAACCTCCTCTGTTACGCGCTCGCGTTTGTTCCTTCTTGCTGTGGCATGAAAATCCACTTTGTTGGACTGGAGCAACTTTTGCATTTTGAACAGCGCAGGTGCAGGTCGGAGCCTCCATCACGCCTTCGTCCTGTAGTTAAGGGTGGTGACGTATTGTTGAGCTGCCGGACCACACAGGCATAAACGCACATTAGTCAGTCTGATGACCTGTTGGCTCAGTTCTTGCATCATGAAGCCTTATGAAAATCTGCTTCAATCCCACAGCAGACTTCCAAACCTCTGTGCAGATGTTGAAGCGAGTTCACCGCTGACGGGTCTTAGAGACACAAAGCGCCCTATATACGCTGCAGAGGCACTGACTCACTTTAAGTCGTGTATTTTTAGACCTGTGCTGAAACATTCCCAGTCTGACCAGACGCTTTTCCACAGGTGAGATGCAATATTGCACGAGGCTCAGAATGGAAATGGATGCTGTCGCATGTAGAGCGAGGAGACACATTAGCCATTTCCTGTGTGAGCTGGCTTCAGCTCCCCAGTCACTTCCAGGGAGACTCTATAAATACTATTTGTTGGGAGCCTGTTATTTCAGGAAGTGAACTGTCTGGACATTCTCCTTTTTAGCCACAAAGTCCTTTTTATGACAGATTTGTTTTGGTTCTCGTGCATTCGTATTTTCTTCCTCGCTGGAGTTGTGTGTAGTGGAGGCTGCTTGGTGCAGAAGTGCTGTGCCTTGCAGAGTTAATGGAATGGATCTCAGATCGCAGCAGGGGAACATAAACACCATGAGAAACAATCCTTGGAAGCTGTGGCATGGATCGGACGAGCGGAGGAGCAGCAGCGATAGTTTCACTTCTGCCGTCGCTGTGCAGCAACGCTGTAATTGCTAATGAACAGGTAGTCGCGTCTGGTGTCTGGGTTTCAGCTGCGGAGACGCTGAGGTGCTCGTTTGCAGAGCTCCAGGTCACAGCAGGATGGGAGGCTGTTACATCACTGCTCTTCCTGTTATTGTGGCTGTGATGAGTAAGCACCAGTGACCTCTCAGAAACAATGGCTCCATCCTCTGGGTAGATATTATGGAAGCACTGCGCATTTAGCTACAAACAGCCAGGGTCAAGAAAACTGAGGAAAGTATAGCTGTGTACGTAGCAGCAGTAGGAGTCATTCGCATAAATATCTGGAAAAGCATCCAGCAGCATAGCAGCTGAGATCCTTTCAGAGCCGTGCATATTTACTGCTGATGATGAGAACAGTGTGCACGTTCCTCTGGTAGGAGGTTGGCTCCATATCACCACTAGAGGTCAAACGCTCCGCAGGGAGCTTTAAATCTATACCTGTATTAGCGTCTCAATTATATTAAGGCTCACAGCCATTTCCAGTAACTGCAGAACTGATGTCCATGAATAAAAGATGCTGTTATCGGAGTTGTGTAATATGTGATGTACTGCAGCTTCCTACACGTCCCACAGTCCTCGTCACTCACCTCGTAGTCCTTCCTAACACTGATGCATTCAGCTGCTGGTTTAGAGGAAGAAATGGAGACAGAGAAAGTCTGGTGATGCGTCAGGAAGGCGCAGGAGCCGCTGACCATCCGCTCTGGACGGCTGTGACTCCTCTTTGCTTTGTTCTGAGTGGGAAGTGTTCATTTTTGTAGCCTTCCATCTTAACTCGTCCCGCTGCTGGCCTCCCCTCGGAGAGATCTCAGCGGGTTCACTGACTCGAGGCCGGACCTTATTCTCATCACGTGCTCTCAGTCACAGAGATCTGAAGGAGCGAGTGATGTCACTCGTAGCACTAGATGTTTTTAACACAGCAGTGGCTGGAGGGACGCTGTCTGGTAATTAGACAGGGCGGAGAAGATGAGGGTGTGCTGTTCAGACTCCTGCAGGAGCCGTTAGCCATCAAGGGATGATTTATCTGAGCTGCTTCTAGGGAAACGTCACAGCAGAGTCGATTAGAGCTTGTTGTGTGCAAGGGGCCAAAACCCTGCTGTCCTGTCTTACTCATTCAAAATTTGTTTATTCCCCTTTTAATGCTTGGAATTAGTGTCAGAGTCGCCAAGGGCACCGAGGACACTCTGCATTGGCAGATGGCGAAGCCTTTCCAGTGGATTCTGTTCTCATAGCATCTCGTAGGCAACAGAGCTGGAGTCAGAGAAAGGTCCTAATAACGTCAGCGACAGGTTGAGTTATGGAGCCTCGTCCAGCGCTTCGTGTGTTTTTTTTATTAACTCTAAATGTTTTACTTGGCGTCATCGGGTCATACAGAGTGTAGGCCTGTAAATCAAGTAATTCAAGCGTTACTAGGCAACCGTCAACAAAAATGCAACGGTTTTGTTCCCTTCTCAGAAGCGATTAGTGGTGCATTTAAACGTCTTGGGAATCTTGCTCACGCAATAAACACGATCTCGCATAAATGTGACGAGGACATCTTCACTCAGGGTCTCACACGTGTTGGTAAAAAGAAAAGTGAAAAGGTTTAGAAGAGGAAACAGCCTCTGCCCTTGTGTTTTAAATTGGCTCTAACTGAGGCGTAGAAATGGAGGGAGGTCCTGCACAGTTTTCTAGGAGCAAACACACATTTTAGGAACGTTGCTGTTACACTTTAACGTAGATCTGAGACTCGGTAACGGAGCCTCGGCTGAAAACTGGGTTCAGTGAAGTTATTAATGAAGTCACGACAGGCGCCTAATTAAAAAACCTCCTTTAATCAGTCAGTTGCACTAATGAGAGCGTCCTCATCCTGACGGTGGCGGAGGGAAATGAGCTGCTGACAAGATCTGTGCTGGTGTCATCGCTCCGGTTAATGTGGCAGCAGAGCGTCACGAACCAAACGGTGTCGTGACGCAGCAGCTTTGACAGGTGTCAGCTCCTCACACCGAAGACACTCTGTAATTACAGCACAGCGCAGAACTTTGATGCTGTTTATCGTAATCTTTTCCTGCAGATAATAAAAATCGAAATGTTGATCCAGCCGTTTGGAGAAGAGTCTGTCAGACTCACACAGATTTCCTCTGCGATATGAGAAATCTGGCTGAGGCTGATGTTAAAGGCAATGATATGATAACGCTCACAACCTGCTCAGTGCCCTCAGGTTAAAGGACCTAAATGCTGATTGCCACAATTCCAGGATTCTAGACTCAGCACAGCTCAGGTCATGCAAATCTGGGTTTCTGTGCCAATAGTCAAAAGCAGAGGTTGGTGACATGCAGGGAGGCAACAGGCAAATCATGCAGGCGAGAGATGTACTGGCTCCGGGTGGAGAGCAGGACCAGGAACAGCTTCATACACTATCACAACTGTGAATGAATGCATAACAACACAGTTACTACAGTTGCTACTGCTTCCTATGTCTCCCTTCAAGTTATTCATAGATCACCGTGTGGGTGTCAAACACAGACTTGGCGTTATGTTGATTTATGCCCTTTTGTTCCTGAATCAGTTCTCAGCTGAAGGTACTACGTGACACGAGTGTGGCCTTTCGCTGTGGTTATGTCAGAGTCGTTCGTGTGCACAAGGTCACCGAGCGTCTCGATGCAGGACTGTTGGGTAATGTACAGTCATTTCACCGCACATGTGATTTGGAATTGTTTCCTGTTAATGTGACGTAACCGCCTCGGCTGTTTGTCATGGAACACAGTCGCTCTCCGGGCTCTCACACAGATCGTCAGATCTTCTAACATTAGGCGCGCAGAGCAACGCTCGCTGAAGCGAACTCGTGCCTGAATC
Source organism: Macropodus opercularis (assembly GCA_030770545.1). NCBI lineage: Eukaryota > Metazoa > Chordata > Actinopteri > Anabantiformes > Osphronemidae > Macropodus > Macropodus opercularis. Next base: position 1,053,135 of record CM061108.1, read on the forward strand.
CCTACGCTTCATTTGCGATGCAGGACAGAAGCGACTAGAGACGGAAATGTAGTTCTGTGTTATGAGAGGACTCCTCGGTTCTCATGCAACACTGAGGCCATAGCTTGACTTCTCACAGGTTTCCCCTCAACACTATCATCCATGTGAGAGAACAGCAACGCAGAGCCTCCAGGCATATTTTGTGTGAGATTAGATATCACTGCAAGCACCAAAGGAAAAATGTGCCAGTACAGAGCGAGTCGACGTTTCATTACCTCTCAGCTGCTCAGAGAGAACCAGAGCTACAGGATTATATTACCTTTCATTTCTGTGTGATTACCTGCAATTACATTGTCTTCTAATAACGGCTGTGTGTCCCTGTGCTTGTGCTACATGAGGATAAACCTACAAAGGAAGCTGACAGATATCGACTGGAACTGCTCACAGCATTGCCGTTAGTACAGTAGCTCTCGCTGTTGGTGACGCCAGAACATTTAGTAATTGGATTTAAACTGTGTGGCTCCTGTGGTTGATGCAAAGCTTGTGAAACTCAAGACTTTCCCTTTATTGAAGTTAGTGATTATGGCAGGAAATGGCCGCGCGTCCCTTCTGATCAGCGAGATGAAAGCACCAGCGCAAATGTCTGCAGCTTCAATCTTCAACTTCAAGTTCAGCTCCAAACGTCCAGTCAAAATCCTTGATGCGGGTAAAGGAAATGGTGCTAACGAGCATGCGAACGCACAGAAGAAACTCTCCTCCGAATGGCCCTTGACCTTCGTTTAATGAGAGAGAAAGGCTCATAAAGCTCCCGCACAGACGCCCTTGCTGCTTGGAATCGCACCAGCTCATTAGCAGCTATTCAGAATCAGTGCTTTTGGATATTCAAGCGCACAGGTTTAAAAAACTGACCCATTCACCTTGACAGAAACTAATAATGCAGCATACAGAGCAAAGGAGACTTTAAACCTCAGCACGTGGAGAAATCCAGACATGGAAAAAAAACAACTACATGCATGAATAACAAAAATTCAGATCTCACTATTAAAATGATTATACATTTTAAATCCCTATAATAACTATAAGAAATGCAACTGCCTTGTTTTGGCTACTATTACTTCCATCTTCCATCTGAATGAACAGACCATAAACGTATTTTCAAAATAAAAGAGAAAGCGCTTGATTGTTTAGTGGTCGAAAAGTATCTGTGCAGGAAGAGAAATTCCCCACAACCCAGACTTGCTCTGAAAACAGCTAACAGCTTGGTCTGTGAAGCCCCCAAAATAACTCTGTTAGAAGTGAACTCAATCCAGTAACCCCACCGTTTCAGAGAGCAAATAAAAACCAGCACTATGTGCACGGATAGGACAGTTCTGGGTAAACCAGCTCCAGCCAAACGATAGACTGCAGGTTTAGCTTATTAGAGCAATTCATACTTATTTCTGAACCTTCACAATTTATAAACATCTTATATCTTAGCTAAGGGTGATTCTGATAAAGTGAAGCAGCACAAAATCTGAGGGGTTTTAATACAGTAGAGTCATTTATTGTTTATTTGTTTTTCAGTAATAGTAAGAAATGCAAAAAGCAGTTTTAGCCTTTTTATTAAGATTCAACAAGATCTTTACATATTTTCACTCTTCTGTGCAAAAAGTAAATAGACATAATTAGGACTAAGGATCAGAAACGCCTTGGCCGTTTTTTACCAATAAGGACTCCTTACGTTACAGCCAATAGAATATCGCCATAGCCGGTAAAGTAAGATTGACAGCATTACCAGCCACTCAGATTCAGTCAAACGCAGTTTGGCTCATTCTGGTTGGCTATCGGCCCTACACAGTCTCCGGTGCCTTCTCGCGCTCTGTGGCGCGTGAGTGACGTTCCGCGGTCTTTTGAAACATGCTGCAGGAGTAGCAGGAGTTAGCTTTAGCACCGGAAAACAACAATTTCACGGCGTCAACAGCAATGGTGAGACACATTCTACAAGTTTTGCCCGGCGACATCATGTCACGTCTTTCTTTAGTTTTAGCGAGCTGTGGTGTATTTTGTAGGCAGCTGGTTGGTGTTCGTTAGCTTTTTACTTGTAGCGGCCATGTTCTCAGTGGAGGCCAGTGTCAAGTGAGTCGCCCTAGTGACCTTAGATGGTTTTATTTTGTTATTTGTACATTTACGTAGCTATGTAGCATAGAATGTTCTGCTTCATTTTGTGTCTAACAAGTATCAATTGATTAAAGATGTACCACCTAGCACCACTAGGGTCAGAAGTAATAGCTGTAGCTGCGAACGCGTCATAAGCCGACATGGCCTACGCTTCTGCCTGTCCCTGAACGCCTCACACGTGGAGCGCTGACAGACGCCTCCTTCAGTCAAAACGCTGTATACACACAGTAGGAGGACGTCTTCACATGAGACTGGACCGGGTTGATGAACTCACCCCACGGCCAATAGCGCGAGTTCTCAGTGGGAGCAGAACCCGCAATTTACAGCAGGTCGATCTGCTCCTCGGCTTGTAACAGACGCAGCTATTGGATTCGTGCTCGCTGTGCAAAGAACGGATTCGCGTTTCCATTAGTCGGGTTACAGTCACGGCTGAGACTGTTTCTGCTGTCGCCTCCCTCGGGGCTGCAGGAGCTGTAAAAGCTGCTGGTATTGACCGACTTTATTCAGTTTTACAGTCAGTGTGTGTCAGACACACGGGCAACATCTTGAAACAGTACAAAACTAGACATCAGTTTTTATTTATTGCCTGTTAAAAAGTGATATGTATTATTGTGTAAATATTAAATTGTTGTATAGTCTGGTCTAATTGTTGTACAGAAAAGCGGTAGAGCATTTGCTGTTCGCTCCTGGTGCGATGACCTGAACCTGGGCCAGGGCTGAGGTCAAAGCCGTCACCTCTGTGTGGGCACATGTTTCTGACGGAATGAATAAAGCACATTATTGACTCAGTCGCCAGGGTTCAGTGATTAAGCACCACATCACTTCCTTGCGCTTCTATTATGCGTCTCCATTCAGCCTGTCGTTCACAGAGGGCGAGGAATTCATCAGCTACGCTGGCAGACCCTCTTGGCTCAGGCTAATTGGGGTAGGAGAGCTCAGTCACAGCCTGTAGCTGGGCAGGACAGTTTAAATTCCTCGTAACGCCCGGCGGCATCTCACACCAGGAAGCATTACCTCTGAACAGAGAGCCTGACTCATCCCTCCCCCCATTATTCTGCAACACAGAGCAGAGATGCTCTAAATCATCCGTGGAGGGGACTGCTGTTCTGTCCTCCCCTCTTGGCCTTCTCTCCATCTCTTCTCATTATCCCACCCTCTCTCCTCACTGTGCTGTTAATGTAATTGAATTGGGAAATTTCCTTTTTATATCCTGTCTGTCCTCATGGCATGAGTGCACACATGCATATCTCTCTCTTTCTCTCTGTCGGTGTCTGCCAGATGTTGCCAGGGCGATCGAGCTGCTGGAAAAGCTACAGGAGTCCGGTGACGTTCCCGGTCACAAGCTCCAGTCTCTGAAGAAGGTGCTTCAGAGCGAGTTCTGCACAGCCATCAGAGAGGTGAGTCACGTGGTGTGTGACGCTGACATGACTCATGCCTTCTGAGTCTCTCACCCATCAGTTTACCACAGAGTTTCAGTTGTTGAAGCTGTTGTTCTTCACCTGTTCAATCACGGTTGCTGATTCATCGTTGTATCAAATGAGTCATTGACCTCTAGGTTTATTTCCGTCAGGTCTCTGTAGTTCCACCTCATCTAAAACAGGCTTCATAGTAAGCTCACATTACTCACTCGCCTGCATTAAGATCAGATTTGGCATAGATAGAAATATGTGCCCCATTCTCACAGTAATGAAACCGAGCAGGCTTTCGGCTTGCTGGAATGATTCTTGAGGCTCTTCCATCTTTGTGTTGGGTGCAGTCCGTCTCCGTTATTACCTAAACTCAGCTCAATATGAAAACGTCACAGCCAGTGGCTTTCAGTTACTCAGTGAACCAGCAGAGGTGCAGTAGAATAAGGTGCTCAGTAATGTTCAGCACTGACTTGATGTGACCAGTCAACCTCTTGATGACCAAGACAAAATGTGCCTCACGTTAGTGCTCTGCAAAGCTCAGAGGCACGGTCGCTTTTTCACTGCGTGACTCATCAACACAGCATTTAAATGAGAACGTGACAAGCTTTCATTAACGCGAACGTTTGATAATCTCGTTACACTTAATTGCAATTAAACCAAGCGCACTGATGCATCACCTCAGTAGAATGGAGCACGTAGGAGCGTGACACCACTGCACCAGCAGATAACCAGCAGTGTCCTGTCTGTGGCGATATATTACAGCTGAGCCCAGTGACGGGAATCTGTTCAGCAACCCAGATGACAGATGCTGCGGCAGCCTCAGTGTTGCGAGTTAATTGTAAGCAATCGTCGTGGAGTGAAGGCAGACAATTAGAGGACTTAATGGGGATGTCAGGGACAAGCTCTGCTGGAATATCTACAGAGAACTGTGCCGTACATTATCGCAGCACCCAATTAGACCCGCCCGTTGTAGAACGCGTTTGGGATTGAATTGATTGCACTGATCAGTAATGCCAGGGTTTGTAGAACCACTGCTGAGGTTTCTGGTGCACAAAAGATACATGCACTAATTTTTGCACTTACAATATTACCTCTGGTAGAGGATAAAGATAATTACTTAAAACCCCTGATGTCCTGGACACAAAGCAAGAGACCAGCCCTCCTCTCTTACTTCTCTGCTCTGGCCTGGCACATCCTGGCACAGACATCTGGCAACGGCTGCCTGCTCACAGTGCCAGTCACTGGAGTGCAGTGACAAAGAAACGTCTGAAAGGGCAGCAGCCCAACCTCCTCTTTGCAGGGAGGCAAAGATGCAGACCACTTCACCCACACAGTGATGGCTAAACATGGTCGCCGGGGAAACCACCAGGGTGCTCTGGGATCAGTGATACAGCTTCTCTGTGGTGCTGAGCCAGCTGGGGGACATTCGTGCTATCGTATACAGTAAATTCAGAGTGTTATTACACGGGGCATTAAATGAGCTGTTGTGGTGCAGCATCACCGTTTTTAACAGCTGTGTCATCTGATGCAGTCTGTCTCAGACGCAATTAGGAGACAGACTCAGAGTGGAGGGCGGCTCTGCAGGACAGCAACAGTTCGGCTGGATTTAATGGCCCGATGAGCACAAGTTGTTGCCTGTATTTTCCTTACCAAAAGCGAAATACTCATATTCATAGACTGACGTTAGGCTGAACCACACACCATCACCGCTCATCAGAATGTGTGTGTATCTCTTGCATGCTTCAGTGTCACGCATTGAACATTTAGCCTGAAAAATGACTTTTGATATGCGAGACGTTCATTCCCACTGTCATCCATTAGCTCAATATATGGAGAGAAGATGGGTCTGAAACACTCCCTTGTGCTTTATGTGGTAATGGTGACACTTCTAAGTCTGCTGAGATTTTAGGGGCTGAGGTCACAGCCACATCATTTTCAATTTTCTCAGTTTTGTCTTTTGGACTTGCAGTCTTTGCATCTGAATTCTCACATGTCTGAGTTTCCTCACTGGCACTTTAACGCACCACTCTGGAATCTAAATGAGCACTTTGAACGACAACAGTTGACACAAAATGACAGCATAGGTGACACAAATGTGAATTGTGATGGAATTCAAATCCACCACATAAGGACACTTGCGTCTGAAACAGGAGAAAGCATCTCCAAGCGCTGAAGGTGTAAAATTATTTAAAATGCAGTTCTTTAAAAGCAACCCAGGCTGCTAAGACTCGCTGGACAGTCGGGTGGGCCGACACTGAGCAGGACATGGTGGACGTACCGGTTTGTCTGAGCTGCATGAAGAGAATTTAGAAAACATCAATCAGCCTTGTTGAGGACGACGAGTGGCTGTCAGCGTGAAGAATGGAGGCAGGGAAAGCAGCCTGTTCAGCAGTGTTTGGGCTAAATGACAAAGAGACAGAGTGTGATGAGCCGGTTCTCCCTCCCGCAGTGTTCACTGATGAGGAGTGTGAGGTCTCTACGTCCACCGCATCAGCCTGAATGAGTTGTCAGGGCCAATCAGCCTTGCAAATGGGAAAGGAAGGAGATGAGATGACTGCAACGGCTAACCACCCAGAAAACACGGACAGTGGGAATATTGGGTTAGAGAGACTTGATGAGGGAGCATCAGGCCTGAGTCATAACATCTTCGGCTCTAACATGGTTGATTTGCACTTGGGCAGAGATTTTCAATCAGCATAATTGGTTTTGTTTTGATGAAAGTGAGGGGGGTTTGAGCCCCCCAGCCTCATCACGTAAGTTAAAGGATGGGTCCAACAACATCCTGCTTTTCCCAGGTGATGCAGCGTCCTCCATCTTCCATCCTTCTCTCTCGGTTACAAGCAGCTACGTCACCTCAGGCCTCAGCCTCTATTTTCATGCTCCTGTAGGCACCTGCACCGGTTTTCTGACAGGCAGACTCTCTGTTTGTTTACATGTTTCCTCAGGTTCTTTGGCAAATCAAGCAGGAAGGAAACATGTCGGAGCAGGCATTAGTGTTTCAGGGACTCACAGCACTGAGGACGCAAAGGCAGAAGTGGATTTGCTGGGAGGCCTTCAGGACAACTGGCCTTTTTAGAGCAGAGTGCAGCCACAATAGGAGGCGAGTGGCATCCAAAAGCACACAGCTATTAGTCCTGTGCCACCATAAACTGCATTCAAGCTAAATACAGAGTGAAAAGAACGTTAGCAACATGAAAGGAGCGGCTGGATCAGAGGAGAGATCACCACAGGCAGCGATGTGGCCTCTCTGTTTTAACCGAGGCCCGTAAGGAACCCAACTGTGTGTCGTAGATGCCTCCAGAAGACACGTTTCATTGTGTGTAAGAAAGCGAAACCCACCTGACACCAACTGAGGATGACTAATCAGATGATTAATCAGAGCAACGTGGAGACCTAAACAGATTTGAAGGCTATTCACGGCCTGAAGGCCTGATAGCCATCACTTGTACACACAGATGGAGCCGGCGTGGCAACAAATTGTACGTCTGCAAGGTGCTAATGGTAGTGATGAATAGGTATATTTAGCAGGTGCGTTTTCAAGAAGGAGAAGGGAAGGGATTGTGTGTCCGATGAAAGACGTGTGATTCTGGAGTGTCTGAAAGGTAACGCTGCGCTCCCCAGAGCTGCTTTGGTCTTTGAGATTCACGAGCAAACATACAAGCATATAAACACGTGTACATCCGCCTGACAACTGTTCACTTCCTGGTGAGCTGCCAGGGAACAGACGGTTAAGATTAATCTGAGTCACCACATTTAATGTCATAAAGGCTGTTTTCCTCTTCAGAGGAATGTACAGGTTCATTAGTCGCTGAATTAAATGCAAGTGCACCAGCGTAGCATCAACTTGTACTGTAGAAACGGATCCTCAGAGACTTGTTTTGCAACCTCCTGTTTGACTGTTCATTATCTGGTTTCTGGCAGCAGATGATTGTTGCATAGGTGTCGGATGAGAAAGTAGCTGCACTGATAAGTTGTCGTTTAATTTTTCCTGCATGATAGTAGATACAGTAGGTTATTATTCAACATGTTCAGGTTCAGCTGCAGGTTTCCTGAGGAGACATGTACTCATAAAGGTCAGCTGATCACCTTTTGTTGTTTATGCTCTGGATGCAGAGAAGCCCAGCGGTGATGTATTATTGCCTGTTCACGACATGGCATGTTGCAAACGGGATTAAGCTGCTCCACAGGTTGAGATAATTTATGTTAAGACGAACATCATCCAACGTTCGACGATCCTCAGAGTAAGAGGAAGCTTCTCTTATCGACTTTAAGAGTCTCTTCTCAGGATTCCCTCCCCCTCTCACCTCAAGAGATTTCAGTATGACCTCATGACAACGTGTGTCTCTCATCTGCCTCAGGTGTACCAGTACATGCATGAAACCATCACAGTGAACGGCTGTCCGGAGTACCAGGCGAGGGCCACGGCCAAGGTAAGAACTGCTCTGACGGGTCGGCTGATAATCACACCACACATCAGCGTCAGGGGCCGACAACACAGCCGTTGAGGTTTGTTAGGCAAGAGACAAGGTCCGTTTGATCATCAGGCAGCCAGGATGAGCCAGAACCGGACGTATAACCAACACTGCCTCCACCATGACCGTGTGGGTTTCACATATTACGGCTTCACACGTGCAGAAGCAGCTACTTTGGTTTGCTGGCACGTTGCCCTGGAACTAGATCCCCATGCGTTTAACTACCAGCGATAATAGGGACTAACTTCTATGATTACATTCATTAGTGTTTAAATGGATTTCAGAGTAATGTTTACCCTGGTGTGTGACGGAGACTAAAGCTAAATTACAGAATGGAGGAACAACCTCACATCGGTCTGACGCCGCTTGTCACGATACCACTGCACTCGAGATGAAGTCGCCGTAAATCTCAGTTCTTCAGCCTCATCCCTCAAGTTCGGCGGTAAACCTTCAGCTCCGTGAGCTACATCAGCCACTAGATCTTTATTCTTCTTTGTCAGAAACGCAGGACACATTTCAAACAGGCCTGTATTAAGGAGAACAAAGAGAGAGCGGTGGTTTGATTCCACGTGGTGGAGGAGGATGAGAGCCCTCGCTCTGTCCAGCTGGGTCTGCGCCTCTTCAGCGAATCACAGGGAAGTGGGCACACAATGCGAATGAAAGCAGCACAGTGGGCGTTTGCGAGTTTGTGGGCAAAGACCGACTGTCAACAATATTTGTTACTGACTCTGTAGCTGCTCCTGTTCTTTATTAGTTGTGTTCCTTTGTGTGATGTGAGAAACATTGACAGGACATTATTTAAGTTTGGAAAAGATGTGTGTGTCTCTTGAAGACACGGTTTAAGCTGCTTTAAAGCTCTTACCTATTTTTCTTTGTTCAGCCCAAAGAGAAGCTCTGAGATCTGAAATCTGTATTAAATGACATATCTGGGAAATGAAGCACACAGCTTGCGGCTTGAGCTGCGGCAGCCTCTCAGCTGGAGTTTCAGAAATATGAATTCAATCAGCGTCTCACCTTTCTCTTGGATTTATTCATTAATTAATCAGTTTAGCCTCTGATTTCTGCCCCGGGGCCTTGGTGACAGATCTTAATGGACTCACTGACTATCAGGGGAAAAAATGAAGGCAGCAAATCACCTAGTGACTTTGGAAGAGAAGTCATCTAACAGTGTGTGTCTGCCGTGAAGCATCGGGCCTTTCATTTAAAATGCCTCTTGTGTGAGAGAGGCTCCGGCCATCTGTCAGATTGTTGTTTCGCTCTCAGAAACCCAGATAAAGTTGTGAAGGTCGATGTGCTGCGAGAGCCGGGAGGCGACGGCGTGCATGCTGAGGAGCTGCAGTTCAGCATCACAGTGGGTCGGGGAGCGAGAGGCAAAGCCTGTAGAATATAATGACAGGAAGATTAAAACAGGCAGCGGGAAATGAGTGTGACACGGTTTGAGCAGACGGGAAACAGAGATATGAAGCCGCATATGAATCTGCAACCGAGCAGAGAGAGGAGGCTGCCTGGAGCGAGCGTCAGAGGCGTAAAAGTAGAGGTACATCTGCAAACGCTTCTGACAGAACCTCCCCATCTCATCCAGATCTGCGTCACATCTTAAAAGCAATGCCAACTTGACACTGGAGCACCTGTGGCAGTGCATCTGTGGTTCAAAGGGTGTTTTCTCCTCTGCTCGTCTGACATCAGCTTCCCCAGGCCAGGCAGACAAGCTCCTGGGTGCTTTGTTCTCACCTCGCGGTTCAAAACCAGCAGGTATTTGCACCGAGGCTGAAAGTCATGTGGTTGGTGTTAATCCGAGGGCTTTGAATGCCAGGGAGCTTTTCACAATCATTCTAAATCCCCCACACCTGAGTGAGTCAGCTTTGCTGTGGCCATCTGAAAAGAGAGGTTCACGATTTGCACACACCTCCAGTCAACGTGTTCTGGGAGACGGGTCGACTTGGGTGCAAAAGCTGCTGATAGCGACTCTCCCTCCGTGGTGATTACTGAGGTTTAATTCGGTTTTCTGTCTTCCAGGCCACGGTCGCAGCCTTTGCAGCAAGTGAGGGTCACTCCCACCCGCGGGTGGTGGAGCTACCCAAGACGGAGGAAGGCCTGGGCTTCAACGTGATGGGCGGCAAAGAGCAGAACTCGCCCATCTACATCTCCCGCATCATCCCCGGCGGCGTGGCCGAGAGACACGGCGGCCTGAAGCGGGGGGACCAGCTCCTGTCAGTCAACGGTGTGGTAAGTCCAGAACTAATCTCATGGGCTGATGCAGAGACTGGTTCGATATAAGCTTGGAGTGAGCTGGTGAGAGATTTTGCTCATTTACTCATATATTATTTAAGCCGGTTTCCAAAGAGTACATCCTGAACTGAAATGTTTTTAGCAGCCACACGGTTTCTAGTTTGATACAGCAGTCAATAAAGAAGAAGAGCTGCACAGATCAAAGCTGCTGAATAACAGACTGAGCCAGGATAATAAACCTGGACGAGTCAGTACTTTTAACTGAGCCGTCGTCTTTCTAAAACTAAAACCTCTGTGTCTCGGGACCCCCTGCAGAGCGTGGAGGGAGAGCACCACGAGAAGGCCGTGGAGCTGCTGAAGGCCGCCAAGGACAGCGTGAAGCTCGTGGTTCGCTACACCCCCAAAGTGCTGGAGGAGATGGAGGCCCGCTTCGAAAAGCTCCGCACGGCCCGGAGGCGCCAGCAGCAGCAGCTCCTCATGCAGCAGCAGCAGAACCTGGCCTCTCAGCAGAACCACATGTCGTAGGTGAGGCGCTTCATTGCTTTAAGGGTGAGGGGTGGGAAGGCGTAGACCAGTCGCTGTGTTTGTTGTAGCTTTAATAAGACAGCAAACTGAGATCTGGAAAATGAAAGGTTGCTTATAGAGGAAGCGGAAGACGCTGGAAAAGAAAGTAGCACCGTTACATCTGCTGAAGGTCAAACCAAGACAAATGCAACTGCCGATCAGTAGTAGAGCGAAGGAACAGGAGCTTTAGAACTACTCCGCTGTAATTAGCAGACACTCAAACCCAAGCACAGTAACCATCCAGTAACAAGGACACAGTGATGCAAGGACGTCGGTGTGTGAGGCTGGAGCGTGGCTTTGCTAATGAAGAAACACAAACTGGCAGCTGCTTTGAGAGCTGCAGCTCCAGGTGAGACGGGTCACGGATTAGTGAAGGAAGCGCAGCAGTAACCAGACCAAACATGGGCACGGCAGGAAGAGGGGCTGGACTCTGATGCAGTAATAGGAAGTATTACACTAATGAGGAGTGCCTGATTCCCATGTGAGCGCCTCAGAGCCTCCCAGCTGTTCCCGGTGACCAGGCAGAAACCCCTCACCTCAGATTTCCTCATTTCACGTCGGGTTTCGTCTGCACTGGTTAGGACATATGTAAGTTACAAATACTGTTTGTGGATAAGTGTTTTTGAAGCACAAAGCCAAGGAGTCCAGATGGAGAGAGGCAGATTCCGTTTGCTTTGGAGATTTATTTCCCACGGGTGCTGTCATTGGCTCGAGCTCAGGTAGCAGCAGCCTTCACATCTCTGCTCGTTGCCTGAAACCTCAGTGGTGTGTTTTTACAAACATTACTTCTGATGCCAGTGCTTCTCTTGTAAGGCCTTTGAATTATTCAGGCTTGAAGCGATTACATCTGCGGCTCATGCTCGGCAGGTACGTGGATGAGGAGACACAGCTCGCGGCGTTGTTACACACTCTGCTTTAGACTCTTTACAAGTGCACATTTAGAACAAAGCTCTGCGCTGCCACTCAAACTCAGACCACACGTTTGCCAAAAATAGCAAAACATTTAAAGCGAAAAGAAGATGAAGCCAGATGGAAACCTGGAAAAGTGTCTGCACTGTTTTATGGAAGGTGACGTACAGTTGAAGAGTGGAGTCAGGTGGTTTCACATTTGAGCACAAAGACACCAGAGTCACCAACCTGTGACTGGAGCCCAAAAAAGCATTTATAATATGAATGAAAGGATGTCAGCTGCCCTGCCACACACCAACCTCTCCTCTAAAAAAAGTTAAGCAAAAGAACTTGTTTATAGACCTCATAGATCAAAAACATGGAGCAGGCCCATGCGTAACGTCCCACAGAAAACACAGACAGGAGGAAAACATCCAGCCCAGCAGGTGGTGCTAGAGATATGGTATCCAACAGAGGACAGCAGCAGGCAAGAGACAGTCCAGAGCCCCTTCAATCCAAACCTCCAAAATCTAGACCAGACACAGTGTAGCCAGAGCCAGAATCACCAGCCTGGGTGGACACGGCCATGAAGAAGTGTTTTCCAGAGACGTGACAGGAAGAGGAAGCTGTAGGACTGAGCGGCCGCTGAGCTCGGAGGCTTTGCTCTCAGCTTGTTTCTCTTTGTTCACCATCTGCAGGTTGTTCCAGAAGAAGAAGAAGTGAAGGAGGGCGGCACAAAGGTGGATCTCTGAGACCATCTGTTTGTGTTGAAGATCCCAAATCTCTGATCGAATCTCCGTCCGTCACGGAGGAAAGCGACGTGTAGAAGACTCTTTCACTTCCTCTCTCCCTTCCAGCGAACCACTGAGCAGATTACTGAGCAAAAACAAAGGTGTTTGTCCTGAAACTGGTGCTTTGAGGGGGCGAGCACTGAAAGTCGTCCGTCTGAACTCTGTATTCCCTTTTTATGAGTTGTGTCCCAGCTGTGACTCAATCCTCTCTTGTTTGTTTTTTACAGTCACCCGTTCAAATCCATCGTGCTGTGGCACCTTGGCCATTCTGCCATAGATATCATTTGTACAGTGGTGTTTTTTGATTCAACTGGTGCTTGTGTCTCTTTATGAATGACCATTCATTTCTCTTTTTGTTGTTGTCAAACTCGCCCTGTTTTGGATAAACATGAAACCTTTTTTACCTTCTATATTGTAGCAAGAAAGGATTTTGTACCTTGTAGGTTTAGCAATAACACCCGTTTTCATTTTTCAACGCTAAATTCAGAATTCGACACGAACAATGAAAAAAGAGGTTTTGGAAAAAGAGAAACCGTCAAGCAACTGGATCTTATGCACTGTAAGGCAGCTTCCAAGGCCAAATCTCTCCTCTGTGCCATTTAAAGAGATTATAGATTCACAGGTGGCACCATGAACGTGCAATAACTTCGATTATTAGCAGACCTACAGTGAGATTTATCCAGAACATGTACACCGATCTCTCCTAACACTCTGACCACTGACGGTGAAGGTGATAACAACAGGATTGTATCTGGGACCAGCCAGGGTCTGTGCTGACCCCTGTCCACCACCGATGGCACCAACAACGGACACGTGAGCATCAGAACTGGACCACGGAGGAAGGAGTCTGCGTCTGATGGTGTGTTTTATCGCGTGGACGGTCGGGTGCGTCTCTTACCTGGGAACAGGTGACGCTGTGGGACGTGTTCTGCTGGGAAACCTTGGGTCAGTCCATGTGGGTGCCATTGTGGCCCGTACGTTCAGACCGCGTCACCCTCTGATGGCTGTTTGACGTGTTGACGTGGCTCCGAATCCCCCAGATCTCGGTCCCATGCGGCGTCTGTATATGAGCTGGACCGACCAGGCCGACCTGTGCATTTGACAGGATCTGCTGCTGCCATCTGGCATCGGATACCACAAAGCATTCAGGTTCTAGTGGAGTCCAGGTCTCGTCGGGTCCGGAGGAACCAGCAGAGTACGAGGCGGTGGTGATAATGTTGGGCCCGATCGGTGTAGCATTAACCTATTTTACCCACATCCTCCCCCCGACAAACAGAATGTCACCAGTTTCCATTTGAAGTGTGGTTGTGTTTACAGTAAATCAACATAGCTGCATTAGAATTATGTTAATTTGATCGTTTCTGAGATTTTACAGATTTATTGATCCTTCTTGATGTGATGTTTTCTTTCCCGGATGTGTAGATTATTATTTAAGATCTCTTTGTTGTTTAACAGCTGAAAAGTAGTTCACGTGCAGTTTAATTTTGACAATCACTGTAAAACGTCACGAGATTGAGTGGAATGTTCGATCTCCTTCTCTTCCTCTGTACCTGTAAGGGAAATCTGTCCTTACACCACGAGCTGACACATCTGTGCTTTCTTCTCCATCACCTCCATCTTTGGTGCTAAGCGCGTCCTGTGTTGTTGTTTTTTTTTTTATGTCTCTTTATTTGTTTAGTCTTGTTTTTCATCCCTTTGACTGTTTATTTCTTTCATCATCTCAAGCAAACATTAAACATAAAATCTATTTTCCAAGCAGAGACAAACCGGTTGTAAATGAAGCAGTTAATTTCTCTTGAAAATGCAGTTGTGGATGTATTGACACACCTCACACCCATAAGTCACTTAATGCCAAAACGTCTGTATCAGGTGACTTTAAATGTCCAGTGTTGGCGTCTTTCACTCACTCTTCACACAGAGCACGTCGGCGTGACAGATCCCTTTTTGTATCTTTAAATCACAGGTACTCTTTCTTAAATGACTGATGGTCCTGTACTTACCGTAAAGATGAAAAAAGACAGCAAACTGTTGATATGCAATTGTTATACATACTATATTTGTATAAATAAATCTATGTGCTTGTGTACAGTGAAGGCTTTGTCCTCGTGAAGTTATGCTTCTGTGTGCTCCATGTAACATACGTGTCCACTAGGGGCTGTGTTGCATTCAGAAAACTGCGTTTTACCTAACGATACGAACAAAATCATCTGAGGGCAGCGCTGAGAGAAGAAACGCCCTCTAACGTAAGAGCCTCCATCAGGACGGACTCGACCGCTAGCCAGGTGGCATCAGCTGTAGCTGCTGACGGTGGATTAAACGTTTTGGAGTTGTCCAGGATTCCAGACAGGAATTCAACGGCCTTTTCCTTGTGCCGCACAAAGAGCAGACTGCAAACTAATAAAGTGGCATCATTAAACCTCCAGCTCGTCTGACTAAACGTGAGAACCTGCTCCGCCTCTTCAGTTCTGCTCGGTGACAGATTTTGCCAGAAGGCAGGTCCGATTCTCCCAAGTTTCCTCAAATGTGAACAAATGTGTGATTTACTCCCGTGAACCTCAGAAGACACAACATCAGCTTGATCATGCAGACATAACAGCATCCCAGGAGGAGACTGCTGATGCTCACGCCTGCTGGTGAAACGCCTCCCTCTTGTGGTGTCGTGTGGTGCTGCAGCGATGACCCTGCTGAATGTATCTCCTACTACTTGCACTGTGTTTTGAGCAGAGGCAGTTATGACAAACTGGCCAATTTCCTTCAGTAAGTAATGTCTCTGTCACTGGCAGAGGAGAATCTGAGAAGAAAGCATCGCTGCTGTGGAAGATGCAGCACATGTCCATTCCTAGTCTCATGCTACAGCTGGCTTCATCCATAACAGTTGTTTGTTGTTACTGTGTCAAAAGTGTCTAAATACTAGTTAAACAACAGGAAGAGCTGTTGTTGTGGAATAGCTGACGGCAGAAGAATGAAGAATTCTAGCAATAAGATGAAAGCAGCTCTCAGTAAATATGAACTGTGATTATTTAACGAGAGCAAATCGCTGCTTCCTTGAAAAGCGCGAGGCCATTTGTCTGGTGGCGTGATCAGAGGTGATAGAGTGAACGCCCTCCCCCCACAGCGAGACGCTCAAACGTGACCATGTGCACAGGAGCAGTTTCTTGGATGGACTTAAAATGGATGAAACGCTGTGCGGCGGACTCCAACTGGAGCAGCGTTAGACGATGGGGGCATCATCTGACCTCTACCAGCCGCTGGCGTCCACCTCTTCACCTCCTTAGCTGCTCTCAGAATAACCTCAGCCACTGTTTTGTCTTTTGCCTAACGTTACAATAAAACAGCTCAAACTTTATACAAAACAGTAATACATTTAATGGCCACAGCAACAAATTACAACACTGCATAAATACTGTTTCAAGGTGGAATAATGCAACATTAAATGTCAATATTAAATATGTCTCAGTGGCTATGGTAGCATGTATAGAAATAATGGGCATCTACATACATATTTACAGACTCATGTACACAATGAAAGCTGCCACAGTAGCTCCGGTGCAGCTGGGTTTGGTGGCAGCGCTCCTTCACAGGACGTGGTAGACGGGCCTGGACCCGGGGCTCTCCGGCGTGCTGGGCTGTGAGTCGGCGCTGCCGGGGGAGAGGGTGGCCACGTCTCTCAGGGCGGCCGCCCCGCAGCTGGACTCCACCGAGGACAAGCGGTCCACGATGCTGGAGAGACACTGCAGGCTGGAGGCGCCGGCTGCTTTACTGTCCAAGCTCTCTGGAAAGAGGAGGAGAGATGCAGGTTTAAGCTAAACCACCCGAATGGGCTGCTGCTTTCAAAGTCACATCCGGCTGATGCTGCTGTCACGAGGGCCTCACCGTTCTTTGCATATGAATAGCTGCTGCTGTAGTTTGCATTCAGATGTTGCCACACCGGGCTGTTGCTGTCAGTCTGGAAGGAAAAGCAAGATAAAATTTAGCCTTGAACACTTGAAACACCAACCAGGTACAATGTGCTATGCTTGTAGATTCAGATGTGAAAGGGGAAAAACATCCAGTGCCCTTCTTGACACTCAGGACGGACTAATAAATCCTGAATTCCAGAGTTATGGGCTTCTTTATTTCACATGCACCTCAAAGCCAAAGTGGCAGCGTCCGCTCCCTTCCCCTGCCCGGCTCGGAGCGTGCCCAATCGATTGTACCAGTGGAAGCAACACCAGTTTGTGCAAGACGACACTTTCTCCTAGTAAATCTGCAGAAAATGCTGGCAGCGGTGCCGAACATGCAGTGCGATGGAATGCGGAGACGCAGCCGCTTGCTCCTGCCAGACTTCAGTGAGGTTTGGTTTATTAGAGCTATAACGAGTCGTGGTGGGAAAGCAATCACTGCATCCAGCATCACGCGTCCATCGGTGCCCTTCACCGTCAGACACGATGCGTATGAGACGGCAGGAGAAAAGCATTACGCAGCTGTGACACGCGTGGATGAGAACGATAATTGAGGTCCTGGGGCAAATTAACCTTTGACTGAAAGGTTTCTAAACTGGAAATCCAGGCTCTATTTTAATGAAACTCTCTCTCTCTGGGTGTTAATGAGAACTCCGGTCTGAGCAGAGGTCTTACCAAGCCGTCAGAGCAGCTGGACAGCGGGCTCCCCGGCTCGGAGCTGCTCTCTCCAGGAAGGCCGTAATAGTTCTCCACCTGCTCTCGTAGCAGCTCCTGCAGGCTCTCGATGTACTGGATGGCGTTGCGTAGGATCTCCACCTTGGGCAGGCGCTGGCTGGGATTGGCTGAGGTGCAGCGCCGCAAGGCCTCGAACGCGTGGTTGACCTTCTTCAGGCGCCGGCGCTCCCGCATGGTGGCAGCCCGCCTGCGGTCCACAAAGCTGGATTTGCGCTTGCAGGCCTTGCAGGCCCACTGGAGGCAGTGCCCCGGCTGGTGAGGGGCTCCGGGGACCCTGACGTGCTCGTCCTCCTCCTCCTCCATGCCGGGGCCAAACTCCAGGCTGTCTGGAGATGAGGCACACGCTCTGTCGTAGTAGACCTGGGATGGTGAAAAGACATCCATGGTTGTTGAAAAAATAAGTCCAAATGGACGGAGAGGAAGGAGGCTGAGGAGTGGGGTGAGAGAGGAGACCTCTGAGTGATGTGAGGGGTCTGTTGCCCCAGGCCCCCCTTATATGCCCCCAGGCCAGAGCCCAGGGCCCACATTGGCCAGATCTAATTACCATGGCCCATTGGCCCAGCCAGAAGGCAGGCTGGGGTTAGCGCCGCTCCCACCCTGCCCCATCCCAACTCGCTGCCTCTCACCCCCCAGTACCCTGCAGAGTTTCCCACATCTGCACTTACTGGTGTTTTCCCACTCATCACCACTCTTTGCTTCCAAGAAGCTTCCTCCAGCGAGGCCTCGATGAATACAGCGCTGGGGAATGTTTGAGGAGATGCTGTGCAGCTCCAGGCGCCACAGGGCCTGTTCAGATGCATCTGTGAGCAGCCTCGCAGAGGAAAATGAAAGCGACACTTTGCCATGAAGCCATAAATTATGAAGTTTGCCCAAACTGCGCGGAAGAAGAGGACGCCCACGTGTATGTAGGAGTATGTGGCTGATTTTTACGGTGGAGACAACAGCGTTGCAGATGCAGCCCAGCTGCAAAGGAAGGTGTAACATTTCAAACCCTTTGAATTCACATAGCAGCGACAAAGCGCCTCCAAACACCCCGAGCTCATCACTGGAGGTGCTGCGATGTTTGCCAAAGCTCATTAAAAACAGTAATGACACAGTTGACACCACTGTGCAACCCCCTGCCACACTGCTCAGCACCAAACCCCAACCACAGCAGATGGTCACTTTGTCCAAAATGTTTTAGTAAGTGCTGGTCTGAAGGTTCAGTTAAGACGCTGAACTCAAGCTTTGTCAACGTAGCTGATGAACAGCAGAGGAAATGCGCAGTTACATCTGCGCGTCTGCGGACTAAACCGTCTGAACTCGCAGAATTGATCGCTTTTCATTCTGCTCCGGGTAATTGTGTTGTTGACAGCTTCCGAGGATACAAGGCGGATATTTCTCACAATGTGTCAAAACGTTTGGCGCGGCTCCAGCTCTGGGAACCGCGCGCACCTAAGAAAACACCAGGACCCGCTGCCTGTGAATTGCCGTCGAAGTTTGGATTAGGCACAGCTGAGGAAGACATCGGCTCGCCCGTGCGTGTAGCTGCTGGGAACATCAAAGAGCAGGTTCGGGCTGCGACGATGAGAAAACCTGAGCAAGGCTGGACCAGCGCGGCGCGTTACTGAACCCACGGCACCGGCGGTGGCGCAGTGTGCGCGTAAAGGTCGCCGCTGTGATGGGTGCGCGTCTGGTCCCTGGGGAGCTCTCCCGGTTTGCTTTTTGTTGTTCTCGGGTCAGAGGCAGAGTTAAGTGAAGGGCAGGGGGTAATGTTTTATGTCCGCCTGCCTCACGTCTCAAAACCTTATTTCTTCTAAATCGCCTCATGCTTTGACGCAACCTGCTGTTTGTTTGGCGCAGCGCAGGCAATTTATTACCAACATCTCTGCGCAGTGGAACCAAACTGAAACCTCTGCTTCATTCTACCTTTATGTTTAACAGCACAAATGACTGTTAACACTGGAATTCTCTTCTGTGCATACTGAAAAGAAAACTGATATGTGGTTAATAAAACATGGCTGGATGTGGTTCAGAGTCCCCCCCCACTAAAATCCTAGATTTTACTTTCCCCACAAGAATTAGCAGGAAAAAAAGATTTGAGTGGCAACAGCATTTGTTTGGCAGGCAGCAGAGCGAGGTGCTTCTCCTCGCAGCGTCTGGAGAAGTAGGCCTCCAGCCTTAAAACCCGGCTAGCGCAGCTCGCCTTTCGTCAGCCGTAACTTTAAAACTCTGCCTTCGCTGCCAAATGAGAATTATACGGTGTCATCAGTAACACAGGAATCCCTGCAAAGCCAGAAACCTGGGCTCTCTCCTCTCATCAGAGGGTGGAGGGGAGAAAACATAAAAATACAGCAGCGAGGTTCAAAACACAGATGGACACAGCAAATAAAACTTGACAGCAGCAAACGCATAACGGTATGTCAACACGGACCTAAACACCGGTAACAACGTGCAATTATGAGCTGGAGAGCTGAGGGTGGAGACACGCTGCAATTAGACAGAGTGAGTGTGATAGACAGCGGGAGCCCATTAAAATCACATTACTGCTGGGAGCGATCGAGTTTCTGTCTGGATTCTACAGAAAACAGGATATTTGGTCAAAACATGTGGAAAGAAAAAGCCACAGAGCTTCCAGGTCCCCGAGGAAACAAGACCAAACAGCTGATTCCTTCTAATTGAGGGTTTTAGGGTGAGAAGAAATTCAAAAGCTTTGCATATTTAAATGATGTGGAAGACACAAGCGTCTTTGAACCTAGAGCAGCTTATTAAACCCTACGAACACCAACAAAGAAGAAAAGCATCCACGCAGCTCAGCCTGTTTTTCTGCGTTGATGCACAGCAGCTTTGTTTTGTGCTGGTTTGGTGTCGCTCTTCACGAGGTCTTTAGCTTCTCATAAACCTCAAACAGGCATGACGCGCGTGTCTGCAGGCCCGAGACGATGCCGCGTCCTGGAGGTCGGGCAGGAGAGTCCAGCACACCCAGCATCACCACCACACGTGCATGGCGAACAGGGCTCAGAGGACGCCCATACCACGAGCGTTGCGTGGCGCGTTTTAATAGCTCGCACCTAAAAGCCTTGACGATGAATTAAGCCCTAATGGCTTCATTATCCCGCTGGGTTTGCTGCCCAACTTTCCACGTCCCCAACACATGATGGAGGAGGCTGCGTCTGCAGGCGGCTCGAGTTACCGCTGTGGGATCAGGCTGCTTGGAACAAAGCGCAGCAGCCTGGCAGCAAACGCTTCCAGAGCAGTTTAGACAGATTTTATGGACGTCTGATATCCGTGAATGCTGTGGGAGCCGGTAGAGCCTGAGCCCGTTCCTCCAGTAAAACACATCCAGCCGTCTCAACCTGACTGCACCTTGATCTCAGACTAACGCTGAATAAAGAGGAGATGTTGGTTGACTGGACTGTAAAAGCAGCTTTTTATTTTCTTATGTACAAATATTTAAATAGAATCCGTTTGTCTTCGTTTAAATACAAAATAGATAAATCTAAGCACCACATTATTATAAAATATGTACAATTCGCTGCTCCTGCTCTACAGAGGAAGACAGAACAACACACAGTGGAAATCATTCAGGGATAAATAATGGAAATCTATTTCAGTAAAGAAGCTTCTCTGGTCAAGGTCTTAGCTAACGCTTCAGTGTTCGGAGACGTCCTCAGGGACATTGGTGATGCTGTCCACGATGGAGGACAGACGCAGGAGGCTGGAGGACGCCGAGGACTCGGCGCTTCCTGTGAAGAAACAGGAAAACCTTAACTCCAGCTGCTTCTTGGGCTTGTGTGTGTGGCGTCTGGCTGCTTTACCTTCTCGCTGGTTCATCCCGGCTGCGGAGGAATGGTCAGCAGAGCAGGGCCAGGACTCAGAGGACTCCTTCCAGAGGTGCTCCAGGCCGGCCACCTGATGGCAAACACACACAGATGGTCATGTTTACAGGTTCACGGACGTAAAGCGTCTTGCATTGACGCTGGATGTGTTTGTTTAACATCCCACTGGTAATAAACATATCACAGAGATGCTGGGATCAACATGTCATCAAGTCATTACAGGCTCCACGGGCACATAGAGGCATCATTAATCATCTGAATGTTCTCAGCAGCTTCGATTGAGACTCGCTGGGAGATTCTTAGAGAATATTACAGGAGAGTGTGAGTATTTATAGCTTACGCTGTGCTCCTTAAACTTTAAGTTGGAGCTCTTCTCCTGCTCGTCCAGCGTCTGCAGCAGTTCCTGTAGCCTCTCGATGTAGCTGATAGCGCTGCGTAAAATCTCCACCTTGGGCAGCCTCTGGTTGGGGTTGGGCACGGTCTTCCTCTTCAGCGCGTCGAAGGCCTCGTTGATCTTCTTGAGCCTCCTCCTCTCCCTGAGCGTGGCGGCCTTGCGTCTGTCCGTCGGGGCCGACTTTCGCTTGCAGATCTTACAGGCCCACATGAGGCACTGGCCGTCACAGTGCGCACGGAGAGCCGCGGGCGCGAGGACGTGCTCCTCCCCGCTGCTCTCCCCGCCGGTCTCCGACGGAGCCTGGTCCTGGCTCGGGGACAGCGGGCTGTACAGGGGAGACACCTCTGCCATGTCCAAGTGCTGCAGCGATCCATGATCCCCTTCCTCCAAATAACGCAAATCACCGAAGAGGTAAGAGTTGGTCTCGAAAAGGTCCATCATATTGCTGCGCCCCTCTCCCCGTTTAGACTGTGGCATTGAAATGGAGCAGCAGGGACACAAGTCACCAGGCTTAAATATAGAAAGTGTAACTCTACCCAACTCGTTGGCTGCCACACTGCGTCAAGCCGCTTTTTTCAATGGAGCTTTACCACCAGCTGACTTTGTGTAGGAAATAAATACATGAAGTCCTCCAGAAGTTCTGGTAGCGTCACCTCAGGTTTCATGACAGGTGCTCTACACGTGCATCCAGACAAAATGGCAGCAGAGGTTCCACTGCCAGAGAGCGAACGCTGTGTTAAAGGAGCAACCAGCAGCTTGATGAGTGGCCCAGCAATCGTTTATCAGGTCACCTCACTTCCCAGAATACTCTCCAGGTCAAGGAATTCAAGATTCTAAAGGGAGAAACCTCCACGATGGTCCAAGCAGAACCAGGCTCAGGGCGTTTGGCGTCTGCCTCGACCTGCACGTTTCATTTCAGCCTTGTTTACCTCGCATCCACTGAGCTTTCCTTTCATTCATTCATGTCTCTGACCGTTCATGTGCCTGTTTTAGCCGCTGGGAATGTTACGGCCTATTCTACCTATATAACAGCAACACAAATAGACTGGAATGTGTGAAAACAGCCTGAGAAACGCATAAATAGAAACTCAGATAGAAGCATTGGAAGAGGTGATATACGGCCTGTGGCATTTTTGCTGCAACCTGAAAGGTTCACGGTTGGAAAGTTCGCAGGCGGGAATGTGACAGATTCCTATTTTTGTACGTTGCGTCTTCATGACCTTGTGTTATGAAGTGAAACAGCTTGGACTCCGCCAGCAGCTGTGTTCACGTGGCTGTCGCTTTATTTGTTCATGGAAATATAACGTGTTCCTGCTCAGTGATGCTCAGCAGCATGTGGTAAATGAGATGAGGGAACGAGTACTTTTACTACTGCAAAGTCTTGTTGTGTTGTCAGTGTTGTTTTAACAGCAGTCTGAGATGCAGCGATGTGCAGTTCTGCAGGTGCACAACGCGACCTGCTGCTACGGCTTTAAAAAATAAAGCACATGGCAAGAAGGTGCCACCGCTGCCTCCTCCTTGTCTGATGGGGAAGACTTAGGAGCGTGAAGGAAAACCAAGATATATTCGCCTCATTGTTGTCAGCTGAACATGGCGCCCTGATCGTGAGTATTCCTTCCTCTGGGCCACTAAACATCCTGAGCCGGACAGTAAATTCCTGTCAGTGTCAAAAGGTTGGGGCTTCAGCTGTCAGGAGGAATCATGGGATAGCCTGGGTAGAAACCCAAACTGGAGGACCCGGCCTCTCAGGGAGGGGGAGAGTAAATCGGCCTGGAATTCAAAGCAGGCTGGGAGACAACAGCTCTGTGTCTAAATACTGACTGTGACTCTGTCAAGCACGGTCGACTCACACCGAGCCCAGACTCTGCTCTCTATCTCACCTGGACTGAAGGTTCCTCTGAACGTTGTAGCTGCCGTCAGTTGGAGGATCCTGATGTCGCTGACAGTGAACGCCTCTCCTCCCCCTCAGACACCTCCCCTGTCTTAGCTGGACACACTGTGTGCAACCCAGCTCCACTTGAATATGAATCAGCCAATCAGGGGTTAAGCAGCCTGGTCATGGGCCTGATGACAACGCCTCACCTGAGGTCACAACCTTTGACCTTCAGGGTCTCTGGCTGCAAAGAGAGGCCAGTGAATGAGTGGAAATGAGAGTTTGCATCTCAATAAAGGTGCAGACGGGAGCAGCAGCGAGCACAGATTCCTTCTGTCTGTTACTCTGCTACTACCAGCCACAACTAATGCAAGAATTACACGACGGGACATTTCCAGTAAGTTACTGCGGTTCATGTGAGCGTTGACGGCTGAGTATCCACTTCTGCAGGAAATAGGAAAGTGTTGCTGCAGCTCAGTTATCATGAAACAAATGCATCAAGTCTTGAATTCGTGATCCGGAGGAGCTTCAGTCAGAGCTAAAGCCCTGCACAAACAACGGCTCCTCTCCTCGAGCCAGGCCTACTGTGAGACAGTTGAGCCCTGCCGTTGGCACGATAGCATCTCCCACTAAAAACACGGCTAATCTTTTTGGCCTGGTTCCCTCGAAACCGCTCAGACCAGAACCAACAGTGGTCAGACATCACAGAGAGAGAGGAGCCGCCTCTGGAGCTGAGCTAACAGACGGCTCCTCTCACTTGTGCCCTTAACTGAGCTTTAGCCGGGGGCTCGGGTTTCAAAGGCGATAGTGGGAGGGGACCGCTGATGGCATCTGCCTTCCCTCTGGTGGACCACGCACGGATTCAGTTCAAAGGCCGAGCGGCTGAAATGCATCAATTAGCGAGGGAGAGAGCTCGCTGCCAGCCAGCTCTTTGTGACCTCAGAGCATTACATTATGAGGGATGATGAGATGCCGCACACTGGTCATGCAATGCCAACAGCTCCTCTGTGGACTGGCCCTGCAAACGGATGCGTTCACTGTCGCAGCTGCTCACATTGTTTCTCTGCCTTTGTTTCAGCTCCGCCACAAACGGTGAGAATCACCGGCAGCGGCTCGACCTGACTGCCGATTTAGTTCTGAGTGGTCCGATGATCCCTCCTGATTGATTCTGTCCTCATCCAGGAGAGTGATGAGGTGAATGTCTTTGGTGCCTATCAGCCCAGACACAGCCGTGGAGACTTAGCGGGGGCGCTGGCCTTGACCCGCTGCAGATGATAGGAGGCCTCTCGTCTGGCCGGTGAGGTGAGACGTTGACCCCGCTGCCCTCTGTCTGTCCCTGTGTGTTTCACTCCAGCTCTTATTCACACAAGTAGTTTTTTACAAGAGGTGCTTCTAAAAAGTGACTGATCACAAAAAGTCTGAATCCAAATCAAAGAAAGAGTTTGTTGTTTAGCTTTGATGCTGGCTGTAAACGATACGGTGGAACATCGCTATCATTGACATCACAGCACCTCTGGGAGTCACGGATGCAGCCGGCGATAACACAGACTGAATCCAATCATCTGCAAGTGTGACTGTAGCCATGGCAACCCAGGGTGACGATGATCCGCCGATATTAGTTCCTCACGATGCATCTGAGCCTAGAACAAAGCGTGTTTTGTTACAATGAAAATCAGACTGTGGAATAACAGGACAGGAGGGAGCTAACGTGACCGGCTCCAGGAGAAGCTAATGGGATATTGATGAATGTCTGTGTTGATGAGTGAGATGGGGGGTTGTGGAAACAACACAGAGCAAAGGATTCTGGGTAGATGCAGTAGTTGAAGTGTCCAGAGATACTGAGCTGCAGACTGTTGATCCATCTTCGGGAATGATATCGTAATAAGAATCTTTGTTCGCTGTGTAAATAGCCCAAACGTCGCGTCCTCCTGGTGACATCTCTCTGCAATATTTATGATGTTATGACGTGGCTGAAAGCAATAAAATGAAAAGTGATTTACAATTGATCCCTACAATGCTGACAAATGGCTTTAAAGCCGGGCCCGTTCATACGTGTGTGGCCCACAAAGTGTAAGAGAATCCTGAGATTCCCACTTTTGACACTAACGTGAATTATTCTCAACAGGTTGCTCTCCACACCCAGGACCCTCAGGACTAGCGTTACTGCCCAAACACAGCACAGAGTCCCTGAGCGTTTATTATGCATGTGTGTGTGAGACGTTGCTGTCAGACTGCAGATCTGGCAAAAGCCAACAAACAAACAAACAAACAAGCAGGAGTGTGAGACTGAACTGGTCCGTGTGATGTCACACACCGAGCCCAGAGCCAAGCACTTCTCCGCTCCGAAGCTCATCACCACCTGTTTGATACTATAAAACATCTAGTGTTACTGTTGTGGAAGTTATTAAAGGTCCAGTTTCACGGCGTGTGTGTAATAATGTGCAGGTGCATGCAGGGAAATGGAAGGAGGCGTTTAATGAGTCGCTGTTCTTGCTGAAGCTAACAGGGAACATAATGAGTTTTAATCTGCTGCAGAAATGAAACGTCCCAGCGACATAAAGGTCAGAGTCGTCCCGCTCTGCTCACAGAGACACAGAATATCTCTTTACAGAGAAAGTCCCTGGCTGCTTACGCTTAATGACTTAATCCGAGTTCAGTCTCAGCGGCCCCGGCTCAGTGTAATCCTCACTGTGAGATGGAGCCCAGAGCTGACCTCACTGTTTGGTTTCTCAGGGTCTCCGGGGGCCCGGGGAGGTTTTGGAGCTGGTCCTTACAGGAGAGCGGCCCGAAACGCTGACATGCAGGCTGGGGTCTGTGGGGAGCGCTGGACCCGGCTCCTGTTACCACCAGGTTAGTCACGCTCTGCCAGATTTATGTGTGGAACAGTAGTGAGGGCTTGGGTTGCACGTTACCACCGAAGTCCTGCGATATGACGCCGCACTAGACCAGTGAAGCATCATGTTTTAGTAGATTATCAGTGTTTTGTTTATGCCATCCTGTCCCTGAACGCCTCATTCAAGGAAAAGGAGATGTGTCCTGTAGTTGAACTGTAGTGTTTGAATTGTGTGTGAGACAGACACAATACTTTGAACGGATGTTTCTGCACGTCACTGGCAGCAGAACCACAGTTTGCTATGAACCGGTGCAAACGGCTTTGGCACAAAACACGAATAGCTCAGTAGCCAAACACCAGGGAGCCCTTCATCACATTTCTCAGTCAGGACAGGTTTCTCTGCACCAGCCAACGCATCTTCACGTGGAGACCACACAGACAGATGGGCCGAGTGGTGGTCGTTGTTAAAGCGGGACATTTGGACGATGCGCTGGTTAAAGGGTTGTTTCACACTGTTTAGCGTTGATGGGGCGGGCTCGTGGTCTGGATGGAGCCAGACTGGACCACCTCTCAGGTGGCTGACCCTGGGTGCTCGGGGCAGCGTGACAGGTGGAACGGACCTCCCATACTTAACAATAGACCTCCAGCAGAGAATACTGGTGTCTCCTGGTGGATTCAGTGCATTTGACAGCAGACCTTCAAATATTTCCTCATTCTTGTTAAATGGAGACATTTCAGAGGATGATTTCCAAGATGAAAACATATTTTTTAGGCACTAAGCTCATTGTTGTTTTCTTCCACTTTCGCATTTTCTGTGTAGGAGGCCTTTCACACACTCACCCCTACACGGATGCAGACAAACAAACAGGCAGCGTAAACAACGCTCAGCCCGCCTCGTGTTTTATCTGCTCACCACCCACAGCTTGTGCCAGTGGGGAGTTCATCTGTGAGCCACCGTAGCCAAGCCCATCGCGGTGCACGGCTCCAGCCCATCAGGCCTGACTCCCCCTCTGGCTCCCAGTCAAACAATCAAAACACCAACGTGTAACTTTAAACTGCTGTTGGGCATCGTTTCAGCTTCCCAGCAGCCTGGTTCCGCTGCCAGCTGAAAACCAAGCCAGTTTAGTCTGCATGTTGGGACGCTCGGAGCATTTCAGACGTTGTTTTAAAAGAGCAGCACCGCTGTTTGAAAGCCTCACGCTCATTTGGACATTCTTTGTGAGTGAGAAGTTCCCCAGGGACCGATGTTTGAGTTTTGAGTCATTTCTTCACGCCTCTCGAATAGAAAGAAGACAGTCGGTGCTGATGGTGAACAATGGGAGGGAATGGAGTCATACTGCATCAGTGGTTCCCCCTTTCTCCCTCTCCCCTCCTTTAGCACTTAGACACGCCGATGTCCACGACTGACCTGCGTGACCCTCTTGAAGGAACACACATCTTTACTCTGCAGAGTGGGAGGCTATTAACACTCTGGATTCATCACTGTGTCAAAGCGACTCTTCAGCAGCTCCCTCCTCACAGCTCTGGATGAAAGCCGACATCAGGAGTTGCTGGTTGTGTTTGTCGGACATGTGTTGCTTGATTCCCTCTCCCCGTGTGGTCCCTGCTGGCCTGCTCTCACAAACGGCTCTCTGAGCAACCGGGAGGAAGGGCGTCCACCGAGCAGCGGGCTCAGGCCTCACTGGGACCACCACAAATAATTACGTTTACAAAACGTTCGCTGAAGTGTGCGTGCGCTTAGCAAAGGTGGATCACTTTTTAGGAGGAAGGGGAAGTTCATATACTACATTTAGGGGGAGGAGGAGATCTGGCACTGTGGCTAAAACGGGAGGAGCTCCAGGACAAACCTGGTAAACACAGAGGGGTCGACCGAGGTTCAGAGCCAGGAAACGCACCTTCTGCTGCTGCATGTTACAAACATATATGCACCTTAGTGGCGGGTGAGACACCAGGCAGAACGGTGGAATTTCAAAACCCATTCCCCTGCAGCGTGTGCACCGATGATTTGCACCCGTGCAGGCACAGCTTTATATCACCTCCAAGAAGACTTCACTTCACTGTGCCCCCCGGAGTTAAAGTTACGTGATGAATGGCAGTGTGATCAGCTCGACTTTCCAAAGCAGCGAGACACTGCTGGAGGAAGAACCGCTTCAGGCAGGTCAAAGGCAAATCCAAATGAAGACGACGAGGATGTGGAGTCCAGCAACACGGAACAACACTTAAGTGACCTTAACAACGCAATCATCAAGAATATGAAGAGGCGCAAGGGGGGTTCTGGGTCGGGTTGGGGTTAGAGGGGATCAGGGTGTCACTGGGCCATTGAGCCTTCATTGAGCGCTTGATGGATGCTCTGTAACCAATGAAGATAGCGTGTCCCCATCACCAGAGCGAGCACACAATCTCCTCAGCAGATTAACTCGCACTGATTTATAGAGATTTACCTCAGGAAAGAAAACAGCTGGCAAGAGGACAAATACCAGAGCTGGCAAGGCATAAATTCAAGGAAGGAGAAAAGCCGGCGCATTTGTTAAAAAGATGATCCTTGTCGCCATGAAGAAGATGCAGGATAGAGTTACGGTCGAGATGCGACAGGAAAACAGGACAGAGAGACAGAAAACCAAGAACGACCTGAACCCTGGCTGTTATTACTCACAGTAGCTTCTTCTTTTTGTTGGATGTATGATGGCTTCCAGCTACTTTATCCTTCACACTCACCTAACGAACGTTAATGAACAAGCTGCAGTTGGGTGATTTAAACATAAATAATATAAAATAAATCATTTATTCGCCATAAGCTCGTGTAGGTGTGTAAATGCTCATTATCTTTTCAGTTCTGTTTATTTTAAATTAGTTTTCTGGTTCCATGTTGGCATAAAAGCACATTTAATGTAACAGTCTATCTCCATAATTATCAGTAATTTACCCAACGGCGATAAATAGGATGAAGCAGTAACTCGTGGACATTTCTGAGGGGATCCGTGTGTTTTCTGGCTTCAGCTAAAGCTTCGGCCTGCAGTGTGAGGAGCTCCTCTGGTGTCCCCTCCCGTCCTGCGCCGTCCTCTCCACTTCCAGCTTTTAACACCGCTCTGTTAAAGTGAAATATCAGATGTGGTTCAGCACCAACATTAACGCAGCTCCCATGACATCAGCTCCGTGTTTTGGCCAAGAACACTGAATGTTTGGCACAAAAGCGTCCGCTGCAGCGCCCAAGCCAGCATCTTAACTCTCGGTTGTATTGTTTGAATGTCTGGCTGATCCTGTCCAGGTAATGATCAGCGCTGGCAGCATTGGCTGCGTCCTTAATTAATTCTAAATACAATATGTCCAATAATCCGCCCTCCATGTTACACGTGTCATCATGGTCTGAAACTCTGCTGGAGACGATCTGAGGAACTGAGTTCAGCGTCTGACCTGCATCTCCCTGTATCAGACGCAGCTGCAGTTGCGTTCAGGTGCCTCTCTGGGCCTCGTGTGTAACAACGTTACACGGCTGCTGCTCAACAGATGTGCACCTCTCTCCTCCCGACTCACACACACGTAGCAGCACATACAGATGTGCACTGAGAGAAGGGCTGCAGCCTCCCTCGCCTCCTCCCCCTCTGAACATCCTTCCACACCTTGTTGATGGGACCGGAACTTTTCCTGTGTTTCGCCGCGGTGGGCCCTGCTTGACTCATGGGGCTGAATGAGAGGGGTCACGACCCGTGCTACGAACTGCTTCCTGTTTCTGATGAAGGGGTCTTCATAGGCCTGCGATGATCACAGGAGAGAGGCTGACGGGCAGCCGGAGCTGGATTCGAGGTGATGCTGCCCCGGTGGAAAGTGTCGATCAGCGAGGATTAGCTGCAGCGGGAGGCAGTGAAAGGCTAATATTTACTGCTACGATGAGGAAACCTGTTGCCTGGTCTCTTCTCTGCTTTAATCACACGTTAATCTCGACGCTGGGGAGCTGTCATGGCTGTGGACAGACTCGTCTTTACGTCCGTGTTGTTGGATGCACAACACCACCACCAGCTGTCGCCCTGCAGTAAATATAGGTTTGAGCATGTTTATCCAAACCAACCGGAGGGTAAACGTGTTGACATTGTTCCTGGAAGGTGAATGGCCATAAATCATAGTTTATTACTAGTTCAATTCAATTCAATTCAACTCTATTTATATTACTAGTGGCATCATTCTCAACATGTTCCACTTAACTGAACTATGCTGAAATGCTCAGCGCCTTTAGGTTGATCTTCTACCCAGCGGTTTTCTTCTGACCTCCTTGTGCCCCACTGGCAACTGTCCTGTGCTGATTTAGGATTATTTTTAAATCAGGAGCTGTCAGGGTTTGACGGGACGAGGATGGGGTGTCCCTGGAGGCCTTGTAAATCTGGACAGTTTACTGCAGAGAGGGGGAGGCTCGTCCAGGCCCGGTGTAATCCCAGCACTTCCTCTCCTTCGCTCCGCTGGCCGGGCTCACGCCGTAATGCATTTACTGTAACTAACAGCCGCTGTTTCCCGATTGTCACGCTCCCATCACTTTCTGCTGGAATGTGTGTGTGTGTGTGCAGCGGTAGGAGAGGGAAGCTGTGGAAATACAGGAAGAAAAAGAGGCGCAGACTGTTAGGAGAGGGTCTGGAATAGCAGTTAATAGTAACACCACCTCCTCCTCCCAGCCAGGCGGGGTGCTGCAGCCTGGGCCCCTGCCTCCGTCACGCTTGGCCCTCGCTCTGGAAACAAGAACACATGGGTGTCAGGTCCTCCCGCGCTGGCAGCGTCCAGCCTCTTTCAACAGCTCTAGCGCCGTTTAATTAGCCATGTCCCCCTCATCTGCACATGTGGGGGCTTGTCAGGCCCAAACACACACACACTCAGCACAGGGTGGCGCGCTAAGTGCGTTGTGGCAGCAGCCAGAGGCCAATCGATTCGTGCTCTCCTCTCTCTGCAACATTCTTCACCTCACTCCCTGACAGGTCCCTGTCAACCAGCTCATGTGCACAACGCTCGGTCTTCAGTGGGAAGGTGATGACGGCATCACCAATAAAACTCACCTGCTCCGTGTTTTAGCACTTTACTGAAGCTTGGATGATAAAACTGATGCGCGAATCACTACAGGTCACTGTGGTCATCTTCTCATCATCACCATCGTCTGCATCCCACCAGGACTACGAAGCATTATGCTGCACTATTCATCCGTTGAGTCCTGTGTTATCAGCTGAAATCTGACTCTGAGCGTTAAATCCCAGCCTGTGCCTGGCAGGACTTCCGCTAACTGCTGATGGAGCTTCAGATCTATCAGAGCCTCACATTCAGACACAAAGGCCTGACCCCTAGAATAAAACAAGACATAAACCCACTTTCAAAATTAAACTCAGGAGATTAGCATCAGATCGCATACACTCTCACTTCTTCAGATTCCTCCTGAGAGATGACCTCTGCTCCTTGATTGGGTCTGTTTACAGAGTGTAAACAGTGTAAACTTTTAAAATCTGTAACTCAACCAATGTCCTCCTGGCGATACCTCAGAAGTCAAGGACTGACTGCACAGGCAAGTTCACCCTGACGCCTGCAGAGACGAGCCTAAAAGAAACAACAATAGACTTGGCAGCGCTGAAAAATAACCCCTTTACTTCAAAGCTGTAAGGAATCTCACCTAAGAGCCATGTGAACGCCAGTAATCTGCTCACCCCTGCTGCGCACGAGGTGCATGAACTGTGTGTTTTCACTGAGCAGGACCCTGGACCTGGCCGGGCTGACCCCTGTGGAAGGGGATCGTCCTCTGCAGGTTGTCGCAGGGTATCAGAGCACCGCGGCCAGAGCTGCGGGCTAAAGGTTGGAGGGTGTGTGAGGTAGCCTATGACCTCCCGATTTGGCTCGGGTGTAACAGCCCAGCTCTCAGGGGGAAACCCCTGCATGACCCGGCTCAGCCTGCGTGGAGGTCATGTCCAGAGCCAGCGCGTCACCGCCAAGATGGAACGGGAGACAGGGTTTGAATTGGAGAGAGGCTCTGCGCTGCAAGCGCACTGGGCTGATTCCGCTTTAGTTCAGGTCTGGGAATGATTCGGCGCTGGCCACGGACAGTGTGACTAACGGAGCGGGCAGTAACGGAGTCCGCTTCTGGCTGCTTTAAGACCAAAAAGGCTGAGAGCAGAGCCAGCGAGGCCTCGTCGTGCAGAGTGAAACAGATGAGATGAATCCATCAGCAGCTCAAGCCCTCGACGGTAACTGAGGGGACTTTAAGGGAACGGGCGGGGTGAGACTAAGTGGAGCGTGGGATTGTGGAATAAACAGCAAAGACCTGACTATATAGTTGTCATCAGCGCTCGGGCCCAGACCTCTGACATGTTTATGTCTTACAGTCGGGAGGCTGCTCACTCGTGATCACAGCCTTTTCTCAGAGAAGAGAACATACAAGCGCTGTTCTTAAGGAAGTAGTAAAAGGACAGCCCTGAGGACAGTTAACTGAGAGGAAAGACTCCTGCAGCTGATTTTAATCTGACTGTTCTAAAAGCACCAACAGTCTTGACTGGACCAGAGTCTACTGCTCAGCAGCTTTGCTTCTCAGCGTCACTCTGAGCCCAAACAGCAGCGCGTCGCTTGGCTGGGCTGCGTTTCCTCCTCAGTGAGGTCAGCATTTGTTGCATCTTGCTACTGGCCTGCTGGCACCTTCAACCAATTGTTGTTTACTCATTCGGGGCAATGAGGCTCAACCAGGAGAATCAGGGAGGAGGAAGAGGATTAGTTGTGTGTTAATGGGAGGCCGATAGGGTGGATGAACCTACCGCCGATTTTATTCTTCACATGCTTCATTCGTGTGCTAATTGCAGAGTGTGTGTGTGTGTGTGTGTGTGTGTGTGTGTGTGTGAAGGTGTCGCGGGGAGAGGTGGGGGCTGCGAAGTGCAAGTGATGACACAACGCATCCTGCTCCAGCGCCTCAGTGTTTGCGTGATTTGCAGACCTAGAGAGGCAGAGGTGTTAACAGAGGAAGGGCAGGTGCTAGGTTCAGACTGTGTGTGCACTCAGCTGTAAAGGAATAAAGTCTGCACCATCACTGACTGATGTAAACTCAAAACAACTAGATGATGTGTCAAGGACAAATAATTCAGGAGGCTTTTGACTCTGTGCTGAATTTATTTATCACTGCATCTTGTTGGTTAGAAAAATAGTGGCTGAATTAAATGAAATGTGTATTTTAGGGGCTTTTATTCCTCTGACAGTTTTGAAATGATTGGTTGGTTTGCTGTGTTTCTCCTGTGGGAGTTTAGCCTTCCCTCTCCAGCTTACCCAAGGCCTGACACATAGATTTCAGAAAACACAAGCATAGACCAGTTTCACCGTCACAGGCATCACTGAGTCTTTGCTCCCTGCGCCTCTGATCCCAGCAGCTTTGTGCATCATCCACATTAGTTTCATCTCTCCTGTCAGAGCTTGCTGCAGAAAAACAGACATTTTCACAGGCGCTGAATGTCGCAGTGTAGCATCAGGGCCTTTGGAGATCAGGCGGTAGGCAGAGGCAGAAGATAAACAGTAGTAAACAACAGAAGCAGCAGGGAGTGGGCTGTCCTGCTGTGTTGATTATTGGAGGGCTGTAAACAGACCTGATCGCCCCCGGGAGCTCACAGAGCGGGAACGGCCGCCGCTGGCCGCCTACAGAGAGGCCAACAAACATCTGGGCCTCAGATCTTGGCTCACCACGCTCCTGTTGTGGTGGTGGAGCAGGACATGATGGAGGGATGCAGCACTTTTTAAGAATGAGAGCATGGAGATGATCATAAAGCAGGCGAAAGTGTCGATGCATGTGCTTATCAGGCCAGCCAGAAAAATGAAATAGTGGGGGGACAGGGCTTCATTACGCACTAATCAGCAGCAGGACGCCCAGCCTGGCAACACAAGCTGGTTTCAGTGACCATATTAACACAACAGGGTCTCTCAGCACCAAATGTATAAGAATAAATTTAGCTTCAGGAATGTAAAGCAGTTCATTTTTTACTTAAATATTACACAACAAAAATATAGTTTAGTCTCACGACAGCAGGTCAGAGGAACATGTTTATAATGGCCGCTGGTGGCACAACCTTAGTATTCTTTATTCTACGCTGTCCTGGGGCGCCCCCTGCCAGCAGAGTGTGGGGAGCAGGAGAAATCAGTACACTATTATTTTGTAACGCCACATAACAGGTCACAGTAGGAAAACCCCATGAGCAAATCATAAAAATAAAGATGTCAGAGTGGTTTCAGGCACTAAGGAAGTGTCAGGTAATTAACTGTTGGGCGATGCTGAGCTTCATCTTGACTCCTTTTCAGTTTTTAACTATATTTGAATGCAGCTGAAACTCAGTGATCGTCTGTACATGAACATGTTGTACATTTTAGTCTTGTTCCTTATAGTCAGTACTGAGAAGGATCATCTCAGAGCACAACAATGAGTAAAGCCAACGTTACAACACAGAAGCTCAAGCTCACTTCTATTCAAAAGAATACGAGCTGGATCTACTGGACCATGAAAGACTGGATCAGCCAAACTCAAAGTGTACAAATCTTATACAGCTGCAAGATCGTTAAAGCTAAAAGCTTGTATGGAAGTAAAAAGACAAACGCGAGTGTTGTTCCTCCAATTTATTATGAAAATGTACAGAGCAATTAACGGTAGGACTTCTGGTAGCGGGCACGAGCTCCAGGTCCACCGAACTTCTTGGACTCGCAGCGACGTGGATCGGCAACCAGCAGGGTCCTGTCGTACTGGATCAGGATGTCCTTGATCTCCTTCTTGGAGGCTTCATCAACATCTGCAGAAAAAAAAAGAAGAAAAAAAATTGGTTAACTATATTAACTAGCAAGTGCTTTACTTCACCAAAAGATTATTTAGCGCTTCTACAAACACTTGAAACATAACATTTCAGGCTGAGGTAGACAGACTCCCTAAACTCCATGTAATCCATCTATTAGACATCACAGGAGATTTACAGATGCTTAACCTTAATGAGATTGTTTTGTGAGAAATATGTTTTACGCCTAATACTTACACTTCTGGTAGTATGCAACTAGGGCTTTGGAGATGGCCTGACGGATGGCTGGAAGACAAAATTAAAGCCTCATCACTTGAGCAATTCTTTATTTAAAACGCATACAACTGACACAGGGCCGACCGCTGTACCTACCGTAGACCTGTGCGACGTGTCCACCACCCTTCACCCGGACTCTGATGTCGACTCCAGCGAAACGCTCCTTGCCCAGCAGCAACACCGGCTCCAACAGCTGGAAGGAAACGTTCAGACAGACTGTTTTTACCCTCTGAGCCCAAGGGAAGGGCAGTACCCCACGAAGTAGTAAGCATGGGCGTCATAATCGCTGCTGCCTCTTCCCCTACCCTACTCGTGGCGCTCACCTTGTACTGGAGGGTCGCAGGCTCCACCATCTCCAGGGGTCTGCCGTTCACCTTGATCAGCCCATTCCCCCTCTTGCAGTGGGCAACTGCTGTGGCGGTTTTCTATGGGCAGAAACAGGTAAATGGTGATGTGCCCACTACGTGAAACCAGTCACAGTAGTACACAACCAGCAATGTGTCGTTTGATGGCTGGACGCTTTGCTGGGAAATACAGACTTTACATTTGTGTGGTCGCATTATTAAAAGTAACAGACGTTAAACTAATGCTAATGTTAGCAGCCAGGCTAACGAATCAGTGGCTCGCCCGGACAGTACGTTGATGTACAACAACCGGGCCACACAAGACGTCTGGGTGCATCAGAGTCACGTTAAACACATGGAACGTTTGTTACGTGTTTATCAGCGTAAAATATCACACGCCACCACTGGGTGCTAGCTGCTTTAGCTAACGTGCTAGCAAGACCGGTAGCCAGCACCACATGTGGAGCAAATTCCAAATTCTTACTTACTTTACGTCCAAACACCTGGACAGACTGCAGAGGACCTTTAGCTGGCATGTTTCTGGAACACACGGGAGACAAGAGCTACATCAGAAACCACCGGATAAACATTATTTACGATAGTTTCATGGATCGGGCTAAAGAACGTACCGTCTTCAGCTAGGATGCCGTACGGAGAGACCGACGGGGTTTCACACGCCGATCATCAGGGGCTGGTGTACGACACTTCAGGCGCGCTTTGCGACAGGCTTTGCGACAGTTGCTCTCGCTCTACCTCCATTTTACACTTTGCTTCCATAAATCCGCCAGCTGTTGATAGAACGTGGTTTTATACTGATTATGATCCCTGGAAATCTTTCGTGACGTTTACAAACACGTTGATCGTTTACACCGGCTTCTAACAGAGCATTTGAAAAGTGTCAACAAACCTCATCCCAGAATAAAAATGGATCGAACGGTTAAACGGTTGCTACCTGCTACTTAAACGGTATGTGAAGCTAAATTGCACAAAGAGTGAATGTTGTGGAAACTCCGCACATGTGGAAAACACAAGTGACCGAGTTTCCTCAGTGGAGGAAAAGTAGATAAGTAGGCTAAACAATGAAACCAGAAGAAGCTGCAGCCCTGAAAATAAGCTACAGTAAGAAACATGTTTCCTTTACTCGGCTCCTCATATAGTGTCTGATATGCTGCAGCCAGTTTAGAAACTGTTGGTAATGGTTGGTTACTATGAGAACATTTCAAGTTGACCTCTGGCCAACGGCACCATCTAGTGTAAAAAACAAGTAGCACATTACGCGTGACGTCATTGTCATCGCAGCTGGGGCTTCTGTCCGTCATCAAGCAGAAACCGCCTGCGTTAAAGCGCTGCACGCAGACTCCGTGTGGAGCGTGGTTTCATCAGGCTGGGTCTAACTGGGTCTAACTGGGTCACGTGGATCCGCGCCGCTCGGGCCGACGAGTTAAGGGTCAGGTTCTGGGAAAGGGACACGACATGGGAAAGAGGAAGTGGGTAATATCAAACTGTGGCCCTGCACAAGAGACGGTCTTTGATCTAACCACAGAGCTGGACAGTGCTGATGTGACCAAACTAAGAGCCTGCAGTCTGTGGGAGGAAGCTGGCGTCAACGCTGCTTTCACATGATTCAGAATGGAGCTGCAGTTGACAAAAACAAACGCAACCTTTGTGACGATTGACTCCATTGAATAGATGCGATGGTGGAAATTTGCAACAGGCGCCGTCTTTAGAGCCGCGCTCACGCATCAAAGCTCAGCCTTACCCTTAAAGGAGGGAACCAGCGGGGCCATTCCCGGGTCAGAGCAGGACTGAAGATAGATGGAGCCTTGGGAATCTGTATACAGTGACGTGAGTCATGTGTGCAGCACAGTGCCTACCTATGCATGACATTTACTGCAGCGAGAGCGGTGTTTATAGTGTCAGGCCCGGGCGAACAGGCACCTGGCTTCTTTTATTGTCAGAGACGACGCATACCGTCCTCAGGGCCGCCTGCTGACGAGTTTAAGAACCAGTCAGGCTGTTTCCAGTCAGCGCTGCCTGTGTCAGAAGGTTGTAATGTCAGCGTTAGTGGTCTGAGGAATCATCAGGCGTTATCTCCGTGCACAACTATGGCCACAGATTTGACTTTGTATTTTTGAAGTGGCTTTAATTCTCTAATTCACTTCCTGGGCCACTTGGGGGCAGCAGAAAACGCTGTGAACACAAATAAGCACAGTTGCTGTGACAGTGGTTTCAGCAAAGCATTTATCCTGAGAAGAACAGAGGCTGGAAACCAGGTTAGAGACTGAGGCAGTGAACTTCAGGGACCGAAAAAGCTGAACGGGATGTTAAAAGACGCAGGCGAACTGCAGCGGCAGGTGGGAGTGCTCTGCTGGACGGTCACTACTGTTAGGATGACTTCCTTCAAGTAAATTGGGAGCAGACTCACGAGGAAAGGTCTGAGTTGATTGAATGAAGACATGCAGTCGCTGTTTGGACATCTCGCCTAATGCTCTTGCTACGACAAATGGAGCCTGCTCCTCTCAAGTGTCCTGATATGAAAGAGCCGAGCAGAGCCCGGTGTTCTTCTCTACAGTGTCCCTCGTTATTCTTCTTCCCCTGTGAGTTTTGCCTGACAAGTCTGAGGAGTTTATTAGCCAAGAGATAAGTGCATGAGGTCGTTATGGACTCAAGGCGCCAACATCTACACCAGAGCCACAGAGGAAGCCCTGTGTGGGGACCCCAGGCCGGAGGACAGTCTTCAGGTAACACAAGTCTAAAGCATACAGCCCTTCCTGTGCTGCACGCCGTCAAATTCATCTAACAATGTCCAGGCCTCTCAGGGATCTGGAGGTGCACGTTGTCAGGATACAGCTTTGGTTGAGACACACTTTGGTTCAGTGCATTCACAGAAGATCCTTAAGCCGTGCATTTTAACGAGGCGGCCTATTAGCTACGGCTACGAGTAGGAGGGGAGTCTGTCTTCATCCCCTGAAAGAGCTGGCAATAAATAAAGAGCACGCCATATATGTACAGCTCGTCTCCACGGCCTTATGGAAACACATCACCTGGAGGTGCGACCCCTCGACCTCGTCTTGTCACAGCACCCTGAGCACGCTCTCAGATTTACAGGGAGGAGACGCTGTTCCTGGCCGACCACGGACTCTCATTTGACCATAATAGGCGTCGGAGCCGTTGAAAAAGTGTTGCTGGTAATTGAGGTTTCCCTGAGTGGCGGGAGAAGATCCGCTAAACCGGGCAGGCGGAGAGGCCGGCAGGGGTGCCGAAGGTTCTGCGAGGTATACACAGAGGCGCGGTCGCCACGGCAACGAGGGAACACTCGTTTTGGGCTCGTGAGACGAGAAAAAGTGTCTTCCCAGTAAGAAGCATCTGTGAGGCTCATGAATCTGCAAGTCAGTAAAAATAAAAGCCACAGGTTTTACCTTTTATATCCTTGTGTGAGGGTCTAAAAATAGAGCTCTGTATCCTGGGAAGTATTCAAATGGACCTGGACACTCAAACATCAATGGAAGATGTGGGATTCACATTCATTTCCCACAGTACAGATTTAAATCCATAGTGCACCAGCTTTAGTGTCAGATCCCCATATGTCTGTCACTTCCACCTTTTCAGGGATTTCCTGCAGCTGGAGGCATCAGCCGTAAATACTGACGACTGAGCGGATGCAGCATCAGGACTCAGGCTTAGGTTTAAGTTTCAGGTGCCCTCTTGGGACTAAACTGTCTGTAATGCAGCTTAGAGCAGGCTGAAGCTGAAAGCTGCACTTGAAGCTGATCTGGCATCAGCGCGGGCCCAAACCTGCCAACCTCACAGCTTTTCGTTCGCCGTTCGCCTGCAGTGTCACACACGCATCAGTGCTTCCCCTTCATCAATCTCACACGCACACCGCGCCTACACAATCTGCTGCATCACGCTCGCTCGTCTCACACTTGCTCTGCCCCTCACTTCTTTTCTTTTCTGTGCTTGTGCGTGGGCTGACGCTGGTCCGGGTTTGTGCTCGCACAGGACCGTGTGGGGTCACTGCTAGTGACGGGGCACCTCTTCAGAACTGTTCACTCTGGAACACTGAGCTCCATCCTGGCCCCTGACAACATCTGGAACACTGGCATCTCCGTGTCCCCCTCCCACACGCTGCTTATGCCTGCACACATATTAAAACGTCTGAAGGGTGATGAAGTGTGACCTTTAAATATACACACGTGCACATGATGAACGCTCGTCATCATGCTGGTGTCCGCTGTAATTTGTTTTCACTGCCTTGGAGTGAGTTTACATAGTTTGTTGGTGTATTTTTAGCGTGTTTATAGTATATTATATCCATATTGTGTTTCCCCGTGTGTCTATAAGTGTTCGTTGCTCCAGGCTCCCAAGGGAAGAGGAGACGGGGCTGGGAAGCTCTGATGGGAAAGTGGGCCAGCGTTTTCAGCCCTCCACTTGAGAGCGCCTTAAAAGGCCTGGAGAGATGATGTCGTGGACTCTTTCCTTTCCCCCTCTCATGTGTTTTTCCTCCCTCCCTGCTGTAGCGGAGAAGCCCGGCAGCAAATGCAGAGCCAGACTTTGGCCAAACCTATTATGCACATCAGAGGAACACGCGACAGTGATGACTTCACTGGGCTGAAATAAGGCTGGATTTCCCAGATTGGGAGTTATTCAGCATTGTTATTATTACTTTATTCTGCTTTAATTCGAAACTTTTTGACTTTTGGAGCATGGTTGAGATTTGGGGAACTGGAACAAGTTCCCTTTATTTGCAAAAGCAGAAATTGAGGCGGAAATGCAATGAAGTAGTGTTGTAAGTTGTGGGTGACTGATGGTGAAACCTTCGCAGGTTTATAGTGAGTGGACCTGCAACATCCTCACACCTCGGACCAAACACTCAATACATAGCAGATGTTTTCACGCGCAGCTGCAGGACGTTGACTCGTTTTTTCCTTCACGTCTCTGTGAAAAGGCTCAAACACTGCTCCATGTACACAGCCCTTGCACGAGGCCAGATCCCGGTGCCCCCCGACCCTGCACATAATCATTTTGGAGTCTTTGCGTTGGCTTTTCCCAGGTGACGTCGTAGCGCCTGGAGTGAGATGCATCATGGGTGCGTGGGCGGGCTCCTCACCCTTCCTTCTCCCAGCCATCTGGTGTTATCTGGAGAATGCTCTGCTTCATGGACATATATGCACCAGCGCTTTGACGTCTCTGCTATTTTTAACAACCTCCTCGCTGCTGGAGGTTGTTATGATGATGGCCATGCCACGCAGGCCTTCTAAATTCATCTGATTGTTTGTGTTGGGTTTGTGTTGTACTTGTGTTTATGTCTGTCTGGCTGTATTTCTGTGTTGTGGCTTGTTTTGCTGGACTTGTTGTGATGCAACAATCAGGGCTTCACCTGTTTGCTGACGTCGGAAGTGATGCTTTGAAAGAACTATGGTCTCATGCAGGCAGGTGGAAGTGTCTTCGCTGATTCGTCATGTCTGCATCTGGGTACTTCGACGTGAGGCTGCAGAAGTCGTGAGGGGAAAGGAGGCACAGCAAACCCTTATGTCACTGCTCCCCCACTGCCATTCTCAGCTTTGCAATATTACATTTACATTCCTCTGGCTGCCATCGCTGAGTGTGAGCCCAGGATTGTGAATGTTGCCACTAAATCTGCTTTGACCTAATTTATGGAGCCTTCTAAATTTAAACGAGCTGCAATCAGGCACCTCTGCAATGAAAACTACAAGGACTCATAATACTGTCAGTAATGATCATATGTGGGAGGGAGAGCAGCACCAGTAACACGTACCTATTTTTAAGCTGCTGCTTCCTTTGTGAAGTGCGTGGACAGAACATTTTAAAATCTGTGGTGAGTGGGAAGTGAGCAGAGGCAAGTCGAGTAAACAATAAGGAGCAACGACAAAATCTGATCAGGCCTCCAGCTGAAACCATGTGAAGATGATGGATGCTGCTCGTAGATGTGCTCAGTTAACAAACAAGATATACGACACCTGGTAATTGAAACACAAAGCTATCCACGTGTGAAACACTGAAGTATTACCCATGATAGATGAAATGATCTGTGACCTCTGACCTCGTGGACCAACCTCCGGTCGTCCGGTGTTTAAACCCGAGGCTTTAAAGACTTTAAAGCACAAATGTGTTTT
Source organism: Macropodus opercularis (assembly GCA_030770545.1). Lineage (NCBI taxonomy): Eukaryota > Metazoa > Chordata > Actinopteri > Anabantiformes > Osphronemidae > Macropodus > Macropodus opercularis. The sequence goes on from CM061108.1 coordinate 1,094,743, forward strand.
TCCACTTGTGCATTGTTCCATCAGTGTGAATGGAAATGATGAGGGCACAGGGTTTCAATGGCTAAATCACCAGATCTGAAACAGGAGAACAGAGGCCTTAAAATAATCTAATAGAGGAACAGTGCAAGTGGAAGAATGGGAGGATCTTGGTCGGCCTCTGTGGAAATCACGGAGGAACCTCTGATCTAAATTAGTCTCTGAGTTCGTTGACCAACGGGACCTTTTGAAATGCTCCACCACAGGATTCATAACGTTAATGAAAGATTTGGTGGACACTAACAACATTTTGGGACAGAGCGGGGTTGTGACATAAGTGCCAACACAATGTTAATCGTAGGTATTAACCCATGCACCGAGCTCATCCTCACATGGCTGAACCGTCATATTTGTGTGTGACAGCGTGAATTGATGATTGTTTTCCAAGGCTTTCACGGCCGCAGTGATTCATGGCAGCTTTTAGCACTAGCCCATTACAGCCTCACCGCAGCTCCAGATTTTGGCCTATTATTAGCCTCTTTTCTCCAGGAAACAAGGTCACTCAAACAGCCTTGTCTCATTAAGCTGTCACCGCCGATTCAGCCTTAAAGGAACATGCATCTCGCACTTCAGCTTGTCCGCATCGTACTCTCGCGCACATACCTGGAATTACATCGCCTCAGTTAAGAGCAACTGAGTTTGCACCGTCAGACGTCCATAGTTATCGCGCAGATCAGCATAATGGCCTGGGATTGAAAGAGCAGTGATGCTCAAGTGATGCTCCAGCTGCACCTCCCTGCTCAGTGAAAGCGACTGCCCTATTTCTGTCTGTGCCTGAGCTCAGCTGTCGTCTGGGAGTGGATCACCACGTGAACGCTCCGCCAGCCGTGCCCAGCTCCCCAGGTTTAATTGCAGGGAGCTCTCTCTGAGATGTCTCCTCACATTATCGCAGATGACTTTTCCCAAGATGGGCTTTCGGAGAAGCTTTCCAGTCGCAAGCAAACATGATATCTGCGCGATTGTGTCACTGTTACACACAACAGTGACACAAAGGGGAGTCTGCCACAGCGTGCTCGGATCAGTCAGCTATTATTATTCGTCTTGATGAGAATGCTCGGACACAGCCCGTCTCCCTCCCCGCTTCGACCCAGCTGCCATCGCTCCACCGCGCTTCTCTGCCAGCTCCACTTCACTTCCTGGCACTCGTTCCACTCTGCCCCTATATCCTTTGACATTGGATGGGTGAGTGAGGTTCTGGTCCAGTACTTGATGTCACCTTCAGGTATGTAGCTGAATAGAAGAGTTTCTGGGAAGAATATTTCTGTTTTTCTTCGGAAGCGGGCTCCACGCTCTCAGCTGATACCACAGGTCCAAACGCCCAAGCCAGCACATAACATCAAAGCATGAGTTTTTCTATGTGCTGTTGACCTGCATGTGTGTTAAAGGAGAGTGGCAGCGTCAGTACTGGGTGACATGACAGCAACACGTCTGGCTTTTCTCCAACGGCACAGCGCTGTCCTCACCTCACCTGTCACCCCTCTGAGTGCTGCTTGTCTGGGTGTTTTCCCAGTGTGATGTCAGTGGGGTGGGGTCGGTACCGGTCCAGACCCCTTCTGATACTGATATGTACAGTGATAACATTTATGATATCTCCAGCAGACCTTTTGCTTGACGACCGCCTCGAGGCTGCAGCTCAGGATCCTTAAAGGAACATGTAAATAGAAACCGATGAGTCCAGCTCCTAAATCTCTTCAATGGGTTACAGTACTACACAGAATTGCCTTCAGCCTCCTTCTGCTGGCCTATAAAGTTCGTAATGGTTTGGCTGCCCCATGCATTACTCAGCTGCTCGCCCGCTGTAGTCTAAGCAGACCACACAGGCCGTCAGGAAGTCACTCCCAGTTATCTTTCCAAAAACTGGAGACATCGTCGGATTGAGCTTGAGGTGCTGACTGGATGCGACGGGTGTGTTGTGTTCTGTGTTTGGAAGCTGTGACGTGGGAAAGGAGAAGCTCAAGGTGTTTATGAACCCCGCAAGCATTAACGCCACCTCCAGCCTTCAACCAGCTTCCTCTGATGCTGCATGTCCTAATTCAACACGTCCCCAACGCCCCTCGTTCATTTGCACATATGCACAGTCAGAATAGCTGAATTTCCACAACACTTGACTTGCAAAGCTCATCTGGTTTCCCAAACCGCAGCAGGGAACAGTCCCTCTGAAACCACTCAGCTGAAGCAGTGAGCATGGCTTGGTCTCAGGAAGTCGTTCCGAGCTGACGCGCCACCGGGAGCACGCCTACGTTAGCATGACGGTAGGTCTGCGCATCTCAGTGGCTTAAGACAAACAGCGAGAGTGCGCTGGTGTAATTTTGTGGTACTGATACACTTGAGTCAGACACTTTTATCCTGTCAAGGAGCAGGAACAACAGCAAACAGTCATCAGAGATCAAAGTGGGGGCTAATGAAAGACTGCTCTACTGCCTAGAGGCCTCATGACACACACACTTCATGACCAGGGATGATGCTGACAAATGCTTTTTCTCCTGGCTTGTATAATTCATTTCCAGCTGAAAGCCTGACACTCCTCTGACATCACATGGTCTTTGGTTGAGATAAATACAGCTGTTGGGGGAGCGAGGCTGAGTGGATAAACAGGATGCTCTGCTGTACATCCGAGAAGTTCGCTACCCTGTAAAGTGGAGTGTGTGGATATATGTTCGTTTCCGTGCTCTCCCCACAAACACACAATGATGTCGACACTGTAGACTTTACGTAAAGCAGAGGGAAAACCAGTTTATGCAGCAACCAGGTAAAGGAGCTCAGTTATTAGAGGCATCATCATCACACTGGACACTTGATTCACATTCTTTGATTGTGTGATGAATCAATGGAGCCGTGGCCCGATAACCAGGAATCAGGTGCTTGTGGCAGCTGAAACGCCTCTTTGCTCCCTGTGCAGACACTCCTCTGACTTTCAGAAACACCCAGCATTAGAACAGTCTGCCGCTCCACACTCACACACACTATACTCTGATTACAGTCGGAGCTGGACGTGCTCCACGTGGCTCACTTGTGCTGTCAGTCACCGCAGGACGGCCCTCCCTGCCGAACTGCAGCTTCCACATCATTTTCCCTCCAGCGCTCCTGGTATCAGCCAACAGCTTCCTGACACTGACGCTGTTGGTGTTCCTTGATCCCAGTGACTCAGTGGACTCAGTAATTTCCCATGACATTTGTGTAACATTAAGGAGGCGAGCTGAGCTGCTGGTCCTCTCTCTGCCTCATCCTCCATGTTGTGGCTCAGACTTGCACATGCTGCAGCTGATTGTGTTTTGCTGCGTTCGCAGACAGTCATTTCTTTAAATGTGTCTACAGTCAGTGTCAGTGACTTGGAGAATGGATCTGAAATGGGGCAAATAGAGCTAGTGTGACTTTACATCGTTACCATCTGTAACAACACCACCGCGTTACAGAAAAGGTTTTATACCCACACATGGGCGTCCGCCAACAACAACACGTGGCAGGGCCAAAATTCAAAAACACTTTAAGCCTGACCACCTTGTTTTCACTCCAGGTTGGGGCAGAACTGGGGCACAAGTCCACTCCACATTCCCAACACATCAAGTGTGACCCAACAAATCACTACAGGTAGTGTTTAGTTCCCATCAGTGTGTTTTTATTACATGGAAACTGTACGTGGTATTTGGAATCGACCTTTAATGGAAGGCTTTCGTGTGTAGAAGGAAGGGGAAACACCTCTGAAGTGAAAGTTGGTTTAGTTAGCATGCCACTTCATGAAATGAAAAGAAACGCGGCACAGGTCACCTTAAGAAAATTACCGACACACCTACAAAGACAATGGTTGAATCACGACCAGGAAGACAAACCACTAATAGCAGTTTAAATAAAGTGAAACACTCATCGACACCAAACATCCAAGGAAATGTTTTGTTTTCATAACCATGTGAGAATAATATACAAAGAATGAATATGTTGTATTGTTTTGTATGTTTTTCTGGTCATTTCCCCCAAACTTTGTGCTTATGTTGTGTCTTTTTTAACGTTTGTGGTCATTTTCCGTCTACTTTGTGTGTTCGTTTCTGTTTGATCATATTTGTTTTTGATTATTACTATGTGCACGTCCATTTGAGGACCTGGTGTTTGTCAGCCGTACCGAACCTGTTAATACTGCCGTATTATTGAGTTGTAACCTTCTTTGACACCGAAGCGGCAGATGAATTAAATAAAACCTGATTACAACTGAAGCACCGCCAAAGACTGGAACAAGCCAACTTTGGAAGGAGGAAGTCGAGCTGATGTGTGCACATTTTGTGCCACCTTTCCATTCAGCGCTTGTGTAGTTTTCCTGAACTGCCCAGTGATGTTTGCTTCACCTCCATGTGGTGACGTGGGTGAGCAGTGTGTCCTACGCAGCCGTCGACCCTGGTGGCTGGAGCAGAAAACAGAGCCTCTGGGTGAAGCTGGTAAGTGTTACGTAATCATTTCAAGCACTCTTGTCTTATTTGGTGAACGCAGTGAGGGATTACCCTGCTCACTCTCCCCTCATAATCTGCCGACGGTGACGTCATGCTGCAGCGCCCGAGCACCAACTCTCGCGAGGTGTTGGAAGACAAAACTCTCTCTCTCTCGCTCGGTCGCTCGCCCCCCTCCTCCCCAGCCCTCCCTTCCCACGCCCCAGTGCGCTGTGGGATAGTGCCACTATAAAGTATATCCTCTCTCGGAGAAAGATAAGAAGCCCGAGGCAGGAGGGGGATGAAGATGGCGGACGCCAAGCAGAAGAGGAATGAGCAGTTAAAGCGGTGGCTGGGCTCGGAAACGGACCTGGAGCCTCCTGTTCTGAAAAAGAAGAAGACGAAGGTGAAGTTCGATGATGGCGCCGTGTTCCTGGCCGCCTGCTCGAGCGGCGACACCGAGGAGGTGCTGCGAATGCTGGACCGGGGCGCCGACATCAACTACGCCAATGTAGACGGTCTCACCGCCCTCCACCAGGTTTGTGCTCGCTCGCCGTGGGTGTTGACATGAGCCGCTGGTTATGGCAGCGCCAGCCGACGCGGGCTCGCTGCTAGCTAGCGGCTGCCTGGAGCACCTGTCAAAGGCGCCGTCCAGTTGTTTACCTACCACCCGCTCCTACCGACGCGGAGGACGAAGGCGCTGGCCGTTAGCTGTCTCGGATCCCCCGCTAACCGAGCACGCAGCTTTCAGGGGGCAGCTCACCATGAGCAACAGTTGAGCTTTGCCTTACTAAACCAGCCTTGAGTCTTATTTGCCCAGTCGGCGGGCGCTGTCTATTTGCTGTAGGTGCACATCGTAGCGTTATGTTGTAAACCCCACAAACCGAACTATTACCTGCGCTTTGTTGTGGTCCAGTGTTGTTGTTAAAACCCGTTTCTTGTCAGGGAATGGACGTCAATGTTGTCACTGGCTTGGACACTGTCCCACGGCGCCGGCTATAACCTGGCTAGAAGTTGAAGTCGTTGTGTTGATAAACCGTCCGTGGCTACTCTCTGGAGAGCAGGCAGACGCTAGCTAGCTACAGGACAGTCTAATGTTCATTTGCAGCGCCGCAAGCAGCTGTATACGCCAAGTATGTTATATTCGCGTTGTTTAGCATGATACTAGCTGTGAAGGTGTTGCAGTGCAGTGTTATTCTGGCGGAATTCACTGTGTGCCAGCGTTACGTTAGCAGGCTAAGCTACTTGTCGTTAGCTGTTTTGACTGTCTGGTTAGCCACGGTTAATTCATTCGTTAGCTAGCTTCGTAGACGGCGTCAGCGGGCGGCTTGTGGTCCCCGGGCTCGACGCCTTGCGACCTTCGTGTTCATAACCTCACCCAGAGACGCATGTGAGCCTAATACCGTGCTGTTGAACTGGGACGTCAGCGGGGCTAAGCTAACAGTTTGCCCGCTAACCACGGTAGCTACGGTTCCTAGCCTCTGTACTCCCAAAGCTAAAATGATATGAAAATGGCTGTCGCTGCTCTCTAACGTCAGGTGCTGCCCTGCGTCTGAGGCTTTTGGAAACCAAACGCGTCTGATTTAGAGGGAAGAGATTTAAGCGTCACGGTAGTTGCTGGGTACAAGGGCAGACTCTGTGCACAGATGTGTCCAAGCTGGATTCAGGGATGTGCTGTTAGTGCAGACTGCCGATAAAACCCGCTGCATTTAACAATAATCGCCGTAATTTGTGAATGAGTTCGGTTCATACGTCCATATGAATCAGGGTCATTGTTTTCCATTCGCTAATAAACTAATAATACCAGCTCAAGTTAGCATGACTTCATCTGTTATCTGCTGTACAGTTCTTCAGTAACTGACTGTGTGCACTTTAGTACTTGAGTTTTTTTAGCAACGCTGAACATTAAAGCATTCTTGAAATGTCACTGGCGAGATTTTCTCTCGGGACCCGGCAGTTGTCTGTGTCCTCCTGACCTGTGGGACAACAGGACACACTTTGTACTTTATGCTGAGGAACGCCAAGCAGTTCTACATATTTAGTTTCATTCATGGGATTTGTTTCTCCGTTTGTTTGCACAGTGTACGTTTACTGACATAATTCAGGCATTTAATGTTTAATGCGCACATAGGTCTTCAGTGATGTCACCACATTACCCGTGTCCACATGTCTTAAGTCTTAATAAGCCTGTGCACCTCATTACATAGTTGGTTTGTTGTCCAAGCCTTTGTTAAACCTATTAATAGTTTTAAGAGCACATTTCTGGGGTATGTCATTACAGTGAGGTGATTAATTGAGTTTTGTTTCATCTGTGTGTAGATGAATGATGTTGTTAAATCAGCCATTTGTCGTGCTCAGAGTCTGCTATAATTAAATCTGGAATTAGCATGGCCCCCTGTGCAAACTCATTGGGTGGAAACGTTGCCTTTTTTTGGACTGATGTCCAGGGATGAGCTAGAGTGAGGAAAGAATTTGCACCGGTGCTCTCCAGACCTAACCATCTCTGGAGACGAAAAGCTGCTGTGTTTGTGTGTTGTAGGCCAGCATGTGAGCCCTGGGGTTTGGGGTCTTATAAAGAATTGTAGCAGGGTCAAGCAGGTGTGAGTTTCATTAGATGAGATGAAGAGGCGATGGACAGTTAGTCAGCTGAAGACAACTAGGATGTCTTTGTCCTATTAGACACTTCAATTCAAGCGTAAGTTGGAACCACCTACATAAAAGTTTCTCACTGCCACAAACTGCAGCGCTCCATTGTGACCTTTGGCTTTGTTGTGAAGTGTGTCATATTATTGCATGAGGGCTCTCTCATCACTGGGTGCAAGAGTATCACTCCCACTGCGGGTGACCGGGGCAGGATTATAAATACCACCACCCCAAGTTCTCCTAACTGAGTTTCAGGAGTTGATACTAAGTTTGAATATGACTCAGAGTCTGTAGCTCTGCTTTGAACAATGACTTGTTGCTGAAGGACCTGTAAACATGTTCTGGACATTGTTAGGGATGTGATTCGGAGAATTAAAAGCCACTTTATGGTTGCCCAGATGCAGAAACATAGCCGTCAACCAGTAACAGACTTTAAGTATGACTACATGCAATGACTTTACAGTCAGAAATCCAGCCGTGTGTTTTTACAGTCATTGTATGTTTTGTGATTTGATTGACTGAGACAGATTGGTTTCACCAAACATAGCCTGCATGGATTCAGGTGGATGGCCAAGAGGATGTATAAATGTCTCGGGGCTCCAGTAGGCAAGTGGAGATTCAAGATGCTGTCGGCTAAACTCGTCTCAGCGGGTGGCATTCCAAGTCCTGTCTTCTTAGCCTGCACATTCCACGCATGGCAGTCGCTGGAAACCATGGCAAAGAGTTAGCAGAGCAGACATTCCTCAGCTGTCACCTAAACCCCTCCCCTCTAGGCAGTGTCTCTCTGGCTTGCCTCTCCCTGCACGATGCCAAGGCCCAGCTGACTGTCCACTCAGCTGGGCTTTGGCACTTTTACATAAGGAATCCACACTGAGCTGCACCTGACTTATTCTTTAGCATCTGTGATGTAGATCATTGCTGGACTGCACAACATGTCAAAGTTGGATCTTACATTGTCTGTTCTGTTGACATTACACACCCTCATTATGGCCCTGAAGACTGTGAACATTATCTTGCTGTGTCTCCATGACAATGACTCAGGGAAGGTTCCTAGTTACTTGTGTTGGTGGATTTGCATGCACAGAGTGGGAGTTGCATAATGGAGTGAACAGAGAAAGAGAGGGAGCAGGCAGACTCTTTGGCAGGCGGCTGCAGTTTGAAATGAGAGTCAACTTTATGAATCTTGTAACAGAACAGTTGCATGTGGTGGAAGATGGCGGAGTGGGTGTGTTTCTTTTCATCCACACCAGCATCTGTCATATTAACACATTACATAATTGCCTTAAATCTTTCCTCAGCTCCAACCCGATGTTCGTAGCCATGCCTGTGGTTCATGACTGCCCAGTGAGAGCAGCATAAATGAAATGCGTTTGATGTGTCCACGTCCTCCTGATAAAGGCTTCATGACATCCTCTTATGTCCAGGCCCTATTTCTGTCAGCAGGAGAAAAACGTTGAGGCCTCTTGGCTACATGAGTCAAACTATACGTATTCTTTTTGCATTGATTCGCTTCCTGTGACTCTCTGCAGGTTAATGACTTGCAAAAAAAATCTTAATACTCAAAAGTCTTCCAGGGTTTGAGCTTGACAACCTGCCTGCGTAATAACTTCCAGATCAGATGAGTGTTAGAGAAAGGCTACCTAGGATTACATATTTTCAGAATATGTAATGTGCAGCGTGTGCCTTGAAAGCTTGAGGAGAAAGATGCATCCAGCATTTAGTCTGTAACAGGATCTCAGCTGTGAACATTTATTGCATATACTGTCTTGAGCTGCTGATATCTGCTATTTTTGGAAGAATGTCTGCTTTCACATCACTTTTCTCAAAATGTGTTGCACAAGGCTCTTAGGTTCTTTGTTATAAGGTGGCTGCTAGCTACTCACGCATTTCTAACATATTGCAGAATACATTAAAATGCAACTTAATAATTCATTGACACCAGTCCAGACAGTCTGTGTTATTGTTCTTTGTCTAACCCAGACATTCACTGGGCAGAACTAGTCTTGAATAGGATTAGCTATTGTCATGTTCTGATATGTTATGACTGGTAGTTGTACATAGCTACAGTTTGCCTAATCAGCAATGATGGCATCTAGTTTTCCAGTGACGTATCGTTATTTAATTGCAATAGAAGACACAGCTCTGATCATAGTGTCATGTCGTAATGTAGTTACTGTACTTTTATTAAGCCTCTTGGTCAGTAGCTTCGATGGATGGTCGTTTTCTTATGCTCGCTACAGTCGGGAGCTTGCATTTTAAAATTATTAACCACTGGAAACGAAGCAAGTCTCTAATGAGATAAACACAATATTCACAATTGAACTTCTTTCATATAAGTACAGGTCAACCATAGTAACGCTGAATTCCTGTCTGCAGTCATTTCCTGTAGCACTATTGTAACCTCAGCATTCTTGGTGACTGAGAGTGTTAATTTTAGAACTGGAGTCCCAGAACGTGTCTATTTCACCTGGGTATAATTGGCAGGTCTATCCTTGTCAAGCTGGCCTTGCCTGCTGCTTCAGCCAACCTCCCTACCAACCCCATAATCAACAACAGGAAGTTCTTGTGTCGTTTGCGCGCCAATGCATCGCAGTGTGCCAGGTCATCTGCTGATTGTGACACGTCAATGTTGTTTCCTTGTGCACTGTACCGAGATGTCATGTATGACTTGGAAAACAGACAGGCATTGTGTATAGTCAATGGGCTGCAGCAATCAGGCAGCACTGTAGTGGCAAAATATTTACAAAAGTTTCTTGTTGGTGTCAAACAGACAGATATGCAACAGAACCACAACCTGCAAAAAAAGTGTATGAAACGATAATTAACAGAAGGTGCTAATCAAAATGAACGCGTTCAGCTTAGAAAGATAAAGTGCACGATTCAGGTGATTCTCACGGCGGTGGGGACATCGCTGGGACAAAAAGCCAGAGGCGTCCCCACCAGAGGATCTGGAGCGGAGGGTTTCAGAGCACTTCAGGTGAGCGCTGCTGCAGGTTGGAACTGGTTCACCTGGGGTCGAGTTTTTCTCAGTCAACGTACACGAGCTGCACTAACGAAGACTCCACCGTGACGTTTTCATGTTGCACATGCTTGCAAGCTGATGTGAAAATGGAAGATGCGTGTAACCCCCACTTCTGAGCCGTGTGGTGAGCTGCTGTGAAATGTTTGTGTGATGATCTCAGCTTGTTGTTCCCATGGCACACAGTCGGTCTGCTTCTTCATCCAGGTCTTCTTCAAGCATCCTGCTGTTGTTTGCTTAGCGGCAGTCACATGCCGCACGCTGAGTGGCTTTTATGAGCTGCTTTTGAACTGAAAACACCTGGACCCAGACACTGAATTCATTATTGTCTTACAGAGCAGCAAGGTGGAGAGCACATGTCCATTTGTTGTTGTCTGTGGCAGGGTGAGGTTACGTTCTTTTCCATGTCGGCGTCTTCATCTCACAAAACGAGGAATAGGGATGAACACGGCGACTGGCGCATTACACACACTAGCCTGTTGTGTTATTGTTGAGCGGGGACATAATATGATCCTTGTGTTTTCAGCTGGGAACATTGTTGCTTCCACCTGGCACACAACGCTGTAATAACACCCGCCTGTAAAATCAGGCTTTGGCCACAAAGTTGGTAAAAGTAAAACGCTAAAGAATTAAAGCAGCAGCGTTAACAGCTCTATTCTCCAAATGTCATGCAGATTTAATGAGTGACTGCAGAAACAGACACAATGAAATTACTTAGTATGCTGTCCTCAGATCAGATTATATGGAGCATAAAAGTCAGGTCACTGACTCCAGTCAAGCTGCTGTGCAAAGAGACAATGTGAAATGTATAATTAATGATGTAAAACCCACTCCAGCAGAGTGAGTTCAGAAGTCGTTGGTGTGCAGTGCTCAGTCGTAACCATCCCCAAAAATCTGCACTTCCCTGATAAATTCACGATTCAATAACCAGTTAATTTTATTGATGTTGTCATGAAGGACGGTGAAGTCAAACGGTCAGTCTTTCCTTAATTAGGTGGTGTGTGGTAGGAGGGATCAGGGTGTTAGAGATTTCAGGCCAGAGAGGAACAGGAAGTGGCTGTTTATTTTTCTCATTTCCTCTTTGAGGCTCTGCTACTGATCCTGCTACGTCCACTCCCTCCGCCTTGATCACAGACACTGGCCTAACAATATGTGTAAGCAGTGAACTAATTCACCTGAGACCTGGCAGTAGGAAGTGTGTTTATTTCTGTGTGAAAAGGCTAATTTTGCCAGGTGCAATTGGACACGTTACCGCACATGTTTGTGCACTGACATTTAGTTGTTGTTTACATGAGAGTATGTCAGAATAGATGACACCGTAGCTCATGTTGTTGTGGTGGAAGTGAGGGTGTAGTCTCCAGGGTTCCTGTGCAGCACTGAGCATTGTGATGATTCGTATCGCTGCTGGTAATGGGTAGATGTCCTGCAGGCCAGTTCCTGGCATTCGCGCTGTCCTTTTAACGGCACGGTTCGGAGCTCGTTGGCGTGCGTGGTGACGCCGGGGACAGGGGAGGAGGTTCACGCTGTGCCTCTTCAGTAGACTGGCTGTCAGTGAGTGCTGACTACTGTCCTCTGTGTCGCAGCCTCTACATAAGGGTTCTATTATATGAAAATATCAACAGAGGTTGCATTCTGCCATCTCTCTGCCTGTTCGCTGGCGCCCTTTGTCACCTTTGGACCCTTTGCATGGAAACAAACTTGGCTCTCAAGTGAGCCTATTGTTTTGGCTGCTGTGCGGAGCCCAAGTGAAACATGCAGTTACAGTCCTGGCGGCATTTTCTCTCCCCTTTTCCTCAATCCTAGTTTTCTTTTTCCATGGGAATCCCAGGCCCATATATGGTCGTCCTCGGTAGCAGCAGCCTGAGCACTGAAGGCTAAGTGTGTGTGTTTAATCTGGTTACAACTCCCAACAGGGCTCATCTAGCGGAGAGACCCAGCTGGTCGCCCTGCAGCGCTCTAACCTCCCCCTCGTACCCTCTGGCCTTGTGAACTCTGCCAGTAGCACGGGAGCTGTTAGTTCTTTGTCTCAGGCTTAAACACCAACACACACACACACACAGACGTACGCCACCCCATAGAACGATCAAACAAGGCTTTTACCATCCCTCCTCTTTGCATGTGTGCTGTATATTTCCAGCTTCATTTCTACCCCCCCATACACACACAGATGCGCACATGCAGACACATAGCGCTCTCATACTGACATGCAGGCAGCGAGAAGGAATTCCTTTTGTGGAAGTGGCTGCGCGCCTCTGATCCAGTGACGTAGCCCACGAGGAGTGGCCAGAGCGCTGATGCCTGAAGCCTCAAGGCTAGGAGTGTTACTTATCTGGGAATTTCTCCACTGGTATGCTAGTCCACGGCTAGGCTGCATACTGGCTAGGTGGTAGCAGAGAGAGGAGGGAGGGAGACGAGAGCAAAAGAGAGGCCATGAAGAAGCTACGCACACCGACACTGTCACAATCCAATAGTTTGTTGTTGTTGTTGGGTCTGTAGAAAGTGTTTCTTATAAACACTGACCGTGTTGTCTGTGGATTACTCTGAGGAGTATTTCTGTGACGTGAGTTAGGAATCACATTGTTCAAGCCAAATTCCACTGGCCAATAAAGGCACAAGCTAAGCTATGTGCAAGGGAAAGAGTACAACATCTAATGTGTGGACGGTGACCAGACTGTGTCATGGATAGAGTGAAGCGTGTCCAACAACCGATGCTGATGAGCTTACATACTGCATAGATGACTCGTACTTACAACCTGTGACGTCCGTGAAACCAGCTGATGGCTTCACTGACATCATTTGTCTCTCAGGTATGCTGTTGTCATTCGTGTGTCTGTTAGCGTTGGCATCCACTGTGCCGCGATGCGAAACCTCTGATGGCACAGCAGACCAGCGGAGTTGCTCCAAAAGGAAGTCAAGGAGGGCAGGTGTCTTCGAGTGTCTCCTTGTTGTGGAGTGCTGCTAAATTAAGCATCCAGCTCTCTGCACAAGGGCCCAGTAGATAAAACACCCACACTTGATATACACACAGTAGCTTTGTCCCTTTTTAGTTTTTCTAAATTGTCTAGGGAAGGTCTTGGATGCAGATATTTTAAAATGGTGAACATCTACATACCACTGCTTGGACGTCTTCCGGTGGAGAATTTCACAGTTCAGCCGCTAACTGTAAGTAGAAATACCTACATTTTGTGCCTTTATTGACATAGAATCTCACTTTAAAAATGAATTTGCAACTTAACCCTGAGCCTTTGCGGTGCAGAGATTAGCGGATGCATTTTTTTTTTGGCAGGTCTGTGAGTGAAGTGTTGGTAGCCAGTTGGACCAAACACACGTGTGCGTGGTCCTGCTTTCCTTTTCGTCCTCTCTGAGGCGTGAGTAATGCATGTCTGCGCTAACGGTGTAAACCGCCACTTGTTTTATGTGTGTGTTGTGTTTCCTTCAGGTTCATCCTTCATATTATCTTGGTCTCACTCTTACCCTTTCATGAAGTGCCACTTGACTCCTGTTGTTTTTCTGACTGAGAGAGCACTAATGCAGGTGACTCATGTTGAGGCACAGTCCTTCGTTGGCAAATGTTCTGTCACAATCTACAGCAGCAAATCAACTTTTTTGTTGCTCTGCATTTGCATGTAAACATTAAGTCTCATATGCTGAGCTCGGCAAATTTTGGCATCTTCAACTGGTACGAGTCCTAAACATTTTCTCACAATTAGAGAATAATGGAGCAACGTGCAAGCCTGGCTTTCAGTGGATTATGGACTTTCCTCAGATTGGACCTTTGAATCATATTGACCACAGTTCAGAGTTTTCAACTTCAATTAATTTCTAATCGGAGCTTAGTGAGTTTTAGTGCTTTTCATGCTGGGCTGCCAGGCACATACCACGTCGCCTAATGGATGAAAGCCAGTCGTTTTCAGACGCTGGCAGCACGGCGTACATTAAACTCCATCGATAAATCAAACGACGCATCCTGTGTGCATTGATCTGGTTAGTGCTTGATTTTTATTTTTGCTCCTACATCAGCTTCCTAGAAGCATCGGTTTCCATTAGAGAGCACCTTCTGTCTGACAGGGCAGCGAGGACTCATCCATCCCTCGTCTGGCAAACTGACTGCATGCAAGAGATGTCTAATGTGCTTTGTGCGTTCAGAATCCTACAATACGATGCATATCTCGTCAATATAACACAATGTTGTCTTCACCTTTTCCCATGCTGTGTGGGGCCTGTGTTATATTTGTAAAACATGAACAACCATTTGTCCATTTTCTGTAGGCTTGTTTGATTTATTTTTATATATATATATATATATATATATATATATATATATATATATACACACACACACATAACACATACACACACACTCCCTGCATGTTTCAGGCCCTGTATGCTGCTTGAGTAGTGATTGTGAGGTGTAAAACAGGATGAAGACCACAGTGTTTCCAAATATAAAATGCATTGATTGTCAAATGGCTCTGCTCTGACTCGTTTACTCAGCCTGCTGTCATTGCGTTACAGCTCTTTCTGTACATTCTGAATCGTGGCCTATCAGCAGTAACGGCATGTGGTACAGGCTGTGATGTCGTGGTGGCTCTGTCTGACTGCCCATGGCCAGAGGGGGGAAGGTTTACAAGAGCATGCACCACAGTTTACAAATTGAAGGCAGTCAGAAAAAGACATAGTGATGTAGTAAATCATTCCGTTGCTAAAATAGTGAAAACTGGCTTAGGCTCAGAAGATAAATTGGAAAATGTGCCAACGTGACTGGTGCCATGGTGGCAACAAAAGCTAATAAACTTATGATATTTCACTGTATTACTCGGATGAATCCAGTTTGTTCAGAAGGTTCATCTGCACCTGAAGAAACGCCTTCAAAGATTCTGAACGCCCACACAAGCGTACTACATCACACACACTCCGTCAGATAAGACCAGTGAGGATTTGCAGCCACTCTTCATCTCTGGCCATGTACGGCGTTGTAAACGACCCAAATTTGGAGAAGGATTCCAGCCAGATAGTCGGGTGCCCTGAACGTGAGGCCGCCGTGTGCTCGCGTATCTGTTTCGCTTGTCAACGCTTTTGTTGTCAAAGCAGCCCCAGAGAGAGACTGAGACAGCCCTGGCTTTGCCTGTGACCTCTAACCTCCGCGCTAAGTTTGATTGTAATATTACTTTGTGGTGATTGTTGTGGAGTCCAGTGTTTCCCTGTAATAATCCTCTTCTGTAAAAAGTAGATGTGTAGTAGTTGTTAACTGCTGAACATTTTTGTAGGACGTTAGAAAGCGGAGTCTTTTGCCACCACATGAGCACGTCGTTGCAGATCACCTTGTTTTGCGTCCTTGATGTGAGGAGAGGTCTGAACCTCAGGACCTGTCTCTGAAGTGCATTACAGGATTTCCTACAGTCCTTTTGTGATGCTGGTCAGAATATTATACTGTTTATCAAATCTTTTTTTGTCTTAATGTTGACAATCATACAATCAAAGTTGCCTGCTATGCTCAGATATTATGGGAATACTCCAGCCGCTAGAATTCCCCCACAGCCAGATGCATGTGACAATGCACGGCTATTTCGGGGCGTGTAATTATAGCTGTTGACATACTCTCAACATGCATGTGTGCAGAGACATGCGTGGACTGAGATGTACGGCAGCATGTGGCGGGTTGTGCTGTTTATAGTGACCTTGCTGGCTTTATCTGTCTCTATCAGGCATGCATAGACGACAACGTTGACATGGTGACGTTCCTGGTGGAGCATGGAGCCAGCATCAACCAGCCGGACAACGAGGGCTGGATCCCCCTCCACGCTGCGGCCTCCTGTGGATATCTAGACATAGCGGAGTAAGTCTCGTTTTCTAAGAAGTAGTAGTATCTGTTTCATCAGGTTTTATGTCAGCCCTGCATCCTGTTTTACATCTATAGCATCTTTGCCTTTTCTATGTAACCACAACGCTGCTCTGTTAAATCATTAGGCCTCAAGTTTACATTAAAATGAGGATCCAGCTGTTACTCTATGATTGAAGTTTCACATGAGCATCACAGACTCATAGCACGGAAACTAAGTCACCTTTTGTTTCCTGGAAAATAACGTCTTCAGTTTTTGGTAGCACACGTGGCTCACATACACGCTCTCCACTATTGATTAATGGAATCCAGGTCATCGACTACATATCTGTAATCAAGCTCTGGTTTTGTGCAGGTTTTTATTTCAGGTGAGGCGACCGAGAGCGATGTTATCAGAGGATATTTAAACAGGCTAAACCTGGCTGAAGGAGCTCAGTTGTACTCTTTGTTCAGCAGACTGGGAGTCTACCTCTGACCTGCTTTGTTTCTGTGTTGCGTTAAAGTAGCCCGGCCACAGGTTTATCCACAACACTGATGTTTCCCAAAAAGTAACTAAGTTTATATTTTAATTTCATCACCTCTACTGAACCTTGATTGGACTAGAACAAAATGGCACCAGTTATGTTGGCACATTTTCCAGTTTATCTTCTGAGCCTAAGCCAGTTTTCACTATTTTAGCAACGATTTTCAGAAGCAACTGCAGTAGTTTCACCACCCGGTGCTAAACTAGCATTACAGGCAACACGTACAAGTGATGAATAAAAGGTCATGGGCTCTCCTGACATGGGTGACTAATGGAGACATCATGTCAAGAACTGCAAAGCAGGACTGTATCTCCAAGCCTGTGATGTCACCACCGCTAATGGTAGGGTCGGTTAGAAACCCACAGTGGTCCTCGGACCACAAAGCCATCAAGCTTAGTTAAGCCGAGCCAAAATGGGCAGAACATAAGGTCCAATCAAGACGATATAAAACTCAGAAACATTACTGCAGCCAGTCAGTTGCCATTTAGGGGTAAGTCATAAGCATCTAGTGTGTTTCAAGTGGTGTTAGCCTAATGAGAAGGGCCTGAATCTCACCACAGCTTTAATTGAAAACAGCTGAAGCCAGGCTGTTGAATGACACAGATTTTCAGGATAAAACCTCCACGTAACCATGGATACAGAGTGAAATGCTTCTTTGGTTGTCTGAGTTTATGTAGCGAGGATTTATGGCCCAGCCTGACCTTGGATTCTTTATGCTTTTAAATAACGTTGAACAAAGCGCTCATGTATGGTTTTTAATTTGTTGTAGGTATCTCATCAGCCAGGGTGCCAATGTAGGAGTCGTGAACAGCGAGGGGGAGACGCCGCTGGACATTGCTGAAGAGGAGGCAATGGAGGAGCTTTTGCAGAATGAGATCAAGCGACAAGGTACAGTAATCCTGCAAACATCATGAACTTTGACCTCCATTCCATCGTGGCCTGTTGAGTCACGACCACGCTTCTCCCACCACTCACACACGTCTTAAGATGTAGTGCAGTGACTGTAGCCATAGATAACATAGTCAATACAGTCTGCGCCAGCAGAAAATAGAACAACAGGGGGATGAACTGGAGACAGATACTGATGTTTTCAGTCGATACCAATATTTGGAGAAGCTTGAGACAAACATGTGTCAAGGTTAAGCGTCATCATGTATCTGGAAACAATCTGTATGTGATAAGCGTGTTAAAGGCAGCGTAGCTAATAGGGGCCATGTTTGTATTTCATGCTTGTATGAGCATGTGTTATGAAGAATTCAAATGGATCTGAATCATCGTTTGAGTGTCAGTCACCTGCTGTTTTATACTTCGTTGCTTGAGAAGTTACATAATATAGAAAAATGATCCAACCGTGTTGTGAGCTCTCATGTGACGATTCAAACTGAAAAGTCAAGTTTTTCTATTTTTGGCCGAGGCATTCTTGAGCTGATGAAAGGCCCTCCCCTGCAGTGACGGGCCACGCACAGACGTGTTGACTGGCCCGAGGCCAGAGGGTGCTCCTCAGCTCATGTTCAATAACAAAGCTGGCTAGTTTTCCCTTCATGGCATGTTCACACGTTCATGTTTGCGTCCTTCAAAAATAGTTGGTCTCGAGTACAGCTGCTTAGGATGTATTTTGCTTTGTGTAACATCAGCTGCTATTCTGATCAATCCCGAGGAAATATTTTCAGTTAAATCAAGACAGAAGTGTTTGAAAGTGCTTTGCATCCAGTGATGATTACCTCCAGAGTGCTGTTTGCCGCCTCCGATGCTTTTTAGCTGTTATGTAACAAGACTCTCACCCACACGTACTTCAAGCATCTTGGCCATTGGCAGCTGTCGGCATATCTGACTCCCGCATCCGAGCTCCATCACTAACGAATTCAGCCCCCTACACGGGTTTCAAAGTGTTGCCGGCAGCAGTGTAGTGGTGAGGAGACTGTAGGGAAGCGCTCCGGACAGCTCTGTGCCGCTGATGTCAGACTTTTGAGCTTGCCACGGTAACCAGCTCTGTGTCCATGGCAACTGCAGAAATGACAGGAGCTGATTTTAGCACTGCTCAGTGATGTGAATGTCTTGTCTTTACCAACAGAGAAACGGTACCGAAGCCACGATCTGACTGTGTGGCCTGATACAACAAATCGTGGTTTCTGGTGTGCAGGCAGACTGACTGGAGGTAGCTGGGAGAGCATGAACCTTGGTGACTGTTAAAGCAGTCCCCAAATCCAAACAAACCCAACTCTTACGTTCATTCCTAACGGTAATCGTTTTCACAGAACCAAACTGAACTCACTGAATTCAAACGTAACGTTAAACGCAGACTTTCATAAAACCGCTTTTCAGATAGAGAAGTGGGTTTGCAGTGGTTCTGGCCTGAGGGCAGCTGCAGACAATTCACAGCTCCGTTCTCTATGCTAGAGGTAGCAGGCAGCATTATGCAACTAGCCGTTGTGTAACACTTGTGTTTGTAATGTGATTTTTCTCCTCTCAGAGATGTCAGTCATGGGGTTAAATGCGTTACTGGCCATGGGTCGACCTTGTGTGGGACAAACTCTTGCTTCACTTGTTGAGCCAGTTAGGACGAATGAGTTGACATCCTCCATAGCTGAGCCAGCGCCTGCTGCCTGTTCTGGTGGACAACCTCGCAGAATTTTTTTCCTTAGCTCTGTTACTACTAAGGAACACGGGGTCATTCGACGGCCAAGGGGGCAGATTAACTACACTAGATATATTGTAAGCAAGGTGCAAGAAATGCAGGTCCTTTTTTGGTTTACTGGATGATGTCTTTATCTTCTCAGTGCTCGGGCAGAAGATGTTCTGTGCTGTTCTGTAGTAAAAACACAGATTTGAACTAATGCCAACTTTCACTTGGCCAAGAGTACATAACTGTAGTAGTTTAGGGTCAGTCTTAAATAAAGGCACAATGTTACTGTGATTTTTATGAAAACGCAGAAACAAATGTCTTTGTTTGAGAGTCTGGCGTCGTCTGTTTGTTTCGCCGATCTGCTTGTTGTCTCTAGCTACTTCTTACCTCTGGGTAATGTTCGACTTCTCCACCTGCCCTTTATTCACGCCACCCTTGCAGACACAGATGTCCTCTTTTATTGGTTTAAAAGCTCTCCAGGCCGTCTTACAGTCGTCTATGGTGTCTTATGAAGAGACCATAAGATCAGCTGAAGTTTTGGCTTCTACCCCAGAGCACTTCTTGGATCTCTGTTTATGTAGCTCAGCTGAGGAGACGTGACTTCAGCAGCAGCAGCGCATTTCAGCACGGCTCATGTTCCAACCAGGTGTCAGCAAGACAGTGCAGGCCTTATTCACCGTTTCCCTGCGTTCAGCCTATAGCTGTGACAGATCGCCCCACTTAACCAGCTGAGGCCTGCATGTCTGCTGTCACTGACTCACAGTCGCATTGACAGAAGTTTGGAACTGATACCAATACTTAAAGCGCTTCACCGCAAACTTTAATGTTGCTGCTCTCTGTCCCCGTAAAACCAATGGACAGCATCAAGCCTGAGCTCGAACGGAAGCGGGTGCATGGAAGGCATCTTGTGTAGAAGACACTCGTCATCACTGCATTATTACAGCAGCGTTTAATTAGGATTTGTCTCATGGCTGTGTATTGAAATATTGTCTCCTCACTAATGTAGTGTGTTCTAAACGTTTACATATCTCACTGTAACTTGTAGACAAGTGGTACTGATAGTAACTACACCTCGCCCTGGTTCTTACTGTGTTTGGGTTCAGCATTACAGCTCGTTCCTAAGTAGCAGGTATCCTTCGTCGCTGCTCTGACTGTGTCGTTCTCCTCCTACTCACCAGGGGTGGATATCGAGGCAGCCCGCAAGGAGGAAGAGCGCGTGATGCTGAGCGATGCCCGGCAGTGGCTCAACAGCGGCCAGATACAAGACATCCGGCACGCCAAGTCTGGAGGAACGGCGCTCCATGTAGCTGCTGCAAAGGGATACGTCGAGGTTTTAAAGTACGTCACAGACAGACACGTTAAGTGTAAGCACGCCTGACACTGACTCAGAGCAGTCGGTGTTTGGGGCCAGAGCCCCACACAAGGCAGGGATGTGAATCATCCGGTTTTCAGAGATGGACTCTGTATCTGAATGAGTCTGACCTGGGCTGAACTCTGGCAAATGAAAGACGAGGTTTAGAGCTGCATAACTGCTAAAAGTCACTACTGATGTAGTAGGAAGTTACATAATTAAAACGTGTTAACTTGCACAACAAACTACATGTTTTTATCAATTTTTTTACCTCTTGTCACATTCACACATACATAAATATTTAATTAAATCACACTGCCCTCTGTTTTGTGTCCAGGCTTTTAATCCAATCAGGGTATGATGTAAATATTAAAGACTATGACGGCTGGACTCCTCTACATGCAGCAGCACACTGGGGCAAAGAGGAGGCCTGTAGGATTCTGGTGGAGAATCTGTGTGACATGGACCTCATTAATAAAATGGTGAGTAACTGGAACTTGTCAGCGCGTGTTGTGCAGTTTAAACGTTACATCAGCTATATGCCGCTGTTCCTCAGGGCCAGACCCCTTTTGATGTAGCAGATGAAGATGTCCTGGGATACTTGGAGGAGCTGCAAAAGAAACAAAACCTGGTACGTTAATGTGACAACACTATTCTGTCTGTAAAAATGCTTGAATGTGATAATCACAATAGTCATAATTACTGAGTTTTGCTTTCATTATTTCAGCTCATGAGCGAGAAGAAAGATATTAAGAAGTCACCTTTGATTGAAACAACGACTACTGGGGATAACAACCAATTACTAAAACCAGTCAAGAGGTGAGCAGTTCATAACAAATCAAGGTTTCAATCATTTCATCAACAGTCAATTTGATCTATTCTTCCTTTTGCTTCAAACTCCTGTTGCAGCAAAGAAACTGTGCTTTTGGAGCCAGAAAAGACTGAAAACCAAAAATCACATCCACGCATCGAACCCCTGGAACCAGAGAAGGTGGATGAAGAAGAAGACGGGAAGAAGGACGAGTCGAGCTGCTCCAGCGAGGAAGAAGAGGAAGAGGACTCGGAGTCTGAGAACGAAGCAGGTGCTGTGCTACCGCTAACGCGCTTACTGTAACACACATGATACGGCACGTTATTTGCTGAGCATCCGCTGTTGTTTTCATCTCGATTGTTCAGAAAAGAGCAAACCTTCAGCATCGGTGAGCAACAGCACAACACCCGCCCCAACTGGCATCAGTACGTCATCTCCAACTAGTCCAACCAACCAGGTGACGACCCCCACGTCGCCGGTGAAGAAGGTATGACCAATCTAGTGGTGGAGGTTCTACCCTGTGCAGACATTCAGTACACAACTGAATAAAATACATCAAACACTAAAACAAATCTAATTTCACAGTCGACTGAGGATACCGGGGCTTTACATAAATGAGTTTTAAAGCTTGTACTCCAGGCCATAAATCAAATTTAAATAGTTTCCCCTTGTGACTTGATCTGTGTGTTGCAGCACAGTGAGCACACATTGCTAACAAATGCCACAGAAGCCCTGAGAAATAGTTCTCATCTGTCGTCGCGACCGTAAACGTGGCAACAAGCTGCTCAGGGGATGAGCCGTGGGTGCGGTTAATGGTTTTCTGTATGAGGCCGGAGTGGATGGAGTAGGTGACAGGTTGGTTGTGGAGAAAGCCAGGACTTGCATGCTACTGTCTATTTTTTGATTTTGCTGCCCTCTGCTGGATAAAAAGGATCGTGCTGAAGATTTCCAAGAACATGGCTAAACAAAGATACTGTTCAAAATGTATTATCAAGTGTTTTTTATGGCCACTGTTGAAATGGGAAACTTTGAGGCTATTTATCAGATATTGCCTCCAAACTAAATTCAGAATCGCGCTCATGAAAGCAGCTTTTTCTTTTATCTAGTGCTGCCTTTCTCCATTTGCCCCCTTCATTCACTGTGCAGCTGAATGTCGATGTTTTCCTGCTTATTTTCTCTCTCTCTCTTGTCGTGATCTTCTCAATCACTCCTAACCCGAGGGTTCACAGTATATTCTGTCTAATGAAACTGAACCAAACGTACCAGGTGTTGTAACAGCTGGACTGGCGGACAACATGGTGTGGTGTGACTAGGCTTTAAAAATCTCTCTGCCATGAAGTGTTTCTTTTGCTTCTGTCTTATTCTAGCTTGTGTTTTTTCTCTGTTCCCCTCTCTCTCTCTGCACCTTTCTCATCCTGGGCGCTTGTCTTGGTCGGCTTTAGTTTGATTATATTACTCCCCTCATGCCTGTGGCGGAGCCAGGCTGTCCTGCATTGTGGCGTCAAGGCTTGCGCAAAACTGGCATTTCTCTAGTGCCCAAAAAACCTATGGTGAGGCCTTGGTGTGCCCCAGAGTTGTTGTCTCGTTCTACACGCACCTGTGCACTGATGACGTTCTTAACACCCCCCAACCTGGCTCGACCCAGGCGACGCCGGTTAAACCTCCCTATCACTGACTTGCATTAATCAACCTTACATGGCGTCTTTCCCACTTGTAATCAGTCAATGCACCGTCCTGATCGTGCTTTCACCTTTTCTGTGGGCTTCTGTGTATTCGTTTAGTGACTCGTCATCTTCTGTTGTTATGAAAATGTGTGTGTAAACTATAGTTTGGACTCCCAACACGTTTAAGATGCATCACCAAGTCATTCAAATCGTCTGATATCCGTCTTTGAGAGTAGCATGTTCTCAGGTGTACTTTGAAACTGTTCCACAGTGGATTCTCAGGCGGGTAAGGTTTGCTTTGATTTTGGTGCGAGCCAGCTTTGATTCTCCCTCCTAACTGGCATGCCCTCTTCGTGCCCCATCATTAAACCTTAAAACTAAAGGCTGACCGTTTGACCTTATGTGTTACTCACTGAAACAACTCAACATCTTCACACTTCTAATTGGTTACTTTTGTGGACATAACCTCTAATTTCTCCTCTCAGATTATTCAACCTACTGCAAAGGTCACAACTAAAGTGGAGGAGGAGAGGAAGGACGAGTCTCCTGCATCGTGGCGTCTGGGTCTGAGGAAGACGGGCAGCTACGGCGCGCTAGCCGAGATCACGGCTACTAAGGAGGCTCAGAGGGAGAAGGACACGACTGGGGTCATGCGCTCAGCCTCCAGCCCTCGACTCTCCTCAACCTTGGACAACAAAGACAAAGACAAGGTTGATGATCACAGAGACGCATACAGGACAAATAAAATGCCTACGTTTACTGGGTCACTGCCTTGCTCATAAATGTACACGGCAGCGGATCGAATGGCAACTTTAGTCTTTATTTGGTCAAAATTGTGTTTTTAATTAAAAGTCTCTTTGCCTACAGGACAAGGACAAGGTCCCCCGGCTCGCCTATGTGACCCCGACCCCCACTGTCCCCAGGAGGCTGGCCAGTACTTCAGACATCGACGAGAAGGAGAACAGGTGAAGCCCTGCAGCCAAGTGGCTCTGTGCAAACATGCTTTGACATGTGTGTTGCTGCATAAGGGTGCAGGCCTGAGCAGATGCTTTTGTTATTGTGCTTTGCAGCATTTTATTAGTTTATAAAGGACAGATATCGTATAGCGTAGAATTACTCACAATGAGGAATGACTCCAATATGAATCTTCAAAAAAGTTCCAGTATACATGTCAGTATTGGTTTGTGGAAGTCTGGGGTACTAGTTGGCTTGTGGTTCCCCAGGGACTCTACTGCTCTGATACGTAGCGGCTCCTACACGCGGCGGCGCTGGGACGACGACCCGAAAAACAGCGAAGGAAGCACGTCCAGCAACCGAACCCCCAGCTACCAGCGCAGGTTAGGCCCAGCGAGACGCAAATCTCTGCTCCATCTTATCTGATGCGTCGGCCCATTACGAGGTTGACTTGCATAGCTTTGGAACCGAAGCCACTGTGGAGATAACTGACAGTTATTCTACAATACGTTTAGCTTTAATTCTGCTGTCCGACGTAAACGCGAGTGCATTCATTCAAGGCAGCAGCTGCTAAGGAAGCCATGCAGATATGCCCAGTGCCTTCACTTGCTGCCACAGAGTCTGTTGCATGACTGTACCTGTCCCGTCAGGTTGCTGTGCCACCGATCCAGCATTAGTCAGACAGATACAGTAAATCACATGCATTCCCAGGGTGGCACAACACCTAGACATGGACTAATGCTGCATCATGTTGTATGGGGAAACAAAAAGGTACAACTTGAGTGTCAATGTTGATCCAACAACGTGATTGCAATCACTTGCAGCTTTTTTTTATGCCGTTTTGTCCAGTATGACATGAACGCACCAGTAGTTTGTCTTAAATATCTATGTTGTGTTTTATGCTGTGTGTGTGCACCTCCACTGCTAACATGCCTCTCTCGCCCACCTGCCTGCCAACACACCAGCACGTCCCATACGCTAGCACTAGGGCGGAGCGGCAGCACGCGGGACGTGCCGGCCAAGTCTTCGTCCACCTCCAGCTTGGACCCTAACACCTGTAATACTAAACCCTGGCAGCCACCCACCTCCCACTACCAGTCTTACAGCATTTACCGCAGGTACACCAGCCTCGCCGGGGCCTCGCCGTGTCTACACCCACCTTGTCTTTGCTCTGCTGACGTGCCTGCCAGTTTGTTTCACGTCCCTCTGGTCTGCATTTAATGTTCAAATGAGTGTTGGAGGAGATGAACACAGCTCTGTATGACACCAATAAAGAAGATTTAAACTTAGCCAGTAAATTTAAGATGAGCTCATCGTGCTCTTTCTGTAATTTCAGACACTTTTAGTGTTAGAGAATCAACAATGATGTTTCCTTTTGTAATTTGTTAGCATAAGACTGACTGGGTGTAATCACAGCTCTACTTGCATCCTGCTCTGTCTTACTAGCAAGTCTTTCATCCCACAGCGGCTCTTTCGGTAGAAGACACGAGGATCTGAGCTCCTCGACCACCACCACCACCTCCTCCACGACAACCTCGTCATCGGTTACCTCGCCCACAGGCCACCGCAGCCTCCTCTCCAGCCTGGGCTCCGCTTCCACCCGCACTGGCTCCACCAGTCTCACCAGCAGGTACCAAGCGCTCTCCTCCGGCCTCTGCAGCCACGAGTTTCATCTGCATCTCTGCAGCTGTGAATGCAGTTCTTATGAAACGTGTGTAAACAGGTACTGGTCAGAGGAAAGTGCAGAGAGGGAGAAGGACTCTGCTGCAGTCATCCCCAACATTAACACTGGTTCCACTACAACCGCAGCATCTACCACTACGACCATCACCGGCACTGGCTCTGAAAGGCGCAGGTAACACGAGCACATAGCATTTTATTCAGTATTTACCGTTAGGCGGAGAGTGGATGAAGGGTTTTAATGTCACAGTTTCCTCAGGTTGAGTTTACATTGAGGAGGTCCTGTGTAATTATTGTTTTGGTGTAAACTGCAACACCCTGCTGTGTGTAAGTCAGATGCGCTTCCTTTTGAGAGCTGGCACGTGTGATCTTCTGTTCTGTACACACAACGTGGAAAGAGTTTCTGTTCGTAAGAGAGGGAGCGTTTGTGCAGGGCCAAGTGCACGTCTTCCTGTTGCGCTGCTGAAATAAGCCACCTGTCATGGTGCGACGGGAGCAAGGCCGTTTCACAGCCTGAGCCGCTCCAGCGACTTCTCCTTTTATGGAAGGTTTGCACAAGCTGCACATTTTCCTCAAGGCCAAGGCTCCTTGCTGCACTGACTGATTTCATGCTTCTGTGTGGCCAACAGAGGCCATGATCCACCCTGACGCCACCGTAGCTGCCCAAAACTACTGCGTGAATACGTTAATGCTACAATGAACTTTCCCTGTCACCAAATACTTGAGCTCGTGAGGGGTTTGTCTTTGTCCCAGGTCATACCTGACACCAGTTCGAGACGAGGAGTCAGAGTCCCAGAGGAAAGCTCGCTCCAGGCAGGCTCGACAGTCGAGGAGGTCCACCCAGGTGAGTTCACCCAGAGAACATCTGCAGCTTGAAACTGTATGTTCTCATCCTACCCAAAGGTTAACCTGCAGGTTTTCTTCCTAGTGTATGTGCCCACGGCTTGGATAATGGTTTTATAGACGGAGACAGGTTCATAGAGGTTGTTATCCTAGTAGTGTATACAGGCAGCACTTAACATATGAGCTGATCCTTTTACAAGCTGACATCTGCATTTTATCCTAATCTGCCACGACTGGACACTTGCCAAACCTTTAGTGCACCACTTAGAATTGAGACACTACAGACCAGCGCAGTGCAATTTATTTACTAAACTTAAATTTGTTCTTCCTCCCAGGGTGTGACTCTGACTGACCTGCAAGAGGCCGAGAAAACAATCGGCAGGAGTCGTACCCCAAAGACTCGCGAGGAGGAGAAGGAGGAGAAGGAGAAACAGGACAAGGAGAAGCAGGAGGAGAAGAAGGAGACGGAGACCAAAGAGGATGATTACCGATCGAAATACCGCAGCTTTGAAGAGGTAAGTTTCTCCTTTATGTAACTGTACCTAGAGAGATCACCGCAATGTCACATGGTCTACACCCTGACAATCTGATCGTGCTCTTTTTCTCCGTCTCTAGCGTTATCGGTCTTTATCTTCCTCCTCCACCTCCGCTATTTCTGCAGTCAGCACGGCCTCAACCCCATCCTACTCCAGCACCACGTTGTCCACCAGTTCCAGCTCCCTTAACAGGCCCAACAGTCTGACAGGCATCACCTCCTCCTATAGCCGTTCCTCCAGAGACACAGAAAAAGGTCGGTAACAAAAGAAGAGCGACTGTGACAGGCGTACAACTTCAAAGTGCGTGAAAGAAGGCACAGTGTGTAGGTTCATGACTGCTAATCTTCATTTGATGCTGGAGCTGGGATCTGTTGTCACATGTGTGGTAAACTCCCACATGTTGATTAAGGGTATTCGGACACAGAAGGGTTTGGGTTGCCTTTTAAATGAAGTCACTAATGAATAAACCCAGAAACTCTTCCTGGGAAAATAAAAGGCAGCTTTAGTCTGTTCCACTGAAGGGAAACACTGAACGCTTTGTTCTCCCACGACCAAAGTCTTGTTTCCTCTGAACTCGAGCCAAGTCCGGTTGTTGTCCTGGCTGTGCCTTCAGTCAAACCATCTCCTTGTTGAACATGAACTTTTCTATTAGTTTAAATTCCTCTTAGGATTAACTGATGGGCTTTTTACTGCTGGGTTAAATACAGGACAGAGGTCAAAGACCGATTGAGACGCTGTAATACGCTTTTTTAAATTGGGGGCTTCTCTAAATCTGTAATTTTTCTTGAATCATAGAAACAGACAAAAAGGAGGAAGAGAAGGAGGGAGAGGACAAGTCTCAGCCTCGCTCCATACGGGATCGCAGGCGGCCCCGCGAAAAGAGACGCTCCACTGGGGTCTCCTTCTGGACCCAAGATGTAAGGCACACTGAAATATTCATTGCATCTCCATGAGTTGGAAGAGTTCATAACACTTGACCAACGCCTGGAGTCCCCCTGTGAACGCCAGAGCTAGAAACTGTCTCTTTAAATAATTCCAGGGAGATGGAAATGATCAGCAGTCGGACTCCGAGGAGGGCAGCACCAAGGGAGAGCTGCAGGTAACTGCACACACCGAGGCACCAAGTGGATCAAAGTGACTGCTAAGCAGAGCTTAGCTTTGCCCTTCTGCACCTGTGCTCTTGTCTCCTCGTGTAGCCGGTTGGCGGATGTCTGACCTTGTGACATTTACAGCAGGCGCTGCTATAAATCAAACATTTCCTAGTAGATATCTGGCGTCGTTGCCACAGGTTTGGGTATTTGGGATGATGTGCTCAGCAGATAGCTTGTCGACAATTCGCGAGACCAGGACATGCACATTGTTGGCCACCAGATATATTTGCTAGGCCAAGGGTGGAGCAGCACACGGAGATGCCCAGGGAAGCGTCTACGTCCACCTTCCAGCTTCACGGTTAGAAGCCAGCACATTTACAAACACTTGTTAGATAGAATGCTAGTAACAGACTCACAGTGGAAGATGGGTCGAAACTGTCATCGTAACTCATACGCCCGTGTCTTTGTTATTTAACCACCATGGTGATTAGGTTACGGCTATTCTATTCATCTTGCCTCAGGAAGCTGGCTGCAATTTTAAAATAGCTGGAAGTTGGACCCTCCGACCTGACCTCGCTATCTGATGTCTGGCTTCGTTCTCAAGGCGGCTGCTGTGGCACTGCAATAACACACCCGGCCTGAAGGTGCAGTCGCCCTCGAGGCTCTGGCCGACACGGCAGCTGTTTAGGGTTCAGTGTGTAGAGCAGTTTGTAGGAGGCCGACGGTGGGAGTGAAGGTCAGGCGCTGAGACTCGCAGTGGAGGATGTGGTTAAAACCGAACAACACGACTGATTCCATCTCTGCCGTTTTGTTTAGTTGTCCACAGCGACTGACACCAGCGTTTACTGCATTTGGACTTTTCTGTGCACAGGCATTAACCTGTTCTTTGTCTCTGTGTTTCCTTACAGAGCGACAGATTGCCCAGGTATGTCCTACCGCCCTTATGATTCCAGGTCTGTTGCTGAAACTGATGCTCATTCTGAATAATAACCATAATGCCTTTAATTCCTGCCGCAGGAATGAGAGCACTTCATCTCTAGATCGCAACGATCCTCTCTTCAGCCGTAGCTATGGTGAGAGTCGGAGGCGACTGGACAGAGACGACACCACCGACTATAAGAAGGTAAACATTTAGCAACAAAGTAGAACCATGAATACATATGTAGCTGCAGCGGTTGCAGTCTCTGTTGATGACCACTGGCTGTGTTTCATCAGCTCTACGAGCAGATCTTAGCCGAGAACGAGAAGTTAAAGGCCCAGTTACGTGACACAGACCTGGAGCTGGCGGACTTGAAGCTCCAGCTCGAGAAGGCCACACAGGTAGGCTGGACCCGCTCTGAGCCCACATGTCAACACGTTCAGATGACGGCGCCTGACGGGTCCTGTTGTTTTCTCTGTGCAGAGGCAGGAGCGCTACGCTGACCGATCACAGCTCGAGATGGAGAGAAGGGTAAAGACACCAGTACTTTCATAAATTACTGTGTTTTGTTTATGTCATGAACTCAACATCCGAGTAACTTCTGTCTCTTCAAAGTTTGACTTTGACAAGCGTAGATCTGAGAAGTCCTAATGTTGTTTTGATAAAACCGACCTGCTCAAACATCACAGTAACGCTGCTGATGGCTTTATGTCTGAAGGTAACGAGCAGGCCCCAATATCATCTGGGTGGTGGTATGATCTTACCCTGAGTTTTTGTATCGGCCTCCTCTCTGCTGCTGCCTGTCGTCTGTCACATGCCCTTGTAGCCGGGGTCGAAGGGACTTCCTCCCTCCTCTCCACCCAGGACACTGCCACCTTCTCTTTGCCACCTATTGTAGTGAACCTCAGAGGCAGCGTGTTGTCACCACTTCTCAAGGCTGCTTGATTGTTTGTTCCAGAGTTGTGTAGACTACAGTTACGTTCCTTTTGAAAGAATGTGTGCATGCGTGTGTTTTCATGCTTTTCCACTCGTTTGATGAACAGGCGTGTGTCTCAGCCGTGTAGGTAGCGTTGACTGTATAACCTCTGAATTTGTACATCTACGTACTTCGGGTACGCAAATCTGGATTTTGCAATCGTTCATTTGTTCAGCTAACGCCAACAGCCGTACCTGTAAATCATCGATCACTGAACTGGCTGTTGCTCACAGAGTGTGCGTGTGTTTGTTTGTTAGTGTGTGCTGATGCTACACCCTCACTCTCTCCACACATGCAGTGCGTAAAGGTGGCACTTGAGGTGTTTTCTGCTGCGTGTTTCCATGACAACAGATCGGTCTTTTAACCTGCTGTCCTCCACCCGACAGGAAAGAAGAGCTCTAGAAAGGAAGATATCTGAGATGGAGGAGGAACTTAAGGTACGGCCACACTTGAACACTCTGACAGGTCTCTTGTCAGACTGAAGTCAGTTTAGAATGTCCATCTGGGTCTGAAATGGTCGAAGCCTACTGCTCTCAAATGTTCGATTTGTCTTACTTCTTATTCTGCTCATGGCACGTCTCAGGGAGGGGTCTGTAATCTGTGTTGACGTAACATTTAAGCTTTAAATGTTCCTTTGTGGAAAGCTGATCGAATGCACTAAACTCCAGCGAGCGCTGTTCATCGCTGTGATAATGGAGTGTGTTTGTTTCAGGTTGTTCTGATCTAGTCAGCATCACTTCGGTTCTGCCAACGAGCATCAGGCCGAACCACAAACTCTTCATCATTCCTTCGGGTTTTGAAATTCTGTCCCCATTTTCTAACAGTCTTCCTTTTCTGTTTTCCTTTTTCCTTCTCTTGGCCCCTTATCTCTTAATTTATGTTGTCCTGTCCTTCATTAATCCTTCCTCCCCTGATTTATTTCTGTGACACGTTCCCCCTCTTCTCTCTCTTCTGCCTCTTCTCTCTCTGTTCTGCTTTGTTGTTCTCCCCCTCCTCCTCTTCTTGCAGAACCTCCCCCAGGTAAAGCAGGTTCAGGCCCTGCGCCAGGTGAAGGAGCGGCTGCAGGCTGAGAACCGGGCCCTGGCTCGCGTGGTGGCAAAGCTCTCGCAGTCCGCCTGCAGCCAGCTGCCCACCGTTGACCTCTAAGCCACGTCCGTCTGTCCACCATTGTCTCCTCCTCTTCCTGTCCTCCCCCCTTTCCTCCCCCATTCTTCTCATGCTCCATTCACGCTCTGCCGCGCGCCCATAGACAGGCAGGTGCCCACCGCCCAACCATCACTGGTTTTGTACACTCCACCTTTTTCCCCCTCTGCCTCCCCAGAGTCTTTGGTTGTCAGATTGGGGAGGTGGTCTTTGGTTTTTACTCCAGGACACTTTCCTTTCACAGTACCTGACATGTCGGGTTCATCCTAAATATGTTTCCAGCTGAGAGCAGGGTGAGGTAAGTATGCTTCAGCAGGTGTCTAAATTTACCTTCATTCACAAAGATGTCTTCAAGTACTGAGAAGGAAAGTGTCCTCTTCGTAGTGTCCCGCTGTGATGCTTCGATCACAGGACGCTCAGGTGTTTGGCTTGTTCTGGCTTCTTTGCATGAAGTGGCTTCCTTTTATTTATTCACCCAAACCTTCAGAGACTGAACCTTTATTTTGTTCCCCTTCGTCTGTACGGCCCCAGCCGTTGATTCTAACAGATGACATCAGCGGGATGAGGGAGATGAGTGCATGCACCGACACGTGGACTGACACGCCGGTTTAGACGGCGCCTGATCAGAGAAACTGAATGTGCTTCAGAACATGATCAGGTGTTTAAACTAGTGGGTGATTGTCGTCTGTAATCAGGAGTTTTATTTTTATTTATTTAAGGGGTCTGAAATCTCCTGCTGGAGATTCTCAGCATCATCTCTGTAAACAGTCGCACGTCCTTTAGAGAAAACGATGGTGAATTACTCTGTGATGTTAATGTTTAGTCGAACGAGTTTTTGATTGTTGCATATTTTTGAAATAAAGTTTTGTTTTGTGTCGGCGTCTGGAAACTGAAAGCACGTTCTGCCCACTACAGCAACAGGTGCCTAATGCTAACCACGCTGTGAAAGAACTTATGGAGCGAGAATAGTCTTTAGAGGGACCTCAGTTGTTCTAGCTCCAGAGTTTTCTCCTGCTTAGATCAAATAAAACTGGGGTTTTTCTGGCTCGTCTTGAGCAGCAGTTCAGGTTCTGCATGGCTTTCTCAGAAACCTTGGCCTGTGGTGTGTTCGCTGTTTGTACTCGTTGCTCTCTGGGCTTGACTGGAGAAGGGATGTGATTTTAAATAAAAGAACCCTGGACAAAACAAACATGAGCTGCTGTGTGACTCCTGCGACTGCTTTACACAAGCTCTAATTAACGGTTTGTAAAATGGCCCGACTGGTTTGACAACGTGCGTCCGTTGAGACTTGTCTAAGCCGCTTTCCTCTCTCTCCTCTCTCTCTTTCAGATGCTCCCAGACTTGAAAGCAGACAACCAGAGACTAAAGGACGAGAACGGAGCGCTCATTCGAGTCATTAGCAAGCTTTCCAAGTAGAACAGACGCTGCACCCTCTAGTCCCCCATGGCAGTGACTAATGGAATTGCACATTTAGATATTAATTGCAACAGACATCAGAGACGAGACTCCTTTTTCTTTCTCCTCTCGACTCTTTACCCTCTTTGCTCCTCCACCGCCGCAGCTTCCCTCCCTCCATCCGTCACTCGTCCACCTATCCATCCATCTGTGCACCTCCTCGACGGTAACCCACCGATAGAACCACTGAGTTTACAGAGCAAAAGTAGAAAGGGTTGTGTGAAAGCGTTGTGGGCGGGGCAGCCTGCCGTCTATTTAACCAATAAGCCTTAGATGTACATAAAGAGGAAAAGCAACACTCGCATCGATCTCTTCTCTCTCTATCACTAAAGAACAGATATTATCCAACACCTGATTTTATTTGTGCCACACTTTCTTATTTGATGTTTTGTTTTTTTCTTTCCTGTGTACGTGTGCTGTGCAGTGTCCTCCTTCCTTTCCTCCTTCAACCCCTTGAAGTGCCACTCCTCCCTCGTGTCTCCCCCTCACCTCACACACCCTTCCCTCCCTCTTCATCGTACCTCTGCGTGTCTTCCTCCAAGAGGGAAACATTTGGATTCTGGCTTTGGCGAAACGAGGCGGACCTGGTGGAATTTAAGCTTTCACTGTATGTGCAATATGCATTTTTTAAATGCTTTAATGACGAGTCCATCACAAATAGGATTTTTCACTCTTCCACCGCTTCCGTTGCTCACTCTCCAGCTCCTCCGCCCCAGTTTTTTTTTAAGTTTGTAGTGTAGTCGGTTTATACTCTGTATTTCTCACTTTGTTTTAGCAGGTACTGAGTGATGCTGTATATACCTGTATGTATTTGTTTGAGACCAGCACATGGCATGCGTTTATGGTTCCCGTCTGTTACTATTAAAAGTATACAAATTCCAGAGGACAAACAGGTGTGTTTTAATTCTTTTGTTTTAATGGTCTGTAGACGTTGGATGCAGGACGGTGGAGCCGCTCGGAAACGGTTCAGTGCTTCTTTTCTCCAGCTCAAAATAAGTGTTCATGTAATTGTGAGATTGCAGAAATCGCTTCACCACATTTCACTTTCGTTGTATTCGGTATCTTGGAAGAGTGCTGTTAGTTTTGTTTCCAGTTTTTAAAGCTGTAGTATTCTAGCCAAGGTGTTGCCACTAAATAAAAAACATGCTAGGTATTGCTAACCCAGTCCTCTACGTCTACATGCACTGTCAATGCCATGTGAGGAGTCTTGGTGTCAGGTTAAAGCAAATCACCACCATCCAATATTCATGCATCTGAAACCATTTTATGCATTTCCGTGGCCTTTTAAGGATATTTCAGTAGAACTAATAGTCACTGCAGATGGACCGATGGCCATCTAGTCTGGTTTTGACTTTGTTTTTGTTTTATTTTTTTCCGACATCTTGTAAAATAGGTGTGTGGCTTAATACATGCAAGCTGTGCTGTGACTACCAACCACTGAAGAGTTCATTAAAAATAAACTTGTACATTGTAAAGTTCCCACGCTTCGTTATTTTCCCGCTAAACTGGCTTTGAACCGCAGCTCTGCTTAGGTTTCCGGTGGTCCATCGTCCCTATGGCGAAGGGAGCAGCTGTTCTCGTTTGTGCCAGTAGATGGGGTCAGACTGTGAGACTTTTATTCCATCTCCTCAGACTCGCTCAGATTTCTCCTGTTAGTCAGTTAAATGTTTGAACGGCTCTCGAACCTCCAGTAACGACTTAATGCCGCTTCACAAGCCTGACATCCTGCCTCCGTAACAAACTGACTCCTCTCTGAGCTTAAATCCCCACAGATGTGTTCGTACTCCTGCGTCCGCGCTGCTTCGACGCTCGCTGTAATCTGAGGATTTAGAGCGAGCGGCAGCGGCGGGAGTCGGTCTTTATCATTCGTATAATGATGGGCCAGTCTCTGCGTCCTGGTGTGTTCTGCCTTCAGTCCTGTGCTGGTATCAGCTTTACAAAACCCCAGTTTTAAGCACGTTTTAACGTCTGGGTTGTGTCTTCACTGCGACACGGACACTAGTGGGCAGAAAGTCTTCATCAGGACCTTCAGACACATTCTAGGCCTGAGCAGTGGTCCCGTGTCTTCAGAGCCTTGAGTCATTCGTGCCCGATGTGCAGATGATAAATTCACAGTTTGCTGGTTGAACTTCACAAACAAATATGAAGTCTGCGATGTTTGCCCGAAAACAACCTCAGCTTGTGCCGACAGAGGTCACGACCTCACCGTGACGCGTGACCCGGAGGAGCGCGTCGCTCGTCTAAATAACCTGCATGGAATGCATCATGGGAGGAGGAGGCTGAGCCGGAGCTGCGCACGGTGAAACCACGGCGATCGTGTGACTAACATGATTAGGTTCCCCAGCCTTCCGCACCCAAACCAACGTTTCTTAAACACTTGCCTGCCTTTGCATAAACAATTTCACGGTGGAGCGAGCTCCCCAGAGACTCCTCGCTGCTAATCGCTGCTTTACTCCTTACTGTCAAATAAATGGAAATGTGAGCGGAGAGTGTCTGTTACACATGCTCACATTTAAGATGACATTAGCTTCATCTCTCCTCTTTACAGAAACGTCCCAGGCGGTCCCAAACGCAGCACGGCTTCAAGGAGCCTGCTTATTGTTGGGAATGCACTGCAGGAATGTTGATTAGGATTTTTGTTCCAGGCAGCGCAGCAGCGTTTGTGCTGGAGTGCAAGAAAGCGAGTTGTCACAGCCTGTCAGGCCTCCTCATTCCTCCTCAGTCCTCCTCATTCCTCCTTTCCTCGGACAGAAATATGCGAAATATGCCGCTGTGTGACCCAGGCCCACGGACCAGCGAGTATTTTTAGAGCAGTTGTTCTGTTATCATTACCTCTAACAGGACTGACACACCCAGAGATAATGTCTCCACTCACCCTGTGAGGCCTCCTTATTATGTGAAGAACTTTTTAAATGTATTTTGTTTGTTTCTTTTTCTGACACATGGCGTCAGATGAATGAATGAATCTATGAAAGGCTTCAGTACAGTCAGTGAACTGTCCCTGCTCGCCCTGGGCCTTCTGCTGGGTTCAGAGCGGGTCTGGTGAGTCACCGGCGCCTCGGGGAGTGTGTCTGTGGGATCTGCGTGGGAGCCGCTCGCTCCTCCTGGGTTCTTCAAGCTGAGTCGAGTCCAAGGCGTTAAAACGCTCAGCGCAGGTGAGTAGAGCTGGATTCAAATGATCCAGATGGGAAACAAATACGAAGATCGAACTCGAAACTTAAAGAAACGTGACGCGTGTCCCTGAAACGAAAACTTGTTCAGCTAAACCATCATATTTACGTTTGAAACACCGGAGACAAACAGCTTTTACTGTGTCATCAGGCCGAGAGCTCCGCCTTAGCTTCGGCTCGAGTCGGAAGCGTTCGTGTGTTGTCGGGCCCACCCGGTTTTCTCGAAGGCAGCGCGAGCGCGTCGACTGTCAGCGCTCGAGCCCAGCGCCATTCATCAGAGCCGACGCACCTGGTCGGAGCGAGGTCGGACGAGCCGGCGACGCAGCGCACAGGTGAGTTTCTGCCGCAGCCGCGTCGGAGGAAACGTGGAAGCTGCAACTTTGCGTGTTTACGCAGCAAAGTTTGAGAAAGTTTCCGCGGAGGCTAAAGCTGCTCCCTCTCCCCTCTGACAGCCCGGTTGGTCTCCGGAGGAATGCGGCGCCGCTGAAGTTCCAGCTCCAACTGAACTTTACGCAACGTGTCGGGATCATGGCCACCGGCGGCTTCAGGTCCAGCGCCACCACGGACTTCTTGGAGGAGTGGAAGGCCAAGCGGGAGAAGATGAGAGCCAAGATGCTGGGGGACATCGCCGCCGCCACCGGCGCCAACAGCCCGGGCAGGCAGCCGGGCAGCGAGCTCACCAACAACGGAAGCCCGGACCGAGGCGCCTCCTCTGGGACCTGCCTCTCCTCCTACTCGGTGGCTCGGTCCTCCTCCGGCTCGGCCCTGAAGAGAGCGGAGGAGGACGCGCACCACCCCGCGGCCGCCCCGCTCAGCAACCCCAAGAAGGCCCCTCCTCAGGCGGACAAGGCGCAGTCCGCGTCCCCGGAGTCCAGCGCCATGGCCTGCAACGACAGCGACAAGGAGAGCGCGTCACCGGGCAAGGGCAAGGAGAAGAAGAGCGCGGGTCCGAGCGCGAGGAAGGGCAAAGGTCAGATCGAGAAGCGGAAGCTGAGAGAGAAGAGGAGGTCGACAGGTGTGGTCAGCATGCCCTCCAACGAGGTGAGCGCCCACAGAGGTCAGAGGTCACGTAGGAACGTTGGCTTTATGGAGCAGCCTGGTGTTTCTTTGTGTCTGCGTAGTAAAGGTCCCTGCGTTCCTGACTGTGACGCGATGGGGCAGTGAACTCGTGCTGATGTTCAACTCTGAGAGATGAACATGCAGATCCTTGTTTCATCGGGTCTCCAGACCAGATGAAGCAGCTTGAGGTGCCACAGCCTCACGTCCTGCTGCCGGAGAACTGGCGGCGCAGCAGATTTAAACTCCCTTTGTCTCGCTGCGGCTGAAGGGAAGCGAGCCATGCAAATGAAGCCGCTCACACAGGCTGCCTTTGTGATGTGAATATGAGCGGACAGGTGTGAATGGAGATGCGGGGGATTATCTCGCCGCTCGTTCTGCGGCATAATGGCTGCTGAGAGGGGCTTCAGAGCATCCGGGGAACCCAATCTTCCGCCCGTCGAGGCCGTAATGGCCTGATAAAAGCTCCCGGCTCGCTGGAGAAAAGACCCTTCTGCTGAGCGTCAGTCAATACGAGCAGGGTGTCTCCTTACTCTCCCCCCCTCGCTGGCGCGGACCGGAGGCCATTGTTGTTGACGCTGACCTTTGACCTGCTTACGCAACACAGGAATGTGGAAATGAGACGTTCTGGGTGTACGCGTGCTTCCCTCGCGGCTTTTCTCACAACCCTCGTTCAGGTCGTGGAGGCTGAGAACCAGGTCTAACAGCTGCTGGTCAGCCGGTCAACGGGTTTACCAGGAGCTGAGGCGGGTCACGCTGGTGGCAGCCAGGGGCTTGTTAGTGTGTGAAGTGTGCGTACGGTTCCACCTGTGAGTCGAGTCTTTCCGGTGATGCCGCTCAGCGAAGGGTGAAAGTGCACGTTTGGATCCAGCAGAAAGAAATCGGCCTTTAGCCTGACGCAGAGAACGAGCCGGCGCTGGTTCTGTTGTGGGGAACAGCGTCGCTGCAGCTGCTGGTTTATTGGCCTCTGTCATTTTTGGATACGTATTTACTCTCCTGCTTATAAAATGAGCAATTTGACAGATCGCTGCACCCTAAAATTCAACATTTGTTTGTTTATCTTGGCTCCTTAATGCGCAACTCGATGTTAATTAGCGCAGGGCGGAGCTGAAGCCTTCTCTAACCGGGTCGCTGCGTGGCAGTGAATGCCACAGGGGTGTTATCATGGGGTTAGGTAAGCAGGGAGCTATTTGGGCAGGGCACCGTGCTTCCTGCTGGAACTACAGCAACTGTTGAAGTAGGTTTGTCAGGGTGACGTCTGCCCGAGCCTGAAGCGGCAGCGTTGTGCTGGTTTGACTCCATGGACGTGCTCCGGGTTGTTTACGAGGTCCGCGGTCGCTGGACGTGTTTCTCTGGGCCTGACTGAATCAGGGGAAAGTCCCCCAGGAGGCGGCAGGAATGTGAAGGAACCTCAAAGGTGGGAAGAGGGAAGGAAGTGTAGCTTGTCTGCTTCAGACTCTCCCGGCACCTCGTAAAAGCTCAGCGCCCTCGTAATGAGGTTTGGGGCTTCGTTACATAACGTTAACCTCCCATTTAAGCGACCCCTGACTAGGTGAGAGCCTGCTGTGCTGTCAGGCGGCATCACGTCCTCCGAGTCCAGCCAGTCCGTCCTCATTTACGTGGTCTTGTGCCGGTTGTGGCGGCTGTTTACTCGGCCCTCGTAGCCGTCTGGGGCTGCTGTTTGCCTTTAGAGTTCAAAGTCTCTTCACGCAGGTCGCTGCACTTGGCTTGTGTGTGAAGCAGACGGTACGTTGTTAGTGGGGGGGTAACGCCCCACCTCTGCCCTCCTGCGCAGGAATGCACAGTCATGCACAAGCCTCCGGCCCGGAGCGCTGACGTCGCGCCGGTAATAAGCGAGACAGAGCCCGCGTGTTCGGGATCTCTGGGAGTTTTGTTCGACTGAGGGTTACGGCGCCGACTTCAGCCCGAGCAGCACTGAGCATCTGGGCCTCGCGTGAGACGGCGCGACGAGCGACGCAGTCTCTGGCTAATGTTTAACTCCTTGCTGTGCACACTTTGATCTGAACAGAGCAGACGCCCGCTGATCCACTGCACAGCGCTGAATGAACCGGTTAAACTCCTCTGAACCCATCTGAATATTTCGCCAAATCCACTTTGACTGTTCTCTCTGCAGAGGCAAAACGACGTCGGAGTGAATACCCTCGTCCTCGTCTGACCCGTTGGTCAAACCATCCTCTTCGAGTTCATTGACTCGTTTTTTTTTTCCCGAGCCCCTGTTGTAATTTTCTTTCTCATTACTTTCCTCCTCATTAGCAGCGTTCACGCTGGGAAAATTAACAGGATCTGGTGCGTGTTGTGATAACTGGCCTGCACTTTATAGAAACTTCCTCTTTGGAATTTTAATCCCAGGCCTGCGGAGGCACGCAGTAGGAAGTGATGGAGTTTAGGAAAACACCCCCACGCCGTTGTGTGGCTGCAGACACGGATTAGAGGAGTGTCTGTTAGCATGCAACCAAAGCGGCGCCTGCGCTGTGAGTCCGTGCTAATCAGGCCACTGTGCACCTTCTCTCTTTGGCCTTATTGTGGATGTTTGTTCCCCGTCTGGCAGCTGGTTGAAGGTGCAGGCAGGTTTAAACGCTCCTCGTCGCCCCAGCCTCCACGTTTGACACAGCGCGGCCTCGCTGCCGTTTTATTGCACGAGAGACAATAAGCCTCAGTCATATTTGTATGAGTGAATGCACATCAACAGACCGATCCTGTCCACGCACGGCCTCGGCGTTACGTCATCGGGATCGCTCTGCCACGGTTTCCCCTGGAAATACAACGCGCAGCGATGAACAGATGCTTTCCTCCTGTTTCGCGTCGGGGGAATCACAGGCCTTCTTACCTCTGCCCTGTGTTTCGTTTGGCAGTTTCTCTTTTCATTTCACATTTCAAAATGAATCCTGGCACCGTTTGAGCAAAAACAAACTTTTTATTTTATTTATTGGAGCAAGATAGAAAATGTTTTCGACAATAGCAGATCAATTAAAGCGTTAGACGGATATCATGGATATGACAGAGTCACAGTGGAACAGCCTTGAAATCGAATGAATATGTGGCTCTACGCTGCCAAACGCACGAAGCCTTGATCTTTAAGCTTTTCTTTCCAGCAAAGGCGCCTGCGTCGGCCCAGAGAGCGGCTGACTGCGCCTGCTGTCGAGCTCCCGCCTTGAAGCTGAGAGTGTTTGTTTG
Source organism: Macropodus opercularis (assembly GCA_030770545.1). NCBI lineage: Eukaryota > Metazoa > Chordata > Actinopteri > Anabantiformes > Osphronemidae > Macropodus > Macropodus opercularis. The sequence goes on from CM061108.1 coordinate 1,134,683, forward strand.
TGCGCTCGCTGTGTGTCGTGTTTACCGAGGCGGTGTTCAGCTCTGAAGGGAGGGACCCTGTTCTACTCGCATGGGAGCCTCCTGGATAATAACAGACGCCTTCTGCATTTTTTGTTTTATAGGACTCCATCTTTTATGAACCTGCCAACTGTTACATATGCTGGAAACTCGTGTGATGTTGCGGAAGCGAGTGGAGCGGGACTGAGGTGGATCCGGCTGTGCTGGTCGGAGACGCCTCCTCGGCTGTAGCTAGGTGAAAGCTGCGTTGCCTGGTGGGTGAAGGCAGTTGTCAAACCAGACGTGTATTAGTACGACTCGTTCGGCCGCATCTCGCTTCTTGCTCAGCACTTTCGCTAGTGCTTTGAGGATTTTGTTGAAAGCTGCGATCGCTGGTGGGTGAACTGTAACCACAGTTACCTCATGATGTCATGAAACTGGGACGTCAACACAGCTGCAACACGGAGCCCGTGCTGGGTCGAACACGCCCTGTTACAGACCACACTGTGCAAACAGTAACAGGACAATGTGCGTGTGTTGCTATGTCTCCACCTGAAACAACAATAGAGACGTGGCAGCGTCTAAGGTCATTGCTTTTGACCTTGAACTGATCACATGCGTCTCTGTCAGACAGGTGGAGGCTTCTGTGCTACCTGACACCTGCCACAGTTTGTTTTTGTAAAATAAGAAATAAAGTCCTGTGTCCGTCGCCTCCAGGCCTCTCTGTGGTCCACGATGGACGGTGAGAGCCGGACTCCCTGCTTTTCTCCTCACGGGGCTCGAATTGTTGTTGTTGCTGTTGTAAGCACTTTGCTGATCGGTGGGTGTTGACCTCACCTGGATGATCAGGTCGTCTGGTTTGTTCTTTGTGTTCCTGACAGCCTGTTCTCAAACATACTGCTGTGCAGGTATGTGAGGCTGCAGCTTAGGGGGAAAGATAACGTAAAAGGAAAAGCACAATACTAGAGTCTTTTATTATGGGTTTAAAGAAATCACAATTAAATGATCCCTTTAGCGTCATATGAAACGTGCAGACATCAGTTCAACGTCGTCTCTTCCTCTACTCTCAAGAATCCTAAGAATAAAATCTGTTACTCTTTTCAGTTTTACAAGATGTAAACAAATCTGCTTCGGTGCTTGTTTTATTCTCGGATCTGCGGCGAATTAGACGAGAGCAGGAAGATCGTGGGTGAAGTGCAGGCCGAGCGTGTCATTTCCTCCACGTTTGCTTCCTCAGGCTCACTCATCCACTTCCTTTTGCATCCTCCACGCTCTTCACCATCTGATGAGCCGGTCACAGCGTAGGAATCTCCCCCCGTCCGCGTTCTGTCTGCTCGTGCTCGGTTTTTTTTTCTGGCTTGATAGAAAAATGTTGCACAATTAAAGCTTCAGCAGATTTCTTTTACCTGTTACTGTCAGGAGCCTGTGTCCAAACCTCTGAGTGAAAGAGCTTCCGTCACGGCTCCGTGTTCAGAGAAAGAGAAGCCGAGCGGTGATTTCCAGCGTAGCCGTGTTGTGTTGCTCGCTCTCCTCTGTGGGTATTAACCTTTGCCTGTGGCGCTGGAGGCCTCTTGAAAGATTCATAGCCAATGAAACTCCTCGGTTCAGTGTGACGGATTGGATTTTCATCACGAGCCGCTGCGGCTGAGTGAATTCTTTACTTTCTACCATATGTCATCAATCCCTTCTGCGTCTCATCTTTCTTCAGGTATTTAACCTGTTGCCGGGTCTTTTCCTCTCTCTTTCACCTGCTGTCTTCGTCAACTCAACGCCTCATTAGTCGTTGAGCCTGCCACCAATGGTCAGTAGTTGGTCTTTCCTTCGCTCTGTTCTGCCTCCATCCTTTGGTCCGGTAGCTGGACATGGGCCTGTCCAGCTGGAGTCAGCTGCTCCATGTCCACGGGATGGATCCATCTTCCACGAGTCAGACTGAAAGGTCCAACGTAATCTAGAAGTTAACACGTCACCTCTGGAGACAAACTGCCACTGATTTCATGCCTTGGCCCCCTTGGTGCTGCTGATTTATCTTGTGCTCATCTAGGCTTTTGGCAGATGTGGAGGTAAACTGTGCCTGAATGGATGATTCGGAGTTAGATGTGGGGGAGCTCAGACTGTGCTTAGCATGACTCATGGTCTGCTTTGGTGTCTGGACGAACACAATGGCCTCTGTACACAATAGCCCCGCTCTCTGCTGCTGGAATGCAAAACACGCTCGCACCGTTTCCGATACTGTATATCTGAGTATTGTGTTACTCTGAGCGCAAGCCGCTGTACAAACAGACTGAACCGCCATGACCCCGCTAACGCTCCTTAGCGATGCTAGCACAGATTGAACGGCTCCAGACATCAGTTCCAACTGATCCTAACGTGCAGCGGAAAAGTTTGCACGTGCTCAGACTTAACCTTCCGCTCGCCTCCCTCTCAGAGTGGGAACGTGGGTCCTGGCTGCACACGCAGGAGGATGAAGCAGTGAGGGAGCTTGTGCAGCAGTGTGGGATCCGGTTGTGTCCCTGTGGCACTGCCGCCTCGCTGGAGAATGATTTATAACGGCCTCGGGATCCGTTACGTAATGTTACGGCACACGTTACGCAACTTTATCGGTTCAGAGGAGCCGTCGCGCCTTCCATCAAAACTAAGTGAGGTTTCACCAGCGAACGGTGACGGACGCGTCGTGTTCCGAGCCAGGAGACTTCTATGAATCTGCTGTTTTCCAGCCGCTTCCTCATCTGCATGCAAAGCTCCGCTGCCTGCTCTGAACCGTCCCCTCTCCTCAGGTGGTGCGTTGAAGAGCTGATGAAGAGCTTTAGTGGTGACACATTACCAGGGTTCTCTCTGTGGGCTGTGCTTCTGGATGGTGCTCTTTAAAAACGACCCGTCCAGTAAATAAATGTTGTGCATCTACGTTCACAGCCTGTGAGCTTTGCTTTGGTCTCCAGAAACGCCTCAGTGCACATTCCTTCACTTTGCACTTTGTTGCCCTGATGAGTCACTTCCATTATCGGAATACCCAACTAATTCCCCTACTTAATCTCTTGCTTCTCTCTCTGTCTGTCTCTCCTTTGCTTTCTCTCACATACTTACCAAACCAAAACTTCTCCTTTTTTATCTCCACTGAGTAAGATAAGCCACAGCAGGGCGCCGGGTCACCAAGACTGTGGAATGATGGCGGCCGTTCCCGCCGAGTGCTGGGGAAAAACACTTCATTTGTCCGGGTTCACAGTATAATTTTCCCAGAGTTCTCATAAGTAACAAAGAGAGGTCTGCTCGGAGGACGGAGTTCATGCCACCGACTCACCTTAGACCTTCAAGTCCCGCCAGTTTACTGCAGAGATGGATGGTGGACGGGCAGAGCAGGTGGCGGAGTCAGGATTCTCTCAGGGATGCTAATCGCTTTGGTTCCTGCACACGGAGGTTAAGGGAGTTTTATTAGGAAAAGGCACAAAACTGGTAAATGGCCACGCAGGGATACGGTGGAGAAGGAGACTGTTGTCCGAGCCCGTTGCTGACTGGTGGGGTGGAGCGCTGAGGAATGCGCTAATCACGCAAGTGCTGCCGTGCCTTTGCCAAGTCCTCGGCCTTTTGTCTGCACTGGGAAACCAAAACCAGAAAGGCTTTAAGTATTTCTTTCTCTCTGTACAAACAGTGAGAGTGGGGAATGTTTTGCTGTGCTGAAGCCCCCCCTCACTCTGAACGCGGTGACAGTCCAGGCCAAAATGTGCCACAGAGAACCGGTCGTGTTCAGCGTCTCCTCCTCGAGCTGCCCAGACGTCATCATTGGTGGCGGTTGGGCTTTAGCGCGTCGTCTGGTTTTCCTCTGGCATGTGGACAGCAGCAGCGTTTTGTCCTTGGTGTTTTCTTTAAAAGTATTTTATGAGACAATAAACACAGTTAAACGCAACCAACCACTGCCTGCACAGAAGCTGCGAGTAGCAGAGATTTATTCTGAGCTGAAGCATGAAAACGCGGGGTTTCCTCGGACGCGCTGCGGCTCTGGGTCTCGGATGCGCTCGAACCATTTGCATTCTCACAGAAATAAATCTCAGACTCCACACGGTTTGATGGTTTGGCCTGGAGCGCGGCACATTTTTCATTAGGCTTATGTTATTTCCCTCCAGTGTGTTTTTCAGATTATTTTCCATTTGCAAACAAATGATCGACAGCAGACAGTTTGGAGCTGTTGTTGAAGTTGTTGAAGCTGTTTCTTGCTCACGGCACAGTCGTCATGTTGAGTTATTACTTCTTTTGCAATAAGTTAATTAGCTCTGCTTTGTTGTGCTTTTTCTTGATGAACACGTTGGCAGATTTTACATATTTGTTATCACTTAAAAAATGGCTACAATGGGGAAAAACGTCTGAATTAGACATGAAAGTCTGCCTTTTATCTTTCAACAGAACTTCAGCACAGAGAGACGCCGTCACAGTCCCTCACTTAAATTCCTTATAAAAGTAAAGTCTGTGGCCTTTTCACTTTTACCGCTGAAGCTTTGTCTCTGACCCTGTGCGATGTGAGACAGGTGCGTCTCCTGAAGGGCGTTGGCCTCCTAATGCAACGTGACCCAGCAGGTTGTGTGTTTCTGTGTGTTCTGTAAGCAATAAATCACCCGAATCACCACATCCTGCACCGACTTCAGCAGAGGCCTCCATTAACGCCATAAAGGCATGAAATACTGCAGCTCTGGCGTCCAAATTACTGATCTACGGCTGCTCCTCCGTTTCAAACACTCACTTTAATTTCAGGTTAATGTGAGTTAAGTGGTGAGTGATGGTGGCAGCAAATAACCAGACGATAACGGTGTCACATTAAGAGCAGGTAATGAACACTGACGGGTCGACGGGTTGCTTTAAACTTTTGTACAAGTCTGTTCTGGCAGCAGTAAATATTAACATGATCGCTCTTTTATAGAACAGCCAAGTCAGTGATTAATTTCCATGAAGCCACGTTGGTTTGTTTTGGACCAGGCATGCTGGTATATGGCGTCTTAAACCGAGTGTTTTTGCTGTGAGTTCCAGTTAGTCTGCAGGGAGACGGCGTTAACTGCTGCGTTATGGTTGAAAGCGTCGATTGCTCCTTTAAAGAAGCAGATGGTGGCTCGACGCGTCCCCAACAAAAGGGAGCACGTGCCGAGCCTCCCTGCACCGAAACACCTCTGCCCCAAAAAGATATGGAGGCGCTTTGACCCCGTTAAATGGGAAGGACACATTCGACGTGTTAAAGAAAGAGAGGGAGTAAACCAGAGTTGCCTCCAAGGAAAAGGACGCCAGCTTCACAGGCTTCCCCGTCCAGCTTCTGCCGTTATCACAGCCCACTCTCGGCTGAAGAGCTTCCGGTGATGCTGCGCCGCGGGTTTATTTCGGGGGCGAAGCTTTTGTTTTGCATTCAAATTCCAAGAAGCTTTTATGTGGCCAAAGTGTCAATGTGCTCTAATATGTCAGCAACTGATGTCCACACATACGTAAAGAATGCACGAGAAGCCAGTGTCATGGTTATTCTAAGGTGGCTCCTCGGTCTTCAACACCAGCTGAGCAGCGCAGAGGCCTCGGCTTCCCCTGCTTAGAGAATAATTGCGCTCTTGTATTTGTCGAGGTGTCAGCGCTTCGGAGGCAGACGAGACGAACGGTGATGTAACGGTGGTTATGAAAGCACCGGCTCTGCAGCGTCTCAGGCCTCTTCGTCGATGACGCGACGAGAGAAGCAGCTGTTTAAAGGTGGAGGGCGAGCACCACGCTGCGTGTTTCAGGTCCTGCTCCTGGCCTGAAAGCATTCCTTTATATTTCACTGCGCTGCAGAGTCACAGTGACTCTGGTTTGGCCACACAGGGTTGAATCGCTCCACCAGATGTAATTCTCAAGTTGAGCAGCTGCACAGAACGGGAGGGAGGGTATGTTTTTAGTGTCTGCTGCTCATCTCCGCTGGCATAAAGAGCCAGTCATGGAGAGAATGTGGTGCAAGCTGCCAAAGCAAACCCACAGAAACCGGAGAGTGGCTTCAGGGATGATCTCGCACTTCTTCTTCTTCTTCTTCTTCTTCTTCTTCTGGGACTGGACTTCTGGACTTGCTTTGGTCTGTCCTTTGACTGGCTTTGTGATGATTGATCTTGATACTCTCTGTGTCTCTCCACAGGAGTCATCATCATAGGAGTGAAGGAGGGGTTATTGGCTGGAGAACAGGCTGACGGGCGAGAGCTTTAAACAGAACCGCTCCGAGGGGTTTTCCACTCATTGTTTAGCTCGCGGTGCCGCGGTGCCTGAGCCCGTAAGGTCCAGCCAGGCAGGTTCTGTGCAGGAAGCTAAACCTCATACTCGTATTCTGCCAAATACTGTGATACTGACACCTTCCTCCCACAGTAAAATGTCTGTAAGCTTGTAAATAGTAGCGTCGTAAACATGTCAGATGGCCTGAGTTCAGCGGAGGAGTTTTCCAGATGGTATTTATTATAAAGAGCTTTCAAAAGTGTAGGCCGTAAAATGATTACAAGCCGTTTAAGAGGCCTCATTTGTGTGTCCTGTCCTACAGGTCTGCGCTGTTGAAATAAAAGCCATTTATTCCCCGTAACTCGGCCGGATCCCAGCGCTCCGCGTGATTCTTTAGACGCAGCCCGTGCACAGCGAGGCGTCCGTCTGAAATAATTGCATTGTGACCTGCTCTAAAGCTGCAGGCGATACCACAAGCGTTTGTGTTGTTTCCACAAGACATTATCTCCTTAATTAGGCTGCGATTCAGTTCAGACACGAGAGTCTGAAAAGAAATGAATCCAAATAAAAACGGGCTCCATTTTAATGCGGCGAAGGGCCAGGACGCCGAGCCTTCAGGACCCCAGTGTGTCTTTGATCGAATGCTAAGTTTACCCTGCCTCTGTTCTGAAGGACACCGCGTTCCCTCTTGGCCCAAGAACATTTGTACCAGCAAATTAGTTATATACTGGACCCAGATGTTTCCCGGGTCTAAAACTCTGCCTGAATACCAGTGTGTGACCAAGACAATAACAGAAGCAACGGCACTTCAATGAAGACCAAGATAAACAGACTGTCGATAAATCATCACGTTAACTGCAACAGAAAATTCAAGCTGTTCCGTTGTGTTAACTGACTCTGTCCAAACGAAGAGCCTCAAGGAAACGGTTAAGATCACATAACTAAAGCTGTAACAGCCTTTATGCGTTCGATAATAGCCAACATAAAAACTATGACTGTCGGTGGCTTTACTGCGTCCTGGGCGACGGTAAAACTCCCGACGCGCATCAGCGGTTTCACATAAACTGCTAAAGAAAACGACTCATCAGTGACGTTGGACACTGACGGGCTTTATTTGTGTGACCGAGGTGGAACGAGGACGTGCACGCGACCACGGGACTGTTGTGCGAGCGTTGCTGTGAAGCCGTGTGTTGTTCAGGTGCTCGTTGCCCAGCATTCATCTCTGCTTCCTTCCAACCTGATGGTGTCAGTTTGTACTTTGCCAAATGTGCTGCAGCTTATTAACTAGTTGTAAAACACACTGATGCATTGTGGTGCAAAGGTCACGTTGGTTATTTGCTGTAGCTCGCTGTCTGCTTCTGGACCGTATCATGGAGCCGCCTGACAATGTGTGAAAGCCATTTGCGCTGTGGTTGCTGTCACTTTGGAAGCTTCCAGGATGCTGTGGGCCTGGCGTGAGTCCTGCCCAGTCTGTGGTTCCTTTGATAGGTCTATGAAACCTGAATAGTCCCAGAGTTGCTGGAATTTTGAATGAGCCCAAAGCCCTGCGCCAACAAAACCAGCGTCCGCGGCCAAGAAGCGCGGCGGCCCAGCTGAAAGGCGGACAGGGCTGAATGGCACTTGGCTCGCCGAGCGCCTCCTTCCCGTTAGGGAAGCGGTCCGCGGAGAGGGAGGACAGGTCTCTGCTCCTCCGGTGGCCCCGGACGATGCGTCCATCGTGTGGGTTCAGGTAGTGGTAGCAGATACCGGGCACGCCGTCGACCACGGCTTGGGGTCAGGGGTCACCAGATAAGCTGGTATTCACAACTGCAGCGTTTCCTCAGAGGGAAGGGGTCGGAGAGGTGTGAAACGTGGGATGTGGAGGATGAGGAGCTTTTCCGGCTCCTCGCTGCCTCCCTTGACGGACTGTTGGCTGTGCGAGTGGTTTGCTGCATCCTGCCTACCTGATGGGCTGTAAGCTCGAAAACAACAGGGCCCCTCAGCAGTTTAGTGCTAGAAACGCCGTCTGGTGAGGCTGGTGGTGTGCAGGAAACCAAAACATTATGACAGGAAGGAAGACGTGTGCATGCCAGAGCCGGGCGAAAACCAGATTAGAGGTTGGACAACAAGGAGCACTTCCTCTCCCGGCCTCCGTGCTGCAGACGCTGCAGGACTCGGGTTACAGCCGAAACCTCTGGTTTGAGAGAGTCTGACCCCTCTGGGCAGCGCAGCTCTCACTCTGCTGCTCGTCGGATAACGGTCAAACTTCCCCTAACGTTTAGTCGAATCGCTCAAGCCAAGTGGTTCTAGTTATTAACACCCTGCTATTCCTGGAAAACCACTGAGCGGAATTCAATTGGCAGACTCTTGAAACTTGATTGGTTGGTGTAATCCATCACAGGAAACATTTAGCCCGCAGGCGCAGATTATTTTAAAAACTTCACAGTGGGCGACCTCAAAATCAGGTTCCAGCTATTGGCTTGGAAGAAAAGGAAAATGACTGATGACTTGCACAAGATCAGAATATTTATATTTTTAACTATGCAGCAACAGCATCTTGTAGATATTTTATAAATGATACTGATGAGTAAAGGACCAGGTCTCGTTAGGTGCGTGGAGTAAGTCTTGGGCGTCTGTAGCGCTCGATAACATTTTTGAAGTTCTCCTCTCTGGCAGGAATGCGTCTGACTTTTTCTTTTTATCGCAACTGGCAGGAATAAAGCTCAGCACACTTGGCATTTTCTCAGCAGTTATTTAGAATTAATCTGTTATGCACAAATCCAGCTGCTAGATAAATATTTGTCAGGAATCCAGGGGAAAAACACACGTAATTACGCATAATTCCATGATGTCGAATAGTTCGCCGGCATTAAGCGTAATCAGTTCTGCCATCCATTAGCGGCGTTGTACTCGTTGACGCCGGCTGCCGTGTCTCCCTGTTTCTGTTTGACTCATTAACCTGTAAATCCTAAATTTGCTGTAATCTGCCTCCAGATTTGAATGATTTCAATAAACAGCTGCGTCTTGGTTTAAATGGATAATGATTGTTTTGCACCTGAGGCTCACGAGCGGGATGCTTCACCTTTTTCTGCTGGATGCAGATGCGTGTGCCATCATCCTGGTGATGCGTCGCTGTAGTGTAGCCCAGAACAGAACAAGTCTGGCAAAAGAGCCGTTTCCCACAGATGAGATCTCGGCCCAGCCCCGTGGAGCCCGGCGGGCCTGCCCTCAGGCCTGCGCTGCACGTGACGCATCCAGAGGAATGCTGGGGCTGCAGTCACAGCCGAACCCCCGTTGTTTGCTGGCTGATATCCCTCAGTTTTCTGTTAAACGGGTTCTCTGAGCGCTGATTAAAATATCATAGTCTCGCTTGGAGTAAAAATAAAGGTTCGAAGCTGGAAAGAGGGAGGCTTTCATTCAACAAACACAGTTTAAGCCACGGCGTCATGGCCAGTACAAGCTTTGATTCTTGAGAATGTCGTGAACGCTGGTTGACTCTGTCCCCAAACAGCCTTCAGGAAAAACAAGTGAAAGTGGACAAAACGCTAGAGCCAGACGGGGGAGAATCCTGAATGGAAGCGGATCCGTCTCTTTTTGTTTTAATGCCTTTATGTAACAAACACAGCAGCGAGCGAAGCGTCTGTGTTGGCTGTTCACAGCCTTTAAACTGGATAAATAAATAATAAATACAGGAAGTGCGTTTTTTAAATTTGTTTAACTGAATTGGACTCATCTGATCAGAGCTCGTGTTGGCTTGTGATGCCTAAAGGTTAAAGGTCAGAGGTACAGCACACCCAGCCTTACTCTTATGTAACAGCTGCAACCGTTTTCCTTCACAGGATGCAGTAGGTCAGTGGAAGCTGTCGAGCGCCGTCTCAGAGCCCAGAGCCGCCGCATCGCTCCCGCGCTGACCTTGAATCCGTAGCGTCGCGGTAATCGTCCGGCGGCACCGGGTGGATGTCCTCGCGCTGACTGGCACTGCTCATTAAAAGACGGCGGGCGCTCTCATAGATCATCTTAATGAAATCGCTGCGCTGTGGCGAGTGGCAGGTGATTAATATGCACAAGTCATTAAACCTGCTGTAGAAGAGGGGCCTCGGGCGGAGGTGCCCTTTGCTTGTTTAGAGATAAATCTGAGGACTAAGTGGACAGAGCGCTGGCAGGGCGACAGGGCGGAGGGTACAGCATGCTCACGTAGGAGGAGGGCGACGGGCCAGCGTGTTCTAAACGGATGCCGAGCCACCTCCATACCCTGCATGTTGGTCTCCTACTTATTAAATTGCCTTGTGCTTGATGCGTTGGCAGCACATCCCTCTGAACCGTTCTGTGTTTATCAGTCTGCTGGCACCACACCGAGGACTTAGCTTAGCTTACTCAAATTAAGCGGCGTCGGCAGCCTTCGGACGTTCTGGGGACATAAATCTCACAGCGCTGTGCTTCAAGACAACACTTGAAGCCAGACGCAGAGCGTGAGCATAGATGACTGATCATTCTCCTCCTCGTAGAGAGTTTCCAACCACAACAGACATTCCAACAGACCACGAAGCTCTGATCCAGATGTTGCCTCTCTGTGCGCAGATTGTGTCTGTGGATGCAGACCAGGATGTGTTTTACTTGTTTTGGTTAAGTAAACACTCGTTTGAGACCCTGATGCGCTGGGATAAACAGGAAGCAGAGAGGATTCTGGAAATGTGGCGCCTTCGCAAAGCTACGTGCAGGATGCAGATACGTGTTTTCTAATGATGTGAGCGCGTAAATAATACTTCATCTGTTGTATCCAACTGACCGAGCATCTAGCATCTTTTTTCTAGTAAAAACTTAGATTCAAGTGATTTAATCTGAGCCAAAACAAACAGCAGGATCCAGTTTTGGACTCTTCCCCTTAATAAAACCTGAAGACGTTGCTCGAGTCGCTCAAAGCCAAATCCTCCATCAAATCGTTGCTCGTTCGTCCTTCCACACCTCCTCTGCTTGCCTCAGTGGTCCAAGGTAAGAAACCGTCCAGACAAACAGACGGGCATCGCTTTAATGAAGACGATCCTTATATGGTTGCAGATCCCCGTTTTCCCTTTATTTGGAATAGAAGAAAATGCAATTTGCAATACTAGAGGGCAAAACGGCTGCGTGTCCGTCCAAAATAAACGTTGAGATTCCCAGTTCCACATTTCAGACTAGTGTGCGCATAGCTCAGCGGTTAGTCGGAGCACGGTTCACGTCGTGTTGACACAGACGGACTTCTGTTTAATTTCATCTTCAAACTCCCGACGTTCGCACGTTGTTTCCCAGCTATTGTTTCATCTAAACTCTGACATGGTGCCTTGTCAAAATGGCAGCTGTGGCTTGTTGCAGCAAAAGACAGAGCACAAAACAGTGAGTGCAAGGAGTAAGCGCTGAGGGAGAATCCAAAAGAGAAGGAGCAGCCGTTTTCCCCGAGGACAGCTGATAAACGGCTGCACAGGAAAGGCCCGCAAATGACTGCATTCCTACTTAACCTTTTAAGCTATTTTTAGCTCTGAAGAGCCTGTTGAGCAGGCTTTGTTCGACCAGCGGCGCGAAACAGGAAAGACTGGTTTGCCTTGTGCCCTTCTGGGAGCTTGTCCTTGATCTCTGCCATCCATCCTAACGCTGAGCCGTTCGACTCGACGTGAAACGGTGATAATAGGAAGCTGACGATGCACATGCTTCACCACAAGAGAGCGGTTGGAGGTTTGCCAAGACGATGTGTAAGAGCTCTGTCTAAACAATGACGCCCACGGGCGAAGGGAGAGTGTTTGTACTTCTGTTTTCAGGGGACATTCCTCTGGGCAAAATCCCCTCGGCCTGTCGGGAGGCGAGGGGCCTTTTTCTGTTGCCGGTGTCGGCGTGTAGCGTTTTGCTGCCGTTTGAGCCGCTGCTCTTCAGGGATTCCTGGAAGTGAGTGGGATCAGGTCTTAAGAGGATTAAGAGGGTCTCTGGCGGCGTTAAAGCAGAGGTCACCATCACTGTTATGGTGGGAAAGACCTCGGTGTCATCCTGCATCCGTCAGAGGGTCTGATGAGTCTAGTGCTGATATAAAATCACAGTGAATATGCACATGCACCTAAAACCTCAGCCTGGCTACAGAGGGAAACAAATCCCTTAAACACAGGTTTACAGTAACCCGGGGCTCATCTCAGGCTCCCGTGTGTTTATGGACGGGTTGCAGCTGGTTGGCTTCGGCGTCATGCAGTTTCTTGGGGTGTAACGGGCCTTCGTGTCTACACAATGAGCCTTGTCTCCTTCTTCTTCCAGAGCCTGGATGAGCTGGACGACGACGACGCAGGGGAGAAGGACAGGAGAGAGGAGGAGGAGGAGGAGTTGGTTCAGGCCAACACTTTCCAGAATGAGGCCATGACAGCTGATCCCAGCAGCGGACATTTGCTGGTAAGAAGACGGTCGGACGACGCTCGCTTCCCTTTACACCTCACTAAACCACTGTACAGATTGGTACAGCGATGCTGCCAAGCAGAGGCACTGTTGCTCAGGGAGACACCAGGAGAGCTCAGACTGGGTTTGTGCGAAGGGCTGCAGTGATGCAAAACCCAAAGGTGTCTCCGCGTTTCATCATCACTGTGAAATCGCTTAAGAGCAGAAAGAAACGGACCATAATTCACTTAAAGCTGACGCCAGCGTGGTGTCATTTGATCCCTTCTGTGTCTCTTCATCTGTCTTTACTAAAAAGACTCAAATCAGACTTTTGCTCAGTGTTTGATGAGGAGTTCATTGTGTAGAGAGCTCACTGTAAGCGAAGCATCCAGCTGAGGAGCCACTGCTGCTTCTGTCAAATCCATCTGACAGGAAAATTGCTAAACATGTGAGTGAAGTGGCTGCTGAGTGACACCTCGCTGATGTAAGCTAAGAGTTGTGCTCTAGACGGATCAGCTGTTACGCATCAGTAGATTTATTTAGTACCTGCAGAGACGAGACGAGAAATAAGAATCAAAGGGTTCGAGTATTTACATAAAGTAGCTGACGAACAGTTCGCTCAGATCTCGGTCCGCTGCATCTTTTCCTAACGCAGACCAGATGTGTCTATGCAGAATCTAACCATTAGATGTCTCACTGTCACTCTGTCACCGGGCTGACATCCATCTTCTGCTGCAGGCCCGGGGAGAGCAGAGCAGCCAGATCCAGTGCGGTCGCTGGATTTACTACAGAGCTGTCAGTTGAACATTTGTAAAGACAGAGCATCTCAGAAATGTGCTGCTCCTCTCGGGCCCCATTTATCAAACGCAGAGCAGCAATTGCTTTGTCACGTTATGATGTAGTGCATCCAGTCAGGCCTCTTAGCTCGACTCAAGCAAGTTTTTCACAGGCTTCGCTCTCCTGCTCTGAGCCGCATGGCTCTTAATAGTGTCCCCGAGTCTGAGAGCATGAATGAAACTCCTCCAGAAAACCTGGATGTGAGCGAGTTCATCAAAAGCTTTGAATTCTGCAGCTGTCAGTTAGTTTGCTACGCGCTCTCGCATGCGTAACGCCTCCACGCGCTGGCCCGTGTGTGCACGTGGTCCTGGTTACCGAGCCGTACCTCGCTCTGGTATGCGAGTCTGTAACCTGTGTGAGTGATCCAGCAGTCGGGACCATATGGAACATTCCTCGGGATCATCTGCTTTTAATGTGGCGCCAGATCTGCCGCAGGACGGTTCTGCAGAGCACAAACTGCTGATAGTCCCCATCTCACACTTTTTAATGAGCCTCGTTTGCATTTCTAATTAGCACCTTTCAGTCCAAAAGCGGGGCTGACGCAGAGCAGGGAGAAATTCTCCCCTCCGTCACGTAGCAGCGGTTCCTGAGCTGCAGCGCATCCGGTTGATTTGTTTGCCTGAACCTCTGGCAGAAGCTGATTTGAGTTTGATTGTTTCTGCTCCAACCTGGATTTTGTTCGTACGCAAGCTTGAAAAGGAAAAAGATTGTGAGAAGCACAGAATAAATGCCTTTGTTTGTGCAGGTCGGACTCGTCTTCATCTTCGGGCTGTAATTTCTGTCAGGTTGGCATTTTGACATCTATTTCTACTGCTGGCTCGCAGGCTCAGGCAGCAGGCCGAGGTTAGCATCTTAATGAAAACGGCGTGTGAGAACGCTGCAAAGCACTCGTCACAACACGTGTGCGTAGCTGCCACCAGTGAATCTCAAAGTACACACAGTAGTTGGCAGTGGCCGTTCCGGTGGCTCGCTGCTGCCCGGTCGGGTCTTTGGCCTGGCTGCGTCCTCTAAGGCCTATCACGCATTCCTGCTTGAAGGTCCTGAGCCTATGATCTTTTGGACCACAACTGAGGAATCTAGTAAATTTATTGCGCTCTCAGGCATAAAACAGCGCTGTCTAGATGTCCACGCTACCCCAGGAGATGCACATGGAGCAGTAATGACCTCGGGTTTAGTGATAAACGGCCTGTTTTATTGTTAGCATTTGTCTCTGTGTGTTCTTAGCGGGTCTGAGTTCTGCAGCGGGGCTTATGGGAGCTGTCAGCACTGGTCCAAGCATGATAAATAAAGTTGTGCAGGCTTGTACTGTGTGCAGTGAAGTAGTCGTATATGAATTACGCCGACCTCGTCTCAGATTTATGTCTCACTGTAAACGCTGCCAGAAGGTGCAGTAGCCGGTGTAAAATTGTCCAAAATCTCACGTCAAGAGAAATGAAAAATACATTTAAAATGCATTTGGATCTTCTCCGTTTTCTACAGTTTTTTATTTTCAAAGGGGAAATGGAACTGAACCTGATCGCTGTGACCTTCCACTATCTCTTTGTCTCGACTCATATTTCAACAGTTCCACCTCAGAAAATAATCAATCCAGGCCTCTGTGTCTTGTCTGTCAGCCCATTGAAGGGGAGTATGAAACCGAGCCGTGGGCAGGATATTACTGGACAGACGTATTGGCTTTTCCATGGGAACGAGAAAGCGAATAATTATTTCCTACATAGGTTTCGAGATCCTGTTTACGAAGGATCCTGGAGGTTTATTTGAGCCGTGGAAGCATATTTACATTTAGACAGCATATAGACGTGGTGACTGTAGGCCTCACACCTGCTGAGGACCTGCACGCATCACAAGTACAGACGAACAACTGAGAACCACGAGGTCAAAGGCTGCAGGTGGCTCTTCTGCGTTCCTCCGCGTTCCATCCGTAGGTAATGGACGACATGTCAGACACACTGAGACTGGACACGTTTCCCTTCGTCTCTGTGAAACCGCGACCCTTCGCTGCACTAGACCTCAGGAGAGAGGAGCTGCGCTGTGCGACACACACCTCATCTATCAGCGGAGCACTGTTCACCCTGGGGCGCTTTTATTGCAGCATCATTCCCGTGTTTAGATAAACACCCCGTAGATCACACAGCATAAGGACCGAAGGATAAACATCCACGTCTGTGTGGCAGAGTAGAATTGCCTTTCACATCCCGGGGCTACGAGGCTCCCGCTGAACCATTAAATGCAACAAACTTCATCTATACCTTGTCGGCTCAGCGGCTGATAAAAGCTCACAGTCATGATTCTGTTCAGACTGCTAAGTTATTGTCGTTTGTCTTCCAGGACACCTCGCGACCCGGACGGGGCCGTCGCCCAGACGACGCGTCCTCCGACGTCTTCTTCCAGGACACCTCTCAGCCTGGACGGGTCCAACACAAGAGGTGAGACATCGCAGGGACCTTTCCTGTTTTGGGGTTTTCGTCTGTCTACATTGCTTTGACACTAGACAAGGTGCATTCAAACGTATTATCGGGCAACCTTTTAAAGAGCAGAAGCCATTTATTAAAATTCAACCTGTTTATTAAGTGAGCCTTGAACAGACGCACGTGGTTATTTCCTCGGAGACTTTCTGTGTGTGTGTGTATTTATTTTGTGCCACTTGCTACCAAATGGAGAAGTCGTGGCCAAGCCTAACAGCCAAGTTCACCAGCTGACATTCAATCTGGCCGCTGCTCCCATCAGCTGGCGCGGCTGCACTTGGATGCTCTGCAGTTCTGCAACACATAACCTGCCAGCAACGTCGCACACGAGTGTCTGTCTCACCTTTTCCTTCCCTTCTGCTTATAAAACCTTATGTGTTATTATTTCGCAAAACTCCTTTACACACATTGCACCGTCTTCAACATGGCACCAAATTCCAGTGACGGATCAGCTTCCTTGGTTTTATGGAGAGCGGCTACCTCGCTGTCTGCTGGCGCTTTCTCCGGAGTGTGTGATTGGCTCCGCCTCTCTCCCCAGACCTCACCCTGCACGGCGCTAATGGGCCGCGGTGTAATATTTAGCATCGAGGCTACGGGTGTTTAGGTCTGGCTGCAGCACCTGCTGGGCGCCTGCCTGGGTGCGACCATGGACAGATCCCAGGCTGTTTCACGGTTGGCTTTTTGGGATGCAGTTGTTGCAGTTTGCAATCTATACACTTGTGCCCAAGTGTTTTGCATGAGTGTTTGTGCTCATCCTGACAAAGACAGAGTCAGAATGAAGCAGACAAATGAATGGCACTTAATCCTGGTGTAGGCGAGCAGCGGGGAGAGCACTTCAAGGATCCCTCTGGATCAAAAGCGACGGTCGCTGCAGTGTTTGACTCTCTGAGACGGAGGGAAAATAAGCTGCTGGCTTTGTAAAGGTCAGGACACACAGAACATCCTCCCACTGTGTGACAGCAAAAACAAAATGGATACTGTGTAGAATTCAGACAGTCAGGAGTTTAATTTGACATTAGGATGGATCTTTGTGACAGTTCATGTGCATTTTGCCCACTGCTGCCTCTCCACTCAGCTCACTTTGTATTCTGATAATAGAAACATCATATTTGGCAGATTATGAATAGGATGCAGATGGCACAAAGTAGTAATATTTGTGCGTTGTCCTGCCAACAGCCTCTCTGTCAGACTATTCTCCCCTCTCAGTAACCGATCTCCTGGGGGGATTTTAAAAACCTGGCCCTCCCTGGGGGAGTAGGAGTGGTAGCACAGAGCCAGCGGCTCAGTCCAGGTTTGCACATCAAGAGTAGAAATGGGGTAAGAAAGGCAATTACACAACGCTGCGCCCAAATCCAGCTCCACGTGGCAAAGAAGGAACTGGAGGTAAAGTTAATGCTCAGCCACTTTCAAACCCCTTTTCTTCCTCATCGCTGGAACAACAAGCTGCCGCTACCGTTCATGAATATATTTGAAGTTACATGTAAATTAGTTCTTGATGAAAATCCTTTTTTGCACCCAAGTTGACGGCCTTCTGTCCATTAATGCAATAAAAGGCACCGGGTGCGTAATGCAGGGCTGATCGAAAGGGCAAACGGAAGAAGATTCCCCTGTAGGAGTTTTAACAAAGAGGGAATGACTGATGGCTTTTAACGGCCTCGGTGTGAACATACGTGTCTCCACTCAGCTTGATGCGCTCACAGTTGTGCGTCTGTGTTTGGAGCAGCGCTGCGGGCCCAGCGTCCGAGGAGGCGGCGGGAGGCAACGGCAGGCAATGGCTCAACCGTCCCGGCCGAGAAGGAGGCGCCGCGGGGCTGGAGAAGAGGATCGAGGAGCTGGAGAGGGTGAGTCTCACGTCACAAAATGTTAACCCCAGCCTTTTGTGTTGGGGATGTAAAGGTGAGGATACGCCCGCGTCTGCCGGCAGACTGAGGTTATTCCAGTCACGGTGTAGATGGGTTGGAATACAGATGTTGGCGGGTTTTATCGCTCCCCGCGTGTTCCTGAGAATCCGCTAGAACCCGCGACGTGTCTGTTAGCGGCACTTCGAGTCCTCAGAGCGTCTGACTTCGCGTTTTGTGGCTGGAAACTGCGGGTCAGCGCTGATAGACATTCTCCTCGCTCTTGTGTAAGTGATGACCTTTCACAGTGCAGATATGTCTCTTCCTCCTACCTCCACTCAGAGTCAAATGTCACTCAGGCGTTTGTAAATGAAACGCTGCCGGGACCTCAGAGACGCCAGCGAGAGGCGTTTTTCCAGGTGGGATGACGGCAGCCGCTTGAGACGCTTGGCAGGTTCACCGGTTGGTCTGACGAGAGCAGCGGTGGAAGGCCAGCGGCTTTGAATTCGGGGGGAAAGAGCTTTTACTGTAGAGCACATTAATGTCAGCTGCTCCTTGGACTGTACCTGCCTGATTAGTTTCCATGGAAACCGGTTCACGCTTATGTGCAACGGAAAGAAAGTGATGCTGGAACGTAGAAATCCTGCCCTGACCTTCGTTTTCGTAGCATGTTTACGCGGGCCTGCCACTGTTCCTCCTGATTCAACCCAGCGTTTGGCTTTGTTTCACGTGGTCACATAACGTGCTCGTGTTTTCAGGAGCTGGCCAGAGAGCGACAGGAGAACGCCATGCTGCTGAAGGCCCACCAGGACCAAGACGATCTGATTGAGAAGCTGAAGGAGGAAATCGACTTGCTGAACAGAGTGAGTCCAGCCCACGTAATCTGCTCTGATGTGGGATCCTCTTTGTTTTGATGTGTGGGTGGATTATGAATCGGACATTTCTGTTTCCATGCATCCAGACCAGAACATAAACACCAGAATTTTTACATTTTTATCTATAGTTTGCTCAGAAGCCTTTTAAGTGTAATTTGCATTTTAATCGCTGTACAGTGACACAGTGGTTTAGTGACTGGTCACTGTGGAGGGTGACATTTCTGTCTTTTTGATGTGTCCGTCAAAACAAATCTGCTGCTGGGGATAAGAAATTCAGACGACATTGGACTGAGAAGCACAGTTTTTGAATCTGTCAGCTTAAATTTGAGGTTTGTACAAAGACAGAAGGAGAAGCAGCACAAAGCATCGGAGAAACAGATCAATAATAAGCAAATAGTGAAGTGACATTATATTCAACTTTTCCTTTAGTTCAGTGTGAACGTGAGCTTGAATTAGACTCTACCGACGTCTGTGGGTGGGTTTCAGGGTGAAAAACGCGGGATCGCTGGTGTCGTGTTATATTGAGCAGCTCAAACTCCTCTGAACCTTCTTCTCGTTTTCCACTGGGGTCAGTGAAGCTGGCGGTAAAACCCGTCTGTTTTCTGGACTGTGTGGAGGGAGACGCAGCAGGAGGCGACAGATCTGAAAAACTCTGATGTTTCAAATATTCAAAGAAAATAGATCTTAGCTCAGCCCTGCAGAGCCAATCACGAGACATCACGCTCTGCCAACAAAGCCAGCAGACAGCGATGTGTACACATTCTGCAGCAAGTCCAGCGAATGTTGTTTCATTCTGACACGTTAGTCGTGGCGAGACACACAACACAGCCCATCGGTAAACACGAGCAGTGTAATATAGCAGGAGGCAACATGCTGATAGTATCACATGAGGAGGAAGCTGCTCATAAGAGAGAGGCTTTATGCGAGCACAGTCGACATGGCGATAGCCTTCAGACGTGTCCCTGAGAGAGGCTCCAGCAAGGCCTGATGGGAGAGCAGCAGATAACAGCTGATCCAGCCTGGCGTCTCCGCTGAGGATGATTGAACCCTCACACGCTGTAGAGGTTTGTTTGGGGGAGAAAGAAAAGACGGAGCTGGAGTTTTTCTGGACTGAACGGGGTCACACGGGCAGCAGGAGGCGACTGGACTGGACGTAACCGAGGCTAAAAATGCGTCGATGTTATGAGGAGACTAACGTCAGCGTCAGTGGAGAGGGTTTGACCTGCTCCCTGCTGTGAACCAAAACTCTAAACTGTCAGCCGCTGTCATACGTCCCATCTGTTTGATGCGAGAGCGGCAACACAGACGACACGCTGTGCAGAAATCCTCCCACCTCCTCCTCGGTTCGGCTTTCCTCGCGGCGCAGCGAGGTTCGTGGTCACGTGATCACGATGGAGGAAGCTGGAAATGAGGAGTGTCACTTTGATGAGACAGCACCGTGGCAACGGAGAGCTTCTCTCATTTGCAACGAATTGAAGCCGTTAATGTCTAATTTGATGCTGTGGAGGCAGCCGGGGGAGACCTGGCAGTGAGTCACTCCCTGACTGGGCCTCTTAAGTCTTGCAGGCAGGGGGTGGAATATGCGGGGAATGTCCCACAAAGGGCTAACTCCAGGGATGTGTGTCTCTTGCAGGACCTGGATGATATTGAAGATGAGAACGAGCAACTCAAACAGGAGAACAAGACTCTGCTGAGGGTGGTGGGCCAGCTGACGAGGTAGACCCTGCACAAAGAGCTCAGCCTCCTGACATCCCGCCCCGGGTCGAGTCCACCGGCCGGGCCTCATGTCTTCGGTTCTGTCCTTTCTGTTAGGCCAAACTGTAAAGTAGTCGCCCTCACAGCCTTAAAGTCCACACACACAGGATTTGTTCCATTTGTTCTGAGAGCTGAGCAAACGCTGGATCTGTCATCGACCACGTATTTAATGTAAATGTATTGTATATAGACCATTTAGATTTGTTCCTTCTTCAGACGTTTAAGATCTTATAGCAATAGTTCAGTGATTGTATGTTTGAGAAATCTGCTGACCGCAGCAACCCAGGTGAAATATCTGAGGTCCAGTAACGCTCGGACCGAGCTGAGCGCGATTACTGCTACAGTGAAATCAGCCAAAGTGGACGCACAGCCGCGCCTTCGCTCCTTCAAGTCAACGGGAGCAGGCGGTTGAAGCCCGGTGCTTCTCTGGTGAACTTTAGTGCCACATTCACTTTCCTCCGCACGTCTGAATGTCACCTGTGCCTCAAACCTGAAAGAAGAAAATACTCATTTTAATCATTACAGTCGAAATAAAGGAATATTTAGTATCAGTTATACTACGTTCAATGGTAGAAGCTCCCTTTGGAAAGCTCCTATTTACAGCTTATGGTCTTTGCAGTGTGAGCTAGCTGCTCTGTTTAAAGCGTCTGAGATACGTGGAGGGACTTAACGTGAATTTCTGCTTGACAACCAAACGGACTGATGGAAAAGCATTGATGTTGACTCGGCTGCTCGCAGCGTCTCACTTTGTGTTTAGAGCCGTTCGCTGAGCTCGTCTGCTCTGGTGAAGACCCTGTAGGTTTTAGACGCTCAGTAGGAAACTGCTTCCACATACGTGCACATGCTCTGCTCTGGGGTGAGGATCGATCCCTCGCAGGCGGACGTCACAGACCCGTCGCTCTTTCCATGATATGATGTATGTACAGAAGATTAAGTCATTTAATAAAAGTCTGATTATCTCTCTCCTCAGTCGCCTCGCTTGTGTTCATCAGAACTAATTTGATGCGATGATACCATGCCACTGAGTCGGTAATGCAATGTGACGGTGGGGGGGGGGTCCAACTAACGCTCAGCACCAGTGGTTCAACACGCCAATCAGCACCCTGACTGCGAGTGGGACGGGAAACCTCCGTCCGCCCCACAGAACCGCAATTACGCTGCTGAAGCCCATTAATTCCCCGACTAGCGACGGCGTAAGAGGAAAGCATCTATACAGAACCGTATCAGCACTAATGTCAACCAAATTTCCTCATAATGGCCTCTTTGAGCTGTGGAAGGTGCTGGAGGCTCTCTCCATAATCCCCATTAGCATTTTTATGAAGCCTTCTAGGGTTTTTCATTTGGAATAGTCACAAAGGGCAAATGTGATTCTCTTCCACCTCTAGTCTGTCGCTGTGGGACGCCGCTCTCGTCCCACAAGCACCTTCACCACAACCGGAGAAAGGGATTCAGTGTGAAGACAGCTGAGGCAGTTTGGAGGAGGTTACCTCAAGATGCTGGCTGTAGCTACATGCCCCTCTCCTCTTTACATAGAGATAATGGTGCTCGTGTGTTGGGTCAGATGAGAAACAGGCCTTATCTTGTTTTTTTAAGAAGTCCAGCCATATTTCATTATCGCGGTTTCATGCTCTTGGTGCTCTGGCCAAGCTCCTCAATCTCCCAGAGCGAGGATGCACTCATCCACACGGAGGATGACAGGGGTCAGGGCGGCAGACAGAGCGAGGGAGGATGGATGGAACGACACCGGGCATATTTGTGCAATTTCCTCTGCCTGTTCCTTCTGGTGTGCCTTCATCACAGCAGCCCATTTTCCCAACCATCAGCCTGAAAGTGACTTGCCTGCCTGTGCACCTTTTACACGTCATTATCTGGAAATCGGAGGTGACATTTTTAAGAGCGCATTAGAATAGAGGAGTCCTTGGCGACGGGAAAGTTCTGCATTCAGACCTTCTGCCACGTTGCGGCTGAGAGCCCTCTGTCATGCGTCGGAGCTGGAAACAAGAAAACAACCTCCTCTGGAAAAGTCAACAGGATACGAACACGCTTCACAAACGGAGAGGAATCAACTAATGACGGCCCAAAAGCGTGACATTTACTAATGGCGTAATCACATTCACTCGGCTCGGAGTCGAGGAGTTAAGTTTGTTGACTTCCTCTCAGGAAGGACGGTTGAAGGGAGGTTTTCTTGTCAAGTGACAACAACAAGCAGCTGCAACATCTTAATCTGTGACCAAAACCTGATGATAATCATGGCAGATACATGTTAAAGTGTAATACTAGAAGCTCTGTCCCATTTCGAACCCATTTAGAGGCTTTTTTCAACTCCATCCAGCTGCTATTACATTATCGGCCGCCGCGTAGCCGGCCTGAACATTTTCTCCTCGTTCCATCTGGCCCATTTTCTCAGCAGCTGTCACAGAAATCACTCCCTCAGCAGAATGACTCTCATCTATCCTCCATCTCCTGTAACCCGGCGTCTATACAAACCCATATTCTGTGCTGTGCTTTGGCACCTCTGGCTTGTTTTTCGACCGGTTTGAACTTGGTTCCATCTTCTGTCCGCGTCAGTTGGACTCGTCTGTGTCCGTTTTGGATTTAAAAAGTTGTTCTCAGTTTCACTGTGTCTTGATGTTTTTAGGAAACCGTACGGTCTTATCTTACTCTATCTACAAAAGAAAAAGGTTTGAATAAATTAAAGCCTCGCATCCAAAGTCTTCAGAATGTAATTAGGCAGGAAAGCACTTTGATTTGGACTTCAATATTCATGAGAAGCTCTGCAGGCTGGAGAATAATCACAAAGCCCTTCCAGCTAACAGACGACGCAGGTGGCCTTGACTTTTCTCTGCGATTGGAATTAAAAAGACAAACATGTCCTCATCCAACTCCACATAAATGTCTCTCCTACTGTGCAGAGTCCTCAGAGATGTGAACAATGTTAGAATAACATGTTGGTTTGCCTCCTGTCGGGTGATATTTTCTTCGTATTGAACATCTGGTAATGATCTGTGTGTGGTATCCATGAGGAGGAGGGTGAACCACATCTAATAATCATGGATAGATGGGTCACGGTTGCTATGGGGCCCGCTGGGGTTGAACCAGGCACCATGGAAGCGTGAATACACCCCCCACTACACGACGAGCTCCAAATCCACACGTAGCTATTCATCGCGTTTACGCAAAATGCTCTAAATGCATAAATATAATGTCAGGACTGAATTTAAGGCATTTCCGCTTCCTGTATCTGTGGCAAACTACTGTAGCTACAGAATCAGTGTTTTCCCTCTACATTTATTTTCCAATCCTCTCCATAAAATTTACGTTTACACCATTTGCAAATTAAAAGCTGCAGACAGTGTCTCTGTTTTAGCATTCACTTGACTAATCCAGGCCCAAAACACACACTGGTGAAGGGTGACAGGCGTCGGTGTCCTCTGCTTTGGGAATCAAGTCATCTGTTCCGAAGATTCCTTCCTGGCCCCCGTGGTTTCCATGGCAATGGACGATGACATGTATCCTGATCTCAAAAATTGTGTCTGGTTGTGCAATTACACCCACAGCACATACAACGGCACACGGTGTGCAAAATGCCAGAGTATTGACGTCTCAGACTTGCTCAAAGAGCTGCTCTACATGCGCTGCCCACCCTTTGAGTCTGCTGGAAACGTTATCGATGCTGCTCCGTGAGACCCAGCGTGCACTCCTGCTGGAGAAGGTTCCTCCACCGAGCCCGGCTTCCTGCTCTGCTCCAGTGGGTGGCAGCATTCCCAGCCTGGAGCCGTCGGTGTGGGAGCGGGAGCAGCTTGGCGCTTGAGCGTGATCAGGTGACCAGCTCCCCTCAGCACGGGTGAGGCGGAGGCTAGTTAGAGAGCTGCTTCCTGTAG
This sequence comes from Macropodus opercularis, assembly GCA_030770545.1. Classification (NCBI taxonomy): domain Eukaryota; kingdom Metazoa; phylum Chordata; class Actinopteri; order Anabantiformes; family Osphronemidae; genus Macropodus; species Macropodus opercularis. The sequence goes on from CM061108.1 coordinate 1,158,886, forward strand.
AGCACACACAAGTTCATCCTCATGTTACTGTCTGTGGAGCGAGCAGCTATAAAAGTCTCTGCTGTGATTCATGGCTCTTATTGACTGGTGATCAGGTTGCTCAGGCTGAAGGTGCTGTTAGTTGTTGCTGCTTCCATCATTTTCCCCATTTGCTCATTCATTTTAATAAGCACAAGCCTCAAGAGAGCGAGTGTGTGAATTTGTATGTTGATGATGACTCACAAAGTCTGTGCCAAGCGGAATAGGAGGCGGCCCCAGGGAGCATCCGCAGCCTCTGAAGGTCACTCGGCGCTGTTGCCATGACAGCGCCTGGCCTCCCTCAAAGAAGTTTGTGTTGGCGTGATTTAAGAGGCGACCTGTCACGGGCTGCGTGTGAGAACAACAGCCCCTGCGTGGCAGGTACCAGCACGCCAACACGCCTCTTCTCGGAGGAGAGCCTCGTTCCAGGCGTCCCCCCGGGAAGCGCAGAGCGTCAACAAGCAGGATGTCGGGGAGTCAAGGAGAAGCTTAGTGATGAGTCCTGGATGTGGCCAGAGCTTCACCCCCCTGTGCCATCCTGCAATATGTAAACACGGTGTGAATGGACCGTACAGATGGATTGAACAGACACAGACACTAATCATCCATCTGTCATCGCCACTCACTCTGAAAAATGGCTGTCAACCACTAAAACGCGGCCGCGTCCGTCCTCTTTGTCCTTCCATTCATCCGTCAGCCATCGCCGCCCACTCTGCCGCCGGCCCGTCCACGGAGGACGTGCCTCGCAGGTGGCTGCTCGCCGCACCTCATGCATACATGCATGGTCGCTCCGTGGCCGCCTCCATAGCGAGCCCTAACAAGGCAATTAGCTCTGGTGGCTTCGCCTTGAAGGCTCCTCTCCACACTAATGTTCACGTTCCAAAGGCCACACAGGTGAGAACTGGGAGCCGCCTGTTTTAATTACTGATTAGCATTTGTCCGAGTTTTACTCAAGTTTCGGGACAAAGCACTGCATTAATTACGGCTTATGCTGAACTATCACCATTCTGATCTAGTTCCATTTGGACTCCATAACATCTCCTTTTCCCTGAGATGCTGATGCTTCTAATGACGCTGACACTCAGGGATGCTGCGCTGACGGAGCACCAGTGGACCTGAATCATCCGCTTGAAGCCACACCAGGAGCTATCAGCCTCAATGGTAAAGCTCCAGACTCGCCGTAAAGCACCTGGACAGCCTGACGCGGCCGAACAGAAACACTGACCTCTGACACAAACGCTCGGCTTCCTCCAAAGCTTTACCCTCTCAGCTTGTTTTATGTCGTGACATTTAGCACGTGACTGCGCGTGTCTCTCAGCTCATCACGTCGCGAATAAGCCTGGATGTCGCATCAGATGTTCAAATCATCTCTGTCTCTGGGACCCTGGCATCTGTCGCCACGTAAAGGTCATGACGTGGAAAGACGCGGCGAGGGAGCCGGGGCAGGCTGGAGGAGTGTTTGTGTGCTGTGGGAAACACAGCGACGCAGCAGCGCTGATGGTTTTGAAACTCCTCTCCAAAGCCATTAGTGATTAGATAAAGACTGGATGGACTTGTAATGGTGCTCTCTCGCGCGCTTCCTCTCTTTATCTCCCGCCTCAGCCGGATGAAAGAGCCTCGTCTCGCACGTCCTTTGTTGTGGACTTTATTTTAGCCTGTGGCTGCTCTAACACCTGCGATTGCACCTGCCTGCTTTGATCACTGGCTGCTGGTAAGAAACACGAACTTGACTAATGCGCAGGCTGAGACGGAGAGAAGCCTGCTTCCCTCAGCGTTGCCAGGTTTGACCCCAAGTGGCCCCTCGCAGCCTCAAGCCATCAGAAAGAATAGCAGTCATTCCTTTATTTTCAATGCCGAACGGGCTTAATCATCTTGTAACTGTATTAGCATATAAACTATGCAAAATGTGTTGCTCAATGTAAAACCTGTATTAGAGGCTGGCAAAAGAAGCTTTTATAACTGAACTGGTCTGAAAAGTAAAGAGCTGCATTAAATTTAATAAATGTAGTTTTTCTCTGCCACAGGCCTGTTTATCACAAATCTCCCTCAAAGTCCAGTCAATGAAAAACACCTGAATTGGCACAAGAACCTGGCAACGCTGACTTCTGGGCTAAGGAGACATTTTGCGGTGTTGGCGCAATGGATCCAACAAACTGTTCGCCGGACAAACTATATATTTATACACTATACTTTAGCAGCTGCGTGAGACTTTTCCTGGAAGCGAGGTCGCTTCTGTAGCTTCTTATAGTCGAATTAAAACCGTAAACACAAGTACGGCGTTAGTTCCTGCTAACGCTTAGCTAGCCTAGCCTAGCCTAGCCTAGCCTAGCCTAGCCTAGCTAGTTTAGTAAAGATGCACCTGTTAGCCTCGTGATGGCGCAGAAGGAAACCTCACCGCTAATATTTCATAAGCGAACCTGTTACAGTCTTTTAAATACAGTTGAATAAGGATTTGATTCACACTGCACATGCGCAGCAGTGGTGAGTGTGACTTTCATACATTTTATTTAGAGCAAAGCACAAAAGAGAAATATCAAAGTCTAGTTTAGTAAAGATGCTACTACACGCTCCCCAGTGTGTTTATATGGCCACTTAAACATCTGTTCAGAGGGAACGTTAATAATCTGAAGTGGTCTTGTTGCTGACATCATCTGTGTCCTGCTACATTCCCGTGAAATAATGTGTAATTATTGACCGAGCTGTGGGTTTGTTTGTGTTGGGCCACAGGGAGACGAGACGAGGACCGAGGACGCGATCAGCTGTTTCCAGGTGACGTCACCTCGTCTGTCATGTCTGGTCGCTGTGATTCTGCTCAGAGTCAACCAACAGGACTGTGAAAGTCTCAGCAACGAATAAAAGCAGCTGATGTGCTTGTGCTCCGACACAAACCACGTTTACTGCTCCTCATTAAAAGTCTGCAGCAGCAGGCGCGACGCAACATTTGCTGCTTACGCGGTGCTTTATTTGCAGATGGAGCAGATAATGTGTTAAAATTATATATTCCAGCTCTTAGTGAACTGCCTTAAGAATAAAAGACCATTTATTTTCCAGTGGTTGTGGAGCAGCTAATAGAATCTGACGTGTTACTGAAATCAGAAAACCACCCCTGGCCAATGCAGCAGTCCTGTCACAGTGCAGCATTTTAACTAGCGTGGGCTGTGTTACATTCAAATTGGTCAGGTTTGACTGTTATGTCAGAGCTGGAGTCGTGTTCTCCCCTAAATCAGCTCCGACCAAAGACTTAATCCCAGTAGAAGGAACTTGTATCGATGAATCATGTAGGATAAAGTCAGCTTTGGTCGTGGGGATCTCCATCACTCAGCCTCCTGCTAGATGTGGATGGAGGCTAAACAGGCTGAGCTGTGACAAATAAACCACCTTCTCTCATCTTTACTGCAACTGAACTAATTTTAAGATTAAAACAATAACCCTTTGATTTGCAGTCAAGTGGGGAAAGCGTGGCAGCGGTGAAAGCCACTCGACCATGGGTCCCATTCAGTGTGCACTTCCAGCTGACAGACTGATGAGCTGCAATCAGCCCCCGCACTTGGCCTGGTCCATGCTGCGGTGATTGGGGAGTTGCAGTGGAGGAATCATCAAGCTGCAGCGCGAGGATGTACGTTTTCAGGTGCGTTTAAAATTCTGGATCGTGTACTAACCTGTTTCACTACATGTGTGACGTTAGGAGGTCGTTGTAGGACTGTTTATGCCATTAGATGTCGCAGCAGTGAGCACAGCACTTCAAGGCTGTAATGACATACCTTTGTTTCAACAGCCCGTCATAACCCAGAGTGCCTCAGTGTTTCTTTTACAGACTACTGTTCACAGTTACTACATCCAGTCTCTCTGTTTGTATTACTGTAATTTTTAAAAATACGACTTGAGGGCCTATTTGGCTGATTTGTGTTATTTTGGAAATAATGACCACCAGAGCTGAGGCTGTTCTCCTAAAAGCCCACAGGCATAATGTTCTAAATACACAGACTCTGGTAGTCGGCCTGGTATCCGAAAGCATCAGAAGATAATTTCTAGTGACCAGTGAGTGTGTGTTAGACAAGGCTGCACACACCTTGTTCTTCAGAGGACAGAGCCAAAGGTTTTCTTCTTCCTCCTGTAGTGAAATTGAACCCAGGAAAAAGCAGAATGTGGCAGCCTCTGCAGACCGTTGTCATCTCAGAAATATAGAAAGCCCTTACGGGCTTCAGACCATTTTTTGTTTGTGGTGTTTTTGCAGTTTTGTGCTCAGTCCGTAGGGACGTCTGTGTCTAAAGCAGCACTGAAGCCAGTATTGTTTGCAATTTGTGGAATCTTCTTGTCTTGACACTTGGGTTCTTTGCACGCACTGTTGTGACACTGTGCCAAAAACTTTGACAAAAGAAAGTTTAGATTACAGGCTTTCAGCAGAAAAATGTCTCTTCCTCTTGGTTTAACCTTTGTCAGTGGGTCCATTTCCCTCTTTCCCTCTGCTCTTTCCTCCCCTTGCTCTCTAAAGCCTTTGAGCCAAACTATTTTTTAAAGGTGGAAAACAGAACCCAGACTGACAACTGTGGATGATATAAATTACTGTGCACATCCACCAGTCACAGCGATGGCATCTCAGAACTTTACTGTGTACTGAAAAGGCTGAAAAGTACACAAGTGAGTACATTTAAGTAACGGTATAAGTGTCTTTGTTACATAATGAGCTAAATTATAGGTAATATCGGCCCAGGGAAATTACAGGGTGTCAGTTACTCCTGTCATTTCGATTTAAACATCCTGTGATTAATTGTTCTGGCCTTGAGCTTAGCTCTGATCTCCACAGGTGCACATGGATTTGTCTGCAGTACGGCTTGTTGATCTTCAGGAAAACTTTGTTGTTTTGTTCTAGTTTATGTAGAATGCAGGTGGTAATGACAGTGATACTGCATAATTATAGCACCTCCGTTGGACTTGTGGTTCAGCTCAGTGTGCAGCAAATAGCGTTCCTTTGTTAGGTAATGGCTGGGTAACGTTTTGGGCAAATGAAATGAAACATCTGCAGCTCATTTGACTGTACCTGTGTCTCTGTGGACGGCATACGTTAATTATTCAGACATTCACGCAGAATACCGTGTTCTAATTCATAATTTATAGAATTAGAACAGACCTGTGCCAGAAAAAGTCCACTATGCTTTGAGAATCAGTAATTACATTAACCTCTGTTTGTCATTGTTCCTGAATGACTCAATCAGCGCGGTGGGTTGTTCTCACGTTGTAAATTCCAAAGCCATGACAGAGAATAATGGACAGAATAATCTTTAAAATTATACAGGCTGTCACCTCAGGCGCAGAGCACTTACACATCTGAGGTTACTGCTGAGATAACAATATAGCTATTGTAGGTCTGCGTTTATGAAACGTTTTCTGTTAAAAGCTGTCAAAGCGAGCGCCACATAAGTTAGCGTGTATTTTTATTTTCTAAACCCATTCAGGCGCTGAAATGTCACTGAAACCCACAGGATGGTTGAGTTTGCTGCAGGCTGGGAACCGTGCATTCGTAGCATGTTGTGGCAGTAGCCTACAGCTGTGAGCCTCCACATCACGTGACAGCCTGACTAAAAATAACCCCCCCTCTCCAACACATGATGAGGACGATACCTGGACTAAGAATAGGCTCACTGGAGGGAAATGAGATGCTAGTAAATCATATGTGAAGCAGCGGCTGCACTGCACAAGAGAAAGGATGAAACAAGTCGTTCTTGAACCAGTGCGATATCAGAAAGCAGGTGACAGAATAATTTGCTCTCTGCAGCTGCTGCTTGGTACCTGTCAGGTGTACACGGTGCTGTATCCGCTCCTACCTGCTCACTCCTCTGCTAATTGACTTGCGGAGGGATCTGTAGAAAATGAACGTCGCTGTGTTCTAGGAGGGCTGGGTAAACGCAAACCATTTGTACAGAACAGTAAGTTATAGATATTAATAGAAGATCAGAGTCCAGATGAGCTGAGACGTGCTTCTTGCTCCCAGCACGTCCTTAAGATCCAACAGGATGGTCATATATTAGTTTAAGGCGTGTGTAGGACTATGCTGTGCTCTCTGGCAGACACGCTAGTTCCATTTATCAGGCATCTAAACATGGCCTGAGACGACGTATGCGGGTTTGATCATGCAATCATAGCGTCATCAAGTGGTGGTGTGTGGCTGGTCAAGTGATAAGGCCAGTTGGGTCTGGATTCACTGATAAGCGGGAGTGGCTCACCTTGTACTTACTGACCCCTGTTACCTCAGGGCTACTCATCTGAAGGATGAAGGAACATCGTTGTTGTATATTTTAGAAGCTGGTTACACATTGTGGGATTTAGTGAGTTTTAAACTTGGGCCTCACTACGCTTTTCCTTCAAAATACATCTGAATTCCTTCATGACTTGATGCACAACTGCATGTTATACAATTCTGCCTCCTCTCAGGATACCTGCTGCTCTGTGTTAAGTGACAGACTAGATATTATCACAGCTTCCCATTTAGTCAGTGATACGCTTGGTGTGTTTAGAGAATTACCTCACCATGTCTCAGCTTTAAGATAATCTCCTCAACTCAATTTTACCATAACAATAGAAACCATTAGCAGGCGCAGTGGTGGGAAAACATTACACGACGTTTCCACCCTCAGGGTTCTTGGATTAGTTCAGTGCCAAAGCTGTTGTCTTAGTTTGTAAACCTTATATATATATAGATATATATTAATTTGACTCATAATGTTTTTGTTATGACCTAAATACGAATCGTTCCTGTGAAGATTATAGATTCAGTTTCAGATCCTGCACCTTTGTTTCAAGGCCAGACGGTCAGAGACGGTCTAAGGAACAACTTAACAAGTTAACGAAGCTGCAGTCCACTGTAGCCTGATTAACGCATTACATAACAACCTGCTTTGAGTGAGCAGAGAAAACGGAGCCTAATGTAGTGAAATAAGTAACGGGTGACCTCTGACAGTAATCTTTCACAACAGAGCAAGTGAATTGTGGTAAAGCGAGTGAAGAGCACCTTCTGTTGTGTTATTGCCTGTTATTCCCAGGCAGCTAATCGGAGTCTGTCCAGTTTCACACAGACCTGAAATGAATTTTCAACATTGGTCAGTCCTGAAGTTTTGCTGTATTGTTTTGTCTCTTTCTCATTTTGCTCTGCTATTTGCACCAGTGATCATTCCACGTACTCACGCTTTTAATTACACAACACAGTCTGCAACGAACCCACGTTCGCATGACAGACATGGTGTCAGTTCAAACTAGCGAGGATCCGGCAAACCTGCACTTCATGTCACGTACAGTTTTTTCAGTGTTGCATTTAAAACGTTTCTCTTATTAGACCTGTTTCTCTCAGGGGGAAATCCAGATCGTCTGCTTGATGACACCTTTCATCATGTGGCAGAGGGCCACAAAGCTGTCGTGTGTGACAGCTGTCAGTGGAACTTTGGCTTTGTCAGAGTCCTGTCAGAGGCAGCCATGTGCTGTAGCTTAGCTGTCAGGGCTTTCGGTGATCTACACACCACCGACACAGCTTTGTGAATTGACAAGTACCTCACTCTGTGTGCCTGAGTAAATTTGAGACTCACCTTGCTGCTGAAACTTTTCTTCCTGTTGCTTGGATCTGACCTGTGCAATGCACGTGTCCTATCATCTAGTCAGGATATATTACAAATTCTTGTCAGGGGTTGCTTCACATTCTGAAAAACTGTGTCTGGCCTTTTACCTTTAATTTGAGAGCTACCTTACAGGTTTTCATCGTTTTGAATTCAACCTGATGTCACATCAGGTTTGAGAGGCCTCCGGGCATTTTCTGCTTTGTACTAGAATTATGAGAGTCATTAAAATTCACGTGTCATATTTATTTATTCATGTTTAACATGGAAACTTTCTTCGCTACTAAGTCCTTGGGCTAATTGTTGATTAGGCGTATTTTACGCTGGTTGTTATATACGTGTGTGTGATGGTTTGTGATCTTTTGAGACGGACCGTGTCTGTTTGCTGGCAGTGGCAGCGCTTTTCTCATCTTCTCACGACCGTGTCCGTCATTTCTTTGCAGTGACATCTCTGGGTGTTTACTTTTTGGGAGAGCTTGCTCATTTCTATGCAGATTTCATTTGATGTCCTGTCACCTCCACTTGTCAGCCATCTCATCTGCTCTTCCCTGCTCCTTAGCACCATCATCTGCAGCGGGTCTAGACATGTCATCTTGCCGCTAACTATCAGGAGAGCTGACAGCTGCCCACCATTTACCCACCAGGCAGTTCTCTAAAAACAGATGATTTCGAAGGAAAGGTGCAACTTTGAGCTTGATCTTCATGCATACCCACATGCTCCAATTCCCCCAAGGCTGTGAGTGTGAAGTAAGAAAGGGGAGGTGGATGATCAGGTGACACAGTAGCGCATGAGTGTCGCTCATCCATCAGTTTGTCAGAGGCTACTTTCAGAGACGTTGTGGATCCGTAAATGAGGCAGGAACACCAGGCTTCCTGGGCACGGACAGAACGAGGGCAGTGCATGAGGACTCTGCTCACAAATAACCTTTGTTGCTGAAAGGATGAACAGTCAGTGATACTGATATTTCCAACATAGGGAATGACGACGTTGGTGTTATTGCTCTGTGCCTTTGCTGTGTCTTTGATGCAACTGCCTGCGCATGGCTACATTCAGAATCAGCCCAGCACGCTTTGGTCATGCACTGAGCCATGTGGTAATCAGTAATGTGCTGCATGTTGGAAGATGGAGGAAGGGACGTCCTCAGCCCTTCAGTGTGCCGCTAATTATTTTCACCATCACATGATTAGTATTGTCACTTTGATTTAGTTCTGAGCTCATTAGATGAGAGACTCTACGACAGAGGACACTGCTTGTAGAGCAAGGGGTCGCCAATGTTTCCAGGCCTCAGAGACACGCCGTCCTCCAGGACTCTGAGCCAGGCTCGTAGAACGGGGCCTGCTGCCTGACTAGTGGGGGCTGCTGGTTGGACTGTAGCCAGAGCCACAACCAGGGCCAAGCTATTTCTGAACAAAACCAGGGAGGGTGCAGCTGGTGTTCTGCTGTTGACAGTGTCCGTATGCCAGCGGAGGTTCTCCAGAACCAGCAGGCTCTCGTATATCGAGACCCAGTACTTGCAGTACATGTATTTAAACATGTTCAAAGCCTGCTTCCAGCTCCAGGTTGTTGTAGATATGTTTTTTATGTTTTGTCCTGTCGTACATCTGGCTAAGGTTTCATTAGGTCATCGTTGCTGCATTATTACGTAAATAGAGGCTAATTCAGTCATTCGCGTATCACAGGGCTTCCCCTTGGGCGTAGGCTGATTTTTGAAACTCATGCAGCGACAATAAAGGGGACACGACTGATTCTTTGATTAGCCGGAATGTCTAATAACAGATTCATTTAAAGTTGAAGTGCTCATTTAGTAAAATCGTATCTTCTTCACAAAGTATCTACAAATGTTTTTTAGAGAGTTATTGTACTAATGAATCTCGAAGGTGTAAAACATATGATAACTTTATTCTGGAAAATGTAATGGTTTTGGTAGTTGCTGTATAAACTTTAGTTGTATCGTCAGTGTAAGAACCTTAGAATGGCACCAATGAAAGCTTGTCCTTGTAGGTGTTTGTGTGTGTTTTTGTGCTCTGTTTGTTGACAGACGCAGCCTTCTCTGGGGAAATCATCTTCTCTTCCTGGGCAGGGTCTTGTAGGATGTTTGTTGTGAGTGTGTTTAGTTTTTGTCTGTGTCCAAGGGCAGGCCATGACTTACTATGAACTGACAAACACAGACGCACTGAGGATGCTCCGAAGGATCCCAAAAGCCTGGGGGGGGGTGGGACATGGTATTATTTTGTAAAAAATGTCCTTGAAGGTGACCTGTACCCAAAGGAGTTGGAAGACACACAGGCCATGTTAATATGTGTTGAAAGGGTCATCTTGGGTTACACAGTGTTGCCCACCATCCTTGTCGTCTCCCCGCTAAGTAGCCAATCACAGCCAAGGACTCAGTGATGCAGTGCCCCTCTTACTGGAGGGATTCCTAGGAACTGCTGCGTGACGATGCTGGCTTAAACAGCCCAGAGTCTCTCTCGTCTCTGTCACACCTCCTCCTGCCGTTTGCTTCTCTTTGGTTTCTCACACACAGAGGTGCGTCCGCCGTGTATGTTTGAATAGGAGTTAATCTAGCGCCATCCACACTGTTCCCCCAATGCTGGATTTACAGACAGCAGACAGTTACCGTGCAGCCCTCTTTCTCTCCTCCTCCCTCTCTTCTGTGTACCAGGCTCCACCTCTCAGTTTCTCTCTCTGATCCTCACACACATACATTCACTCTCTCTCTCTCCAAGACTCCCTTCTCCTACTCCTGATGAGCGTGCCTCCCCGCTAGGGCAAGCAGATTTGGAGCTGAAGGTGTGCTGTGGTTGTCAGGTAAGAACACACGTTTCCGCTTTGGGCTTTCCCAAAAGTTAAAGAAAAAACGGTGTTGGCTTGAGAGCGTGTCTTTGTGGCAGGCTGGATGTTTGTTGATGTATCTGTGTCTGGGTGACATAATCAGGATGGGTGGGCGCTACGAGGGAAGTTACAACTCCCAGTCTTTTTTGGCGCCCATTCTTGCCACACCTTACATCGTAATGTGAGTCGTAAGGCTGTCTGTTCTCGCTAGATTGCGAGGAAACTGCTAAGGACAGGGTGGAGTGTAGCTGCTGTTAGCAGGTCGGCTGCAACGTATAGAGCTTGTTTCTGGTTGCGAGGGGAGACCACAGTGTGTGGATGCGTGGGCGGATGGAGAGACGGGGAGAGGGGAATGGACACGAAAGACGAGCAGCTGCTTTCATCTTATGGAAGCTAATCCCTCCGTTTGTTCACCTCTCGATCAGATAAAAAGGGCTGGCCGTGGTTTTTTCTCTCTTTTCTCCATCCTTCAATTGTGATGGGTTTATCTTGGGCAGGAAAGAAAGAGGCAAGATATTGATTGGGAAATGGGCTTTAATGCTATTTGAAAAGGGGAATAAGACAGCCCTGTCTGTGTGTGACTTTTCTGCTGCATGCTTTTGTTCATCACTGTACCTGGTGTTAAAAACCCTTTGTACACAAACTTACCAGCGGCAGTGAATTCCCGGTAATAGTTGCAGCCTTTCAGTCTCGGGAGTCTATACAGTGAGCATTGAAACAGCACTTGAGTTCTATATGTTACCTAATATCTGTGCTATTGTTGTGAATAGTGGGAACCCCCCTTGTTGTAAAGACGGCTTATCACCTCCCACAGGGTCAGTGATAAAGCTTGGTGCGCGTGCAGTGGATGGCCCTCGGCTCCCAACAAACATGTCAAGCATATCCATGGTGATTGTAGCATGGCTTTGCTGACAAACAAGGCATTGTTAAGCGACAGGCGACCCATCACCTCTCGCCTGCTCAATTACCTAACACCTCAGGAGACACCGAGTAGGGAAAGGGAGACGTTCGTGGTTGCCCAGGTGTCGTGGCTTACGTAGAAACTCCCGTGTGTCAGACTGCAGCCTGGAGAATCAGGCAGCCCTGCTTCCCAGGCCTAAACCAAATGACTCCTTAGCTAATTTCCCAAAGCAGCGCTTATGTTTACATGCTCTCTAGGAGCGTCTGCAGATGCTCCGTTTCATGAGCACTAAATATACCAGACAAGCTTGGGCTGTACCTGCTGGGCTATTTTTCATCAAGGAACCTTGTCTCAACACAATCTTCACCCAGGACCTCACATTGTGGGATGTGAGCTGGTTGACGATACAGTAATATGATTTTCTTTGGCTATAAAATGTCTTCACTCATTTGGAGGTGTTGTCTTCCTTTATCTGGCTTCTTAAACGGCTCTTAATGAGACGTACTGGCCCATAGTCTGATGTTTGAGCTGCACTAACCTTTTGTATGGGTCGAGTTATCTTGACTGAACTTTTCAAAAAGCCAAAGACCATCTTGATAAAAGGGCATCTGTCAGGATTGCTCTGCTTTTGGCTGCTCCCACTTCTGATCACTTTTATTAGAAAAAATGAGGCGAAAGGAAGAGGAGACTGAAAAAGAGGGAAACAGGAGAAAACAGAAGTTTTAGAGTAAAGTGAATAAATTGGATGTTTGGGCTCTGGAGAAGCAGCATGGATTGGATCATATAAATAGCATGTGTCTTGTGTTTTGACCTTGTGTGGTTATTTGGTAGTGGGCGCCTGTGAAGAGGGACGTACACAGATCTGTGACACTGTCACCACAGAGTTATGCTTGTGGGGACTCATGCTGCTTGAGATGAATGCCTCAGGACTAGCTGTCCTGCTAGAACAGCACCGTGTGTCTAAGTGGCTATAATCGTTACCATTCATTATTTTGTCATTGTGTACCACGGAAAGATTTAGATGTCCATCTTCAAGGGCTAGCACTGAGGCTAATTAGCTTGTTCTCAGTCCTCGCTTGAAGCTGTGTGTTTGACAGACGCAGGGCTGCTTGACCTTTGTTGACCCCCTGAGTTAAGTCACATTACACGATCAATCCAGACACACACACACTTATACACGACAATCTGAAAGAGCTAAACGCGTAAACGTGGATATAAAAATGTTGTTCAAGTATGTAGTTCTCATAATATTGTGCTGTGTATGCGTGGGCACACAAATCTATTTTTTTTAATATAGATAAGCATCTGTTTGCTAAAAAGGCCTTTAGTAACAGCACGCAAAAGGCTGTGAACCAGGCCACAGTACACAAACATCATAACAATGATAATTTCACTATAAAGATGTCACCGCAACTGTAAAGAAGCATCACTTGCGTGTCCACTTTGGCTCCCACTCAACTGTACTTCATCTGAAACTGTAACATCACAGGGTGTAAGGCTGCTGAGCTTAACAGGGCACGAGTGGAACAGAACAAAGCTTTTAACCGTGTTTGTATTCATGCAAACAACCCCAAGTCGTTGTCCAGGTTGTGACAAAAGATAAAACTTTTGTTGTCTGCTCGAGGAAATTTGAAGACATAATGTGATTTCTTCATGAATGGCACTTTATGGCATTATTGTGATTTTAATTTACAGAACGGTGCTTATACGTGTCCGTGTTCAGCGATGGTGGTGGTGAGGAGGTGTTGCAACGTGAAAATGGTTTTATGGCAAAACCTACTTCCAGTCTGATAGCTGTAATTTTAAAACCCCCTTTGGGAGGAAATTGCTTTTGCCCTCCTACAATTTTTTAATATCCTGATTCATACTTAGCACTGGTAAAATGCATCGTTTGCTCGAAGCATTTCTCCCACTGCTGCCCGAAGGTGCTTTGTGGGGAAGTTATTAGAGATTTATACCATCTGGATGCGCGAGACCGCTGAGGGACCCAGGCCTCGCCCTGTGTGCTCCTCGCCTGTCCTCCCGAGCCCACAGCCTCGCCTGAACATCGTGGGTGAAACATCCCCTTTGCGCAATGAAAGAGTAGATTAATTATTACTGAAGGGCGTGCAGCTTGGAAAAGAGGCCTTGGAGGACATTTTCAATGTTTCATGAATGTAATAAAGTAGGAAAAAGCCCATCTTTTTCTGCTTGCGCTTCCTACTGTATATGTGAAGCGTTCACGCAGCTCACTCCTGATGATGGGGGGGTCCTCCAAGATGCAGCTGCTCAGTGAGCCGCATTACCTCAAGGGTAATGTCATTAATAACCCACCCAACTGCTGTTCATGTATTTTTGGATAATCTTTAAGTGTGTGTGTCTAAATGATTAGAAATGCTCCACTATCTCTTGGTGATTTAGCCACTCTTTATTGATGGCGAGGAGATGAGACTCCATGCTGAATTGAAATTACCAGTGTCCATTCTTCGGTTTGCTCCCCGTGTATCGGTTCATAAGTGTAAAACGGGGGCCATACTTGGAGGAAATTAAGTAATCTGGATCTGGAGTATCACAAAGGCGAAGACATCAATTTGAGCAAAATGATACATTCATAACTTGAGCATCATGCAGAGTCTTATCTAAGGCAGAAGAGGCTAATTGTGTTTTTACAGCTTGTACAAGCTCCCAATTCACCAGAGCCTCTGTCTGTGGTCCCAGAATATCTCAGCAAAATGAGGGGAATCAGAATGAATTACGTCCAAGGAAGCTGCCTCTTGGCTCTGCTACAGTTAACTTGCTGTTTCTGGGCGCCCTTGGAGAATGCATGAGTAATAAAGCAACACGACACCCAGCAATGAGTGCAAGATGCAGAGGCATGATGGGAGAAAAAAAAAGCAATTAAAATCAGTGTCACCCTGCGCCGCCCTGTTCATGACACAGATGACCTTGGTGGATTTAAAATGTGTCACGGTAATTTCAACATGCGCTGCAAAGCGCGTATAGATGTCACATACACAACTTATTTCCTTTTGTCTTTTCTAGTCCTCTGTCAGCTGAGTGAATATTTGTCTAAAGAGAGCTGCTTGCTCAAGTGAGTCATTGCTGTATTGTTTCACTACCAATCAAGGTCATTGCATGCTTATTAAATTCGCTGTGCATGGATTAAACACAATAAATGCACAGGCACATAATCAGCATTACAGCCCTAATATTTTCCAGTGACCCTACTGTGAAGATGATTTCATTCTTCTCTCCATACACAACGGGTCATTAGCTGCTAAACCAGTAAGTCCCTGTGTCTTGTTATACAGGACCCCCCCCCCCCCCCCTCTGATAAGACATTCCTTTCACCTCAGGATCTTTGGCCCTGAGGATTCTCCATTACTGTGAGTTGAAAGGCATGCGTGCCCTCCGCTGCCGACCACTGAGATTTGCCTGTGATGCAAACATCCTTGTTTGTCACCATGGCAACCAAGTCTCCTGCCTGCTGTAGGTTGTCATGCCAGCCGCCTCCCCCGTGCTCTTCCTCACCGATTAGCACTGTACTGTAGCTGACATGTGCAAATGCTGTAAATTGTTAAACACGATCCGTCTAGTTATCGTCTGAGCTGCTCTCATTACGTCACACTGTTGTCTCTGCTTCGATGAGAGAGGTGGTCTCTCTTTGCTTTTTTAAGCAGCTGCTCAGAAACCCTGCATAGTATTACACCCTGAACTACAGGAATGTTTTCACTTGAGAAAACTGCCAAGCGGCACAGCTAGAGTCAATTGCTGGAATAATAGCAGAACGAGAGCAAAAGCCAGCAGCTCAAAAAACAGAGCGATATAACAGCAAGTGGCCTCAATTTCCACTCCTCTTGTTTACTCTGCCATCTACCAGCCCTCCATGCTTGGAAAAATAGAGCAGGCTGACGTGTGCGGGGCTCCCACGAAGCATGATGCAAATGTGAAGTTGTGGATGTCCGTGCTGCGCGGAGTGGCCTTTCTTCCAAAACATGTCCACCCAGTCAGACGATAAAACACTCATTACCACTGCGCCACAGGGCCAACCCGGCCCATTTGGGGATAATAACTAGGCATCTGCTTAAATTTGATATAATACTGTTGTATTGGCTAATCTGGGGTCTGCGATAGTGGCAGAAATGATTGTGCTCTTATAAGATGTGTGACTCCTGCACTATGCTGCTTAAGCTGAAGCCTGAAAGCCACCCTGCTCCGTTATTCACACTGGAGGCTGTAATGAAATCTGTACAGTGACACCTCGGGTAAAGTTTACCGCGTTTGGAGAGTGATTATCCTTATGTACCGCTCTGTAGAGAACCCAGAGCAAACAGTCATCATAATGAGTTTGAGAGGACCGGCTCGAGGAGACATCTTGTTGCTTGTGAAATTTTAGAGATTACATGTGCTGTTTCTTATCTCCTAAATTAACTCATTACCTGGACATCCTGCTCTCCTTCCCTAGGAACAGATTGGCCTTGAATTTGTAATGAAATGCATCTGTCAGATCCTACACATATAGTAACACTGAGCCCTTTTTTAGGAAACTACGTCTAGATAAATAAAATTAGAAAAGAAGGGGGTGAACAAATGAAAAAGACAAGAAGAAGGGAGCTTGGGTGAAGATAGTATCATAGTAAGGTAGTTATTCAGAGCTCCCTCGTAAAATTAGGATGTAATTGACGGTGCTACTGTATGTGCCAACAAAACACAGTCACTGTGTGAACGTAGCAATGTGCCGTTGGCCTGAAACATACAGTGAACAAGTTCTTCTCTCGTATGTACAGAGCCAAGAAATTACTTGATTTTCTCCATCAAGAGCAGAGCTGTTGATTCGCTTGAAGCCAAGAGATCTTGGTGTTTATTGTTACAGTGTTGGGCGTGTTCTGGTTCTACTGTTTGCAGAAGAAATATCTCCAACAGCGCAATGCAAAATGCTCAGTGAGGTAGAAGAACACCAGAATAATGTCTCCTGTAGAACTGGATAACTGACTCTAAGGGGGAACCTGAAGCTACTGGGGAAATAATTTGTAGACTAAGGAAAATTAGGTTGAGTCGTTGGGAAAAACATGCAGAACTATTTATAGCACAAAAGCGCAGCGAACCATGAAAACCTAGTCCCAGCTGTGAAGGGAATATCATGATTTGGGCCTGCGTTACTCCCTCAGGGCCTGAATAACTTGTAACAGTGTAGAGGGAGAAAGTAAATCCCCAAGTTTAAGAAATATCCTAAATGTCAGGGTGGCCGTCCTCCAGGTGAGTGGCTTAAAAGATAAAATATCAAATACCCAGATTGAAGCATAAAGGTCAAGAAATCTAACAGCATGTAGTGCTGTCTTATTGTAGTATTAGAGAAAGATGTACAGAAACATTTCAACCATGGTTACTCTCTGAATTGGCTTCAACTGGCTGTCAATCACATCCTTTCCTTGAAGCTCACGCTAATTGCATATGCAAATTGCCCAAGATTATGAGTTTGCACCCGCTGTAGGGTTTGGTGATTGCGAATTGTGATAATGATGGATTTCCTCATATTCATCTCTTAAAGGTTGTTAATGAAGAGCCAGCCACTCACAATGTGGATTATTCATGGAATGTGCATCACAAAGCAAACTCTATTAGGCTGCTACTATTAGGACAAGGACTCCAATTAAAAGTTGATGCACCTGAGATGCCAGACGCTTCATTAAAAGCGAAGGGACCTTGTGATATAAATTACTAAAGCTTTCTTCTTTTTAGGGGAACTTTGAACTCGAAGCCTTTTCGACCTTCTGGCTCTGGCTTCAGTCTGAAATGTTTCAGCAGCAGCATCACAAAACATATCCTGAACCCATTCAGTTGCAACAGGAAGGGCAGCTTCAATGTCAGCGTCACGCTAGCGCACACAAACATCCTCACTGAGCTGAGCCCTGCAGCACCTCTGGACCTGCTCACAGATTATGAGAAGCTTCAATCAATAACTCACAGCCCATCCTCCTGCCCTGACTGACCACCCCACTAAGAGCCCTCGTGGGTCTGAGCACAGGCAGCCATGTCTGCACAGTTACTACCAGTGTCTTTATTTGAAAGTGTACCACACAATTTCTTCATATTGTGATGTGACGCGCCTTCATCACTGTGATCAATCTGGGCACTACGAGCCGTTCACATTTATAGGGAGCGGGTGCGGTGAAGCTTCACAGCCGCCAAATACTGCTGCCACCTGAAGTCTGTCTGTCGATGTGTGTTGGCCGAAGAACCGAGGCAATGTTGCGTAAGAGACTCTCACAACAACACCTTAATCTGTTAATACCTAAGAATCGGCAAAGCAGGGTGGCAGAGATAGAAAAACAAGTTCAGAACTCACCAACCCGTACTAAAAAATAGCTGTACTAATTAAATATCTCGCAGTAAGTCGAGAACAAGCTGCTGAGTGTCACAAACTGCGTCAACTGTTGACACATTTCTGGAGACCTGTTTACATCTTTTAATTGGCTTCTTTCTTCACATTGGTGCACATGCATTTCCATTTTGTTAACACAAATAGTTTTTCTATTTGAAAAGGGCAGAATTAATATATTGTACTCTTCAGCAGCAACTCACTTGTGTCCAGCTAAGCAGGAAAAAGGTCATCAGAAAGATTCTTGTCCTGTCTGGCTGCTGTTTGACTTGTTTGCTCACTATTTTAAAGCCTCCGTGTTGCTGCCATTTACAGTGAATGTGAGCAACCATTTGCTGTACTCGTAGGAAAACGCCTCCTCTCTGCCTTCGTTGCTGCAGATCAGGCGGTGCTGATTGACTCCTCTATGTCAGACCTGTGCCAGTAAATGATACGGCCTTCCTGTGTTGTCTCGCTGCCTTTCTCTGTGTACAGTAAACACAGTCAGTGACTTATGACTCTGTCTCAAGCTTTGGGGTCACTACATACTGACTGGCTCTCTGTTTACCCTCCTTCCACCTCCTATCTCCTATTTGCTGTCTCTTCCCCTGTGGGTTTGTCCATCAGTCCCTCTGGGAGTAATACTTTCCATGGATGCATGTATAAGGAGAATCTGTGGAACACACACTGCCACAGGGCATTGTCTGTTTTGTTGTTCTCCAAACGCTCTAGGACAGAAAACATTTGTCTGAGCTAAAACATAATTAATTTACTTGTCTATTTAAATTGTTCCACAATGTGTAAATAATTGTGTTCTGTGTTTTCCTTCTCTGGAGTCGATGGGCCATGCTATCCTACATCTTGCATTTCAGATCTTACACATTAACAGGATGCTTATCCCCAGTTTGTCTGCTAATGTTATTTAAAACCGGATTTGGTGTTGTTCAGAGGCTTAAAGGGGCCAGTGGCACCTGTAATCTGATACAGTCAGTGAACTAGTCTTTTAAATGTTGAATCAATATGTAGCTAAATACGCTGGGTCTTGGTTGTGTGCCAGCATGTGGATCAAAATGACTCGAAGCTTAGTTGGTCTGTGTGGATTTGTGCTCTTCTTCAACTTTGTAGGAACTGCGGCGTCTTCGCTCTTCTATGAGGCCTGGAAATTGTCACATGCTGGGATGACGTAACCGTTTTTTAATTATTTGCATGGACTGTGGTGCAGGTGAAAAAGGTGCATATATGGTGTCCAAGACTCTCATCTTACAGATGCTCTTTCATGCCCGCTCAGTACAAGTCTCTCTGTTAGAGAGCTGGAGCTAAATGCGTGAATAGCCACAGTGGTGAGAGTTGGATTCAGCACCACAGCCTGCAGGACAGCTCCCTGCCTCAGCTGGCGGCTCGCCTTTACTCAAACTTTTTCATTATCTTGTGTAATGAGCTGAGTGCATAGATGCCGTGGGTCCCAAAGTCCTCTGTGCCTGGGTTGTCTCCTTCTGTCCCGCCATCAGTCAGCGAGTCAGTGTGTCAGATGTTTTATTCAACACAGCTGCATGTATTTCTGGCACCTGGCTGCTTCATCAGAAAGGAGAGAGAGGAGGGAGGGTGAGTGTGTTGCGGCTCTCCAGAACGGGGTCATGATTGCTTCCAAACCTGCTCGACCACCGCGGGCTAACATCAAACAACCAGAACACCTGTTTTCAGGCAGCGATCCTCGTTCGGCCTCTGCTCAGATGAAAGGCCCAGAAAGTTTTTGCGTAATGGGAAATTGCACCGAGATCAAACACGCGGCGTTGTTTAAATGGCCAAACTGAATAGTTTTCAATAGCTGAATGTTTTGGGGTCTCTGAGTGTTGCTAAATTTATTTTGAAGGAATTCATCTTGTTTTGTAATATTGGTGCGTTTGAAGTGCATGAAAAGTCCTGGAAGTAATTATACATTATATTTAGAGACCGTTGCAGTCGGATCTTTGGTTAATGATGCAAAGTCTGTACTTTGAGTGATCTGGATTAAAAACACTGTTGGTTTTCTATTTTTGATATTTAACAGGCTTTTTTATGCTAAGCTTCAGTTTGAGTAAGTATTGACTCTGTCGATACTGATGTTCTCTTTAGCAACCAGTTAATTATACAGCAGCTGCTTGGTAATTTGGACTATTATTATTAATACATTACATTATATTACATTACAGGGATGTGTTTTCTAAATTCTGTGAGGAGAGCAGGGGAATAAAAGTAGTTATTTTCTTTTTCACTCTCAAAGCACCGTAGCCCAATGCTGAATTGTAAGGCCACTGAAATGTCAAAATTTCCATGTTGTCACACACGAAGAGAGCGGGAGACAGACAGACGCTGGCTGAATTTCAGGGCCATGCGTTTGAAGTGTATCCCCCCAGACAAAGATGGCCCTCACGCTGTCTTTTATTTCCCCCTTTTTCACTTTGTGGCATATCAGCATCAGAGTGAGGAGAAGCCAGCGAAACAAAGACAATATATATATATTTGTTAACACACTACAGGTGGATATGTTAAGGCTGCAGTCGTGGAGCCAGATCAAAGGAGAGCCAAATATTGCATTGTACCCTTCAAAATGAAAAGTGAAGGGAAAAACAAATACGCAAGTAAGAGTGTGCATAAGACTGTGTATGTGCTTCCTGCATCCATGTTATTTATTTAAGTGGTATTTAAACGCTGCACAAAGAAGTATTTAAAAAGCTGCTGCATGTAGATTAGTGCTACTATTTTAATAAAATGTTTGAAAACGAATTACATTTACAAAACACAATGCAATAAAGAGAATTCCTCTTTGTTTACTTGAATGAATTATGATGGTGTTTCCATAACAGGGCCCTTAATAATAGCGTTAAAACAAAGCAAAGACAACACACCATCGCACTGATCAAGCGCTCTGGCCAAAATACAAAATGTCCGCTCTTCCTTTAATTTACCATAAAATGATTTCTCTAACCCCCTTCATAGAGTCTCCTCTGAGGATTGCTGCCGTTCTGCAAATACTCATTAGGCATAAATACAAAATCAGAGCGATTCTCTGGCATCAGCCACCTTTTGCCCCGTCTATTTGAATGCGTGACATATCCGTAATTCATTGAGCTGCAGTAATAGGATTGCAACAGTGTTGTAGTGGCAGCCTTCAATAACTGCAACTGCACTAATGGACGGGGCTGCTTTAATCCTCAGCACGCTGCACTCTCTGGACTTACATCAGCAGTAATGATTTTTACTTCATCAAAGTGTGGAAATACTGTATCCAGGCTCTGCAGCTTTCACTTCACATTCATCAGGTTTGCATTTAGCCAACCAAAGACTTCTTGATATTCTTGCCTCGCTGGTTTCTGTGTTGTGTGAGATGCATTGAAATAGAGGTGAGGCTGATGCAACGTGGTTTTATGGTTTTTAGCTACAGGTAAAAATCAGTTCTAAGACGCCGTAGGACCTGTTGTGATTATTAGTTTTTACTGGGAATGTGATAGAATTACATTTCAATGTGTACCAATGAGTTTGGGTGAATGAAAGTAAATAAAATACTTCGGTCCCATGACTCCATGAAAACGAAATGTGTGTATATAGTAGTAAATATAAGCCACGGTGCAGCAACGACATAAAACCTCTTAACATAGCACTATCAAATATCAATATCTTAATGGCTTCACTCGTGACTGTAGTGCTAAATTTGATTTGTTATCTTCTTGGCACTATTACAGTTGTCACAGAAATGGAGGTGCTGCCAAAACGACCAAAGGCAAGTAATGGAAGATGGAGTGTTCATGAGCAGCAAATGATGAATTACATGGGGCTTGATTAGCTTTTTATCTGCTCATGGGACTCTTGGGGATGAACGGAGATTGATGTGCTGCAGAGAGCTGACACGGTGTTGTTTATTTAGACGGTGCACACTGGCTGAGTGCAGCGTGGCACAGGAGATGAGGAGCAAGCTGCAGCCCAGTCTTTTGAATGAGGTGTAGTTTAAGGATGCAGTTGTGCCACGACATGCAACCACAGCAGGCACGGCTTCCTTTCTGGGATGAAGTCTCACTTCTTCACTGTGTGAATGCCTCCTAGGTTAATTGCAGTTCCTGTCCTCGAGAGGGCACGGGGCGTCTTCGTGAGGCACACCCGTGACGTAACAATGCCAAAATCAATACCTGGGAACAGTATTGATCTTCCGCCATGTACACCTACTGCCACGAAGAGAAGCTCTGAGACTGTGCCAAGGTTCAAGGTCACCTTGAGGTGACATGTCAAGAATCAGGTGAATTTATAGGAGGGCCGTGACTGAAGTGTTAGTGTCTACGGTTGATGGAGGTGTATGCTGTAGGGAGCACCTAAAGCTTATTTACAGTAAGCCAAAAATAATGATTAACAGGCTCAGAAAGAAGGTCTGGGCTAAGAATCCCCTTTGGATTAAACATTCTGCGATGGGTAAAAATTAATAAGTGAACTCCTGAGATAGCAATGTGCACCTAGTCCATACAAATCCCTTATTTTGTTGTTTGTCTGAATCTAAAAAGCTAAAATCACAAATGAGAATGAAACTGAAATGTAGGCAATATGGCACAAGCCCACTACACCCTGTGTGTGTGTGTGTGTAGTCTGTCAACATCCATTTCCTTCACTTACGGCTAATACCTTGTATTGAGCAACAAGCAGACGTGCTCCAAACAGAAGCCAGAGCTAAATAACCATACCTAATATAGCCTTGTATTTCCAACATGGGAATCACAGTCTGAAACTGTTGGGCTAATCGGCTTTGATGAAATTCAATGTGCATCATCTCTCCTCATAGATTTATGAAATGGGAAGCCAAAAGGCTCATACGCTGCTAAAGTGCATGTTGACTGATAGTGTTTGCGAAGCCTGAGTCACAGACACACAAGGAGGGAGCACTGACCTCCACCTTGTGCCCACAGTTGTAATTTCAAGTACATCTTTAACCAAGAGATGATAGTGGAGAGGCGTTCATACTGTGTTTACTCCAGCTACTGTACGTTGGCAGCAAGAGCAGCGTCCTCCCCAGAGTCTGTGGCCTGTGGGTGTGATTAGGCAGAGCTCTACACTGGCATTTATCGAAGCTCACGTTGCTGCTGGTTCATGGTTAAACTGTTCGTAATGACGTGTTTGTGTCTCACTGTTTGACTTCTGCGCCTGCCTGGCTGAGAGAGGATCAAACTGGTTTTGTGTCCCTTTTGCAAAAGTTTCTGATTTGTGTAATAGATTTGATTTATAGGCTTCTCTGGTTGAAGCTTACTGAAGAGCAGATGTTTCAGTAATAGCACCGACTTGCTTCTTGTTAACATTTACACCATATCCCAGTTGTGTTTGCTGTTTTCCTCTCTGTGGTGTTTGCAGGCTAGTGTAACTGGAAATATTTGCCTCTTTAGTCTAGACAGCAGCTGTGTTTGACCAGCTGAAGTTAATGGCTAACATCTAAGCTGTTAGCTTTACTGTACAGAGACAGACTATCAACAGCTCCTCAAAAGTCTTGTGTAACTCTCTTTCATAACATCACTCAGCCTTGCATTTATATGCAAATGAGGTTTTAGTTAACTGTCAGTCTTAAATTAGTCTTAAATAATCCTGCGCATTCTCATCTTCCCTTCATCGCATCTGTAACAGCGTTGTATTACTCATTGTTTCTGTCTCCTACAGCTTTGGTTATTCTTTCATAAGGGCAGAGGAAGAGGATTCGGCAGCTTTTAACTTTTAAGATAAAAAGCTTTAATTACCTTGAAAGCTCCCCAAACCACGGAGGATGTGCTGAAACATTTTATTTAGATTGTGTTGTAATGCTGCAACTCCCTTGTCAGTACCATGCTGATTTGTCTAATGGGGCCAAGAGCATGCAGCACCCAAGCAAACAGAATAAAAACCTGACTGCAGATGAGCCTTCTCTCCACCTTAATGACTACCAAAGAAGCAGCGTTTCTGTCTCTGTAACCCACTTTCAGAACCGCAGCGAATGGTAAAGAAGTGCGACCTGGCATATGAGCCCACCCTCAAAGTCCTACATGGTGGGATATGATGTTTAATTCAGCCTATTTTCAAATCTAATTGGCAAAAGCTTCTTTTATGCTTTGTTTATTGTATTACAACCAGATCCTTTGATATAAAATGTAATATAATATTCATCATGCTTCATGCAAACCACACATTAATATTTGCAAAGGGCAAAGGCATCATAGCAAACATAAGGGCAGAGATGGGTGTCTCGTCTCTCGTGTTCCCACTGTTTTGTTTCTTATATTACAAACAGAAAAGAAAGTTATTTAACCTTTGGTCATGTTTGTTGAAGAAATTGAGTCAGAAGAATAAATTTGTCCGTCCTAGGAAGCTGTTTGATACAATTCCACTGCAAAGAGCAGCTGGATACGTAAGCAGCGCCTGGTCATTCTCGTGACCTGTCAGCATCTTCAATGGCATCTGTCTGACTCCTGAGAGAGGGTGGAGGTTTGGTAAAGCGGGCGGAGATGCCGGAGATCTGACGTGCTTCCAGTTCTCTGCAGGCGGCGAGCTTCCTGCGCCCAGCCCCCTGCCCTCCGTTTGGCTCCAAAACCAGCAGTAAAATGTCAAAGCATCCTCTGCTGCCTGCCACGTTATTTGCCCTTTCTGCTTGCCAAGAACCCCCATTGACCTCAGTTACATTTCCTCCAATGAACCTGGTTGAGATGAGACTCAAACCATGCACATGCATGACCGCACAACACATGTTGTGGCGCAGGGAGCATGACAACGTCCTGATCTGCTTGACTAGTAAAGCTCAGAACTAGCCTAGCTTAGCTCAGCATGTGCTCCTTCATGAAAAGGTGGGAAGAGTAGCCCCACCTGCGCTACATGAAAAGCGAACCGGGCAGGGAGAGAGCGGCAACGTTTCATGGCTTTTTATTTTTAGCCTGCATGCTTCTCCTTTTCCAGTCTGTAATTATGCATGCAACTGGCACACGGCAAGTTATTTATACTGCAGCGAGTGTTGCCCAACTGCCTCGAATCTTCTGATTGGTGCAACTGCTTTTCTAGGTCAGCGAGGTGGATCGCATGCACACACACGCAGACAAACATTGTCTTCCTCTCACACACAGCCAAATGCTTGCACCGGGGAAGGTGATGTGCATTATTCGCCTGGTTGCTCCTCTTCTTTCCCCATCTAAATATAAACATGAGTCACAGCGAGCGATGGCACTTGCAGTGACTCAAAATGGCGGCATACCTTCAGTCGTTCTTTACCGAATCTGACAGGTCGTCGTCCTCCGGGATCGTCTTCTCTTCTTCTGTTCATGCTGCATGCTCAGAGATGCACCTGAGCTTTACAGTATGCTCCTGTCTGTCAATGGGAGCCTCGTAATTGCTGATGCTTGGGAATGACCTATAAGGTATTAGATGTGGCTCTGCCAGCTGTTGTGCTGCTCACTGGCCCCCAGGGGTGGTGATCAGGTGGACGCTCATCTGGCAGCTGCAGAGGCAGGATGAGCTTTGGCTGTGCCTCGTGCCTTCTCTTTCTTTTTGTCTTCGTGTGATCAGATGAAATATGTGTGCACCTGATGAAAGTCGGCGCCGTGTCCGGCTAGAGCCAGGCAGGTCTAGGTTCCAGGATTTCTTCTGTAACTCTTTGATGCTTCTTTGTTACTCACGGGGTTTTCTCCGCCTCCTTCCTCAGCTATTTAGGCTTTTTGTAGCTGCATTTGTGTTCTTGTCTGTACTAATTGGTGTGACTGGTGCTGAATAGAACCACCCTGTTTGAGCTCGTTTCAGTCTGACCTTTTGTTCTGACTGCCGACTTTGTCACGGTATCGATCATCTTCAGCAACACTGTTTGGTCATTGTTTAAACCTTGGGAGTTATTTTTTTATATTTTCAGCCTCTTTATCACCACCATCCATCACACTTCAGTGCAACATATCCCTCTCCTTCACATCTCAGAGTACAAAGAGGATTGAAAGAGCCCGTCTTTTTTTATAACTTTAATTTGATTTTGTCCATTTGTTTTTCTCGTCTCAGGACGTGCCTGAAGTCTGTCAGAATATTATTGATGTTGATGCCATCATCAGAGTTTCCCAGAATACAAATAAAAATCAGGCCTTGTTCTCTTTGAAAAAACTGTATTGTACTTTCTTGTGGTGTCTAGTTGTTACCAGTTCAGGCAGACTGGACACTGAAAGCCCAGCCGCCTGAAGCAACTAAACCTTTAAAGTGCTCTCTGTCACTTTGCATTTCCAGCCTTATATTAACATTGCAGGCTGCAGACCAAGGGACAAAGAACATTAGCTGCTACTTAAAGCAGACAGGCCTCTGGCCACAGTTCAAAGTGCTGACCACCAATGTTAAAAACTGGAAAAGTCATTTTGTTCTGTTTGATTCTTTAAAACTTTGACTGTGGTTGGTTTGATGTTTCTTGGCCTTAACAAACTTCGGGTTAACTTCCTTTGGCCTTACTGGAAATAAAACATATGGCTCATGGATATGTTATTCGGAGAGATGAGCACCAGGGACCTCCTGCTCTGGTTTATGCCAGGGCACATGGTGAAATGTCTATGCAGTCAGTGAGTCCAGTAATGCAGGACAATGACGATAGGTGAAGGATGTCACAGATAAATTCTGAAAAGGAAAACGCTGCACTGATCCACAGCGGCGCTGCAGGGGTTCTGTGCTCTCCACGACAAACCGATGAATATGAATTTCTTTCGAGCAAATTCTGTTTCTTCAGATTCGCCTCATCCCAGCAGTCCTCTGCTCAGATCTCTTTACTCCACCTTCTTACTGGTGTAGACGTGCAATCTTCACATGCAAATGTTCTGGTAGGTGGGAGGCCAGTTGAGGTGGCCAACTTGGGAACATAAATTACATTTGCATGTGATTTGAGCGAGAACAGGGGCTCAGTGGGAGCTGTTTGGAGGAATAATAATGGTTGCACTCGTTTCTTGAGTCTACTCGAGGAAGATCTGAGTCACTTGAGTGCTCCCCTGTCATATCATTACATCAGGTTCTCTGCATGTTTGGGCCATTTGCAGGGTTACGCACGATGACTCCTCTGGTTTCTGTTTTTGCCAGGATGGTTTCTTTCTATGTTGGAGTGTGTTGTGTCTGCGCCTCAGTACATGAGCCTTTCTAGTTTTCTTACACTTAGACTGTGCCTTTTACTGCATGAGCTATTTCATGCATATTAAATTCTGCAACGTGTAATTGAATGTAATTGTCTTTTTGGCACAGACTATCTTGTACTTCTGTTCCGCCCGAACCTTTAAATGTCATATTCTCTGCTGCCAGTGTCAGTAACTACGTCTGCATAGTTTGTAAATTCACAGTCACATCAGGAGAATCTTTACTACAGTACGAGTAAATGAGTCGTCCTAGTCGTGAATTCGTGCAATTTCTGCTGCACACTCGCCACAGCAAGGAGCAGCAGTTCTGACCAGCACAGACTAGTTCACATGACACAACAGGCCACCTTATGTAACACATCTCCGCTGGAAGTAGAGCAGAAGACCACACAAGCCAATCAGACAACTCCATCTACCCAGTCCCTGAGAGCTCATTGCCTTGAACATCCTCTATCAGTTGCAGAAAGCACAACAGGAATATTAATTTAACTTCCCGAACAATGGCTTGTTTTCCATTTTTGTTAGGTGTTAATTAGTAATCAATGTGCAATTTTTATGGAGAGGAGTCTGTAATAGCGCTGGTAATTGCTTCTTATAATATGCCAAAAATGCTAATGGAGTAAGATCAGTTCTAAGGTTGTGGGCTGTGACTGAGCATTGAAACAATAGCAGCCTTTTGTTTATCAGCATTGATAATGAATGTAGTGTGGCGCTGGTAAATTACCGGTCTCATCTAGGCGTTCCGTATGGGCCTTAAGGTCCAATTAAACGGGAAATTGAGCATCCCAAAATGAAAAGATTGACTAGCATGATGAAATAATGCTGGCGTTCTAATGTCCCCCTTTTAATTTAGCATCTATGTTAAACTGTAGTCAGTTTTACACACTAACGCTGTAAGAAAGGTTGTGGACATGAACCCAGATAATTAAATGCTGGTTGTGTACTGGCTCTACATATTTCACAACCTGTGGCTTTTTAAAAGTCTAAGAGTCATTTTGGTGGTAGAGTAATGCTTGAGGTGGAATAAAGGCACTGATTTAACTTAGCCCTCGGCCTTCGCTGTCTGGAGGTTCAGGAAGTCAAGACAATAGTCGCTGTTTAACAATGCTTTTCAGTATTGAATAAGATGGCTGATTAGAATGTGTGACCACGCTGGAATGCGTCTCTTACCGACATCTGATTAGCTGTTGTATTGTTTTTGAACCATTTGTGTGCAACAAAGCAGCATAATGGCAAAAATTCCTGGAAAAATCAACGGGTCAAATTAAGGCATACTTCATATGAAAAAAAGCAGCGCGAGGGCTCGAACGATGACGGAGGAGCTTCACTAATGCAGCCCACGCGTCTCTCTTCATACTGAACGTCCTCTGTCATCTGCAGCCCTCTGCTCTGTTAATTATGGGTAATGGACATGAGCTGGGGAGGTAGAGAGAGAACAAAAACCACTGATTAGGCAGAACCAGTTGCATCACTAGGAGACTGTGACGGTTCGGGCATCAGTCACAGCGACTGTGCTTTTCTTTACTCCAGCGGCTCAGATTTCACCTCCATCTTCCCTTCGTCAATGTGATCCTGTGTCCATTTCTGTAGATGGTAACATGCAATTGCAATCAGCCTCAGCCGGGCTGGTAGCTTGCTGTCTCACAGAATTGGCTTCAGAATTTTATGCTTCAAAACCTATTCATAGAAACTATACCAGCTTTGATTGCATTCATTTAACCTATAACTGCTGCTGCCCCCTGCGTCATTATTTCAAAGCGCCGTTATTTTCAAAAGAAGTAGCTGTTTGACGAATCCCGGCTGAAACCGCCAGGGACCTCGGTTTGACACGCTGGACTCTGTGCTCTGACTTCTTAATGAGGCGTGAAAGGCCATAAAACGTTGAAAAGTTGGACTGGTAGGACAGTGAATATGCCAGCGTGACGGGCCACAGGCGGATCCCGGGTGAACCCTGCTGCTCCCAGTGCTGTAAAATGGAGGCACAAATTGACTTGTCACTTGCAACCGCTGCTGAGCTCAAACACATGCTGTAAAGAATGGAGGAAACCCAATCAGCAAGCGTCCGGCGCGCTTCTCCTGTATCTGTGATGCGATGGTGCATTTGGGAAGATTTTCGCCTGGCTTGGTCTAAGGATTCCGTGCACTGGCCTGGTCTGGTGAGAACGACGGACGTTTTAACAGCGTGACGCACGCTGCTCTCCCGTGTGATGGAAAACGCTGCTCACTGTCAGGAACACGTCTCCACAGGGGTTTACTGTATTTTATTTTCTACAGCCGGGCTAATTCAATTCCTCCGTCCTTTGTTGCCAGCCGTGTGTCCCAGTCAACCCATGTTCTCATCAAACAAACCTGATTAAAACACTGTAATCTAAGCAGCTGCTAGACGATGCAGTTTGTGTGTCTGTGGGTGCATTTGTGTGTGTTGTGACGTAGGACAGTGTTCTACTGAAAGCGAGCTTGAATTAGGCATGTGGGGAACTCAGGGCCACACACCATCAGCTCGCTGACAGTAACCCTGTAGATTTGACACTGAAAACTCTGCTTCTGCTGCTTTTCAATTTAAAAGCAAAAACGTGTGTTGCATTATGCAGCAAGGTTTGAATTCAGCTGGTCTGCTTCACTGATGAGATGATCAGAATCAGCAGCTTGTCTATTTTGTGCTGTTCGGCCCTGTCTGTGTTAGCGTTACTGGCTTTCAAGACTACACTTAGACCGTACTTATCTAAAATCTACTCCCTGCAGCTTGTTACTATTCATTTCAGTTGGCTTGAGAGTAAAGGCGGTGTTGTGCACGTGTGTGTGTGCACGTGAGGAGAGATGAACGCTGGCTCGAACACAGTGCGGTTTATTGTCCGAAGCGGAAATTTCATGGGAGCTCATTAGAAGGGCCACCTGAATGACTCCCCAAGAAAAAACACAGAACGCTGAGCAGGACGCGCACAAATTGGATTTTCTCCTCTGTCTTCAGTGCGAACTACCCAGTACACAATGTGAAACTAATGAAGTGGATCTGGCTATGACATGGGCCAGTATATTTAAATAGGTCCTTGTGGTTGTGTGTGAGTTTGGAGTGACTGAGGGTAAATTGGGCTTATCATAATGTCACAGTTGCCCGTTTCAAACACTTCCGTAGTCCTTTATTGTGTTTCTTTGCTCTTTTTCTTCTTCCCTCTTTGTTGAGCTAGTTTCACATCTAAAGCCAATGAAATCTCCCTTCGCTTTGGTATTTATGTTGCCAGAATAGTTAAATAGACTGAATCATTTGAAAACAAACTAATTTCACTGTTTGGTTAAAGTATAATTTTAAAGGCCATGTTACATTTCAAGCAGCTCAAAGTGAGTTTGGGAGCAGAAAGTGTCAAAGCAATTCAAAACAGCGGCAGCAAAACCTAAATTTTCTCACATATTCACAAGCATAGTGGGAGGAACTCATCTAAAGCTCATTCTGACATCCTGCTGGTAGAAATCCTGTGCGGTGGCTTTCCTCTGTCTAGGCAGACAAGTCCCTACAGCAGAGCCTGGGATACCCTTCAGTGATGTTGATGAATAGTCCTGTACAGTGGCAAGAACGCGCAATTGCAGGTTTTTTGTTTTCTGCGTTAATGGTGTTAAACAGTATGTAGTCTGATCAGCATTCAGATCTCTGAATGGGCATTGACAGCTTGACTTGCTGCTAAATGGCTGGTGGGGAACCCTATCCAGTCATAAAGACGGCTTTAATTCCTGGTCCTTCCTAGTTCACCCTCCGCTTTACAGCGCAGTTCACCGTTTGGCTAGCCGCTATATATTTAGGTTCAGCGGGGCGGGCTGTGTCAGGCGTTGGCCTTCATTCTCACGTTGTCCCCAAAGGGATCTAATTGCCTCTGAGCAGAAGGCTAACTTTAGGTTCATACATCCCATCTCTCCCTGACTCTATCACTGGAGCGCTAATGAGTGTTGCCTAGCAACCGCTAAAACAGGGCTGGTAAAAAAGAAAGACTGCTCAGCGAGATCTTTTTCTTTTCTTCTCAACTTGCTATTCATGTGCCATCTGCGTGTAGCAACAATGCCCATTTCCACATTACCATCAGAAAGGTTGTCCTGTCCTCCCAAGACATAATTACATCGCATTCTTAATTAGCCAATCATCTTGAAGCCCTAATGCCACGTCCTTGATGCAGTGATATGGCTGAAAGGAAGAATTCAAAGCTGGTAAAATCTATACGTGTTTCGATGGATAGATGGACGATATGTTGACCATCTGACGCTGACTAACTATTAATATGTAAGAAAATGTGTCTGTATTAATATCCTGCCTAGGCACCGTTGAGTGAGTCACATCAGGTCGTTAAGTCCTGTCTGTGTATGTCTAAAATAAATGATATATCCTTCACAGAATTATTATCAGTAAAATGACATTACGTTATGGCAAACCATTAACAAACATCTAGATATAAAGGAAACCCTCTCATCGTGAAATAATGATTTCCTCAGAGATCTGTAGAGCTGAATGAGCCAAATACGACTCAAATTAGCATCAATGGCAAACGCTCCACATTCGCTTTGCACCTGTGGCAGCCGAATAATGCAGTTTGATTGCATGATTACCCAGAGTGCAGTCTCTGAGTGCTGTCATTCAGAATGATTGCGCTACACAAGAGGATCCAAGGAGGGACAATTAAAAACTTTTTGGAACCACTTCCTTGTTTAGCTTATTTACATTGAACCTATAAAATAACTTACAGTGAGTTTAGTTCTGTCCAGAAGGTACAGGAGTGTATCGCTCACCCAACGGGTTCATTCAGGACTCTCTCAGAATTGGCTAATTTAGGTTTACTCTGCATTAAACAGCGTATCCAGCCTGGCTGAGGTTTAAGATGCTCCATTTCAAAGTAGACACTGTTTGATCAGGGCTCAGCTCAAAGTGGGTCCTTCTGTCCAGCGGAGGTGACACTGAGCCTGGCAGTATGCTGCACAAGGTCATGGTTGTCTCCTCCAATGAACCGTGTGTGGCTTCGAGTTGTGCAAAGACTGCTTCCCTTTCAACTGCTGCTTTAGACGGGAGCTGTGTGTGTCTCATGCACCAGACGGGAAAGTAACGAATGCAAGACTGATGCTCGTGGTCTTGAGCGTAGCTTTTCTGCAGATATTAGATACAGAACCGCCTGTGACGAGAGTATCTGTATGAATGCAAAGGGTGAGGGCTCTGTCATTCAAGGGCGATGCACAGGAGAGGTCGTACTTGCCAGTGCTGCGTCATCATCATGCAGGGAGACCATCTGAATGTTATTATGCTGTCTGATTTGAGTGCCAGCTTCAAGGGCATTCTCTTCATCCCAAAAGCTATTGAAGTTCTCTGTAGCACTAAGCCAGACCCAAACAACCTTCTCTTTATACGAGAACATAATTTCACTTTATTCACTCAGTTCTTAATAGGCTTACTTCATTTAGCTAATGCTCACGTTTGCTGCCATTCGGCAGATCTGTAGTAATGTTCCCGATGAAGCTGTCTCTGGCTCCATTAAATAAAACATCTATAAAGTGTTTACTTCAGTGCTTCAAGGCCTCGTGACCCATCAAAGAGCTTCTACGAGGAAAACACACACTCAGTGTTAGAATAGAAATGTTTTCACAGGGTCAGATTCGATCGGAGGTCGTCTACCTGCAGCTTAAGAGTTTTGTTTATCGACTGTGTTCCACCTACACCCGGACCAAAGTGCTGGCGTAATCCCTGGTTTGAGGAGTAAACATATGTTTGCCAAAGAAACCAATCTACATAATCACAGTGGAAAATGTGATTAATCAGCGCATGTTGTTCTTTTAAACAATTAAACCAGCACCATGGATGCTTCAGACTGGGTACGCCTGTTTCGTATATTCCTGTCACACAGTCATTTTTCATTTGTGTGCATTCAGTTTTGATTGTAACTCTCGCATATTCAGCTAAGCAAATGGGTAAAATGCAATTTATTGTTAAATGATGTGCAATTTAGTCTGATGACAAAGAGACATCTCAGGCAGCATAATTAGTAGGTACGGCGCACCAGGCTGTTTGTCTTCTCTCTCTCTCTTCGCCCCTTCAGCATCTGTAGCTACGTGATTATCAAATGTTTTGATGTGGAGACAGAGAAATGCTGACTGACAGGCCCGGCCAGACCGGAGCACTGGATCGTACAGTAGCTGACAGCACAGGCTCATCCTTTCGCCTTTCTACAAACTACACAAACAAACCCAACAGGCAGAGGCAGCAGAATTGTTGTGGAGAAATTAGTTTGGCTTGTTTGGCATGCTTAGACGGTTTCAGTGTTAATGCTCCAAAGAGACGGAGCTTAAACACTAATAGCCATCACAAGAATTCCCAGATGCGCTACAATAATACTCTTTTAATGACTAGATTATATAACAGACGGTTATTTATCATGAAAATCCTATAAGAATAAGAGACGCTCATATAATCACCATTAGCAGTGACCTTCTGTCTGTCATCACTGTGATGTGGAAGAGCACACAGAGATGCTCAGGCTGTGCTTGTACTGTAGCAGAGATAAAATATCAGTTTTCAGCTATCTATAATGTGTCTATAAATGTGTCTTCGGGAGCTTGTCTCTGTCTCATTACCCCTGTGTTTCCGTTTATGGGCACCTCCTGCTTTTACAGTAACTCTCATATTGCCTGCGAGTGTCTTGTCCTTGGTGCCACCTCTCTCAGACTAAAGCTGATTTGAAATACACGTTTGATTCAGATGTCACTTCTGAGCGTTTGGCCTGGACGTGTGCTAAGAGGCATCAGAGCCTACCTGCCTGCTTGTGCCAGGTGGTGGATGGAATAAAAACGCACACCTGACCTTCACAGTGTGCTCGCTTACAGCCTTAGTTATTTTTGTCGACAGGCTTAAGTTCTAGTCTTACATTCTCCGGAAGTAAATCACGCCTCCTTCTTCTGGTCACACCCTATTTAAAAATGGACAGTTTTCCTATTTCAGATACTTAAGATTTACTTTGCTTTTAACATGCTCCTTGAACAGTTGACTGCTTAAGTGACTCGATTCGTCGTAGTCTCTGCTTTGGCTCGTTATTTAAATCTATTAAATAACTATATAAGTGATTCCCCACATACAGTTAATGGCCACTTTATTGCAATAAATGTTTATTATATGCCAACACAGGAGAACTGGACTCGGTCGTGTCCTTTATGTTTACTCCTCTGTGTTTGGATGTTTTGTTTGACTAATAACCAAACACCATGTCCTAGTCTGCATAATTACATTCCATGGAGTAGAGGTGTAAACTCCAGATGTCATTCCAAACACAAAACAATCCATCAGTATGCTGTGTAAACAGTTCAAAAGCAGGAGCCCACCAGACAGCGCCATCCGACAGACTCATTACTTCCCACAAAAATACAAGTGTCCCCGTGCAAAGGTTTGGCAGAATAGACACGTATTCATCTTTTGGCTGTTTGCGTGCAGCCTGCTCGGTCTCCTTCTGCCAAATTCTTCCAGCCAATTTCAAGTGGATGGTGGATGTGACTGTTGTCAAGGCTGCCTGTCTGCTAGCGGCTCCTACAAAACAATGGAGAAAGCTCCATCCAGCCATCGAACTCTAAGGAGAGGATGATATGAGCTTTGCAGAATGATGAAGACTCCTGCTTCCCACTGGTCCTATCTCTATGCCGGATATTGACTTTGTGTCCCGGCTACTAAACAAAGGGCTGCCTTTGTTCTTTAAATACGCTCCCTTATTAAAATAGAGGTTAAGATCTGAACATGAGTATGAGTTGGATTTTCATGGGACCACCCTAACTATTGCAAATGGCTCTTTTGTGAACAATGGAAATAGCCTCGTCGGTGCTGTTCAGCCTCTGTTCTCTGCCGTTCTCCTTCCAACCACCAGATGCCCTCAGTATTTGTCGGCTGTTTGCATGAAGTCATCTGTTGTTGGGCTGCAGAGTTTATGATTATATAAAGAATGACAGAATTCCAGATGAACAAACTGAGACTTTACCAGATGTTTGCATAGTTATGTTTATGCTCTGAAGAAGGTATAGAGTGACAGTAACAAAACAACTCTAGTGTGGTTTGGTGTCTCTGCTGATAATGACACTGATGGCTTTGGTCCACAGACAGACGAGCACTGAGCCCTCCACGATAATAATGTTTGAGCTCCAGCGGGCTCTCAGGATGACTGTTTGCTGACGATATTAGTGTGAAGGCAGGACCGCGTAAGATGGCTCTTTTGAATATGAGAGCAGAGAATGAAAGACAGGCTGCTGAACTTGTGATGGTGCAATAGCAATGAAAGCCACGAAACAGGCCAAAACACACAGATGAGAATGTCTTGGACCATTTCCTCCTCAGGATTATAGCAATGAATGACGAGGAGCCCCATCATTTATTTCAGCATCAGCTGTGAAGTGGAGACGGAATAAAAGATGAAAACTGTTCAGTTGTTCCTTCATGTGCCTTTTAATTGAACTAACTACATAATTTTCTTGCTTTACCAATGCATGGTGACAAACACTGCTTTGGTTAATTTCGCTGCCTGTGAGTGCAGTGACATTTATTTTCAGACCCCCTGCTGTGGCGTTTAGCTGCAATGACCCCGGTTTACTCAGGCTAAGAGGCCCATGCTTGACTCTAAATGTCTCTTCTCTCGGCTAGGTGGGTCTGAAAATTCACAAGCAGTTGGAGGCAGGAACTCGCGTAGACGTACATGTGTTCGCAACTGTTACACATTCACAAAACACCTTTTCTCATAGTCCTCCTGCCGTCTTTTAAGTTATTTTGGAAATGAAACTCTTTGTTTGCTTGTACTTGTCAGTCCTGCTGCTTTGCATCTTAGGTCATGATGTTCTGTTGACGACTCTGATTACCTCTTACTCTGTGTCAGTGAAGCTCATTAGCTTTATGTGGCAGGATGTGCGTAAACAAACTCTTAAATATGCAGATCCACTAGAAAGCCTTGAGGGCAGACCATCCGTCAGCCACCTCAGAGCAGTGTCTGTACCTGGTTTGGAAATATATAAATATATAAACACTGAACTGTGTTAAACAGGATTTCTGTATTGGTTAACTACTGGGAAGCTTCTGCCTTCAGGCCCTAGTAGATCTTTTATTAAGGCTTCAGCTCAGGCTCCAGAGCTAATGCTGGACACCTTTGTTAAAAAAGCGGCAGTGACCCAGTAATATAATTTTCAGAGAAACCTCATTTGTCCTCATCAAACAATTTATATCTCGGTTTTATACACTGTCTGAAATGAACTGCGTGGACCTCCTGTGTTTTATATCATGTCAACAGCCAGTTTTACCTGCTTCACCAAGTACATGTGTTAAAAGCAGATATTTTATGCATTAAGCAGCACTGATGTACTCTGTTTTTCCTTCTTCTTTTGTTAGCAAACTGCTGTCTGGAAAATAAAGCCAGGAAGAATCCACCAAACTGAAGAAGCGGTAAGTCTAGAACCTCTTTATTCCAATGTTCCCCAGTTTTGCCATTTTTAAAGCGAACAAATTCTGTTTACTGGAAGACATCAACCTCTTCTGATATTCTCTGAAGCATAGACACGATATCAATCAAATCAGTAAATCCAACAGGGAGCCAGGATGCCCGATGGCCTCTGGTCTCATTTGACATGCAGACATTGTCCTGTTGCATCCTTTAATGAGATCTGGAGGCGTGCAATCTAATATTCACCACCGAGGCTCCAACATGCCCCTAAGCCCGTAGCCCAGAAGGCTGTGTCCTAATTCAATGGAGTGAAGTCAGCTGTGATAAGAAGGACCTGAGTAACCATTCAGTCAAGAGCATGAGAGGCAGAGGCCTTTTTGTACACGATGTACTAATAGTCCTCATTTGTGCTTATTCTTTAGACACTGAGAGGACACTTGTGGTAGTGGAGAAAAAATTAATTAATAAATAATTTATTTATTTTACTTAAAAATGTTATGCTGGTTTACCATCTAGATCATTTCCTCTGAGTTACTTAGGTTACATTCTGTACAGATGAACAAAATATTGACCAAACGATCGAATGGTGAAACTAACGCCAATAGTCCTCATTTGCACCGTGTATGACAACTGTAGGAGTAGAGGCCACATGTAAATGTGCTGTACTAGTACTAGGAAGTAGAAGTTTCCAGGTAGGTCAGAAGTGATCCAGTGTGATAAACTGGTTCCAGGCAGTGACTTTAAAGTCGTTTTCTATTAGTATAACAGACGAGGACTCATTTAATTTGTAGAATTGTTGTTAATTGCACTTTTTTGCCAATAGTTTTACAAAAACAAGTAATTAGCAACTCTGTCTGATTCGACCTAACGATGCTCACCCGCCTCTCTCAAGATGAAGGTCTGCGCCTTTGTCCTGGCTGTCATCAGTGATTGATACACTGCACTTCCCAGTTTGTACCTGATACATGATCTAACATCCAGAGATCTCTCAGCCTCTTCCTATTAGCAGGCATATTAATCATCCTTCATGGCGAACGATTGGGTTAAAATCCGGTGTACCACGGGTTGACATTTTGCCAGAAGGAAGTGGAGAGGTTTTATTCTTCCCTTTAAACCGGCATCTTCTTCAGCAGCCAGTGATAATCCCCAGAAAGAATTGTTTCGTACTGTGCCACTAATCCCCTCGTTTTTTTGGGGTCTATAATAAAAACAAGACGACGAGAAACGAGTCGACCAAATTATCCATGTGATAAAAGACGAGTCTGAAGTGCTTCCAGCGCCACAATTCCAGTTTTGCAACTTAGAGAACACATCATTTAGATTAGTTTTTAAAAACCTCCTGTTCCATCTAGTAATTGGTGTTTTGGCAGCGTTTCTCTGTCGGTAATTTGGGAGAGCTGTCTGGCATTCTTACTTTTTCAAATAGCAGAGAAAGGTCGGCGTTCGGAATGACTCTGAATCGCACCTCACCTCAAAATAATGCAAAGCGAATTAGTATTAATTGATTGACGAATGCTTGAGGAAGGACTGCTTCCTGATTCCACCACAGTGTTTACCTCCTGAAGCAAAATAGCAAAAACCTGCACATCCAAACACATGAAGATGTTGAGTGTTATTCCTTCACGCTCAGCACTGTCCTTATACTAAATGCTTCCAGAGAAGTGATGAACCTGCCAGTGGATGTCATGTCACTCTGAGCTCACGGGGACTGACAACCGGCTCCTTCAGCCTATAAGCTCTTACACAGCCAGGTCTCCCAGAGAGCGTGTGATGTGACTTTAAGCTGCAAAGTAATGCTTTACTTTGCAAATGTCCGCGATGTAAAAGAGCAAACAGATGTCCTTACAGGTGTATAAGCCCAGGGTTGGGTTTAAGTAATAGATACTTCCAAAGTCAATCAAAGGGGACAGATATACATAAAATGTGCAGGCTTCAGCAAAACATCATCGTTTTCAGAAAACAAGGTGGAAAAACAAGGTTATTTATTGGATTCAAATGGAAGGAGAGTCAAAGCATGTTTCTCTGACAGGTTGTCGGGTTTTGAACAATCACGTTTATTATAATAAACTTCGTACTAGCGCTCTATTAGTCACGGCCTCGTTCGCGTTCTGCTTGTCATTGACAGCACAATATGAAAATCTCCTTCTTCACTGTCAAGGTGAGCATTCAGCGACGCCCCCCCCTCATCCTGCAGCGCCGCTATTTCATTTCCGTCCTTGTTCATTAAATCAAATCCAAGCCTGATAGTCAATAATGGTGGGCCGACACCGGGCAAACACAATTTTGTGTCTAACAGACTTGGTATTTTTGTAACGGGACAAAGCTGCAGCTCTCTAATTGAAGTATGATAATCCACAATGTGAAAAGCAGAGCAAATTCAAGCTGCAGTGAGGTGTGTAATGTGAACAGAGTCATTTTTAACCAATTGTGAAAGATACGTTTAGTGCAGTGATCGTTAACCCACAGTTGTTATGGTTATGAATCGCGTAGGGTAGTTTAGGCAGTTTTATTGCACATTCTTGCTCACTGAAGCCAGATGATCATCCAGCTATTGTGTGTTTGCTAACACATAATCAGGGCAAATAGAAAGTTAAGTAGCATAACTGTTTCCACCTGTGCTTAATGGATTAGAGATCGGTTAATTATCAGCTGCTCCAAAATAAGTCTGATGTGACGAGAAGAAGCGATTCATTGCATTCACTGCTCTGTACGATAAAGGACCGTCATCAACCTGCTCTGTCGGTTTCATCTCCACCGACTGCACAGTTATTATTACTTATTATTACTTATGTGGGCTCAAGGCTGCCACACAGTGTTCAGGAACCCTCCTCTGTCAGTGCAGCTCTATGGCCTCTACGTGGTGCGGGAGAATAGAGAACCCTCTGGATAAGCTTAAGAGAAGACAAGGCAGGGGCAGAGATGGCCTGGCGTGTTCAAAATGGCCGCAGGGAAGCCATTTCCCACAATGCTCCAATTCCCCTGGCACCTTGGTGTTGATCTGTCTTTTGTGAGCCAAAGTGTCTGAGACACATTGCGGTCACCATGGGCTGGAGGAGATATGACAAATACAAAAGGCTGGCCCTGTTTGCTTCTCTCTCCCGAGAGGAGAGTGTGTGGTTCATTGATATTGTATGAGCCTGGCTGTTAAAAACACTTCTGGTTTCTTTGGAAAGCTGTCAAATCCATTAGTGAAGTCTCAGAAAGTTTGCATATATCTCTGAAAAGCTGCACTCTAATGAAACTGGAGGCATTTCAAATATTCTTACAGAGAAGTCTCAGTGTGATAGCAGCGAAATGGACGGACTAATTAATCTGTTATTGTCGTGCTAACGCATTCAAGTCATCTACATTTCTCATTTAAATTATGATAACAAGATTTTAATTCACTTACTGTGATCATACTTGTGTTTAAGACGAGCAGCGTAACTGAACTGACGGCCAGCAGGTGAATGAAACAGAGGGTTTGAAGGAATGTGATTACTTCATAACATCTGTCTCAGCCTATTGAACACAGCTGGGACTGATTGGGTCCCACCTCCCGTCTTTCGGCTGTTTGTCTTGCTTCATGTCTGTGGGTTGTGTTGGGGGAACAGACTGAGCCAGGCCTAACTTGCAGACACACGTACCCGTTCTTTATCGTGGACATTTGGAGACACCCTTCAAGCTTTCATTGTTGGACAGCTACAGCAGAGCAGCAGGGCGCAGCCAAGTGTTGGTGTGTCTGAAAGACGACAACGTGGATGAGCAGAGCTAATTCTTCAGTTTCCTGAAACAGTTTGTTCTCGCTGCCTGGTGCTAAATTCTAGGGACCTTTTCCTGTGAGACTCTTCTGCCTTCACTGGAGGAGAAGCAGCCTTTACAGCGTGATTCTGACTAATGCGCAGTCATCATTACTTCTGCATGCTGTCCATCCTCGACTGTCCCTGTTTAGTCTCCAACTGCTGCTGCAAGGAACTGAATCCATGACCATAGTTGTGTCTGGTCATGTTGTACTCGAGCCACATGAACTTGTTTAAAATGTTTAAATGTACAAAATATCCCATAAGGTTGTGGCCCAACTTGTGATGTTAAGAGATACTGAGGCAGAGATTAGTTCCTGGTGTGGATCATTTCATCATTTAGAGATAGGTCCCCTGAATTCTATTATAAGATAAACTATTGCACTCTCTTAATGAAGCAAAACTGGTGCATGCACCCAGGATTATCACAGGTTACTGTATAATTTGATGCATATCTAATAATCTGCACGTTCACTGGGCTGAGGCATGTTGGTGTTAGTGTGCAGCTCTTTAATCACATATTAATGCTCATATTTAATTTCCCGTCATTCTCTAACATAGTAGACTGACAAGATTGGGTCTTGTCAGGAAACAGACAAGTGACGTTGCTGAAATGTTTTTCTATACTTGTACAGGATGTATAACCTCACTGATGACAGAAGCCACTCTCTGCTGATTACTGCTGATTCAAAAGGTGGAAGAGAAGATGGCAGGCGTCATCTTTACAGGATCAAAGCCGCTGCGTCCTAATGAAATATGTGCAGCGTGAAAGCTTTTCAGACGGCTAAGGAGGGTTTCAGAGCCGCTGTCCCTACTATTTTCTGCTAAGGCAAAAACAGGAAGAGCAAGTTAATGCAGTTTAAGTGGGTCTGGGTGTGTGTGGGCTTAATCCTGTTGTCACCTTCTTAGAAAGTGTGAGCGGTGCTTCTTCCTTCAGTGAATGTCTGAACAGAAGGCTACTCCACTCTACTCCACTCTACTCCACCGGGAGAACAGGCTGATGCCTGCAGGAAAGACGCTCTTGTTCAGTGCGATAGAAGTGACCTCTAGCTTTTCCATGTTCGCCCTGTGTTCTTAGGACGTTTATCTACACCGCAGCCGTGTTGGTTCCACCTGCTGATGAATCTCGTATCTGTGTCATCGCGCTCTAGCAGTGAATCAATTGGAAACTGTCAGAGAATCTCAGAGAATAATTTCGAGACTTTTGTATCCTTTTCATCTCATAATTAGGTTTGACACACGTCGTAACAGTGTGTGAGCTTAACATTAACTGTCCAAGTTCTGGTTTTAATCCTCACTTTCTTTTAATTTCTTAATGCCACTGTATTTGTAATTTGGAGCGAAGCAGACATTTGGCTTCTCTACTTCGTGCCTGCGGGCTGCTTTAAATTGGACTGCTATTGCCTCTCATCAGTGCGGCCTGAGCCCATCTCTCGTGCTCAGTGCTATAATGACTCCAGCGTAATTGCGCTGAATTGTGTGTTTAGCAAACTTAATCTGGCAGGGAAATATTTAAACAGACCACAGAGGTGAGCTCGATCACGCTGAGGGCGTTGCAGCTTGAGACGTTGCCTGTGAGAGCTTCTGGCCAAAGACTCTGATGGATTCATACGTGGGATGGGTGAAACTGTTTGCAGGAGCTTTTACGTTAATGATGTGTAATTACTTTAGTTTTTCGGACGGTTTAATGATTCTGGGTATTGTATTATCACTTTCCAGGCCAACTGTTTTTGAATAGAACTGACGCTGTTATCGAATATTAAAATGAGTCACTGCTCTTAATGGTTCATATTTAGCTGTCAACTTGTAAATTGTGTTTGTTTAAGGCATGTTCCTGCTAAAATCCACTAAAAGCTGGTGTGATAATAGTGTTTCCTGTGCATCTCCACGTGGTGCTGGGAGAGAGAGAGTCTCTCTCCTGGCAGCAGAAAAGATGGTGGAGCCACAGGTTCCACTAGGCCGTAAATGCTTTTTGTTCTTCTGAAGATATGAAATGTAAAATTAGTTGAAGGGTCTTTCAATTCCTAATAACTATGCAGTTTGGCGCTAATTGAACCAGAGATGGTGAACAATTGCTGGACTTCCCATAATTGTATTCCACTTACAGCTAACCTTGCACAACCTTAAGTCTTTCAGTCAGAGCACAGCAGGTCAGCTGAATGTGAATAGTCGGTCGTCTCCAAGCAACCGAACAGTTCAATATGTGACACATGAACAATGGTTTAAATGAAGAGGCAATTTATTTTAAAAACCACACAACCACTTATGACCTTAGTCAGTTTTTTCTCTTTATTTTGCGATCGCGAACGTGACTGTCATCTTGTGTTATCTTTATTTTCAACATTAGGCAACGCTAATGAAGTCGTAGCGAATTAAGGAGAAGTTGGTGTTTTTCATTACGCATCGAATTAGGTGGTCGCATCCGTGAGCTGAGCCTCACAGAGCAAAAGGGATTTCTCCGCCTGGCAGACGCAGTCTGAGCCAAAACACCCAGATGCTTGTTTAATGCTGCACTGGCTCGCAGTCGGCTGTAAATTGAACATGGGGCTATAATTCTGGGTGTCTGTTTGTTGTGTTCAAACACTGCTGAACCTTCTGCCTGTGTGGCTCCATCAACACTTCAGAGAGGATTTTAATTTCTGTCTCCCATGTTTGAAGGATGGCAACAAGTTGAACGTGACACAGATGAGGCGGATACGTTTTTCTTTTTCATTAATGTGATGTTGCTCCAACCTCTGTGGACGATGTTTGTTTAATGTGTAACTTTACCATTAGCACTGCGTCAAACTAGGTTTGCAGTCGAGTTGCTAGGTGACAAAACGCCTCCTAAGACTGTGCTGTTATTTCTGAAAACTACGTCAGGTTTTTCACACCTCCAAGAATAAATGCTGCTTTGTTACATGGATAAGCTGAAGAATCATGTTAAAGTAAAGCAAAAATGTCACTGTACCGTAATTTATTGTGAGTTCTCAAGACAGCGTTCTAATATATGCTCAGCCATGAAATCTGTGATCATAAGAAAAGTTACTTTCAGTTATTGGGGGAAAATGCATTTCTACAACATAAACAGATGCATTCACAAATTGTGTGTGTAACCTTCTAGTGCTTTTACCTCCAGAGAATCAAAGCACCAAAGTCTCCACGGGTCCCTCTGGGGAAACTGTCACAGCAGGGGTCGGCGTGACACTGCAGTCTGTGCTTTCAGATTGTTTTGCTTTTTGCATATTCCAAACGTCCTCTTTTTTCCATCCACCAACTTCGTTGCATCTTTTAAAGTCGTCCAATGTCAGCGTTTTCGGATTCACTCCCCTTGCAGAGAACACATCTGCTCTCGGTAATGGCAGAGAGGGAGTGGGACAAGAGCTGGAGTCAATGAACCCCTTTGCCCCTAGAGTCAAGCTTTTTTCAGGCATAAACCAGCTTTGATCATCTGGTGGAAAGCCCAAGCATGAGAGGTGCATGAAAGGCAGTGGGTTGGCTGTCTTTTTATGATGCTAATGCAGTAGGCTTCGTTTTATGGCCTCTGTGCATTGCTCATGTGAAAAAAGACATCCCTGCCAGGCATGAATACATGAAGTCCAAAGGCAACAGAAAGGGGTCGTCTGACTGTGCATTAGA
The DNA here is from genome assembly GCA_030770545.1 of Macropodus opercularis. Classification (NCBI taxonomy): domain Eukaryota; kingdom Metazoa; phylum Chordata; class Actinopteri; order Anabantiformes; family Osphronemidae; genus Macropodus; species Macropodus opercularis. The sequence continues at coordinate 1,202,505 of CM061108.1, forward strand.
TGAAATAAGAGCTTTGCGATTTAAAAAACACTCCTGACCTTTAGTTTCTTCACCAAAATAATTTCTTATTGCTGTGATTGTTCTAATACACGAAGAAGGTCGAGGGGAAGGTTACGCAGCCAGAGCTGTTCTAACGTGATACGCTGCTGCAGATCATGATTATACATGCAGCAAACATACAGTGTGAAGATAATGACTACCCTCCTGGTGATACATTTGAAATACTGACACACGGAAAATTGCAGATGCTCTAATGATTGTCTGCTTTTCTCTCCCCTCTTGAGGGTGTTTTGAAAAATGTCAGAAGAGAGAGAAGAAAGGATCGGCCGCGTTTGTTATGAGTCAGCAAATGGATTTCACCACTTACCTCCTCGTCATAGCTCCCGTCTAAAATACACTACGCATAGTTGGCATTAAACAGGTGCATCTGGCTCCCGTGCTGCTGTCTCCATGGAGACGCCCCCCCTCTGGCCTAATTTAGTTTGCCTCCCAAACACACACAAATGCAGTTTACAATCTATGGTGCTCCGCAGGGGGAAGACACACCTGCTCGCACGTCCTGATTTGCATGTGGCTACAGTTAAATGTGAGGAGGCTGGATGTATGATCTGCCAGGCATCACCTCGTCATCATGACACGCTGTAGAATGTGACCTAGTGGGGGAAGGGACCCGTGCTGCAAGGTTACTTCTGTTCTGTACAGTGCATGTGAAGGTCAGTCAAGCCTTTATAGGAATTTAAAAAGTTAACGCGGAAAAGCACAGAAGGGTCTTTGTAGCCTGGCAGAGCCGGGTTTCTCCTTATGTAAAGTCCAGTAGCGTGGTCGAGACGGTCACAACACAGATGGACTACACTTTGTACTGTCCTTGAATGCCTCACAGCACGGTGGACCTGCACACAAGTCAAGGGAATGGAAGAAGAACTAATTTTAATCACGTCCATTAGGGTTCAGTCTCTGTTCCAGTACCTGAAAATGACAAACATTAAAAACTCTCAAGCTTTGATTGGTGGTAATGACCAGAAAGGCCACCTGAAGCTCATGCACAAATAATCTTCAGGCCCATTACAGTGATTTCTCCAGCAAAGATGCCCCAGTAAATTTAATAGATAATTTTTTATAGTGTGTAGTAGACGACATGGTTTTACCTCCGGGTTGTTGCCCTGCACACAAAGTGATAATGTTACTGAGGCTGTCAGTGGCTTTTATTATGGATCGTTGTTTGAGGGTTTTATAGGAACATGCCTTTAATGTCCTGATGTTTCCAGCGTGTCTGTATTTGTTTAACACCGCCACATATGCTGAGTGAATATTGAGTGAGTCTTGTTTACGCTAGAGTCACATCCTTCCATCTCATTTTTATAACACATCCACCATCTCAAGTCTTACTGCATAGCCTGGCCTTTCACGGTCCCCAGCACCCTGTCATGCTTCAGGACTGAGTATAAATAACAATCATCTCACTTCAGCTCGCTATAAGACCGTTGCCTCCAGCAAATGGATAAACCATTGTAGGAAATGACAGAGAATGTGATGGGAATCAGCCGCCCTTAGTACAAATGGAACCTGTTATCAAATGGTGGCCTGTCAAGCAGGCGCACGGCTATGGTGCGCGTTAGACCAGAGGTGCATCAACATCTAGCGTCTGTCACGAACACACAGTGTTTGACCTCATCAAGTCCATGAGCTGTATTTATATAGATGTAGTATAGAAGAGCTTCCAGCATCCTGACAAGCTGTTGCTATTAGAGACCTGGCTTTACAGAAACACCGAGTGCCAAAGTTTCTTCTCTTCACTGACGACGAGTCACCCCTAAAGTACCTTGACACGGGGAGTAAACAGGCTTGCCTCTGTTCATCAAGGTAATCTTGTTTGCTCAGAGGGCAGCGTCCCTGCGGACAGCGAGCTGCCACAGGGATAAAGGCCCACGCCGGCGATATTGTGATCCCTGTTTTCATGTCTCTAAAGAGATGGGCTGGCATGCAGCTGGGCATGTGTGCGCACAGATCAGTGTGACAGCACTGGCAAAGCTGCATCAGGAAACCTGTGGGAGGCTGAGGGACTTGTTCCACCTACATTTACTGTACAGTCCTGCTTGTATTTAAACACCTTTAGCTTGGGATTGCATGAATCAACATCTCTACAGCAGTTGTTTTTTTTAATTAAAACTAAACCATGACTGTCATCATCTGAATTGTCTGCCTCCACTTGAGGGGGATTTACTATTCAAAGTGATCTCTGGGGTTCATAATTACTCTCCCAGTGAGCAGCCATCAAAGGCAGAGGGAGAGGATTGCAATTGTGCCACAGCACAATAACTCATCCAGCCATACTACAGCTGCTAGAGAGGAAGACTCAGGGCCAGTAACCCAGGTGGGGCATGTCTCCACCTTCGAGGCAATTCAAACGCACTGGTGTGAAGAGTGGCAGGCAGGGAGTCGCACGGGAACATTGAGTGAGCTTTTCTCTCAAAAATAGAAGTGCAAAAATAATAAAACACACGTCTCAGGTTACAGCTTCACTGGGTGTCATGTTTTTCATTTCTCATTCGTTCCGCTGTCAGTTGTCAGTCTCGGCACCGTGCAACATTTACAGTTCACCGTCACTCAATATCTCTGCAAGCTGGGAGCGGCGCGGAATCAGACGTCAGTATGGACAACGAGTGATGAAAGACAAGAGAACCATCTCCTGAAATAACAACAACTTGTAATTCAAGTGTCTTTGCTTTTCTCGTCACCTGCAACGTGTGTGGACATAAAGTATTATTGTAACTTATTTACACAAGTAGATCAGATTTAAGTAGTAGTGCAGTTGCTGGTCATCTTCGGAGCAGACATGAGAGACCTGCTTCTAGTTGAGTTGTGACAAACTGCATTTCCGTGGCAGGGATGCGTATCTCCAAGCACAGAGGATTTAGCTCTAACCCCTCACATTCACTCACAAATAGACTATGTAATAATAATCTCTTTATTATTACATAGTCTATTTGTCAGTGTTCATATTCCGTTGTTATGCAGCAGCTTATCCTGTGTCTTTAAAGCTCTGACCTCCCTGATGTGACAGAACTAAGTAATGCTAAAGCAAGATTTATGGATAGTTGTGTGCATTTTCTCTTAGTGTCTCCAAATCATTCCTACATCTGGGCCGAGCTGACATGTCTGGGGCTCGGCTTTCTGCGTCGCTGCTTGTCAGAGAGGAGAAGCACACTTTTGATTGGCAGGTTAAACACTTCAAGGTCAGCCTGCTCTACAGCTCACCCTCTCAGCGTAGATTACCCTGGTAATATCTCGTCTGTCGAGTGTGTCGTGCACCGTCCACTGGTTTTCAGGCTAGATCTTAAGATTGTGTCCTTGCCTCCTCATCACGTCGTTACATAAGCTACTGCACAGATTGTTGAGCATGAGGTTATGTTTTTCATACCTGGGAGAGAAATGAATATCGTTCCTGCTAGTGCATCATTAGGTCAGGTTGGACAATAGGCTATATGACAATGCTTGGCAGGAGGAGTTGTAGGGTGATGCTTTGTCCAAGAATCTGTTGGAGCAAATTATACCTAAACTTGATAAATAACAGTGACTACCTGCAGGGAACGATGTGAACTGAGAATATTGTCGGAGAGGTGGACAGAGAGAAAAGAGATGAACATTGTTCTTGTCATTTGTGATCTGAATAAATGGCAAATCTGATGAGCAGAAGTGTTGTGGAAATGTGAAAACACAGCAGGAAGAAGGAAATGTGTTCCACGACGCCTCACAAAAGACCATGTACAGATGGCTGCTGGAAGTCAGCTGCTAGTGGCTAAATATCAGGATGACGTGCTCGCTGTGTTCCGACCGTGCTATTTGTTATGCGTGCGTGTTTAGCGGCCCATTTCAAATGAGGACTCATCCTTGATTTGTGCACACGACTTGATGGGACGTTGCTGTCGCCACAGCCTGCGTTCTTAGTGTGTGAATTACATGTGAGAACAGCTGGAAACCACGTGGAAGCGTCGGCAGCCGACCTCTAGGTCCTGAAATGTGGCTGTAGACAGAACTATTGTAAAAGCAATTACTGCCCATAGGCAGGAAGGGAACAGCACAAACTACTGAGTCTTTTATATGTTGGAATGTGTCCAGGCCCATGTAAAGCTGAATTTATTTACCTTTTCGCTTTCCATCATATTTTTTTGTATTCTGATAAGGCGTGACAGGTGCATTGAGATGTGAATGAACGTGCTGTCTGGAAATACTTTTACTTTATCCACCTGCCAAGTTGAGGTAATGGCTTTTAATCTGTGCATCAGTTGGCCGGTAAATACACTTTTCACAGTATGAGGGGAGAACGAATGCCAGTCATCAGCAGTTGTGCCACATTCACGCAGCTACGGTAAATAGAGTTGTTAGTTTCTTCACCTCCTGTGCAGCCGGAGGACAGAGATTCATCCAAGCTTGGAGTTGGCCAACTCATGTGAAGGTCGTGGTTTGCAGCAACAAAACATCGTATGAATGCAATAAATTAGAGTTGTATGGGAATGATTGATATTAGTTTCCTAATGAAAACAAACTAAAAGCCTCCAAGCTGCGGTTACCCAGGCCTGCATGACGAACCTGACCTGACAGAGCAGAACACCGTGGCTGCTATTGATTATTACTGTGAGTGTTAGTATTTTTCATGTTGCTGTATTTGTACATGATTGTTTTTCATGTAGATACAAGGTATTAACAGATTTTTGCCTCCGGTGCTCAAAGTATTTGATGTTTTATGGCTTAATGGCTCCTTGTATCTATGTTCTGGGTTCACAGGCCTGAGATGCTTGTGCTGGTGTTTTAAACCACCTCGTGAACATGAATTGGATTTGTTGGGCATATGTATTCTTCTTTGTATTGCGTTAGTCTCACTCCATTTCAAGACTTACAGAGCAGTATTAGCCTGAAGGGGATTGTTCAGCGCAGGTAGTGAGCGTGGACAGCGTCCGGACTCCACCACTGTACTGGAAACCTCCCGCTCCTCCACAGCAGGCAGCATCTGTTTAGGGAGGATCCCCAGCTGCTTTCAGCTCCGCTTCTTCAACACTGGTCGGTCCCTGAATACGGCCAATTGTCTGTGAGAATAGTCAATCAATTGACGAGTGATATCTGCCACACCCTGGATGTGGAGAGATTACTGGGCTGCCGGAACAATCGGACTTAGGCTTAGTTATCTGTGGCTAGTTTCCGGATGCAGTTGTTTGAGCTCATTGTGCGCTTTAATTATTTGGAGATGTGAAATGCAAATCAGGCTTTAGTTGTTTTTGTCTTCCCACAGTTCCTTTGCTGCAAGAACCCTAAACAACAGTAACTAAATAAAATCGCTTTTGCTTGTGGTCTTAAGCAAAAGGATTTTCAGGTTTTTATATTTAATACATTTGTAGAAAGAGTAATAAAACTTTTATTATAGAACCTACAAACACGGTCTCAGAGGGTCGACGTATTCCTGCATAAGGGGTCGACCAGCCGCCGCCACTTTGAGCCCTGCGTGCTCAGGGCGCCGTAACTTCTCCACCTGGTGGATTGTGTCGTCGCCTGCTCGTGGTGCTCAGACGTAGATTAAACAAAGCTGGAGCACATAATGGCACATCTTCACTCTGTGGCAATATAGGGCTCAGCAGCAGTGCGTGACATGGCAGCAGCATAACTCTTGTGTCAGACGTGGTGATAGCCAGTGCTCCTACTGTATCGTATAAATGGATTTCAGTGTAGTTACAGCTTGTAACTGACACACATGGCTTCTTCCTGTGGTTTCAGATCTCAGCGCCTGTCGGTGAGTGAAGAGGAACCGTCTACTGAGACACGGCAGCAGGTTGAGTTGAGTGAAAGGTGAGTCTGTTTCATAGGGTCTTAGAATAATTTATATCTATACTCATTGTATAGGATGGTAGACGACGATGCGTCTTCATCTTTCTCATATTGCAATGGGGTAAAATGTGTTTGTACACTGAACCTGCTTAGTTTTAGTTTTACTGGTTTATTTAGAGCTTATTTCACCGGAACATTTGCAAAGAGGCTGACGCTGAATATATGAGTAGAAACGAGGAGGTTTACACTGAGAGACAGGCTTTTGGTTGTTTTATTGTAAAGTCAAACCTACGGTCAGCTGGTGCTGGTTCAACCAGGGTTCAGGCGCGATTCACTATGCCAGCGAGTTATTCGGGCCTTGTTAGATTCTATTTCGTTTGGTTAGCATAGAGCTTGGCCTCCTCCAGGCATCTGGAGGTGGAGGATGAAGCCGACGTGCTGACTGGGACCCAAAGAGCAGCACAATTTCTCATCCTTATTGACCATGACATATGAAAGTGGCAGAGCACCGTCCAGAGAGGGAGAGGACGCGAGCGAGTGGGGATAAAAATGAGACGAATGCGGCTCAGATGAACTGGGAGGAGTGCGTCTATACTTCCCTCCTCCTGAAGTCGGAGCAGCGGCCCAGTTTCTCTTTGCTAAAGCAATCCAATTCACCAGCGGCCATTAGAGCAGACGAGGTTAAACAAAGAGTCCCAGGGTTCCTGTCTCTTTGGAACAGGCTTCACCACATGGACTGTGTTCATCAACACAAAGACGCCACACAGCGTAGCTTTCTGCAGCCTCGACTTGTCCAGAGGCAGCTGTTATTGAATCACGCATAAATTGAATATGTGCATTTTGCCTCTAATTTGTAAAATATTTAGATTTATATGCACATTGAGGATGAGTCTGATTTGTTTTGTGTTCAACTCTCTGTACAGTGGCTTTTCAGAAACACCCTCACCTTCCAGTGATACTGGATCGAATAAGCACAGCCTGTGATGTGTTGTCACACGCAGGCAGTAGTGATGGAGGACTGTCAAGGGCACTGTCAAGGTGATTTCTGGGGCTTGCGAACAGGCGCTGGGATTGTCGGTGGGTGGGGTCTGGCGTCAGAGAGCCTCCAGAAGACATTTCCCCCTGCATGTTCTTTTCGCTTTCATTCTCATGTTTGAGATTAAAATCTCCCGTCATAATTATTGCTCTGTGAGGCGACCTAATTCTGCCAAGGCGATAGCATCACTCCCGTCAGGCGCTACAGAGGGTATCCTGCACCAGCTGTTCATGTCCTCTACATGTTCCAGTGGGCTCCAGCAGAACGTAATGGCGTTGTTATGTGATACATGTCTGTTGATCGACTGGTTCCTGGAGAGCTGCCAATCCCCTTGTTTCTCTTTGCTTCCCATCTTTTCTTTAACGCCTGATGTACAAAATTAGCTCAAATCGTTCCCCTCAGTCCCAAGAAACGTGAGGCTGCGCTGCCTTTTCCCCAAACACAGGTGCCTGACAGACAAAATCAATTCTGCCTAATGAGCATTTGTGATGCCATGGACTGCGCAGAGCAGCAACAAAGCAAGGCCCCCATGCTGACATTACAATACATTATGTACATCTGATTATTATTTTGGCAGAACTTGAGCTTTGCAACTAAACCTCTAAACACATGTGCCCAACACATGACTGATACACAAATCAATGCTTTATGGCAGCTTTCAGATATATACTCGCAAAAGGCTCTTCTCCAGCTGGACATTTAAATAGCTTGACACTTGATGGATGTGTTAATCATTTGTTTTTGCAAATAATGATCTGCTGAGGTGTGTTGAACAAGGTGGACTGGCAGGAGAAATATCTGGAAGAATGATGGATTTGTGAATGGACATTTTATTTGGTGAAGTCAAGGGAACTTTTTGTGCGTGCTCAGTTCGACCCTTACACTGGCTCCACCTAGTCACCACGAGAGATTTATTTTGAAAGAGAACCGAGCTTACGCTTTTTGCCTCAGTAAGTGAATTACGTCAGCTTGTATTGGCTTCACTTGTCAGTGGAGTGGGATCATTGTTTTGGCAGAGAGCTGTAAGGCCCGCGATACAACCGTGTGCGTTTCCATGAGGGCGACGTCCTCCGTCTCACAGCAGCAATGATTCAAAGGAACCTGTGCACGTGGCAGAAATTTAAATATGAAAGAAGTCAATTAATTAGCTTTTGTTATTATTATTGATAATAAATTCATTGCAGGCAGTTAATTACTTGGTGTTGCAGTTCATTGACCGCTGCTGAATGAACGTAGGTGAGTGTGAGTTGGTGTAATTGTGTGTATGTCATATGTGCGCACTGCTCATTCATGTGTCTGTCAGTCAGCGCCGGGCGGTTGAGGACGTTATCGTTCTGCTGCAGCCTGTGGACGTATAGAGACGGCAGCTCAGCGTTTGGTGACACACGGGGGAAGCTGGGGAATGAGTCGCTGGATTTTAGAACTCTGAGCCTTAGCATGTGGATGATTTAGGTGTATGTGTGCGCACTGCTTATTCCTACGGGTGCGTTCAGGCACCGTCAGGCGTGTGTGTCAGTGCAGTAATGAGCTTGCATTGCTGCTTGGGAGTTTGTGTTGGCATGTTTATATGCCAGTCTGATGAGAGGAGCGAGTGCTGTTCAGAGATGGATCGTGACTTTGCTGCCTGTGTGGGAGCTGCTGCTACGCCCACGCACTTCTCTCTCTCTCCCAAATCCACCAGTGTTTAACCTCTACTCATTTCTCACTTTGCTGCCAATCTCGTTTGTGTCAATGTGTCCAGCCGCAAGACAAGTTCCATGTAGTTTCATGTGAGAGGAGCTCACTTCCGTTGTGCATTTAGCGTACCACACGTCAGAGAAGCTGCAGGACTTTCAGCAATGCACTGGGATTTTAAGGCAACTTATTCAGACAACAATGCAATATCGTCCTAAAATGTATTTACAGTAAGCGTAGAAGAATTATTGTTTGGCCGCTGGATGAATTTTGCATATTGTGAGATGTCACCCCTGCTGACCTTGGATACTCTGTGTGGCTGGGCAGTGACCGGGTTGCTAAGGTAATTTAATTAGCAGACCCTCCACGGACAAGGGTAATTACTGCTCTCTAAATCCCCGCTAATCCCCCTTCTGAGTCCCCTACACAGACTTGGCCCAGGCGCTGTAAGAACCAGTGCCGACTGCTCGATCCCGTCCCAGACAGGGCGCCTCCCAAAAACCACATTGTACAGAGAGGCTCCTCGGTGGCGTGATTTATGTGGCGCCTCCTCTCCGTACTGTGTCGCGGCGTCGCTGCTCCAGTGTGTCTCCGTCCAAAGGCTCCAGCCATCAGTCCTGCTGGATTCTTTTCACGTTGCTCTCCTCTGTTCATGTGAGCCAGGGGGACTCTCGGGTCAAGAGGGCCGCTCATCTCTCCATAAGAACGTGGTAATTATCACAGCTGGGATGAATGGGCTGTGACCTCTGGTGACTGAACTTAGAAGAACAGGAGATGAAGGGCTACTGAGCCCACTAATGAGACTTAGCAACATCTTCTCCTGGGTTTGTGTTTAGATATAGTAATTAGTAAATAAACAAGGTCACATATGGATTGAAGATCATATATTTGAGCCTGAATCTATCGATTTGCTTAAAATGTATACCAATAACCATAGCTTCAATGATATGTAATCCTGTTCATGTTACATTATAATCAGGGGGACTATTGTAATATTTTTGTCAGTTTTATTATTGTAAGATATTTTTGAGAGTGCTCCTCGATAACACATTACAGGACTTTCCTTTTCATGAAGAATAATTGGCCCAATTTTTGCTGTCTCATTTTGAAATATCAATATGGGCTTATTTGTCTTGAGATTAGATTTTTCAGTAACAAAGTAGAGGAATTATTGACTGATCCACAACATCAGATAAAAACAAAAACAATTCATAATGACAAGATAATACCAATACAAAATAAACAAAAAGACAAACACTGTCTGTCTCGAGATAATAACAACATGTTAATATTATGCCTGGAACTGTGGCTAACAGAGTAAATATATAGAATTTACAGCTGATTGGTTAAAAACACTCTTAACAACAGTAATATGCCTGGATGTCATTTTGAAAGTTTTTAGTAATTTCAATGTGCAACGTTTGAGGAAAACAAGCATCTTGTGTGTCGTCCCCTGCTCCTCTCGTAACCTCACACGCCAGCCAAACATCTGTGACATCAGTGGCACTGGCAAGTGTTACTGACCCTAGCAGGTGTTCGGTGTGTGCTGCAACTGTGTGCACTGCGTGTCTGTGTGTGGGAGGTTGTGTGCGAGAGCGAAACCGGGCGGCGGTGAAAGGAGCACCTGTGTGTATTGAAAGGAGTTCTCTGAACAGCTCCATATTTGAGCAGCCACTTACCCACAGATAAAGCTGTAAGTGATTCATGGCAGCTTCCTGCTTGCTGTGGGGACGGAGAGAGAGAGAGGATGAGGGGTAGAGAACTAGAGAATGAGGGAGATTAGAAAGAGCATCGGCTGTAATTAGGGCTACTTTCCTCCATTTGGAAGTGTGTCTTTGTCTCGGAGTGAATTAGCACTGGATATTCGGAGAGGGTCAGTGTATGAACACGGCAAAATCTACGGTTGAGTCGATCCCTCAGAGTCAGTGCAGTAAGAGTTCTGGTATTATTATTGACCGCTAGTGTTAATGCTGTGAAAACCCCTGTCGAGTGTGCGTCATTAGGCAACAAGGCAACCACTAGTTCTGTGGCCGGTGAACACAGTTAAACGTGTTCTTTCTTTCTGTTATTGCCTCCCTCTGCATTTTTAAGCTGCCTACAGACATTCTCTCCTGTTTCTGTAGCTGTAGGAGGAATTTCAGCAAAGTTTTGAGTTATTTAACAGGGCAAGGAGAGAACAGGTACAAAGCTAGTAATGAAGTCTGACTGGTTGTTTTAGAGAGGAGGCGGCTGGAATCCCCCTGCTCTAATGTACATATATTATGAATCGAAGGAACGAGAACGAGAATAACGCTGCTTTCACAGATAAATCCCAGAACATAACGACTTAGCCATTGATGGTTTGAGAAGCTGCCTCTCTTTCTAAAGCGTCACGTCCTCTGTTGTAGTGGTTGAATAAGTCGAGTGATTTGCAGAGTCCTACTGTGACCATTCAAATGCTCCTGACATTTGGGAAACAGTCGTCTTTGTTCACCCATCCCTTTTTATTCCACAGACTTTTCTAAATGCCATTTCACCCTTTTCTTTCACCCTGCTGCTCTCTCTTCTTCCTTTCCTCCATCCTTGTTCCGTCTAGGTTGACCACTGACAGGCTCCTGGATTGAAAGGGTTTCTTTTCTTTTCTGCTTCGTTTCTTTTGAAATGTTGAAGTGTGCCGCTTCTGTCCCCCTAAAAAATTGAGGCGATAAAAGTTGCTGTTAGAGGCAAAAGGCATGGGTGTAGCTAGTGTACGTATACGTATAAGTGTAAGTGAATTCAATGCACCTGGACTGTTAATGTACATAGGAGTGAAGGACGTATTCATGTCACCAGCAGAGTAACGAGTGTTCAGAGGTTGTTCGTCCTCTACTAACGTCAGCCTTGTAGTTTGAACATGTTTTAACCTTTACACGTCGGTGACATCCACAGGCGACATTAATCTGCACCCAGCCCCGGTTCAGTCATTAGTGATTTCACAGCTGCTGACGTTTTCCTGTTTAGAGGTCCATTAATCTGAAAGCAGCTCGTATGACACACACAGTTTTCCTAAATCCTTAGTTCGGTGAAAACCATTATCTTCCAGCCAGTTCACGTTCGCTTAGAAGTGTTGGCGGTGTGTGATCTGCAGCCTCTGCTGTGACAGCAAAGGGCCTGTGCAGTGCTGGGATGTGCGTTTAGCCGACTTTGTTGGGACAGACAACAGATACTCTCCACAGAGGATGGCCTTCGCCGTGCAGCATGGATGCACTTCTTCCTCTGCTCATTAGGGCCGAGGCATAAGACCGCTGGGCCACAAATCTGCACTGGCCACATCACGTTACCCAGTAATCGATCCCCCCACATGCACACACATCACACACATTCTGTACAGAGGAGCAAGCTGTGCTGTGTCCAGGCAGGCTGTTGGTAGGCAATCATTAACACAGACTCCCTGTTTGCTTTGTGTCAGCTCTGCTTTAACTGTCCGTTAGCTTTTATTAGCGTGTGTGTGGTCATTGGTGCCGTGTGCGTCATTGTGCTTTATTTGTCTTTATGCTTTATACCACGACCCAGTGTGCAAATAAACGCAATCTGACACAGATGCGCATAGGTTTGTCCGTTCACGTGTCTGGCAGAGTCAGGTCGCCGCTAGTTTACCCACTGTAGTTACATGCAAACTAGGAAAACACTTTGAAGGTAAATTCAAGGATTTCCTGGGGAGAAGGTTGATTGGATGCGAGGTGACCCGTTAAGGAGATGGTGTGTGTCTGTCTGTGGCTGGGGGGGCAGAGAGGAAGCACAGGGAGGACAAACACACCAGCAGGGTGGTAAGCGACAGTGAATGGGGCTCTTTGTTTGTCATATTTGACTGAACAGCATGAAAACGTGAGGATTATCATCATCGAGACACCCGAACCAAGGCTGCTGGAACACACGGTGTTTCTGTGTGGACTGTATTCTCAGCTCTAACCTGAGCCGATGTCAAGGCAAACAGAAATCCCTGTTATTCTGCCTGAGCTGTAAGTCAGTAAATGAATGAACATGCGGGTGTGGTACTTCATACCACAACACACTCTACAGGCTGGTGTTGATCAGCGTGCATCACGCATCTGACTGCTGTCAATAACACGGGCTGGTTCCGTGCCAGTAAAGCGCTACTGAACATCCACAGTCAGGTCAGGTTCTTGCTCTCTCGCTGTACGTTGAGTGGTCAAATGAGACTCGACTGCTTGGCAGATCTGTCGCTGCCGGTATTTCTGTGTCTTTGCGAGTGCTGCCCCCTCCTTGGGAGAGCGGAGTGCCACATCTGGTTGAGCTGAGAGTTGTGTGTGGGGGGGGTGCTGGCAGCTCCTCCAGGCAGAGTATTAGCATACGCCAACTCTGGGAATGCCCTTGACTAGCAGCCTGGAGAAGGGGACGTGCACGGCATCAAATACACCAGAGGAACCCGAGCGGAGGCAGGAGAGGAGACCGTTAGGACTAATAAGTGTGAATGAGCAGCCATGATGATGTTGAAAGCAGGACGTTTACAGTATGAATGCCTCATTACCATTATTCATTAACTACACCACATGATCTAATTGGTTGCAGGAGAAAATATCACCTGTAATGCTCAATAAGCCACGAGCAAGTTTGTTGTTGGTGTGTGGAAATGACATCTAATGGTGCCTCCAATTTGTATTTGTTTTCATGGAGCAGAAGGTATGAGTGGGTGGGGAAATGTCAGTGAGCTGAGAGATACAGGGGACGTGTGCATTTTGTCTGACAGAAGAAGAGCGAGCGAAGGAAACGGGGAGAGAGAGAGGAGAGAAGCTGGGGGAGGGGGCTGGAGTAGGTGGGCGGGAAGAGAGGAGGCGAGTGTCACGGACAGAGAGGCAGAGAGAGAGCGAGGCAGGCATAGTGAGCTGTTGACTGGGTGTTTGAGCGTGAGTGCTTGTTGAGCCGTCGCGTGTGGGGGAACCGAACAGAAAAAACAGAGGACGTTGCTTTTTGAGCCTTTCATTTTTCTTTTTCTTTTTTTCCTCCCTCCCGAGGTGCCCACATCCGAGCTCCGCCGGCGAAACCAGAACTTGTCTGAACACCTTCCTGGGATTGTGTGAAGGACCCAGGCAAGAGAGTGCGCTGCCAGGTAAGACGCCGAATAATAAAAATGGAGATTGAAATGAAGCCGTCTGTGGTTACACAGTAAAACAGCACGAGGGAAATCGCTTGCCATGAATGGGAAGTGAAATGGAGACAACGCGCTGGCTTTGACGTGTGTGAGCGTGTCAGCAAACATGGCTCACAGGACCATGTACTGTATTAGTAATTGGATGAGTTGGGTCGTATAGAGGAGGAGGAGGAGGAGGTGCGATGCCTTTTGACATCAGCCTCCAGAATGAAGAGATTCACAATGACAGAAAAACACATAATGTTGGACAAACTGTCCTCTCGCTCTCAGGTTTGTTCATATTCTATGTCACTGTTTGCTTTACTGATCCACTGGCTCCTTCCCTCCACACGTGTAATCACTTTGAATGAAACATCTCTGCAAAACCCATGAAAATACGAGTGTGTGAGTGTACGCGTCCGCGTCTGACAGCCAGGGATGCGCACGCTCCCTCGGGCGGGTAGCTTTGGATCAGGGGTTGTGGCAGCGGTGGAGATGCTTACACCCCAGCAGAAAAACATATAACAGTTGGATCAATGCTTTAATATTGTGGCTTCCCAAGTGCAGCTCGCTCTCTCTGTCATTTAATGAGAAGTTGTGCTGTAATTGAATCACTGTGCTGCCTTTCCTGCTGTTTGTCATCTCCGCTTTGTCATTCCTTATCGCTCTCTCCCTCTGTCCTCGTTATCCCGGATTCAACTGAAATGAACTGCCCGCTCACACTCGCTCCCGTCCCACCCTCCGTCCGTGCACGCTGACGTACAGTCGACTATTAAGCAAGGAGACTGAAGGGCCACAGGCTGAACAAAGTGTCTCTGTTCTTAATAACATTTGACTTTGATTTTTTTCTTTCTTCCATTTAGAATGATGAAAGACGTGATAGTTGGAAGATTGTGGGGCCTCAAATAGCTTGTGTCTATTTGATTCCATTGTCTTGCATGGGAACAGGCCATGAGAGCTAAAGCACACATTGCGTCTTACATGCTCTAAACCTGATTTAGTTCCATTCCTTTTTTCCCACCATCTTCCAAATCCTTTATTCTCCTACAAGGTCCAATAAATCCTATTCACATTCAGAGTGCCTTTGTGAATCCATGAAAAATGGATTTGTACAACCAGTAGTGGACCTGAACAATCAGTCACTACTCATATTCATGCCATTGTCACTATTAGAGTCACGATGGACGGTGCTATTCATTCACGCTGATGACAATTTAATCCTTTTTCTTGGAAAATATTGTGCCCACTGGCTTTGTCATGCAATTCAGGAACTGGTGTGTGTTGCATGTCCGTCCCATGGTGCTTGTGAAGTGCGTGCAGCTGTGAGATTTCCCATTGCATCAATAGTTAATGAACGTCTGTGGGTCTCGCTGACATAGTGTTGTTTATCTAACAGCAGTTGAGTGACACACGCTGTACTGTAGCGTTTAGCAGGCTCGGCTCCAGTTGAATTGATTGTACTAACCTTCATGTAACCTTGCACTGTTACGGTGGCTGCCTTATGAGTGGAGAGTAACGCAGGAACGGAAAATCACACTTCTGACGTTCAGTCTGTTCAGTTTAAGTGAGGAAAGAGGAGTATGAGTTTATTCACATGCTTTCCTGTCGTGTGGTTGCTGTGTGTAATTGTTCTGACCTCATCACTCCATCCATGGATGTTGCCGCTTTCCTGCCCAGAGCGGCAGGCAGCTCCTTTCGCTCCACTGGATGCAGTCCGCTCTCTCCATGACACGATGCCTCATCTACTTTGATTGGCTGGCGTTTCTACTCTCGGGAAAGACAGGGCAGGGAGGGTCGGCCCCTCCTGAGCCAGGGATCAGCCGTTCCTTTCACACATCGTCCCACCATTTGGATGCATGAATGTAAAACACAGACGTGAAACGAATGAAGGCATTTAATGAAATTTAATTTAGGCCATGTTTACCATTGTACCCACGCGAGGGACGTGTTCAGGCTTGGAGCCCACCCATCTCTCTGTAGATGACTCTGTCACATGTGACAGCTCTGAAGCAAACTGGGCGTGGAGCTGCCTGCCTGCTGAGACTTAGGCACGCTTGCAAACACACACAGCTTCCACAAGGTCCAAACTGCTCCACCCAATAAGCCATTTGTACGTTTTCTTCCATTTGTATGAAGAGCCTCTGTGCCGTGCAGCGCTGATTCAGGACCACGGACAGCTCCGAAATATCAGCACCGCCTCTGATGGACAGCACCCGAAGTCCAAATAGTGGAAACGAATCTCATCAGCGATGGCGAAGGACAAGCAAACTGAGAGAGTGAAGCCTGATTAGATAATATACTTGGATCAGTACTTTGGTTGCAGAAGGCACAGGCACAGCAGTGTCTGAATATTTACCAGGCTAAATCTGTTTGTGTCTGGGAGCCAGCACTGACTGTCAGTGGAGTCTACAGGCAACAGCGCTCAGTCCTTGACCAGGTATCCTGGCTGAATAATTACAGCAGCTGCCAATCTGGTGCCAGCGTCCAGACAGGATGTGTTTTTCCTACCACGCTTAGGAAGCACAGAGCATTCAGTCTTTTCCTGCTTGCTCCTGTAGCTCTCCAGCGTTTTGTCTTTTTAATACTCATCAGTATCTTAGTACAGCATCTTCAATTAGAGAGACTGAACTGTGTGTAACAAGGACTGCGTTTTGGATGTTGTTAATTGTAATATTGTCACAATAATGTCAGTAAAGTGAACTATTGAATGGAATCGTCTCTCCACTCTGTCACTCTTGATTTAACAGCTGTTTTTGGTGACGGGTTAAGTCCGTTTTCTTGTTGAACTGCGACCTCAGATTTGCTCCACTCAGAGTTTATATGCCAGACCAAGGAGACGTCCCTCTCCCATAGCAACGTGCTTAATTTCCCACCGCTAATCGCTGTGACGGCTCTCGATTGATCTTCACTGATTCCATGTGCAGAGTTTTAAATCACTGCTGTGATTGATTGCATAATGTAAAGTTTAGTACAGTCACTGGTGCAGTGACATTTCCAAAATAACCAGGGCTGTGTAACCGTGGCTGGTTGCACATCACCTGGTTTCATGAAGTAATTAGATCTCATTTACATACCACAGGGAACAGAAACCGAACGGTGTGAAATCTGACATCAAAGCAGGTCATTCCTGTTAAATGAAAGCTTGTTGTAGTCTGTCTTCTCCGGTAAACACTGGATGGAGCCACGTCGCTGCACATAGAGGAGCTCGGGAGATAAGAGCCACTTCTGGTCATGCTTTTACTCCCACAAATACACGCACGTCCACACCATTCTGCCTTCACCAGCTCAGCGTGACTTTGATTTAGTGCCTTGTTGCATGTTCTCTGAGTACCGAGGATCTCCATCACCCCACCTCCCTCCGACAAAACCACCCATCACTCGTCTCCTCTTCTCTCATAAGCTTCTGCACCCCATACACATTTCCCCTAATTGAGACAGCTAATAACTTACCCGGGTCATTTGTATATGTATGCATTAGCATAATTGAATAGGCATGAGTTAAGTGGTTCGCACTGGTGTGTTAATAACGCATTCTGGAAGAGAGGCGACGTGCATGTGGCTGTGATTGTTCAGCTCAATGCGGTTATGAACTGGGAGGCATCCACTTGTTCCCCTCCTAGAATTGAGGTGTGGCCGCGTGTTTTTTTCTCCTTTGAGATGTCCTTGTCTCTGTAGGACGTGTGTTAGCCTGAGACTAATAAACTGTGAAAAGTGGCTGGAAAGCTGATGACTGCAGGCTGGGACAGGTTAGACAGCACTCTGATGCATCGCCAGTTAATTTTCTCATGTCAAACGAACAGTTCGCTCATGTGGTTTTGCCCCTTGACCTTATGGCAGAGGCTGCTGCGTTCCAGCACTTCAATCGACTCTCCTGTTGGTAGAGCAAAAGGCAGCTGATGGTGGATGGACTTGCTTTGAAGTGAAGCAAAGGATGAGGAACTGGAGGTGACGATGGGGTTGCAGCGAGGATGTATTTTCCGTCGGTGTATGCTGCTGCTGTCGGGCCTGTCACTGAGCTGTGTAAACCAACGTGCTAGAGCTGCTTTTTATCGCTACATCTCAGACTTCACACAACGCTGCATATCTGCCGGAGACCTCTATTTACAGAGAGGGAAGTGGGCAAAGGTGACAGCAACAAGAAAGTGCTTTATTTGTTGAAAAGCTGGCAGTGCACAGGTTGCTGCAAAGAAATTAGAGACTCCAGTGCAGCATAGCTCCAAGATATTAATCAGCAACACACTGGATGATTTGCTGAACGAATTTTAGATAATTTCTTTCGGATCAGATAAATCATTTGCTGAAAATATGGGCCCCGTCTCTCACCATGAATCACGCAGCCTCTTGTTTCTCATCACCTGCGCTGCTGCTTCTCTTTGATCTCGCTATCCTGTTCAAAATACACATTCAACCCTACTACAGCTCGTCACGTAGCATTGAGACAGCTTCACCAGTCAAGCTCCTAGATCGGAGATCAAGTGAAGGAGGGGCCTTCTGCAGCTGAGTTTCCTTGTGGGCCGTATTAAGGCATTATGACATTAAACAGCTTCTAATCATCGTTCCTAGGAAACGTGAATCCCAGTTGAATTTTGAATCGCAGGCTTGTGTTAACCAAGTTACTGCTTTGCGACATCGTTAATTAAAAACAATTCTCGAAAATATCCTCTACTAGCACAAATCGACTCCTCCTGGCGTCACCAAACCCAGCGCCCCCCTCTCTCTCCTCTTTCTATGACATCACTGTCAGTATAAATAATCTCTCTGGCTTCTGATATGATAAACCCTCAGGAGAGACAAATTACCCAAGATGCACAGAGAAAGCTGCTGGATTATGTTGGCTAGAGTCTGACATTCACTGAATGTCTGTGATTATTTATCATAGTAGCCACTGTGTGGTCAGAGCTCAACCCGATACTGAAATCTTTCTAGGGTTTGACAACCTTTCTTTTACTTTTAACTTGATTAGCCTTTTTATTTTCCTGTGTTCTTTCTGATGACACACTACGTAGGATACATGTGGAAAAAGAAGCGTCTCACGTTTTCTTTTTACTCTTTTGTATGTTAACTGAGCGTTCTTCTTGTAGAGTCATCTCACCTCCTCTTCTCCTGGCCGCTGGTGATTCAAGCCTTTGATTTTCAACCTGCCAGACGACAAAACAACGACCAAACATTCTTTATGCTTCCAGCAGTCAGTGGCGTCGCCGTCTCTGTAACCGTCCAGTCAATCCTGGTTTCCTTGCAATTAAAGGATCTATCACGTTAAAACGCCGGGAGGTTATCGTCACATCAGGCTTTTTCTCCAAACCTGCGCATCGACATGGCCGGTGGGAGCACAGGCTGCAGTAAATGCAGCATAATCACTGATCTTAGATGTCCCCTTGAGAGTATGTTATCAGCCACCCTATCTCAGAGGCCCACTGCAAGAGCAACAGATCCCATTACAGATGTGTCGCACCGGGTCCACGGTTGCGTGGCACAGACGTGAGCCCACACTCATGTAAATGAATTATATTCATGTGCAAAATAGCGATTTATGCCTTTATGATTACAAGTTTGAAGAAGGCTGGTGGGGAGGGGGCATTTCAGAGCTTTTTGAATTCCTCCTCCGGCGGAGTGGAGAGAACAGAGGCTTCTATGCGAATGTAAATTTTCCTTCCCTGCATCCATTTGGTGAGAACATGCACACAATCCAGGTCTGAAAAGCCTGATAAAATGCAGTGAGTAGGTTTCTCTGGAGAAGTACACCCCAAACACACACACACACACTGTGATGGGTTTTATTAAACCAGGATGAAGTGAGAGTGGAGGGCTTTTAGATGGTGCAAGACCTATCTTCTCTCTCTCCACCTACATGCACCATCAGAAGGGTGTGGTTGAATTTTCTGCACAGCGTTCTTGAGCAGTCAAGCCAAATTAACTGCAACCTGGTTGAGAAGACTAGCTGTCCAAGGATGGACAGTTAATCCCAGGTTAGTTAGATTCCAAGGCAGTCATTTGTTTTTCCTGAGGGTTTCTCAGGAAAAACAAATGACCCAAGATGCTGGATTAAATCTGTCCAAACACCCACTTTAGTCCTTACTTATTAAAATTCCTTAATTAAAACATTTAGAAATTGCTTTTCTGCCTAAAAAACAACCAATTAGTCTCACTCCTTATCTGAGGCCCTTTTAGCTGAGCCTCCATCTTCATCTGCACCAAATGTCCATAATCCGCATCTGACAGTAGTCCTCAATCTAAACAGTGTGTCAATGCTCTGGATGCTGTTTTACATGTAGTAGACCCTCTGCATCGTTTGGCAAACCATTACTTAAATGTGCATCTGTCCTACGTGGCACAGGCAAACGCTGAAAGTGGAGAAACTTGCTCAGCATTCACAACGACTAGTTGGGAACTAATAGCGGTGTCAGTCGCATTCTTCTTTCTGTGTTTCCTCCGACGGGCAAGAAGCAGAAAGTGTTGGCCAGGCTTGAGTTGAAGGTTTAAGAGCTTTTAGTGAGCTGAATTACGCCCTCGAGGTACTTTTCTTCTAAAAGCACCGGTCAGATCAGTGACAGCCTCTAACCTCCGGTTCTCTCCTGTGCACATTTCTTACCCCACCTGCCTTTTCCCCTTTAGTCCATCAATCAATCCGGCCTGTATCGCCCTCTAGTAAGCTTGGCTGACTCTAAGGACGCGTCTGCACAGCTCTATACATCGTTCTCTACGTTAACCGCTGCTAAAAGTAGCAGTGAACAGCTCAGAGTCACATGCCTACAGTAAAATACATCACGATATTTGCTCTGAGATCATGTCGCCCTTGTTTTTATCAACTCTGGCGCACAAAGCCACAAAGCTGGTCAAGGACCTTCCTTGTCAGGTCATTTGGCTTTTAAAGTCCCCAGCATTAAAAGCCGGGGACTTTAAGTCGCCGTTCTATCGATTGCTCTATTGATTCCATTCAACTGGGCCTGTGTGTTTGTCCCCGAGCATCCAGAAAACATCCTATCATGTCTGTGTGTGCGTTAATAAACCGCTCGCACAGCATCTGAGCTGCATCCTCTTTTGTGTCGGTGTGATGCGTGGTGACAGCGCACACGTCTTTTGTTGTGTGCACAGACATATTGTATGCTGTGCTTACAAGACGGAGTTGGGTCGAGGGTTCAGGGTCGACCCTGAGGAGCGCGTCCACACCACATGGCACATTATCACACTGCAACGAGCGAGTGACCTAGAAATGCAGCCTCTAATGATTAAATGCATCGTGTTGGGATATATTTCCTGGTTTGACTGTCTCCGCTCGCTGCTGATGGATGGCAGGGCGTAAATGGATGACTTTGGGGTTGTTTTTTTTCAGTTCAGGTGGTTAAAAAAAATCAGGCTAGATGGTGTGTGTGAATCTAAACTGGATCATTCTCAGGCAAAGTCTGTTAAGAAGATGAACAGGATGGTTACAGTCATAACGTGGTGTTAATTAGATGCATGACCGGCTCTAATTAACTCGGCGAGACGGAGACGGGAACGAAGATCAGGATTGATTTAAAAAACATGACAGGAAGAAGGCAAAAGAAATCAGAAGGCTACTGTAGGAACTCTCTTTGACTCTGTGGGGACGGACGTCCTCTCCTGGCACTTATCTCGTCCTCCTTGCTTGTCTTTCTGTCCTGGGACAAAACCTCTGCCTATACGTGTGTGTGTGGTCTTGTAGCCATACTGTGCTTGCAGTTGGGTGTATTCTCTCTAATTTGGCCAAAATCTGCTCTGTTGGAAGCAAATTCCTTCTGTTTTTGTGTATTAAAAACATGTGGCCTAAATTAGTGATGAGCTGGTAAAAGGAACCCAACACTGCTCTGTTTGGAATCAGTCTGCACCGCAACAGCTGTTACAGCCTGTTCTTTCCCAAATGCTTCAGAGAGACATTAATAGGCATAGTGCAACATAAGAAGATGGAACATGGTTGGCAAGCTGTTATTCTGTCAAGCTTTTTACATGACACCTTCCTGGAGTCACAGTTGTCCATTTGAAGTAAATCTTAAATCTTAGAACAACTTATTGACATCGTATGATCAGTGGTGTAGCAGTAGCTTTCAATAGCTCATGTGTTGTAGTATTGATGTTCTAGCTTTGACAATAATAATAATATGACGTATTGTTTGGCAGTTAGCTTAATAAGAAAGATGGAATTTCACATCTTTATTTTAAGGGAGCTGAATCTTCACACTAATTCCCAGAGCTCCAGTATGTGTAAGGGACGGCTTAACACCACGCACACGCCATGCACCATCTTCCGTTTCCATGGCGACCGCGATCCCTGTATGATAATCGGATTCCCACTATAGCTGTGAAAACACTCATTCCTGCCTGATCCAAGGAAATTATAACACGGAACTGGAGCGAGGAATCAGACTGCGTGACGATAGACAGCCGAGTGAAGAAATGCTTCGTGGCCGCTGCCGCCCGCAGGGTCGGACCTGGGTGAGTCTATTCTTAACTACAGCACCTACAGCACGGCAGGGCAGCTAAGCCGGGCGCTAAATGAGGGCAATAGAGGAGATGTTAGCAGCAATCAATTTAGTTTTTAACACATGCATTTTAGTATTAGAGGAAGAAGAGCGTTATTGACTCGCCTGCCTCCCATTACATGTCCCACGTCTTTGCTCTTCTTATTCCTACTGTTTTTAACCCAGGTGTGCATCCAGTCTTCACACCTGTAGCTCAAGACATCAGAAGCTAAAAGGTGTAGAGGTGATTGATTTTTCAGTCATAACTAGTTGACACTGAAGCTCAAATCGACCATAAACAAGGCTGTGCTACAACACGGTAAAGGCGTTTTGCATGAACTGTGCAGAAAGATGCTTATAGCTAATTAGAAATAATATCACCTATAACACAAATAATAACACCTTCAGTTCAGCAGGTTTACCAGGATCCTTTTGTTTCCAGGAGCAATTTCTATATGGTGCCTTTTATCTTACCGTCAGGCTGAGAGAAAAGACGGTTGATGGCATAAAGCCTTTCCACAGACACAGTCTTGGCCTTTCACATTTATCTCCAGCTCAGAATATGACAACTATACATTCACTCTCCTTTGCACAAGACAAATGACCTTATTACCAGGACCATTCAAAAGAGGATCATGTCAGGCATGGAGAGAAATAACGCTGGTGAGAACACGCAGACCTGCTCTGTGTCTCAGCTAAACCATGTGAACCAGCAGCTTCTGAGCTTGTTTGGGCTTTCAACACAAATCAGGAGACTAATCTGGAACCTGTGGTGGACTAAGCAGCAGCGTTGTCACTTCCTGTGCTTCTCAGTCCAGACGTTTGTAGCCGAGGCTCCCACTGAGGATGCATTTGTTTTTATAGTAATGAAGTTTTTCTGTGTACTGACGGCAATATGCCCGGAGGGCAGCATGTGTTGCCTTGTTTACTGTGTGACTGTGTGTTCCGTTGTGTGTATGGACTGTATCCCCGTGTGTTGTTGTTGCACCGTGGGGGCAGGAGCGAGGCGCCAGGCACACGATGTTCTCCCATGTGGGAAATTAGCATCCTTATGCATAATTATAGGATCGGGTAGGATGCCCAGGATTCACTTTATTTACAGGTGACTGTATCGTGTCTCGTTAAATCATTTGTTTTTGCAGATGTGCTTGATGCTGTGGAGGAGCGACGGAGTTAGCGTGAACTCCAGAGTGTTTTAATATGAGCTATTAGGGTTGTGTATGTTCATATTGACCTCGCTGCCTCGAAGGTCACAGCTGTTATTTTTAAAATACGCGCTCATTGATTTGGGTCTGGACAGCTCTGCAACGACGTAGGGACTAATCAACCCAACAAGCATTCGTGTCCAATCACAAGCCACCCGGCTGATTCATAACGGCAGAGCCTAGTAGCATGACCGATAGGCTAAAAGACCAATCATTTCTGTGGCAGTCATTAACAACAGGCTTGATCTTTGCAGTGGATTCAGTGGACTTGCGTGAAGTTTACTGTAATCCTACGATCAGAATTTGCTTTGTTCATGAAAAAGAATATTGTAATGGAATCTCCCTGTCAGGAACTGAGGGCTTAGGATAAATCTGACGAATCAAAAGAAGGACAAACATCTCCTCAGCGCACTTGGGTGTGATGTTAGCACATGAATCAGACATGAATCAGTTTTCCCCATATCTGTAAAATCGATTCCAAAACGAGACCAGGGTCTTCAAAAGTTAGCGTTTAGCCTGTTGCCACTGCCTCTAATGAGTCCTTGGTCCTGTGATGGTGGCTCAGCCCTGGTGGGTGGAGCGTCCTTAACCGAGCGTCTCCCTTCAGTCGCAGATTTAGCCGAGCTGGACGCGTTCTCATCTGAGTGACTCGTTAGATCATTCATCCTGGCTTCATCCTGGCTTTTGCCCCTCAGGTGAGCCTCGCGCCTCACTCGATGTTTATGCAGGTTGTCAACACCTGACAGCGGACGAAGCAGGGCTGGCAGTCGGTTTCCCGATGCCTGATCAGTCTGGAGTGTTGGCCCACAGCTCAAGGTCAGACTCAGGGCAGTTTAGAGGGAGATTTATGGAGGAACCAGGAGACATCTGGAGGAGCTGGAGGATACTGAGAGCAGACAAATTAGGCAGAAATGTAAATGTAGGTCTGCGTGACACAGCAGCCGATCGTGCTGACGTCTCCGTTTTCCGTTTCCCAAGTGGTGCACTCGAGTGCCACCAGACAAGCTACGCTCTTACAGTGTTTTCAAAGCTTGTGTCAGAGCTACACAAAATAGTTCTCTGTGTCTTAGCTAAGCTCTTTAACAGAGACAAAGCGCTTGTCATTTTTCCTAACACCACCTAATTCCCTTAAATGTCACAGGAACACATTTAGAGTGGAACAGGAGCAGCGGTGCTTTTGCTGCTTCTTTCGTTTCCCTGTTGAAAATCGATGCCTCAGCTGGTTGTCTGTGTATTTTTCCCACCATGATACTATCAGAAAGTTTGTTCAGTTGCACGAGGTCACAAGTTCACTGCTGTTTTTGTCACTTTGTTTGGCAAAATCTGAGCAGTGAGTCACAGAATAACGACGCCGTTGGAGCAGCATCGTCCCAGAAGCTGATTCAAGTTCTAATATAGAGAAATGCAGACATCACTTCTGACATCGGAGTCGACAGAGCAGCTCCTCCTCTCACCCTCTTCCAGATTTGTTTTGTGTGTCGCAGACAGTTCTCCCTTCTAACAGTGGAAGTCCTTTCTGAGCAAGTGCGCATATTTCTCCAGGCTTCCCCGTGGGATAGCGAACAGCTTGTTCAGTCAAGGGTTATCAGCTGCAGATGGCTGAAGACAATAAACATGCTCAAATATGGGGGTGGGTATTCTGAGGCAGCATGACTTTAACCAGCTCCCCTTTTTGTAATATTGCCATATTTTCCCTGCAAATGCTCTGTTCGTGTATTTGTGATTTGTATCAGCTTGACCTTTCATGTAAAGTGGTTCTTATGATTGAATGTCCTCATTCATAACTCTGAAGGCGCAGCTTCTTCACCAACTACGAACAGCCTGCGTTGTGTAATGAGATGTGTGGGCTGCCCCTTGCTATTAATGGCTTCTATAAATCACCTATTTATCTGAGCAGCGCTAAGGCTCACGATTAATGCTGAGTCCCAACCTTTCTCTCTCGCCGTCCAGTAATCTTGATTAATTCTGTTTACCTCGGTGCAGTCATTATACAGAATGGCCCCTGCAATTTTAGCAGACAGACTCGGAGTTGAGCGTTTGACCTCAGTGCCGATCGGCTCTTCGCTTCCAAGGACGCCAGCTCGTCCAAGTTGGAGCTCAGAATGAACAATGAGGTGTGCACAGTCTTCTGCTGCCTCTCTAACAACGTGTCTCATACACAAACCGGCTTCCTTTTGTATTCAGGTAAATTACGACAACACTGCGTAGACCGAGCGTCACTTTTGGCATCTCAACATAATTACACAGCGGCAGCGATAGTATACCATAAAGCGTTTTTCTAAATTTGCGAAATGACGGCAACTCGCAGCAAATAACACTGCCTGCTCTCCAGCGCTGCATCTCCATTTTGGCTAATGATCATGCAGGAGAGGGTCCCACTCCAACTACAATGCTGCCTGATTGTATGGTCCTCAGCATTACCTCAAATGGCCTGTGCTTACTTCATATCAGTTCCAATTCTTTTGTTCGCTGATAATACCCCGAAGAGAGCATCAGATTGTGTGGCGTCTGATTAGGCCTTATCCTGCCTGGTCTGTTGTGGCTCAGTGAGTGTAAAAATCTGTAGGAACTGTGCTTTCATACTGCAGCTGCACTCTTAGTGTAATAATCGTAACGTATTTGCTTCATATAGGAGGTGATCCATCTCTATAATCATGGCTGGTCTGAGTTGAATGTACCATCATCAGCAATTTCATATATTCTATTTGAGCTAATAATACTGTTCTTGTTTTCCAATTCCTCAGTTATTGAACTGTACAGCGTCCAACTGATTAAAGCGATATTGTCCTACATGGTGAAATTTGGACGTCTCTGAGTCCTCAAGGAGCCTTTTATAAGATGGATCACATGCTCAAACACGCAGAAGTTAACATGTGAGATTCTCTTGGAGGCGCCTATTGTTTCCACTTTTTAAATGCCTGGAGGTCCCAACATCTTCTGTAACATGTCATCCAGGGCAGAGACAGAAGAAAGTCCTTGGCCCTGCAACTTCCCGCTGCACTGATCCTGAACCGAGCCACGTAATAGACCAATTTCAGCCCTGCCTCGAGCAAACCAGTCCCCTTAGCCATGTACTCAGATCTCTTCCTCTTTGGCCAGATTGCACCAGCACAGGGAGGAGAGTCCCCCTCCCCAGCAGGATAAAAGGAAAGAAGATGCTAGAGCCACGCGGGTTCTGGATAGGCACAGCAGAGAGCTAACATTACGGATGGTAATGGACTGTTTGTATGCCCGGCTCCCACCAAGCCTCATACTGTTCATTCCACATGCTCCCAGGAGGCTGCACCTACTCCAAGGTCACAGGGGCTTAGCTGGAGAAGACAGACACACACTTGCAGCATGTCGGTCCCTCTGGTGGAGCAGGGCAGGTCCAATCACGCTGAGAGCTGGGGTAATAAGCACTGCTCCATCTGGCTGCACACAGACAGCGTAGAGAGGAGGACAAAGGATGACTGCACCCTGGGATTCAGAGCATGGCAGGATGCGAGGCTGTGTCGCTGATAAAGAATACTTTTAAAACTACAGGAATGAATCAGACTAAACTGGGGATAAATATACAAGACGCAGTAGAGGCTATAAATATTGTATTTTATCATGTTAACAAGTTCTTATAGTAATTTTACTGCAGCTGTAAAGGTTGTGCTGCTTATAAAAGCTCTCTGGTCTCGTTACTGCAAGGAGACATTAAAGTTGATGTAATGTTGTTGGCGCTTTACAGCAAGCAGTCAATCATGGTTACTTGGATGCCTTTCATCGCAATTTAAGCCCAATATATGTAAGTATACATTTAAAGGCGGTTAAGGATGTTACGTTTTATGACTGGTTATATGTTGAAGAACAGCTGTTTCTCATGACTGCGCATCCCAGTGATGTGTGGGAGATTCACGGAGCTTTGACAGACCACAAAAAGCTGCAGATAGTAGAACCCAGCTGATTCATGGTATCTGGGAAATGGGAGATACGCCAAATGCACATTGCCAAGTTAGGTGGTAAAGAAAGTAGAGCAGGCGGAGATGGTGCGATGCAAGTCAGTTGACACAGGCAGGGCGGCAGTGCAGAGATGCCAGAAGAGTTGACTGGAGACAGGTTGGTTTCACTTCACACCTGCGCTGAAATGACTATCAGGTATTAGTATTAGTTAGTCGAGAGATGTGGACAATACTTTCAACCAGTAGTAGTAGCGTTGTGATGCTTGTCGTCGTTTTTTAAAAGGCTGTTCTCGCCAGCCTCCTCCTGTCAGACGGGGAACAGCAGGGAGGATTTGGACAGCATGCTTCTGTGTGCTCTGACCTCCGCTGGGCTCTGGAGTCTGGCTCTGTGTGGCAGCGGTCCGCAGGCCTCTTCTCTGTCTGATCGGATTGGGACACAGTTGAATGACACAACTGTTTGCTGGTGCCCAGTGGAGGCCGACTGGCATTCTGCTGGTGCCAGACTGGCTCTCTCTGCTGAGACGTCGCACTGGGAACATCCCGCCAATCCAGCTCCACCTCCCAAATCTCCTGCTGTTTACCAAAAATAAGAATTATCACAGCAGCCCATCCTGCTCCATATTGTCACTTCTCATAATTGAAATTACCAAATGGCACTCATGCTTAGTTAATTAAAAAGCTAATTTAAATTTCCAAGTATGTGGGTTTAATAAGACATTTAGAAAAATCAGGCCAAAACTGACAGGGTGGTAAACAGCTTAAGACAGACGACTGCTCTTGCCTGTGCTTGGTTTGCTCGTAATTAATGGATTCAGCACACCGTCATGCTGGTAACGGCAGAATGAGCATCGATACTTGTTGACGTTCACATTTGGTTTTTCTTCTTTGTGACATTGGTGAGTGCGTCCAGCTCGCCAGCTGTGCTCCTTCGCTTTCAGAACAGAAGTGGCTGAGGTGAAAAGCATCAGGACGCCTTGTTGCTGGGGACAGATGTCAGAAAGGATTCCGCCCTGGAAGTGGCGAGTCCTGACATGCCATCCTCTATACGATGAAAGTAATTGGCCTCCTAATTGCTCTCTGAAGCACGTTTCACCGACCGAGGCGGGCCTGCCTTCAGCCCCAGAACAAGCCCTGTCACAGAGTCTGCAGCTCTGTTTACATCCGTTGGAGGTCACTCTCTTCCCCAGCCAGACATCTCAGACAGCTGTTCAAGCAAACTCGGATCAATGCGAATTTCATTTCTACTCACAGCCTCGTCTTTGGTTATTACCCACACTTTTCATTTTCGCTCCTAATTAGCAGTGAAATACACTGGAAACACCACAGGAAGAACTGAAGCACATAAAGAAGCACATAGTTTGGAAAGACAGACACTTCTCCCCCTGGAGACACAGAACTTGGTTCATTATTCTTGTGAATTTCCAGACATTGCACTGGGGCCAGTAAAATGTTATACTTATTGGCCCTTTAATCACTAACCCTTGACTTTCACTGTATGATTGATGGTTCAGCGCTGAATATAAAAAAGGCCAGAACTGTTGGCACATCTGTTCCTCTTCCTATTGCTTCAGTCATCGGCGAGAGCTTTTGCGCTGCATCTCAATGAGCAAACGCGTGTTCTGGGTGAAAAAGTGTTGATGGCGCTGCTATAAATGGGAGATTGGTGGAGTTAGACGCCCCGGCGACTCATGAGATGCCGTTACAGAGAGGTTTATGTAGGGAGAGATTTCAGCAGCTTACATGGAATTAAGATGTGCAGTGGCGTTGGGAGTGTATACGGGCCTGGGTCTGAGCCACCACGGCAGGGTGGTGTGTCAGATGCAGTGCAGAAATAATCTCCAGTGTTGTGTAACGGAGTATAAGAGCAAACCAAAATCCAAGATAGGAATGACAATGAAATATATGATGATCTGAAAATATGTCATCAAAACCTACGGTCACCTTTTTATTTAGACACACAGAACAGGGTGGCGCCTTCTCACATGTTTAATTAATCTAATTAAACTGCAGCCTCCTGCGCTTATGTAAGCGCACAGGCTCACACTGCGATTGCGATTAGAATAATAATCATGCACCACATTCACTCATTCAGATAATGAAATGATCACCCCCCTAAAGATCAAAGGTGCAAACTCATGAAACAGGGAAAGAAGTGAAAGAGGCGCTGACACGTTATTTGGATTAGCATTCGTAACGTTCTACGTCCTCTGTGCCCAAACGACACAGCTCAGGTCACTGTCTTCGCAGCCATCTCTTCCCAGCTGCTGGTTTCACTTTGTCACCCGAAAACACGCAAATGTGCATGTTCAGGACCACGGACAGCTCCCAGTACAGAAGGTTTACAGGGATCAACACAGAATTAATTTAAAATGCAAATTCATTTACCAAATTAATAATCAGCACGGTTGCTTTCAAATAACACACACGCCCACAGATGTCATTGATTTTAATCACAGAACCATTTTGTGCCTAAAGTTCAGTGATGCGTTACGAGGATATGGCAGCATGGAGGTTACAGTAATGGCTTGGCCATGGTCACAAGTGATAATTACCATTTGGATTGTGGGAGGTGGAGGACGTGCTTCTCTGTTGCTGCCTGGAGATACCATTACAACAGATGTTAGGGTTTGGAGCTTTGTCTGCCAATACTGGGATCATCGTGATTATGAATCTGTGTCGAGGCCAGTGGGCGCGTTGAATGCATACTGTGAAGTTGAGGGAATTGGCGAGACGGTGCATAACCGCTTAGCTTTTGCATGCAGACACTGACAGTCTCAGTAAGCCAAGTAATTGCTTTAGGTCACTTCTGAAGTAAATATATCAAACATTCAAGCAGCTTTTCTAAAGTCTTAGCTTCTCATCTTTGGCGATTTACTTCTCAGTTTCCTGTAAATTCAGCTCCTTTGGCTTCTCGACAGTTAGATGTCTGTCCTAATGCCACATCCTTGCATCACTATATCATCAGTGTGATACTTAGCAGCATTTTCAACTCATGGTTTAGCCCAGTTTCAGGGACTGTCTTGATGTGTCTGCATCTGATTCCAATCTACAGACTCGATGCCCACAGCAAAAGAAATCTGGTATCAAGTGTGTCTATCTACGCTAGTGTGCACCATATGTTTGGTTCTGTTGCTAAAACCCAGGAACACGCGCTGCAGCCACGTCTGACTTATTATAATCAGTTATATCAAAGCACCAGAGAGAAGAAAATGTTTGACAGGCATATTTGTCTCTTCTATGCTTTTTCCGTCCGGCTCCGTCTTGCTACCACCCGACCTTTTCACAACCTGAGGTCACGGTGATAACGGCAGGCTGCCAAACGAGCGAGCTGCTCCCAAATGCAAAAATCTAAACTCGTGCTGAAGCGGTGTCACAGACGGCTGATGGCACCCGATAAGCTGAGGGATCGTTGGTCACAATGCCTGTTTATTTCAAAGTCGCCGTCCCAGTGTTATCTATCACGCTGCCACCACTGTCAATGGGTTCCTGTCTCACTTTTCGAGCCACGCTGACACCGTAGAGTATGATTTAGGGAGGCTGTGGTGGTAAATGATAGTGCCAGTGCGATCTGATATGACAGCTCACTCTAGTTTAATAAATTTAAAAAAAGGAGAGTGATAGCATCTTTTATTCTCTAGTCTCTGGGCTACTCGTTAAAAAGATTAAGCTGCCTTTCCCTGGATATTTATCAGGTGCGTCTGATGTTATTATTTAGTTTTTGTTGCTGCAAAAGTGAGCATGGCTTAATTCAGATTCAGTGGTAATTATAGATGTAGTTGGACATGAGCAGACACGCTGTTTTCCAAACAAGGTGCGTTGGTGGAAATGTTGAGAGGCCGTAGGCAGTTGAAAGGATGCCCAGCAGGGGTAAAGCTTTCTAATGGACAGACAAGCAGAAGTGAAAATGTCAAAGTGTGTGATGAGGCACAAGAATTAAAGGGGAAGACAGAGCTAGGATGTGAAGCATCACATGCTACCATCATAATCGTCCTCTATCATTGTGATGCCACCTGCATGAAATGGAGAATCGGTGTTTGCTATTTCTGAAGTTGAATCATTTGTCGCCTTCTAATCACGCTCTTGCATCACTCCATGACACCTTTATGGGATTAGCAACCTGTCAGCTTGTGTGTGCGTAAAAACAAGTGTTCAAATATCCCGAGACTCAAATGTGCTGCTACATCAGCGTCTTATAGATTCAAGACGTGGGTATCATTCCAGCACAACGTGGATCCGAAATTCTAATATTAATTTAGGCCTGAATTCTCTCAAACATAATATCCATTATTGCGAAGTAGACAGTCAAAACGAACAGGAAACATGTTTTCTGACAATGTGAAGTTTTAATCATCTTTACTTTAGATGCAGAATATATGTGTAATTCCTCCTCATTCTCATTTGCTTCTGACACTAGTGCTAAAGTGCTAAATGATTTAGAACCAAATCAAAGCGGCAGCATCAGTAAACAGCACACAACCCACATTCTAAACCGTAGTAAAAGGTCAGCTGCCAAGTGTCTGGAAAGAGCACTTGAAGGGCCGTCTGTTTGAGAACACCAGCGGCTCTGGGGACGTGTCCTCTGGAAACGGGAGTCGTAGAAAATGACAGCGGACAATGAATGAGGGTAGAACAAGAAAGAGACCAGCCACTTCCTCCTTAAACCTACGTTCCTGGAAATCTATGTTTGTCCTGTCCCATCGACCGTAATCAGTACTTTATTTGTGTTCACATGCATGTTTAGAAATGCTCCTACACCTGTCCTCGTACGAAGGGCTTAACAGAGTTTGGCTTTCTGGAACCAATCGCTGGTTCTTGCAAACTCTCCAATTTCTGCAATAATTCCCTACTGATTATTTGCCTTGATAAACTGTATCAGTTGTGATATCTGTAGCTGAGCCCTGCGGGAGGCAGGGCGATGCAGGGGGAGGCGTGAAGGAGGAGGCAAGAAGAAGACGAGAAGTTGGACGGTGGAAGCAAAATAAAAAAATAGCTGCAAGGCATTTGTTTAGTGTTTCTCCACTAAGCTCCACCACTTCAAGGCAACACGTTTCAGACCTTTCTTATCTTGGCTTATCACATTTTTAGATGGGGAAAATGAGCCTTCAGTGTGAAACAAGAAAACTAGTTCAGTATACATAACCTGTAGTTGCTAAATTAATTGGATCCTTGCTCGACTTTACTTCCTTCAAAGCAGACATGGGGTGAAAGCTCGTCTTTGAGAAACAGTGTCGTGGACGTGGCAGGGAGCTCAGACGTCCTCCTACCCTTCCTAGATGAAACACAGACTTGAACCGACATGGTTCCACGAAAAGCACAGCTATAAACAGATGTATTCAACGTTTTTTCAGTCACGATTGGTTGGCTTTCCAGATTTGTAAATGGCAGGTATTACCAAAGCCTCTGGGTAATTACAGAGCACTAATGGAGGCTAGACACTAAAACTATGAAGATCAGACCTTGGTAGAATGTTTGTAAAGCCGTTCCACGGCCCTGATGAGGCTTTGAACAGCTCTGTGTTATATATCGTATGTTTTATCTTTCCCCAGATGCATTGCCATCAGCATTCAGATGCATGACATGTGTTTCTGAAAGCAGAAGAGACAGTTGTGACTTTTGTGTCAGGCCTGTGTCAAGCAGATTTGCTCTGCAGCATCACAGCAAGTCACTCAAAACCAGAATGCGTAAAAATCTGACCTGAAGGTCGTCCATGTTTTCAAAAAACAGACATTTCTGGAGAGAGGATTATCAGTGTGTCCTGAATCTGAAACTTAGATCTACTGAACGGAGTAAACAGTGTGATCTCTAACCCATCACTCTTTGACCATCGGTCACTTTGTGCCTCTCCCAGCCTGTGACGCAGCCAGCGGTTGCCGGGCAGACGTCCCTGGAGGCAGGCAGCGGTTGAGCAAATAACCTCCCTTTTGTCCATATGACTCACCTATCAGTAGTCGTACCATGGCCTCTTGGCTCTGCTCCATCATCAGACTGATTCCAACAGACATGACTCCCCAGGCATTGCTATATCTGGCCCTCACCCACCTCCCAGCTGCCCCCTCCAGGCTCTCAGCCAACTTAGCACGCAACCAGGGCGAAGGGCTGCTAAATGTGCGAGGCGCTTTTTCCAGCCGCTTCCTATTACGTACTGTATGCGTTGACGTTATAGATGCGTCTGAGTCTGCGTGAGTGTTGAAGCGCGTCACCCAGGTCATGTTAAGTTTCGCTGCTGTAAATGTAAGATCACGGAGCGTTTTACCCGAGTGTCTACGCCAGGCCCGTTTTCCAGGGGCAGTGTCATACAAGTAGACCGAACACATCCACAAACAACAGGACGTGTGTCAGATGTGCGGCGCGTGAGGGACGAGTAGACGATAAGAGCTGCTGGGATCCGGGGCCCCTGAGTCCGTCTCTTTGGCAGACGACAAGGCAGCTTCTTCTCTTCTAACTTTGCTCAGCGCTTTGGAAGCAGTAATTGAAAATGTGGGAATCTTTGTGCACTGGCTTAATAGAGCTGTCCTGCCCTTGCTGCAAAGCGGGGTTAATAACTTTTTCCAGTTCCATTACCCCCTGAGATTGGCTTCAGGTGAGTAAAGAGGCTGCACTGGACAAGGGGAAGTGGCCACGGGCCTTCTCAGCCTCCCCTTATCGCCGCTCACTGCAGGCAGCTCACCTGACAATCATTTACGTGGCTTATTATACACATAAAACTCCCTTGGAGTGAGTGTGTGTGTGACCGCAGCGTCTGGAAGCGCCTGCCTCTAGCAAATGAGTGCCCGGCAGATTGCACTGATACTTGACTGACACCCTGTAATTAATGTGCCAGTTCACTAACTCATCCACTTTAACAAAGTTTACGTGGCTGTTACACATCAGCGCAACCGTGTTTGTGGGTTTTATCTGTCAGTTTCTGCCAAATTGGTTGGATATTTGACGTGTGCTCCTGTCAGGTGACACAAAATGTAGATTTTCTTCTTTGGGTGCACGGCAGCAGCTGGTTTGCTGCTGGTTGACTGGTGATTTTTCACATTTTGAACAAAGACGAGGAACAGAGAGAGCGAGGGAGGGAACTGGAATCCATCCAAGGTGCAGATTGACGATTCACGCATGAGTTGTTCTTCATACATGACCCCACAGACTCATTAGTTACGTGTATATGCACAAAGAAAGCCTGATTTAAGTACTGTCTTATCTCCTCCATAGCGGAATGATCTGCCACTTATCACAGAACGGACACATGCGTCTGGTTTGCTTCTATTCCAGACATGAAGTGTTTGTTTCTGGACAACGGTAATATTGAAACCATGGTAAAGAGCAAGAATTCAATGTGTGAGGATCATACGAGTCGTAATACTAGGATAATGAAATGGACTATAAAGACTGGAATTACTTAAATAACACAAATGTATCTGCTGAAATCTCCCGGTTCAATAAACCTGTGTTAATTGTTTCATGCAGCAGCTATTATGCAAACCCGAGCCTTAATTTGCTTCGTTTTTTCCCTGTCATTTCTTGTAATTACACTGTTAGCGCTCCCTTTGGATCCAAACAAGTGTCCTTGCTTTGGTTATTAGTTTATCCAGATCTATGAAACAGTCACAAAGCTTCCACTTGAGCGGTGTTGAAACAGCAGGAACTCCCAAAGCTTTGAACTGTAATCAAACCCGGATTAAAACCTCACAACCACTAAACAGTCGTTACAGCGGAGTGTGGGAACTATTGTTTATCGTTGTATTGTTTGACTTTAAAATATCACAGTATGTTTCACACTGACTCTTTGACAGTCCATATGTGTCTGTGCATACATGTATTCAGTTGGGTTCAATTAGGCTGATGTATAACAAATGTAAAATCGTTTGGTTCCAATTGGGACATAATTCCTGATTAAAGTGGGTGATTGCTTCAGGAAACCCAATCAAACGACAAAAGCAATGTTGGCCGACGGCCATTGGTGTGTCCTGCCTTCGTTATGGTACCACCACACATCTGATGACAAAAAGGACCGTATTAGTTCCGGTTTGGTTTGTGGCTTGCAGCAGCATGACTTGAAATACCCAGCGCACTGAGAGGTCTGGCCGAAGCTGGACTCAACAACGGGGTTAGACGAGTCTGCTGTGTCCATCTAGCCCTTGGATTTTCTTCTGTTTGGATTGCAGCAGCACTTTTGTTAATATTATTACTGCTGCACGCTTTGGGGAAATGAGAATCCACTGGGGACCACGAGGACTAAGAGAAAAAAACACGAAAGCACGATGAAGGAGATGTCAGGGTGGAGGGAGCTGGAGAGCAGAGGAGCTGACCCAGTTAGGGGGAGAGAGCAAAAGAGACGGACGGAGAGAGAGGCGATAGGAGGCGCCAGCATCGCCAATGTGGTTGGGGACCTGCTGGGCCATCTGGCGGCCCTATAATTGGGTTGGGGTTTTACACCTGAGCAGCACACCTCCAAAGAGACAGCTGGGTTAAAAAATAGAAAATGGAAACAAGCAGTTTTTTGCATCCTGCTGCAGGTGGGAATGACTGTGAAAGTTGAGAGTAGGTTGGATCAGATACCTGCTTGAAATAGTTTCTGTCCAGGTTTTTAAACTATTCATAGCTCAGTACTTACAACAAGATTTAATATGACGTTTTATCACTGGAGAGGAAGGGATGAGCTGCAGTGTGATGAAAAAGGAAAGTGCAGCCATTTTGTGCAAAAGCAACATGATTTAAAGCTTTGCTCTGAGTAGGTCGTAATAACGACAGGGCAGATATCAACATTGTGTGACAACGGAGATACAGTGTGATTACATAACATCGACAGCCCTTGAAAGGGAAAAAAGGTCAACGTTGCTCTCAGGTTTTCCATAAAGATAAATAACATCCACTCCAAACGAGACCGGGCTCTTCAAGTGCGCTGCCTGCTGCGTGGTACTGCAGACGGCGATGATAATACGGAAGTTGCCATCTTAAGCTTGAATGGCCAAGTAGTCATTAAGGTGCAAATATGGGCTGAATTAATGTTTCATTCTGTGAGTCCTGATGTGAGAGGCACAACAGACGCCGCGGGTGGTCTTCCACACACGCTGCTCCTTTCTAGTTGTCTTCCATTTGGCATTCTGTGCGGAGATTGAGAAGCGTCAGCCTTCAGTCCCGAAGAAAATGATGAGATGTGGAAGCTGGGAGCCATCCTGCATCTAGATGTATATCTCAGTCTGAATATATGAAAGGCTTCTAATTTACTGCCATGCTGTTATTTACCTAAAAATGTGAACCCCTGCCTGCCAGTCCTCACGGATAATTATAGTCTTTTCATGCTGGCTGTGTAATACACAGCCCTGTACAAGCAAGGTGGAACATGTTTGTATTCGAGTTCTGACATCTGACATAAGCTCTCTTGGAAATATTGAGTGAAAGCCTATGTTCCCCCTCCCCTCAGGCCATGATCAATGCTTGTTTTCTGTACAAGAAGCCACCCACATACACACTGCAGGGCATCATTGAGCTCCCTAAAAGTCCTCGCCTGTGCTGAAGTATCTCTGTCATTGCCAAGCGCGTCTTTCAATGGCTCAGCCCCCACACTAACCTTGCAGCGTTTCTAAAGGGAGACCAAAGGGAGGCTGAGCGAACATGGACGTGTGTAGGCGTCCGTGCAATCAAGGGGGATGCTGAGAGGGCTGAGGTAACCAATAGCTACTTTGTTGTGAGTAAGAGAAGGTTCGCGGCTGCGGTTTACCAGATGTAGATCATCTCTAACGAATCTCGTTCTCATTCTAACTGCATTTAGCTTCCTGTTGAAAGTATTTTGTGCAGCAACTGGCCCTGTGACGCGCTGCTGGTGACAAAGAGGTTGTTAAAGCACTGTTAGCTGGGTGTTGGAATCACAGCTGGAGAGAGCAGAGTTATGGGGCTTTCACAGTATGTTGGGAAGCTGCAGCTGTCTGACAGGAAGAGTTGGTGAACAACGCACAAGTGATTCATATTAGCTCTGCTACCTGGTTACTGTTAGTAACAGCGCTTGGCAAACTATAAACAGCAAGCCATCTATTACATTACTGAGCATACAAAAGCTCATATTTAATATTACAACCAGAAGATAATTAGTTTCTCCTGGCAACAGTCTTATTTGTCTTTGTCTTAGCAGTAGCAGGTCCTGGCTGTGAGGAGCAGACTGGTGCTGCAGTGTGGCATATCTCACCCTATTCTGGACCTGTAGCTGGATCCTGTATAGCCTTTTCCTGGCGACTGTTATCCTGCAGAACTTCACTAGCAGCCTCGTTTCATTCTCTGGCTGGTGGACTCTGCTCAGAGCAGTTTATCAACATTACTGCATGTTTAGCTGCCTAATTAACTGTCATAAATTAAAATAGTGGTGAGCTGTCAATTCTTAGGCATCAAGTCAGAATTATTTAGTACAGCTGGGTCCAGTGAAGACTTTATGCATAAGCAGCAGCATCCGTGTGGGATAAGCGTCAGTGTTCAGACTTACGCGTACAGTGTGTTATCGCCAGCGGTGACGGACCTAGTTCATATTCAATGTTGCGTCTCGCTGGCCGTTACTCCGACTTTGATGTAGAGCTGTCCATGGTGCTGATCGGGCGCACGTTTCAGATAAAGGCGGGAGATTTGCTTCGTAAATCCAGGCCTGACGGCCTCCATTTCTGTCATGCTCCTGCACTCTGCGAAGCACACTCACAAAAAATGTCCGTCCTATAAGAAAAGTCCAGAACTACTCGTGTTTGAGTGTAACATCACAGTTCCTAAAGCTGAAATCAGCACACATTAGACCAACTAGAAACATAATGTGATGTCAGCAGGTCTGACTGCGGTGGAGATCTTATCCCACGATTCACAGGCGCATGTTCTTGTTGTGTTGTGTTTACAGCAGCAGTATCACAGATCACAGCTACAGTTCGACCCAGTAATGCGCTTTGTTCCTTGTGAACGTGTCCATGTACAGTTTAATGTGCTACAATGCAGCTAAGCTTTAATGGAACGTGGAGACATTGAAAACACGCTTCTGTATCTGTGATGTAATTCAGCCCAAATTGCCTCACTGCTTTCGCAAACCTAATTTTATACATTCGAAGAAGCACAAATTGGAATCCAGCTCTCTGAAGCTTTCTTTTCTTTCATGTTTTTCACAGATTATATTAGGGTGAATTGCCGCCACATTTTGTTGTCAGCTCTTTGAGGTTTAGAAACGGTTATTACCGGAGGCCATTCTGAGGGTTACATTTATGATTTTACACTTACATCGAAACCTTTAAAGGTATTTCTGTCAGCGCCGGTGCAGTGCCCTTTGAGTTTAATGAGCGCTGTGCTGTGGCAAAGGAGGAAGGCCATTAACCATCACGCTGCACTAGTGAAGAAAGTCCACAAGTTTAGTGCGTCATTATCCTCTTATATTGCTATGGAGACGGAGCCAAATTACAGCATGCGCAGAAAGAGAGCACGCAGTGGGACAGTCACAGCACTCGCCTGACATGTGTCACGACCCTAAGCGGTACAGCCTAGAAAACCAAGGACGCCACCTGTGCTCATGTACTTTCAGTTCTGCAGTGGTGCAGAAAAGCGCTTGGGTCTTTCCCCTCAAATTGTTTTCTTTCGTTTCACCATAAATGTAATTTTAGCAGTAGCATAAAGCCGTTGTCTTTAGTGTCATAGTCAAATATTTTGTCATTTTGTTGTCTCAAGGCAATGTTGAACTAATGTAGAAGCTTCTAGTGAAAGCAGCCTCCCACAGTCAGTGAGGTGATGACTAATGTGTGCAGTACAGTACATTGCACAGACAGGACAACATCAGCGTGATGTTGATGCTTCCTGCAACCCCTGTGTTAAAGTAAACACACATGTAGATTACAGAGCTCGTGTTCAGAGCCGACCTCTGGCCTGCTGCAGTGTGTGACGCGCTGTAGGTGGACAGAACCACATTTAACTGTGCTGAGTGTCACTTGTTTGAGAGTAATAAACAACAAGTAATATTTTAATAAGTAGTCTTATTATCTTATTTAAGAAAATAAGTAATGAATAATAATAATAAATAAATGTTATCTCTCCTCTGTGACGTTAATCTGGAGTTTGAGCATTGAGCGAGTAGCTTTGTTTTGAATTCAGCACAGTGGCCAATTTATTCTGGACCCCAGCTGATGTTTACTCAGGCTGAGCCAGCAGCTGCTCACACGGTCTGCGTCAACTCAGTCATCTGAGCCGAACACTCCGCCTCTGACATTCATCTGTCACAGCACACACAAAAAAACTAACCCCCCCCTTGTTTTGTCGTTCTCTCTCCCTTCTCCGCTGGTTCAGCTTCCGCCTGGCTGCCCGGCATCGCCGCGATGAATGAGAGTCGAAGGGAAGCACTGGCGGCGGCGCCCGCGTCCACCACGGCCTTCTCCTCCACATCTGGCTCCAACACCACCAATGTGGCCGGACCAGGCACTGGTGAGAAGGACGAGGCCTTTTCCAAGCTGAAGGACAAGTTCATGAATGAACTGAACAAAATCCCATGTACGTGTTAAACCTTGCCCTCCTGTCTAGAAGTGACAACACAAAAGTAAACTAAAATCATTTCATAGTAGAACAATCACTGACCTAAACATTTTTAAGTCATTTTCTGAGGATTAAGCCTGATGAAGAATGTGACTGATTAAAAATGTGATTTTCTCCTCAACTTTAAACCATAAATTAATAATATGATTTCTGCAAAATGTTCTTTCTGTTTGGATAATTTAGACAAGTTATCAGGTCATGGAAGTTCACTTTCCACCGTGAAGGAAATTAGATCACTACCATTGAGTCGACCCGAATCATTTATTTCAAATAGACTGTAGGATAAAGAGGAGTCTTTGTTTTAAAACACGTTAAGCCTGAAGTGTCTTAATCCCAGTGAGTAGTGCACATCCTCCTGCATCATCAGTGCTGTTTTCCAGCAGCCCTGCGGCGACATGAGTGTATAATTATGCTGCCTCGGATTCTGAGTAATGACCCTAACATGATTCAACAGTGGCTGTGATTGAACTTCTGTTAATGACACAAAAACGTGTCACCGATGGCATTTGACAGAAAGGTTCAGTGAATCAAGCGGTCGAGTGACTTATTTCTTCCCTCATTTTGCAGAGTAGCAATAACAAATTCGAGTGTTTTCAGGCGGCTCCGATGGAATCGTCTGGCGAAGTACATAATCACATTGAAGTGGAGAATAAACATCTGGCAACAATAAATCGAGTGTTTACAGTTGATAGATCACTAAATTCTGTGTCACAGCCTTTTTCAATCAGATCTCTTCATTTGAACATACGGCGATACGTCCTTGCCTTTTATCACCAAATGCTCCGCGTTGTCGGGCAGATCGCAGCGTAGTGCGGTTGTCACTGCGTCGCCCAGGGTGAAGCACAGTCTTGTGATTCAGGCAGAAAGAGTTTTTCAGGCAGAACTCTAAATATAGATGCATCCACGGGCTCATGTGGAAGTAATTCTCTGGCAGGAAATGGCTCCTGTGAAAGAGAAGCCCTATTTCTCCAGCAGAGACACAAATGACTCCACTAGTCATGATTCTTCCCGATATGGAACAGGGCAGGGGATCAGTAGGAGAAATTCCTGCCTCCACGGAGGAAGGTTATTCGTACCACAGTATTTGTACCCTTTCGATGGCACTGGTGCTCATCGGCGCATCCTTTTATGTCTGTCACTGAGACGTAACGCAAGCAGCTCAGCCAGACAATGTAAATTAATTGTGAAAAATGTGAATTTGGCTTTTTTTGTGTGCAGCAGGAGAAAAAGTTCTCTAAAAAAAGATTTCTCCACAAAGCTTGTCCACTATACAGAGTCTGAAATGACTGTTTTCTCACCTCATCCCCTCAATCAACAGCATCGCTTTTACTCCCCGGTGCTGCCAAGTTGATGATGAATGTCCCAAGACTTGTTTACTCTGTGGAATATCGATACTGTCTGAGGAGAATCAGGTAGCATCTCTAACAAGGACTGTGTATGAGGGGAAGCTGCACACTCAGCATGGCCCCTCTATCTGTGCTGCTGCAGCTTTTCTTCAGGCTTATAAGCCAGTTTAAGCCCCACAGGGTCTGGGTTTGGTGGCATGGAGCTGTCACAGACCTCGCTTGTTGCTGAATTTGTGTCCATCAGGATCTGCAGGACAGATCCCAGACACAGGGATATTGCCTCAGCCCCATCTGTTGGCTGACAGCTGCAAACCGCGAAAACAAACAGCCTTTATTCTGTCTCTCTGACGCTACTGTTTGCTACTGACTTCAGATCAGCAACTGTTGTGTGAACACAGTGGTGAAAATTCAAATTCACGAAGATGGAAAACATCTGGAGTCACGTTAGAAAAACTGAAAGCAGATATTTTTGTCCCTGGATGGTGCCGCTGTAAAAATGACTGCACCCAAAACTAAAAATTAGGTGCAATCAGTGATACATTACGTGATGTGTTGCACAGAGCGTGTCAAATAATTTTCTCTGGAACAAATTGACGCCGTCTGATGAATTGGAGAATGATCTATCAGACGAGGGCTGATGAGGTAATCACGCTCCTGCGCTCTGGGACTTCTCACCGTGCAGAGCTGGTGCCTCCAGGGAAGCCAGTGCATTGAATTTCTTAGCGAGTTTTCCAAACAATCAAGGCTTTACTTCCTGAAAACAATTAACCTCAGAACACTGAGGCTGTTGCAGCCATGTCTGTTGGTGCCACCAGCTCATTACTGCACACAGCATCAATTGACCGTTCAGGAGCATAACCTGCTGATGTCTGTGTTGCCGTACTACAAGAACCTGAGGAGCAAACGGAGGCGAATTTAAAGTGTGTCCCAACTATTTGGACTTTGGGGCAGCTCACAGCCAGCAGACGGGCGCGTTGTTAAAGGGGATTATGGGTGAGGATCAGCGCAGCCATTTGTCTCGGCCGCCTGCTGCTCTGGCGACAAGCCTGGTTATCTACTCTCTGCCCTCCCTTCACAAAGTTAGCCTGTCATGAGATGCCATGAGGAGCTGGTCACGCCAAAGCCCGATAGGATCCGAGCACCCGCCTTAAGTCCGCAGATGAGAAGCAGATCTCTCGTTTTCAGGCATTTGAGAAAGTTTCGGTGTCATTTTCCTTAGAAGTAAAAGTCTCAGTTTAACCATTTGAGAGCTGCTCCTTTTAGTTAGTCCCTTTAGTTCTGCAGCTCATGTTGCTGGTCAAGTGGTGCTTAGCGTAGAGAGGATTTAAGCTAAATCCCAAGGTGCCATAGTCAGAGTGAAGGGCCGATTCATCCTCTGGGCACCGTGAATGTCTGGTTAATGTCACTCCATTTAGAAGCTGTAGCGATGTTTGGTCCTTCTGACTCATTATGAGCCTTCTGACGTCAGTGCTTGTGTGTTTTTCATGTGGTGCATGTTGAAATGGCCACGTGAAAATAAGCAACGGGGGAAGAGCAGCCACTAGCATCTCCGTGAATCGTCACATTTAACCTCTCTGCTTCTCTTTGTGCTCAGATATGAAAATCACCGCATCCCATGTCATTATTACACGTATTGTTGTAAGTCCACCTCATGCACCGTTAACGTAGTGTCACTTCTGCATTTCCTGCAAAGCGTAATCACAGTAACGGAGCCAACAGAATGGAAATGTCTAATTTAACCAAATCAAAGGAATCGTCCAACCCATTTGAAATGAAATCTTGTTTAGCATAAAATGAGAAACTCACAAACAGACGTTAGCCTTCAGGCCTCGTAGTGAGATGTCGTAGTGTTTACTTAAACGCGCCACAGCGGGAACACGGCGCGGACGGCATTGCTCTCATAGGCTTAACAAGATATAATGTCAAGGTTAATTGACCAACAGGGTCCTGTCACATTGGATTAGAGTGGGCTGCTGGGGGGATGTTACCCAGACGCACCACACACACAGATATCGCTGTAATTGTGGGGATAGTCATTAATGTAATGCACCTCTAGCTTCTAAACAGAACCACAGCCATTAGAGCTGGATGTCTCACCCCAACACATGCTCCAAACCCATATTACCCTGATGTGGCTGTATAAACATATTCACGGCTAATACAAGCCCACCCAGCACGTCTTGAAATGCCCCCATCACACCCCATCAAGGTCCCACAGCCTTTCTCCCTAATGTAAAATGTAGAGGAAATGCAGTAAAACGTCACCAGTGATGTGTCAGCGCAGACTTTTAGTATCTGAAAACCAAGCTGAAGATGTAAAATTGATGCATGTGCCTGCAAACATGCTTCACAGTAGAAGACGCGGCGCATCCAGCTCCCTGAGCGGCCTTCAGGGCCGTGATGTTTGCAGGGCTTTTAGGCTCAGCGCCCGGCAGGACGGGTCACGGTCGAGGCTGGTTCCAGTGCCGCTCGTTGCTCTGGTTTCCCACCTTGCTGAGCCATTTTCATGACGCTGCTGAAAGAGCAAACACGCATTTCATCATGCGCTTCCCACCCATTAGAGAAACTCCATTTTCCACGCCGTGTCACATGGCGGAACAAGAGATAAGTGCTGGGAGTTGAAGTGCAGTGCGCACGCCGGCAGAACTCGCTCTCTCTCTGTCTCGCTCCGACTTACTCGCTCTACTTCTCTCTCTTGAGAAAAGACACTCGCACAATGTAGTTAATTAGAGGATGCTTTTATTGCTTTCTGGGACTCAGGTTGCTTTAATTAAGCAACACGGACGCGTCTTTCAGTAGAAGACGTGTGCGTTGATGAATAAGATAAGGGCTGTTTCATGCATTGATTTCCACTGTAACGGCCTAAATGTTCCGTTAGGCGCCTCGAGCATTGATGAAATGCCAACGTGAGTGTGGAGTGACACAAGCATCTGGGGTCTTGAGAGAGGTTTTACAGCAGCTTTTATTTTGCTTTCTTTTAAACAGAGTTTCCATTTGGAAAGAAAGGAATTACTTAGAGAATTTTCTTAGAGATTTCTGTGGTTTGCCCGCTTGAAAAATGAACCTGTCACACGGCCGACACTTCCATTAAGAGCCTGTCTCTCTGCTTCCCCCTTTGTTTACATCGTGGAGTTTGAGTAGCTGCCACCCGGTCCACGAATCCTTCCCCACCGTGGATTCTCCCCGGCTTCGCTGGCTGTGGGTGTCTCGTTGTAAATGAGGCTCATCCCGTGCCACCTCCGTCACCTCTCCGCTCCGAGGCGAAGCCAGAGCTGTAGATTATTTTAGAACATCACTCACTGTTTTTCCTTGGAGGAGAGTGCTTATTGATTTTGTCAACAGAGCATCGATTTTTCTCCCCTCTCCCTCCCCTCAGACTTCGATGCAGGAACCACAGCTGAATGCAGGCGAGCAAAACCCTAGAGTGATAGACTGTAATGCACTTTTATGTTTTGATGGGTCTTTCTGGACTTTTTTTTCCGATAGAGACTTCAAGGGGCTGGAGTTTGACCGGGCCGATGTTATCTGTCTGCTGGATTTATGGCTGCGACTGGGCTCTTCCCTAAGATGAACCCTGACGCAAACGGAACTTTTTCGTGCGATCTTCCTCTCTAATAAAATGGCGGCTGGTGTTTCGTGTCTGCTGCAGTAGAATGAAGGAGTTAAGGATTATATTTGCTGAAGGGGGAAGTCTGTTGCGGCCTCATTATTTTCAGCCCATCTGGATGTTACACTGTCTCTCCACCCACTTCCGTCGTTGTGTTTGTTTGTAAAGGTG
This sequence comes from Macropodus opercularis, assembly GCA_030770545.1. Classification (NCBI taxonomy): domain Eukaryota; kingdom Metazoa; phylum Chordata; class Actinopteri; order Anabantiformes; family Osphronemidae; genus Macropodus; species Macropodus opercularis. The sequence goes on from CM061108.1 coordinate 1,247,390, forward strand.
TATGCTGTATATCTGCCTATGCTCCACAGAGCAGAAGCCGACTCCTGACTCTAGTTGAAATAGGTGTCACTGTGTTTGCAGCTGGCTGCTGGAGCTGTCACCGCGTTGTTGAGTCGAGTGTTTGACAGTCTCCGGGTGACACGGTTGGCTGCCACTTCCTCCAGTCAGGTGTATGCTAGGCCAGCGACATACGGTGGAGGGAGAAACAACATCTCGTGTGCCATTCACACCAAACTGCCGCGTCCGATTTATCTGCCAAGTTGTTTTATGTGTTAACGAGGAAATTAGAGAAAGCGAGTTAACCGTTAACTTTGATTATGTGTTAAGTCTAATTTTAAATCTGCAGAAGCCTCCAGTGGGTCTTCAACCAATCAGTTGAGTTGATGATGTTGACTTTCAATTGATTTCCCAAATGGTCTTCTGTCTTGCTTTTAATCATCAGATTGAATCGGTTTATCTAGAAACAGAATCTGTAAATATTCAGAAGCGTACGACAACAACACTGCCCGCTACAGAAAACTCAACGTGGATCATGGATTTAAAACGTTCCACCCCCACTGCTCTCAGTGTTGTGCCTGGTAACCTTCGTTTAAATGGTGGGAGAGTCCCCACGTCTGTTGCTTCCTAAACTGGCTAAAAGCCAGTGGAACCGTGTCCCGACAGTCCGGACCTGTCGTTAGGAGTCTGTCACTTCTTGACCAGTTGGCCTACAAACTGAGGCTCCTCCTCTTTTGTTCGACCCGTCACTTGGCATAATCCCTGCATTTTGTAACTTTGATTGTCAGGTGGTGCTTTATTTCCCTCCAGAAGTCTAAACAGTGTTTCCCCCATTGCTCCTTCCCCAGTGCCGTCGTGGGCCATCGTCTCCATCGCCTTTGTGGCGATCATCCTGGTGTTAGCGTGCTGCTTCTGCATCTGCAAAAAATGGATATTCAAGAAGAAAAACAAAAAGAAGGGCAAAGACAAGGGCAAAAACGCCATCAACATGAAAGACGTCAAGGATGGAGCCAAAACTGAGGTAACGACTCTACCTGTTGCTATAAATCCAGAATGATCCAGTAACGTTTACTGATTTCATGTTTTGTGCCGTTTGACAAACGTTTTCTTTTTTAATTTAACACTACGTCAGTGCAGACGTCATTAGTCACATTTGCTGCTTAGAACCCGTTTGCCTTGCTAAAACATTAGTGCTGTGTGTATTTCGGTGTTTTTCTATTCTTGCCAACGGGATACAGACAGTACTACCTACCACGATATTCAGCCACGTAGCGTTTAATTAAACCTAATTCAGGCTGATGGAGAGTTAATGGAAGTCGTTTAACTGACTTCAGATTGAAGAGTGTTTCAATCTCTCTTTTTTCTCCTTTTCGTTCCTGTGAGTGTTTCTTGTGTCATATGAGGACCTGCTCACTTGTTGAAGAGTGTGAGTAACGTTTGCCGTGTAATGAAGTGGTATCAACCCAGAGAAATGACACCAACAAACGCTAAACAAACGGGAAGTCAAACGCTAGTAGCACCAGCAGGGCCGTTATCCCGCCGCCCTGCAGTCTGAGAGGGATCCCAGTAACAGACAGAGCCTCTGACGTGGTTCTCACACTTCACTTGACTTACGTAGGGTAGGAGGGCCCTGGAGACTCTGGATGCTTTAAGGTCAAATAGCTGCAGTGCATTGTTTTTCAGCAGGATATTTCATTATGTGCTAGTATTCTCCCATTTTTTCTGACGTCCAATTTTATTCAAATAGCTATTAATCAAAACGAAGGCCCTCAGTTATCAGTCGCCCTAATAGCTTATCTCTGAGATCAGCGAATCCGGCTCATGCGACGGCAAGCGGTCATTTCTCCTGGTGTGCCCAGACTCGTGTTAATTCCTGTGTGTGGTTGTTTTAATTTGTGTTTCTTCCTTCTATGTCCTCCTTATCTGTGTTGTGTCTGATGACTGTTCGGGATGGTCACTGGCGGTAGGTTCCTAATTGCTGTTGGATCTTCTTAAGCCTGCTGCTCTGACGTTTTTATATAGCCTCTTGACAACAACTTACAACTCCCATAGAACCAAATATATGTAACTATGCATACAGTACATGTATATCTACTGTATATATGTGTGTACAATTTGCATATGCACATATATATGTATGGAAAAGCCACTGGGTGCGCATTGACAAGGTTGAGCCACACTGATTTTGGTGCCAAGCTGAAGTCTCCTGCCTCCTGAATCTTTAGCTTTGACTTTAGCCTTTGCCTTGAAATCTGTTAACTCTGCTTTTCTCTGGTTGATCTCCAAACCAGATACTCCATTACCTCTTTTCACACGCCGAGCCAAACGCTCACAAACGGCAGGGACCTAGTGGCTCAGCTGAGAAATTTAAAGCCGGTCAGTGTTGTTCAGCCTTTTTGCTTTCACACGAGCAACTCGACCAACTGATAGGATCCGGCCCCGATGTACATTACAACCCCTAGTACCAACGCCCACCCACCCACCGCTGGCATGATGCTTCTAGCTACCATTGGCGTAGGAGTTAACATCGAAGCTTTATGGTTATGATGATGATGTGACTGTATGTCTGAGGGCATAACCAGACTTGGGAATGGGGAATCACATGAGAGCACCGGTTTGTGCGACAGAGAATGCTCTGCATGCCTAACAAAAGAGACATCTTGGAAGGCAACCTTTGATGCTGAATGACCTTGACAAACTAGTCTCTGCCTCTTCAATCGCATGTTGGTCTTATAACGATCTCCTCCACCCCCCACCTCTCCTCTGCTACTCCCTGCTACCCTCACCTCAGCCAGGCTAGCCAAAGGGCTACTTTACTTTTCACTCTCTGACACTTCCCAGTTGATTTGTGTTTTTACCCAGAGACTTCATCTGCCTGAAATAACATCAAGGGAATTGTCTTACTATGATCTTTTCTGGAAGCATCTCTCTCTCTTTCTTTCTGTCCTCTCTCTCTCTCTCTGTGTCTCTCTTCCCTCCCTCCTTCTTCCTCTAATGCCTGCACATTGCCCTCATCTCTGGCGCCACCATTTGATCTTTCCTCCCTTTAGACAGAAACACCCAGAGAATGATAGAAAAGCATCATCAGGGGACGAGGCCCGGGGCTTTAGTGCATCACAGAGCATGTCCTGGTGTTAACTGCTATGGTGTTTTTAGTGCTTGCTTCCCCGTTTTCCCTTTATACACATAAAACAAGTGGCAGCTTTTACAGGAGTAGGTCCACTGGCAGGACCTGGGCGGGGAACGGCTGGCTGGGTGCTAGCACCAGCGACAAACAGGCGGCACTGACTCTTGGTGGGTGTCTCCTTCAGGCCTTGAAGGATGAGGAGGATGCAGAGACAGGGCTGACCGAAACGGAGAAAGAGGCCGAGCCCAAAGAGGACCAGAAACTGGGCAAATTGCAATACTCCCTGGATTACAATTTCACAGAGAACACGGTAAGGATCTGCTCTCCGGATTTCTGTCGTTATTGCCAAAGGTCTCGTAAGTATGGCCACGCTCTCCTTGAAAGTGACCCACCCCAGGTTTTGCACAACATTCTGCTTTGTTGCGTTACCACTGACGCCTGAGCGGTCGGGTGTTTCCATTTGCCACTAAGCCTCGTAAAGAAACCCAGCGCACTACTGGGATTTGTTTCGTTTCTTTCTGTTCACTTGATTTAAAACAGCCCCTGCAGATATCCATCTGCTTGAGTTTTACAAGCCACTGAGTTTTAAAAAGCACAATGAGGAAGCACATCAACATCCAGGCACCAGATGTTGTATGACAGATAATGGACACGGTGCGTGAACACAGAACCGTCCCTCGCTGGGCTGCCTAACTCCCCATTATAAACAAAACTGACAGCCTGAGATCAGACAGCAACGCTCGCTGCTCCTGTACACAGTGGTGTCGGTTCGGCTCCTTTACCTGCACAAAACACTTTAATGAGCACACACACGCTCGCTTGTTCTTCTAGTATTTAATAGTAATTATCAAAACTCAGGGTTAGGGCTCAGCGGAGCAGGCCATTATTTCTTTTACAGATAAACGCCAGTGTTGAATCATTGCTGGGGATATTACGGGAACAATATTAGGTTTCCCAGAGTTGATCTGTCATGTGGTGGGAGGATGTGACAGGTCTCTGTATGAAGTTCTTGATTACCCTGGTAATAAGCTCCACAGTGGAGCCAAAGTGTAATGAACGGATGACGGTTTTCACGCTTTATGACACTGACCTCAGAGAAACCGGGCTCGGCTTCTCCGCCTCTGAAGTTAAAGCAGCTCACAACAGGCAGAGGCAGGAACCCAGAGAGGCAACCGTTCATCTGACCCACTTTCAGCTCTGCGACAGAAACAGAACAGCGGCACAGCAGCCTCGAAGAAATGTTTTTATTTTAATCCCCGTGCTTCGAGGCCCAGTCAGTGTGAACACAGGGTTGCTGGAGGAGAACTGGCGCCGCTCTCGTCTTGGCTGTAGATCCCCCTGAAAAGTAGAAGGAAAAAGCAGCGTTTTTCTCTACTTTATTCGTATTTTGCTGGGATTTCATTGTTGGAACAATCCAGCCACAAGTCGACACAGTCCAGTGTTTCTAAAAGTCACATTCAGGTTATATTATTGACTCTGCCAAGTATCTGGATTTCTGAATACTCGTTTACTTTCTGGCGGTGAGGCCTTGACTTCCCTCCTCGGAGGTCAGCGTAGCTATGAGCTACTCCTAAATAATTTAAGTCTCATGAGAGCTCAAAAGCTCTGTTGGTTAAAGATCCACACAGCCAAGAGAAACAGGGACACGCTGGCGTGCGTGAGCGTACGAAGATCAGGCCAGATGGGAAAAGACATTTGTCTGTTTCTCTCTGTTAACCACCACGAACGGCCGCTGCCCCTGGTGCTGATGACACCGGGTTTATACACTAATGAGACCAAGGGTTTTGTAAAAGATCCAAATCACTCCGGGACCAGCAACGCGGCGGCATCAGGAAAACACATGGCAAATGAGCCGCACAGAGGCCTCTCAGCACAGCAGGGAGAGAATTATACAGCCATTCCTACTTCCAACATCATTAGCATATTCATCACTCCTCTCGCAGGTCAGCGGCAGCTCTGTTGCATTGTGTGTGGATCTAAAACTCATTATCAGGAAGGGATGGATTTCAAAAAATCACATTATTATTATCAGCTTTTATGATTTATTTATTTATGATTTTTATTTCTCTGTGACGGGTCATTTTTCCAGCGACACTTAGAGCCGTCGCAGTGGATATTAGAAGGAGGAGCACTCTTCAGAGGCGTGTGGAGTCACAGCAGAGCCTTCATGCATGAAGGCGCAGCCCCCTTAGATAAGGACTGAGTCACCGGCCGCTCAACGTGCTAACACGCCAAGCACACAGGGCTTCATACCAGCAGCTGCCTAGTTAGACAGAAACCCACACAGATGTGCAAACACAGGGCAAACCACAGGCAGAGGTGTGACGGCCCATGAGTCAAGTGTTGAAACAGAACTTATTGAGCGTTGGCCTTTACATCAAGGTTCTGATACATGAATTATTGCGCCTTCAACCTTCTGAAGCAGTGAGACGCAGACACGCAATTACAGAAGTAATATGTTTGCTGAAACGATCCCCTCTAATGATGACAGAAGCTCATTTTAAACGTGTGTTGTGCATCACCTGGGGTTGTTAAATGGAATTGATTTGTCCCATACGTCCCATGATGCACTTGGCTGTCAGTGCGACTCACACCTTTTGACGACTCTCTTCTGGTTCATTGTTGTTTTATGTGTGTGTTCATATCTGTGGTACTTTACCACATCACCCACCACCGACTGCTCTAAATACTCATCTAATCATGTGAAAGAGGTGATTCACGTAAATAATCCACTTTAGCCGTTAATTACACGAGTGCATTTGTGTTATTATGTATTATTGATGGTTTTGTTCATTTACTGCTGCGTCACAAACTGGTGCAGCCTGACAGCTGGAGAGCTCCGTGGCCGAGTGCCCTGGTCCGCTTCCAGATCGCTGCCTGATAGGAGGTTGATTGACCGACGAGCTGCCTTTGAGCAGAGGCTCTGACTGGCAGGTCAATTAGCCTCACTCCCCCTTTGTGGTTATCAATTATCAGCCCCACGTGAAGAGAGCGAGTCCTGTCTTTCCTGCCCTGACACACCCTGACCTTTACAGACTCCTCAGCTCCAAGGCTCTGTCAACATAACCTTTTAATACTGGAGCCATAGCCCACAAAATGACACTGACGCCTCTGTGAGGTTCATTATGAAGGGCTGATTGCTGCTGGCCTGGAGCAATCATTAGGAAATATGTCTCCATATCTCTTTAACACAATCAAGGATGTTGGTGGGATGAAGGTGCAGGATTTTGTGATTTGTGTCGTCACACTGTCCTTTACTTTCCTCTACTCTCTCTGTAGCTCATAGTGGGGATCATTCAGGCAGCAGAGCTGCCTGCTATGGACATGGGCGGCACATCGGACCCGTACGTGAAGGTCTACCTGCTGCCTGACAAGAAGAAGAAGTTTGAGACCAAGGTCCACAGGAAGACCCTCAATCCTGTCTTCAATGAACAGTTCACCTTCAAGGTACAACTCAGCTTTCTGGTGCTGGAAATCCTTTGGTCCCACTGACGATCAGATTTGCACGCATGCAGCCGTGATGCGGGGAAGGTGTGGAGACAGCAACCAGCTGGCACATTAACGAGCTTCTGACAGAACCCCCCACACAGTCACACCGAAGCTCAGTGTGACTGGGATTAACCCAGGCAGATGCACCGGCTTCAGCCGTAACGGATGCCTGGCTGTGGCTCAGCAGTGGGGAGAGTTTTGTTGTTCACGCCACAATAAAGAACACAGGTGTTTGGTGTAAGTTGAGCATAATGTGGCGTGAGATCCATCACAGTTCCCCCTTTATTTGTGTGGTTTTATTACACTTTCCAAATGTGAGTCTTATCTCTCCCTCGCTGGCTTTGTGATTTAATTTAATGATTTGCATAACCCAAAGGCAACCGAGTCCCAACCGCTTCCTCCCACCTCACCTGGCATTCACCCGCCTGATAACATATGTCTGCAACAAGACTGATCGATTCGAAATGCGCAAACAATTAACCTGAGGAACGGGAGCAGAATGAGCAGAACAGCCTTAGCGCTGGTTGGGTGGTTTACTGGGCCAGTTTCACGCGTACGCGTTCAGATTCTTTGTGTTTCTGATCTGCCTTCCTCAGGTCCCGTATGTAGAGCTCGGTGGGAAGACGCTGGTGATGACGGTGTACGACTTCGACCGCTTCTCCAAACACGACGCCATCGGTGACATCAAGGTGCCGATGAACAAGGTGGACTTCAGTCACATAACAGAGGAGTGGAGGGATCTGCAGAGCGCTGAGAAGGAGGAGGTACGTGAAAGTGACTGGCGCGTCCAGCGGCGGCTGTTTCAGTAATGACACTATTTCTACTGCGACAGCGATTATTTTGCTGTGTTCAGCAAGCTGTTTGTGATTGAACCACAGCTGTGGCGCCGTAGCTAATCCATCTCTGCGGGAAATGTCACTTAATCAGATGTCCACACTTCCCCTTCAATTAATAGAAGTGTGACTTTCCAGGCAACAGTTCAGGAGATTCAATTTTCATGGTAAATGTCATGGCATATAGCTCAGGTTGCCAGGGAACCTCACTTTTAGCGTTAAGGTGGTTTGATGTAAAGGTTAATTATAACAGTGTTGTTTGGACTGAAGGGCGTCGCTCTGTTTTCTTTGCGTTTGCTGAATGGCTGCACTTCAGTCGTCCAACAGCGATGAAAATGGCGACAAGACATTCAAAACAAGGTCGCAGTTCACTTGCCTTTTTGTTTTTTACTACTCTTTCCTCTTTAGGCCTCTTAAAATACTCTGGTGAGAAAATCACACTGTGGCTGAACTGTTGATAACCCACAGACATGTGCAAGCTGTGATTACGGATCACAAGTAGATTTGTTAAAATAGTTTGGTGGAGGCAGGTAGTTTCAAACAGCATGAAAAGCCCAGGAACCGTATCTGTCGAACGAGCAGCTGTTTCAGGTGTAAATCTTTTAGCAGCGACTTCTCAAACGCAGATAAGCCACTTCCGCTCTGATTCACTAAACAGTCTTATTTAAAAAAGGGCACCAGGCCAATGAGACCGAAGAGCGTGGTCACAGCTCTCACCAGGCGTCATTAAGCCCCGCCCCCCGGCCGCTGGCCCGCGGGGGAGCGTGGCTGCTGTTGATTAAAACCCAGCCCTCATTATCAAAGGCGCTGGGTTCATGGTCCAGGCAGGAGAGCTGGTGATAATGGAGGAGGTGAGCTGTACATTAGTCCCGCAGTTATTTCTGAATATGCGAAAGGGTCTTGATTGAAAGTTGATGGAAAAGCCTCGGAGCCAAACACACGTCGACGTTTGCCTCTGGATCGTGTGTTGGCCACATGTAAAGCAGGTGGGACCTCGCCCCTCGTGTGGATCAGGACCGTGGCGCCGATGCAGATTCCTCCAGCTTGAGTGTATGATAATGAGGCCGCGAAGTGATTGAGGACGTGTTTTAGCAAAGGGATGAACGAAAGCTGGAGCTGTTATTGGGAACCATTCAAACAGTAGCAGGATCAGATGAAGGTTAACATCACAGCAAATGGAGACATTGGTCTCGATGAGCATCTTGAAGCGGTTCGTACGCGCTGCAAACATGCTGCTGCAGGGTTGTCACGTCTCGCTTTGAACATTTGGAATCTGACGATAATCCGAGGAGTAGAATGAGCTTCTTCCTTTACACAGGCACAGATTTGAAGTAATGATGCTCCTGTCATCGTTTTTAATGTTTGAAATAATTTGTCCATTCATACCATAAGGCAGCAGGCAGCTGGCTCGTGTGATGACTAACCCCGTAAGCAGCTGGGCCTGGAAACTGAATCACTTGACTCTTATTGATATTAAAGGGAATATTAGAAGATACTTGTGCATCTTATTCGTTTTTATTGTGAAGTACGTCTGTTGTTGTGCTGTAAATACAAATGTTAGATTGTGGCTGTTGGCCTCTAATCACGTTACAACAGATCGGCGTTGGTTTAGTTTCACCAAGTCTCCTCTAACCCTGTCAGTTAATTTAGCAAATGATTCTGTCCTGACTACATGTTCTCACATGATAAAAACGTCATTAAGTCACTGAATAAATATTCATGAGTTCAACTCTTTCTACTGAATTGGTTTTGGTGGTTGCTGTTAAAGCTGTTCTCACCTCTGCAACGTCTCTGTTCCTGCCACAGCAAGAGAAGCTGGGCGATATCTGCTTCTCCCTGCGATACGTTCCCACCGCTGGCAAGCTGACCGTGGTCGTCCTCGAGGCCAAGAACCTGAAGAAAATGGACGTGGGAGGCTTGTCAGGTGAGGACAAAGATAGTGTTCCGTCTGTAATTATACATGCGCCTCTCACTTTACCTCTGCTGCAACACTGAGTCGTCCTAGATGCCCGAACTACGTTTGTCAGGGAGAAAAGTCGCCACCAGAGGCGTTTTCCATCCCGACTGAACGTGTCCAGAATAACGAAGACAGGGAAAGCGTGACGTCTGAGAGCGGTTGTGATGTCATGGTAACCGAATGTGCCTCTGCGGACGACTAAGAATCATTCTCATCAGTCATAACGCGTTGCATGCATTGCGCCGTCCAGGCAGCATTTACTGACCAGTGGCTAATGTTGGATCACAGCTGATGTGCACGCACACAGACCCCAGGCTCCAGAGCACAGAGATGAAATCACACAATGAGCTGCCTCCTCCACCTGCCGCTCCTTGGACTTTCTTCACTGTCCCCCTGCCTCGACTCTTTCTGTTGCAATTATCGTACAGCTGGGTCCACTTGCTTTCTGCCTGACAGCTCTTCGTATAAGCTGCAGTCCAGTAGCACGGCGCACAGTAAAGCTCAGAGCTCCCTTTCATCTATCAGGCCGCTTGGCAGGAAGTAAAAAGCCGACGCCGTTTCATGCTACTGGCGTCAGCGCTCACCTGTGCCCATTAGCATCGTGGGATTGTCAACATTGTGAGCTGTTAGCCACATCGACCGGCCGGCGTGAAAAAGGCGTGAATCTGTTGGCTTTGAAGGCCAGGCCCGTCTGTTACAGGGAGGGAGCCAGACAGTTTGACACCGTGTGCTGGGCGTCACGTTTAATTGGAGCAGGTTTCATCTGTGGGTTACAGGGTGAATCGCTTGGGTACAGTAGCTCGCTGCGCGTTTCTAATTACACGCAACCAGAAGATACTTTAAATGGCTGTTTGAGTTTAGATTTCTGTTAGTAGCGACGGATTTGCTGCTCCGAGAATGGACTCAGAGCTGCCGCAGATGGATGAAATAATGGGCAGGTCTCTAATAACAATAATTAGCTTCCATCCACAGAGAGGCTCAGCCAGAGCTTAAGGAGGAGGACAAGTAATTGATGGCCTGGGATCAGCCTTCCCCTCCATAGTCGTCCTGTTTACTGTGCCTAATTATGGCTCGCAGAGGAAGATGTGGGTATTATCATTAACCAATGTATAATCAGAAATAATTCTTTTGATTGGCTTCTTGTGAAACATCCCTGTGAATCACTGCCACGGTGTGTTTCTGTAGAAATGATCGCTTTGAAGCTGCCGTTGACTTAACTTAGCATCACTTAACTGCGGTGATGCACAGAGCACCATGCTCTTTAGCTGTCGTCTCAAAATAATCCCACCCTCATTACAGCCTCATTACACAAGTAATGGGGAGAAGTTCCTCTCTACAGCGATGTATAGTTACGATGCATATCCATTATGTGGAGTCGGAGGCAGTCGCGTTTCAAAGAGTCTTGAAACTCCAGTGGGCGTTTGCGTTTCACAGTTTTTGCGGAACAGCCTGAAGACTAGAAAATGATTGCAGCAGCAGGCAAACTCATCACTGAGTCAACGAGTCTTTTAACCTCACACTGATGCGTCAGGTTGTTTTGTGCAATGAGGCAGCAAAAAAATTCTCCCATTGTCAGTTTAAAATGGTGCGTTTTAAAGAATTTCAAGCTACTGCGGTGCTCCATTAAAGGTGAGTCACGCTCGGAGGCTAAGTGCTTGAAAGCGGGCGCGTGGGCCTGAGGTGGTGGTAGCAAAGGTGCATTGTCCCTCCCTCTTTGTGGCTCTCAAGATGCCCCAGAGGGCTGTGAGGCGCCACATAACCAGGTAATGGCCCACAGTGGGGGAGACTGTGAAAGCACAAGTGGCGTGTCTGCTGTAATAAAGCCGCGCTGCCCTGACCCGACGCTCCCGCTCACTGCCGAGCTTCTCGGCTGCAAGGTGCATTTGCTTTGTTCCTGTGGCTGGTCAGGCTGAGAGCGAAGGAAAAAATCATTCAGACGATGAATAGGCCCACAAACGAGAAAGCAATTTGAAAGGGGTTTAGCGATGCAGCATGTGTTTCATCAGAAAACAACCGGATGAGCTGCAGGGAGACGCCTGATTTGATGTTAGAGCTCAGGGGAGCTGACGTGCAGATTTGGGGGAGGCGCTTTTCGTGTGGCTCTGTAGAAATCCCCCGCAAACGCTGGCGTCGTGAGTGGAGTGTGTATAACTGAACCGACAGTCACCCCTGGGTGCACCCACCGTGGCGAATCCAAAATGACGCGAGGAAAGCGAAGATGACAGCCGGGCTATATTTAACCCTGCTTGTATCGGTGCCGGTTGGGCAGCGTCGTGCCAGCGCGTGCTGCGGCCACGCTCGATGAATGTGGAAGCGCGGGGTTGGTGTTCGACCGTGTGCCAGGCAGCTCCACCAGAATAGTCATGACTCACAGCTTTAAATGCAACCTTTAAGTCATCGGAGCTCGTGGCCCAGGTCCAGGACTCAGATGAGTAACCCTGAGCCCAGCGGAGTCGGGCCTGTGTGCTGTTCACCTGTGCGCGGAAGCGTTCGCCACCATTCATCCATAAAATGGCGGCGATTAAATGCGTCTGCAATGAGTCGGTAAAATGGGCCGGATATGAGCTGCGGCTTCCCTCCCAAAACTCAATAACGCCAAACTCATCTGCTGGCCAGAAAGATAAGGGCGCCTGGACGGCAGCGATGCGGCGCCACAGGTGTGTTTTCTCTTTCCAGCCGGAGGAAGGGTTATCTTGCCTAATCCCATTCACATGCTGCATTGTGTGTATTGAGGCGGTTACCAGCATAAGTGGAAGGACGACAGCAGCTGTTTGAACGCACACCCATCGTATCTGTCATCTGTCTGCTCATCAGGACTGAGCTGCACCCAAACAACAAATCTACCAAATCTGCTGCTAATTCACTGACTAGATCAGTTTGTGGCCGTTTTCATTTCATCCTTTTACAGTTTCCAAAATGACTCAGGGTTTCTATCAAGACGCTTCAGGTGTGACTGTGAGCTGCATGTTGCCTTTCGCCCCTGACTTCGTTCAGGCCTGCGTTAGCTTGACGAGACTCTGTCGACGCCAGATTCAGAGGCGCTTCCGTGAACGACGACAGATAATCCCGCAGGGCGAGACGTGACGGCCTGGACCCGTGACCAGTTGGACTTCATTCCAGAAATACTATCGGCTTCTTCCAAATATTGTTTGATGGGAAGTGTAGTCGACACCGATCTTTGCATTGGCAAAATGTGACTTGACGAATAAAAGCATAAAGGGCTCAGCGGGCCGTCGAAGTCGCTCCGCAGACGATACTTTGAATGCGATTGGATGCATTCATCTCTACACACGGTGACAACACACACTCACAGTCCTCATTCACCGTTTTCTATCTGCAGCTCTTGTCAGCAGAGAGTAATAATGGACACCCACTCCATTAGGAGCGTGCTACCTTTTCACTCATGTCTCTGTCGTCTATTTGTTCTGCTGCTTTTCCCTCTTATTCCATTTGTGTGGTTTTCTCTTCATTTTCATGTGCGTCGCCCTGGACGAGTCATTCAGTCTGCAGTCGGCTCCTTCTCCACCTAAATTGGATAAAACATTAAACGGTGCTGCGCTTGTTCAGTATCTGCTATAGCTGGAAATTTAGCAGTGTTACAACAAAAATATGTATTTTTCCATCACCCCACACTTGGAAAGCATGAAGTAGTGATTTTTGTTTTTATGCTTCCCAGAATAAAATCCACATTATCATAGCTCTGATTCACTCTCAGCTCTGAGGTTTGGTGGTGGAAGCAGCATTAGCCTCATTAGCGTCTATGGGACTATTGTGGTTACTTGTTTTTCTCCGTGTCAGCTCCTGTACTGTAGCTTGGATGGTCTTCTCTGGAACCAGCCGTCTCAGGCAGCGATGCTGGTCCAGCCTGTGTTAAATTCAGCCTGGTGACACAGGTTGTGTTCTGGTGATGATTTTCGGACGTTCTAATTAATAAGCACGCTGGCGGAATCCGTCGTGTTTATCAAGGTTGGAGAAGGGAAAACCACGGCGCCGCAGTAGTGATTTAGTTCTCATTCATACCTTGGATTCCGTTTGTGCAGCTGGAAATGACTGTGTTAGGTATGTCATTGTTCAGCTGCCGGTATTTTAGGCTCATTAGAGCTTTTAATGTGCAAATTAACAGCCTCACCTAGTTTCTTTAATGGCTCAATTAAAGTGGCCGCTCCTCCGGCTCAAACCGAGGCTCTGTCCCGGAGAACATAAACAAATCAGGACGAGCAGCGCCGCGTCACAAACGAACGCAGTGGGTGGTTGCTGTTCTCAGACGCGCTGCCTGATTGCCGGGGAATAGACGAGGACGGACCGAAGACCTCTTGTGTGCCACTCGATAGATGAAAATGAGGCTCTTGAGAAGCGGAGGTTAACTGAGCGATGTAAACACACAGGACTCGTGTGGCCACGTGTAACGACTCTATAGGTTGGATGGTTGGTTTAAATCGATGGCTCTGAACGATGGAGGGAAACGATAAAAGCCGCGACTTCCATCCTTGTCACAGAAGTTAAAAGTACGAACGACGTTCTTCATGCTTTCTCTGCAGATCCGTACGTGAAGATCCACCTGATGCAGAATGGCAAGAGGCTGAAGAAGAAGAAGACGACAATCAAGAAGAACACCCTCAACCCTTACTACAACGAGTCATTTAGCTTCGAGGTCCCGTTTGAACAAATCCAGGTACGTCTCCGTCCACTCACAGCCTTCCTGGAATAGTGGGTCTCACTCAGCAAACGTAAAATGAGCCTCGTCAGGCAGGAGCTAATCATTGAGTCAAATTGATTAACCGATCGTCGGATTGAGTCCCTGAGCCTGAGATTAAAGTCGAACCGTGTTGATCCCTTATGTGGAGTGTTATGTAGTTATGTGCTTCCCCTATCGCTTCACTTAGATCGTTTAATGCTCGTTAATGCAGCTGAATGAGCTCGACACTCGTCATGGATCACACACCCTTACTTACAGTTTCACCTCTGCCTTTAATTTGTTTATGGATTTTTATTCTCCGCACTGTTTGAATCGATCGCCTATAGAAAACTACACATTACCCACCTTTATCAGCAGAGGCGTAGAGTTGGATTAGAGTTAAGCTGGACCTGCAGGCTGTTTGTGTAATTAGTCTAAAGATGCTAATTGTCTCGGAGCCTGTGTGGGAATTACAAACGGTGCTTTTAATTGGTCGAGCTCCTCAAACTAACAGAAGGTTTGTTATTGACTGAGGTTGTTTTACATCCTCCGTAACAGAAATAAACAGCCGTAAAGCACGAGTGACACAAATTAGATTTGCGCTGGTTTTACCTATAGGCTCCTACGTACTCACTTATGTGATGGAACAGTTAATGAGCAACTTCATCTCTTTGCTTGGTGAGTCTACCATCGTTTAGATCACATTTCATACACAAAGCCAATTCACACAACTTCAGCGACTTCTAAATTATGCAAACCAGCAGCACCGTACACGGAGCAGGAGATAAGACACGATGCTTGAATAAATGAATGAATAAACAGAATAAAGGATTTGAGCTCTACCGTAGGTGGATAACAGTGAGAGATTCACAGACAGTAACCTAACCCTCCTTTGGAAAGACGTGGAAACCAGGTGAGTCTTATATCAAACGTATTTTCAGTTATGTACGTCTTTTGGCCTCGTTGAGTCTGTAGCTCCTGTCATATCGGCACCAACTGCTCCTTTAACGTTTCCATTTAGACTGGTCGGCTAAAACCACAGCACAAGCTGCCTCCTGCTGAAAGAAAGGCCGTAATTGCTTTTTCTGAAACGAAGAACTATCCATTCTCAATAATGACCATTATTTGTGGACCGATTAAAGCAAAACAATGGGAGCAGCAGAACAACACTGGCCGCTGCTGATGTGCAACAAAGGCTAATTTTATAATAGTTTGTTTCAACAAGCAATTTGAAGGTGAACCATCGTTTTTAGAACCACCACTAACCCCGACTGACCACCCGAGAGCCCGACTCGCTTTCATTACATGCGGCATTAGGCAGGCTCTGAGCAGCGGCTCTGCCCTCAGCACGTTTCACTGCACGAGCCGCTGGATCGAAACTTAATCAGGGCTCTTTGTGCGCTCGCTCCCGGTCCGTGCCAGAGATTGACGCCCAGGTCGCTCCTCTTTGCTGAGCAGCCTTTGAATAAACACATGCTGAGGCTGCGTCTCAGACCTCTGAGTAATCAAACATTCTGCCGTGTTTGGCTCTGGTAGTAACTGAAGCCTGCTCGGGAATCTTGATTACTGTTAATCAACATTAATTTCTGAAGAGCAGCTTATTCTCTGCCTACAGTAACAGGTTGCTTAATGCGTAAACACTTACCTTTTTCCTCTCTATAATAATTAACGTGAACGGCTGGATTTAATCGTACGTCTCGCTCTCCTCTCTCGACAGAAAGTGCAAATTGTTATAACTGTTCTGGACTATGACAAGATCGGCAAGAACGATGCCATCGGCAAGGTCTTTGTGGGGCTCAACAGCTCGGGGACGGAGCTGCGCCACTGGTCCGACATGCTGGCCAACCCCAGGAGACCCATCGCCCAGTGGCACGTCCTGAAGCCAGAGGAGGAGGTGGACGCTCAGCTGTCCACCAAGAAATAGGCAGGGCCCTTTCAGCGCCTGCCTAGTAGTACTCTTTAGCCAGTATGTGTAAATACCTCAGTAATATATGGGTCCATCCATGTACCCCACCACCTGTAACCCGCCTCTTTACTGCTCCTACCTGTCCCAACATGTCATCATCTGCTTTCTCTTATCAGGTTCTTACTTTTCATTTGTTCCTCTTTCCACCTTCGAGCCCTTACTGCCCCGACCAAATGCCCCCTTCTTTTAAGCAATATGATCTGTATAGATAGCGCATGACTGAAAGAGTTTATTGTACCACAGTTGTATATATAAGTATGCAGACAAAATGATTTCTAGTTTATGTGTTTGTATGTTGTTACCCGTTTCCTAATCTGTGTATATCTCGATGTTTTTAATAAGATGTTCTATTTTAAATGATGTAAATGCAGATATAGAGGAAAGCCAATATTATATATCCCAGGATTTAAAAATTCTACCTTATTACCTTATTGCATTTCAGACGAAAAAAAGAATTCCAACCTGCAAGACGCTCGTGGAAATACTCACATTGTAAAGGACGATGCCTGGCTTTAAGTTCGGCTAAGGGCCATCACAGAAAAGACAAACACACAAAGCTCTAAAACACAAGGCCATTAACTGCTATGGTTCTATGGGGGAAATTATGCTGCTGGAAATTATACAAGCACATGATTTCTTACAACTTTTTCTACTTAGTTTTCAGTCCGAGGGCCTGTATGTTCAGGCTGAGCCAACAGGCCCGTTAGCGTTTCGTTTCTCCATATTCGGACTCGCCCTCATTTGAAGGCCACCGTTCACTGACACCGGCTCGTTTTCTTTTCCAAGCAGGGAAAATGTTGCCTCCGTACTAAACCCTTCTAAACAGACTCCGCGAGAAACAAAGCACCAAGCGGTAGCCGTTGTGTCCTTAAGCTCGTTTAACAGTATTTTGTTAACTGCTTACTTTGAACAGCCTTGTCGTTGTTGGAAGTATATTGCATTTAGGCCAGGGTCCAAAAAAAAAAAAAAGAATCGCGACTCTGGTTTTAAGAGGACTATTTTTAGAGCAATTCAACGTCTGGACTATTTTTAGTAAACTGCATGATTTTTTTTACAATCTTTACTAAAGGCTGGGACGGGGGGAGATCTACCGACACCAGGGGAATCTCTTCTGATACGATCCCCTTGCCTTCAATCAGAGGAGAGAGACAAACAGCGTAATGTGGAACCTTTGAGTCGGAGGTGACGCGCGTTTCTAGACACTGCCATTTTCAGGGAGGTGACCTTTTCTTCATGCACACTCCCACTTGCTAGTGGTTGTAGCTTTGGTTTATCGGGAACAATGTCTTTGGCTGCACTGGTGCCCTGAATCGCAGTCTTTGCTTTGCGTTGCCTTCTCACAGTGACAATAGAGCTAGCCATGTTTCACTGCCAATTTAACTTTTATGTGGCTGCTGTTTTGCACTGAATGTCTTTGAACTAGCTTGTTGACTTCTCTAGAAACCATTTAGGTGGATTGTTGGCCGGTCTCCTGCAGGGGGAGCCAGAAAGCCGCCTGCACAATCGGCTCACGTAAAAAAAAAAAAAAAGCACTGATGACAAATCATGTTTCAGCCAACAGCAGTTAAAGCAGTTTTGTTTTCTCGTTGGCACAGGACGACACCAAGATGAGTGCGGAATAACCGTAAAAGTTAATGGTCTGCGTCGGCAGATTGGTCCATCATGTCCTTTACTACGGGTCCAATTAGGAAAGGAATACGTTTTAATCCATGACAACCATGAAGTCTCTTATCTTGGAGGAACCTCTTGCATATACTCGATGCTAGCTTCAGGAGGACTTTCTAAATGTTTTCAATGTTATTGTGTAGTTGATAGCACTATTATGAAAAAGCTACTTGTCATTCCATAGGAGTCTGAGGACTGCTTTGTGTATCACTGTGACTGCCGTGTGTGCTTAGAGATGTAGACTTATCAGTAGGTAGCGAAACCAGTTTGTTCTGTAGTGATGTCGTAGCGTTAAACTCCATTTTCCCTTCTACACGCAGAGAAAGAGAGAGAGAGTGAGCAAGCGTGGCGTCACCCAGCTGCACGTGACAAAAAACAAAGTCGGGGCGGCTTTTCGTCCAGACGTGAGTGGGGCGCTTCACACAGCTTTTCGTTGAGCACTGTGCAATACTTGTATGTTCATCCCATAGCGTTAACGTGGGTGACGTTGCCTGAGAAATGTCGATTCTAACCCTAGAGGATTCCAGTCCGGAGATGTTTTCTCCTTTCCACTGAGATGGTTAGGACACAGCACACGCAGATTCAGCTTATAGGTTGGAGCTTGACACCTGTTGACCTCTGTTCGGGTTCCCTCCCTCTTCGCAGGTTCGTTTTTCTTCTTGCACACAGTTCCAGCATCAGACGTTTCAGGGAGCATTCGTTTAAAAAAAAAAACAAACAGATTCTACGTTTAAATATCCCCTTAAATTGCCGTGTATATATTTACATAACCGTGTCAAAAATGTATATCTAGAATTAGTATAACGTGACATGAAAATGATTCTTCAGCGGGAGTATCATTCTGTCATCATATATGAAAGCTCATCATCCATCATTTTCATTTTCATTACAGATTTTTCTGTCACCTGCCCTTTTCTATTTGAAAACTGAATGTACAGTACGGCCTGTGTTGGTGTTGATTACTTTAACAGTGACATTAGATGTACTTGCACTTTTTGTTGTAAAAAATAAAAATAGTCATTTTGTTTCTATTTTTCCAACTATTAGAATTTTATTTGAGAACCAATGGAGGTAAGACCTCTCCTGTCTTACAGCATCTGTAACCATGGAGATATGCTAGAACTGCATTGCCCGCCCTTCTTTTATTTGTCATGTTTTACACGTGGACTCATGAATTTCAGCACAGCTTCAGATTTAATGAGAAAAAGGATTAAAGTACAAGGTAAAGGCTGTGTAAAAACGGCCCGAGCTATTCAGCGCGAACACTAACGCGTAACACTTGTACTAATGGAATTATCGGCTCAAAACGGAAAGAAAATCAAACTGAATTATGTCAGAACAACGTCCATAAACGTATCAGGGAAGTGAGTAATGGGCAGCATTGCAGAAACTACCAGATTTGAGGTGTGTGTGGGGGGGTGGGGGAAAAACACAAAGCAAAAGCCATTACATGCACTGCAACGCAATGCTCCTCTTATTACAGTTTCCTACCAAAGTACGCATGAATAATCAAACCCCTAAAAAGAAGAAACAAACCTCTCGAGCTCTGTGTGTGACAAGGAACTGCACACTAACCTTCAAAAACAAAGCTGTGTAAAGTATTAGAATCTGATGCTGTAGAAAGATCCTAGTTGCCTTTGTGTATATCAACTGCCTGCTTGAGTATTTTGTGTGTGGATTTTCTCTGTAATCTCGTGGAACTGTTTGGGGTGTTTTTCCTGCCATATCGCTCGCAGTGACCGCGAGCCGCTGACGGTTATCTTTGCTGTGTATACCTTCATTTTTGACGAGGTGTTTTACAGTTTTGTTTCACTTTGTGTAGTGATTCACTCTGTGGAGTTTTCTGACTGTTGTTATATAACTTCATATACACAAATGATCAATAAAAACGTTTTATTTCCTGTTGATACAGAAGCTTTATGTCATATTTGTGACCTCTCATCGCAGCAGAAACAAGCCGCTGCTTTGCATGGATGCGTGTCTGTGACCAATTTGCTGGACACCAGGCTCGGACTCGGCCACTGCTGTTAAACAGGCCGCTGCTGCCTCCTACAGGCTGTGGAGCAGAAGACAGGAGCTAATCTGCCGTTTTCTGAGCGTGTGACTCCACTGAAGGAAACGTGTCTTTAGGCTTCGTAATTAGTCTTTTATTCTT
Source organism: Macropodus opercularis (assembly GCA_030770545.1). NCBI lineage: Eukaryota > Metazoa > Chordata > Actinopteri > Anabantiformes > Osphronemidae > Macropodus > Macropodus opercularis. The sequence goes on from CM061108.1 coordinate 1,267,254, forward strand.
GAAAGTATACTCATTTGGGCTATTATTCTGATAGGCAGCCGGAACTATCATACGGAAGTGACGACGGCCCAGCGTCTTAAAATTAGCCGAATACGACGGTTAAATTGCGTAAATTATGCTTCAGTTTATCGCAAAATCATCTTTTCCCACCGCCGCCGTGCAGCAAACGCATAAAACTGCACCATATTAATCTCCAGCCATGTTTGTTTTGTGTCCCGTTCCCAAGGCTTTTATTTTGTAAACCACCGGATGTTGACGCGAGCGTTGAGTAGCTCGGTGCTAAGTGACGTTGTCCGCAGTCGCTTTAAACGTAGCTGGTGGCGATTCGTGCGCTGACGAGCGTCGCTGGAGTTTCCACGCGAACGACCATGTTGTCCTACATCATTGGCGTAAGTAGACGTTGACGGCTCGTGCAGACGCGCGCTCGTTGTTGTTGTGTTGTCGGGGTAACTTTTGAGCTAACGTTAGCCAGCAGGCGCAGTTTTCTTAGCCCAGCGCCTGCTGGGAGCTGGACCGGGCCCACGGCGGCTCCGTGACTCATCCCTCCCTGTGACGGATGGAACCAGCAGAGCCTGTAGTGGGACAACGCCCCGCGGAGCTTAACCGTGTCTGGCTCTCGTTGCAGCTGATTCGAGGCGGCTTCGACAGCGTCCTCAACCTCATCTTCAGACTGTTCTTCTCCAAGAGGAAGCCTGCCATCACCCTCCAGGATCCCACCGTCAAGTACGCGCTGCGGCTCATAGACAAGCAGGTCTGTGCTCTCAAACGCAGCAGTTGCGTTCACGCGCCGCTCGGCTTTCTGCCTGAGACTCTCTCCCTCTCCCTCTCCGCCAGATTGTGAGCCATGACACCAGGAGGTTCCGCTTCGCGCTGCCGTCTGCTGATCACGTCCTCGGTCTCCCCATCGGTTGGTCTGTGCATCCACACTCACGCTGAAGCTAGAAGTGGCAGCAGCGTTTCTAGATATTCAGTTCATACCTTTACTCGCATCCATCCATCCATCTCACGGCCGGTTTCTCAGGCTGAATCAGCTGTTTAATGATTTGTTCATAGTTAAAAGGTGAAACACCGGCGGCTCGTCGACATGAAATGATGCAGCTTTGAATTGTCAGTCACACACTTTGTGCTTTTAGCTGTAACCGGTGACATTTGATGTTGACGGGAAACGGCACCGGAGTCGCTGAGCTCATCGCGCTTTCCTCCGCAGGGCAGCACATCTATCTGTCCGCAAGAATCGATGGAAACCTGGTCGTGCGTCCGTACACGCCGGTGTCCAGCGATGAGGACAAAGGGTTTGTGGACCTGGTGGTGAAGGTACAGCTGTGAGGAAGTGTTGTATGTGCAGGCGTCATCACTGTCCTGTAACGGAGTCTGTCTTTACAGATTTACTTGAAAGGTGTTCATCCTAAATTCCCTGAGGGCGGGAAGATGAGTCAGTACTTGGAGAGCCTCAAGATCAACGACACTATCGACTTCAGAGGACCCAGCGGCCTCCTGGTTTACCAGGGGAAAGGTGAACACCAAAGGATGAAACGACGTTCTGTCCGTTAAGTTGTAGCCTGAGTTCACGCGCGACGTGTTCTCCCACTCTGCAGGCGTGTTTGCCATCCAGCCAGATAAAAAGTCTCCAGCTGTGACCAAGACGGCCAAGCATGTCGGCATGATTGCTGGAGGAACAGGTAGGAGGAAAACATCAAGTCTCTGTCAACCTGTTGAACAGATGTGATGAGATGCAGCCTGTGCAGCTGCTGGTGTGAAGAACAGCGACGCTATATTATTTAAAATGATCCGTTTTCCTGACAATCAGTTTCCTGTGACCACTGCACAGATCAGGGTGATTAGTGACTGAGCCTCTGGCTTCTATTTAACTTTCATATTCTTTTAAATCATCCTCAGTGAAGAGGCTTCTCTGGTAACTAGTTTAAAGTGTAGAGTTAAAGGAAGCTGTTGTGTAGCCTGGTGGGGTCGTTCCACCAGCGTGAGTCTGTCGCCGTGTGGTGCAGCTCACTGGTTCGATTCTGGAAATGAAACGCTTTTGTTTCTTCAGGTCATTGTTCGTCTGCTTGACGTTCTATGACGTCCATCATGGCACTTGAATAGGCTGAAAAAGCATTCTTTGAAATATAATTAGTTTAGATAAAATGAGTGAATCCAACGGTTGTTCTTGCAGGAATCACTCCCATGTTGCAGGTGATCACAGCGATGATGAAGGATCCACAGGATCACACCGTGTGTCACCTGCTGTTTGCTAACCAGGTGAGTGTCAGTGATCGATCCCGACACCCGGTAGTTAAGTATTTAACACGCGACTCCTGATGCATTCACAGACTGAGAAGGACATCCTGCTGCGCCCAGAGCTGGAGGAGATTCAGGTCAACAACCCGAACCGGTTCAATCTGTGGTTCACCCTGGACCGTGCACCTACAGGTAACCTCCTCTACTCTCCGTGAAGCCTTATCAAAAGTGGGAGTAGCAGTAAAATGTTCTGACCAGCAGGGGTCACTACGTCTCCATTTATACTCTTGTGTGTCAGACTGGGAGTACAGCCAAGGCTTCATCAATGAAGACCTGGTGAGGAACCACCTGCCACCTCCCAGCGATGACACGCTCATCCTCATGTGTGGGCCGCCACCAATGATCCAGTTCGCCTGCAACCCCAACCTGGACAAAGTCGGTCACTCCAGCAGCAACAGGTTCACCTTCTAGACGGCAGGTTGAACATTTAGGGAGCACCCAGCTATCTGCACTATGTATCCTCGATCTATCCTGCCGCGGTGCGGAACAATTCCTGGAAAGGGAAGAATGGCGTTTAAATATCTGGAGTGTGACGGCGTTACGCTAGTGCAACAATCAAAGCTGCCGTGGCCTCATCTTGTTTACTGGCTGTTTTCTGAGTGCCTTAACGCCTGCAGAGCTTTTATTTAGCCACTTCACCTCTGGCTGTGGAGTATTAATATATGTAACCAAAGTCATGTTCGATTGGATTCATTTGTATTCTGATTGTAACTGTTCCATGTGCTGTTGCAAAATGATGCTACGAACGTGTGGTGAAATATAGTCTGACTTTTATTGCCAAAAACAGAATAAAATCAGTCACTGGTATGTGACAAGACAGACTGGGCAGGTAACATTTTGGTAAATGTGACTGTGCACAGATGTAACATAATAATGTGGTGTAGTCTCACATTGTTGATCTGTAGCTGCACAGGCTTGTGACATATCAAGTAAATAAAAGCAGCTTAATGATAAACATGCTAACCTCACTGAGCTAATAGACATACGCTAGCACACAGCTTTAATAAATATGTGATCCAGTCTTTGGTTGTCTGATTGATGCTGTGGAAGCAGGTCTGACTGCAGGAGGGCGTTGGCTCAGTTGTAACTTCTCTCAGATGTTGGATTCGTGGATTCTGAAACAGACAGGCCTGAGATGAACATCAATCATCAAACTGCTCCATGTCCATGGGGCAGACGTGATCACACCATGACACAGATGACAACTATTGAAACTAAATAGGATGCAGCTAAAGCTGATCTTAATCCAAATCATTCTGCACATATACAACAAATAAACTTACTTTGCTCGACTTTGCTGTTGTCTCGCTGCTTAGAATCACATCTGGGTCACGCTGCTTGCGACGCAGTGTAGCTGGAGCCAATGGGAGCCTACGTTTTCCAACCTCCGACCACCAGGCGAAACATCCTAACGGCGCCACCTGCTGGTCGAAACGCACATTACTACTTGTTAGTTACTGGCTTTACTGACAGGACATTTTCCACCTGCTCTCATTTGAGACGATAAAGTGACAAATACACTCACAATACTTGTAAACGCCACTAAGGCTGCGTCATATTTCGCTTCTTAAAGTGTTAGTAAATCATAGAAATGTAGGTTCCTTTAAGTTGTTTCTGTGCCCACATGCAAATATATGAGGGACGGACGTCGAACTAAGTAATGGAGCAAGAGGATGGTGCAGAGGTTCTTCTGTCGCCCTTCACATCGGATGAAGCAACGATGCTGGTTCGTTGAAAGCACATCCTCCCACCAGTGGCTTAAAACCTAAACCCCTCCGCGTCCTGGTGTATTTAAGGTGCAGTGGTAACAGCTGAGCTTATTTTGGACGCCACGAGGGTTTCACAGCAAGTCTGTTGATGTGCGCCGCTTCCTTTTGCAGCTGTGGCTCTGGATCACTCTGCTCTATTACACCACTTCATCCACGTAGCTTCTAAAGATGGAGCAACCAAAGCTGGTTTGTATCACGTCCTCCAACAGCACGTGTTAATAAAATTAAAAAAGCAAATCAATCCAGTTAAACACCACCACTTACCACCAGCTTGTTAAAATCACATCCTCTAGACTGAAAACCCTTAAAGCGAGACCGACTCTGCTCATTACACTACTTCGTCCACGCATCATGCACCAGGCTTCAAACCCTCTGACTACGTGTGATCTTCATTCCTTTGCATTTTTAACGCAGCTATGGCAGCGACATGTATCCATCCATCCATTCTCGGACACTGTTCACCTCGTCGCCTCCAAACAACGACGAGCCTTAAACAAGCTGCTAATTGCAGTCACAATTCGTCACTTAACTGCTAGCGAACCGGCTAAAAGACACTTAGCAAGCGAATGGGTCAACAAGGCGGCGTTCGTCGTTTACTTAGCGTCATTTCAGCTACATACAAATCAATGTTAACTACCGAAAAAATGCTTACTTAGTGTGAATTCACCAGGCCTCACGAACTTTCTTCTTTCCTACAAACCGTGGAATCATGGGAATATTTTCCCAGAATGCATTTGTGATCTTGCGATAATGGAAAAATCCGCGATGTTTCGACAGAATCATAACCTATGACTACTTTGAAAAACACTTGTCAGGGATGGAGAGATTCCACAATAACATGACAGACCAACATAATAAACGTGAGAAGGCCTGGTTTTGTCTCCTGGTGTAGTTAAGGTGGTTGGTAACACCTGAGCTTCCTCTGGACGCTACCACCCGTTTGCGTCATTTTGCTGACGTCCGCAGGTCTGGAGCAAGAAAGCGACAATTAGGCGACAATAAGCTGAGACATGCGCGGATGAGCAGGTTGACGACCAGGAGCAAAGGTGGAAGGACCAGAAGTGCAGACCGAGGTAAGAGAACAGGCCTCATGCACATTAAAGTAATGTTGGATAAATTATTGTAGGTCATAAATGTGTTTTATACATCTCAAGTCATTGTATCAATGCTTTCATGGGGTTTTATTCCATCTATGTATAAACAAAGAGCTCAAGTAACAGCTTGGAATTTCTTTAGGACTTGAGCCAGGTTTTCCTTCCTTTGGACATTATACACTAATCAGTGCTTTAAATATTGATTAATAACATCTGTCTAGTGTATAGTTACTAGTTGTTTAAACTTGTATCCTGTTCTCCTCACAGGACCGGTGATGGCATCCCTCTCCTTCCCACCAGGGGGCTCAGGGTCTGATCTGTCAGCTCATGGAACAGTCCAGCACAAACCTTTATTTTTTCCTATGCAAAGTCAAACTACTGAACTAAAACTACTTGTAGGACGTAGAACACAGCAAGTAAACACAGCAGTGACTGGGTGGACAGGTTACAAGTCTTTACTTACCTCTCAGTGGTAAAGGACGCGTATCAGCTGGCTTCATCAGCTGCTGATGGAACACACCTGTTGAAGGTAATGGTTAGCAGGGAAAGTTGGAAACCAGGAGCAGAACTGTTACAAGGACTCAATGAAGCTTTTCATCATTTTATCAAAATGGCTTTAGATGGGAAACTCTTGTCAATGCAAATTAATTTAATTTCTTTTATGGAACAAAAGTCATGTACGATTGGATTCACTTGTATTCTGTCCACATGCTGTTGAAAAACAATGCTATGAACATGTGGTTAAATGCAGTCTGACCTTTATTGGCAAACATTTAAAAACAATTATCACTGGTATGTCACAAGACAGACTGGGCAGGTAACACTTTGGTAAATGACTGTGCACAGATGTAAGATAATAATATGGCGTAGTCTCACACTGATCTGTAGCTGCACAGGCTTGTGACATGTCAAGTACCACAAAAAGAAAAACTGCTTAATGATAAACATGCTAATAGATATAGGCTAACACACAGCTTCAATAAATATATGATCACGTCTTTGGTTGTCTGACAGCATCTCTCAGATGTTGGAGTCGTGGATTTCTCCTGTGCAGATGTTCATCTCCCGGAAAAACCCGTCCTCCTTCAGCATGCTCTGAAACAGACCGGCCTGAGATGAACATCATGTCAAAAGACTGTCAGGTACAAACCTTGTTTTATTGGTCTCACCGTCAGATTGTTGATTCCTTCAGAAAACGCTCCTATCTGCCTGACTGTGCCTTCAGAGTCTTCCATCTGTTAGAAATGACAGTCAGGCGTCTTCTAGCTGATAGACCATGAACACAAGCCTCCACTGTTGACTCATACCTGTCCCAGACGGTCTTCGTAGATGAGGACCTGCTGGAAGCTGCTGCTCTGGGGCATTTCCATGTCCATGGGGCAGATGTATTCCTCTCCATCATCTGGGCGTTTCTTCCTCAGAGTACCAAACGACAGGCGTCTGGGCTGCAGCGGCAGAAAAGAGCAAAGTGGAGCTACCAACACAAACAAAATATTTTATATTTAAGTAATGCATCAGATCCTACCTTGACCTTGGCAGTAGCGGTGAGGAGGCTGTAGTCTGGGTTTTCTAGACAGTCCTGTTTGAGGCGCTGGGCCTCTGATCCGATCAGCAGGTGGAAATGTGTAGCCAGGTGGCGCCTCAGCAGCGTTTTGCTGGGAGGGATGTTGAGCAGGAGGGCAAGCGCTTCCACGTTGAACCGAGGCTCCAGCACCTTGAGCAGACACAGGTGACAAAGTGACACTACTACTCAACACTGTTGTGGTTTAGAGCACACGTTCCTGCTCCTCACCATCAATCCTCCATGAACCCCGCTGCCCCTCAGGTTTGGGGCATATTCAGCCAAATCCACAGATCGGAGCCACTCCATCACTCTGTGGTTGGTCCACTGAGCGATCTCTGCCGGCGTGATGTTGTTCTGCAAAGAGAGAAGGCAGATACGTTTTAATATTTTAACCATGCGTGTATGAATGTATAAGCTGTGGCTTCTTGTGTGACACCTCATCAGAAGGCCGTCGTCTGAGGCAGCTGGGCTCGTAGGAGTTGAGGCGGAGGACCTGAATCGCCCTCTTAATGCTGAGGTGGTGAAGAACGCTGCCCACCTTCAGAGACAGCAAATCGTCCTGGGAATCCATCAAAGAGTAAGACACAAAGTCAAGTCGCATGCTGAATGATTTATTTCTTTGTAAATGCTCAATCAGAATATTAAAGAGCTTTTATGACTGGCTGTCATCACGTCCTACTCACCACTGTCATGTAGTTCAGCATGCGCCCATCAACACGAGCCTCGTCAAAGTGGCTTTTGTACTGTGGGAGGCCGATGTCATCCAGCCACCCTGCGAAACAAAAAGGCTTCATCTAAACTAAAAGTCACCAGTGACAGCTGCTGTAATTGCTTAGACGACATCACTCACTGGTCACCCAGTTGTGGTCCAGTTTGCCCTTCAGGTCGTCCTCATCTGAGCCGAGAGCCTGCAGAGCCAGCTGCAGCTTCTTCCTGTGGAGGGGCTGCTTCATGCCCAGCTCCTGCAGAGATGATCCTTATTCAACCCAACAGTTCTTCATCCTTAGAATGTGGTTTGTACGCTATTAAACTTTACCTTCTCCAGATCATGTTGTGACGCCTGTAGTAATGTTTGTCCCGATTTGATCCAGGTGTGGCTCTGAGCAACGTACAAGCCAAGGCCCTGCTCGTGCAGCCATGCACACACTTCATCTTTAGTCCACTGGGAGAAGGGAACATCAGCAGAGCTGCACAGATGCAGATGATTAACCACAGATCCCAGCGTTGCAACGTGCCGTTATCTCAGAGCAGTGTCAAACACCTACTGTTTAGTTTCACGTGACCAGCCGAGTCGAGGACCAGCTGTGGCCCTGACTCCACCCCTCCTGAACTCCATCTCTGCTGCGTCGTCAAGGTTGAAGGAGGTAGAATGACTCCTCTTTAGCCTGCAGGAGTCAATATCGCTGAATAACTCACTCATCCTGCTGGTACTGTAAACGTTTGACGACGAGAGTTACCTGCCAAAGAATTTCCTGAAGCCTTTGGTCTTCTTCTTGGTTTCTGGTGAGGACGGCAGAGCAGCTCCATCCTTTGATTTTCGTGGAGGAACACCAGCCAAGTCCAGGTGATCTGTGCCTTTAGGTTCTGTTTCAGCTGTAGTAAGGATACATAGATTAACAAAGCATCCCACCACCATGTGAAAGAATTATACTGCAGAAAAGTTAACACACCCAGGTTTGGGACGCTGTCCGTCTGTTTGCCTCCGCGCAGCTTGAAGAAACCACGTCCAAACGAAGCACGAGCTTTCTTGGTACCAAAACTTTGATTACTGGTGTTTGTTGTAGAAGAGGAAGCTGGTCCGGCTTTACTTCTGGCCTGAGAGACAAACAAATCAATACAGCAAAAAAAACGAAGCGAAAACAAAGCAAAAACCAGCACTGGACTATAAAATGCATGCAGTCCTCCCCTCCAACCACTAGGTGGTAGACTGGGGCAGCAGGCGGGACTGGTCCAATCAGTACAGTTTGGTCTTACCTGGTCAGTGTCGGATGTGGGGGAGCTGCTCAGCTGTGGGACACCAGAGGAGCTGAAAGTCGCATTAACACAATGAATGCTTTTTGGAAACAACATGACACTGATGCCAAATATCAGCCGACATGTTATCTATTCTGCCCACCAGAAACAAAGGTTTCACTAACATAGGGACATTTATTAGAAATGAAACTCAAGACAATCAAGTTTTACCTCTCGACTGTCTGCGGCTCTCGTTCCCTGTCCAGCTCTTTCCTGTCAGAGAGCTCTGCTATGCATGGAGGAGACTGAGACAAGAGACGAAAACAAGATTATGTCAACATATTTTCCCACCAGCAGAACATTTATTAGGCTCAACAGATAAACCGAACAGAAGCTCTGAATTCTTTCAGAGTGGGAGGCAAAACCAGTTGTCTTTTCTCCTAAAGGAAGTCCTGTCTGGGGTTCATCCTGTGTGCAAATTGTTTTGACAGAGGTTTTGTTTACCTCGCCAGAGCTCCTTCCTGTCTCCCCCTTCAGCCCTCGGGTGACCTGATCCACCTCCATAGCTACAGCCACCGAAGGATCATCTGTGATTTGGTCGTAGTCGTCTTCCTTCAGCTTCTCTGAGGGGGAGCCAGACAGTCAGCAACATTATGAGGGTGAAACGGAATCTGCCTGGAAACTATAACCTAGAAACTCAGCCTGACCTTTGACCTGCTCCTGCACCTTCTTGCATTTTGTAAGCGACTCCTCCAGCTCTTTGATCCTTTGCTCCTGAAGAGAGACAGGATGTTACAGCTCATACATGTGAGAGTCAAAGAAGCTGCTCAGCTGCTGCCACGTCGTACGGTACCTTTTCATCGTTGGCCGACGTCAGCGTATCCAACACCCTCTTCATATGCAACATTTCTGTGTCTAGAGGAACAAACAGGTGTTTAGCTTCGACTCCCTGCATGACACCAAACTAGAAACGTACAGGAGGGTGAGTTAAAGCTCACAGCACATTCATCTTTACCAAAATAAGAACAGGCAGCACTTGACAGCAACTTTAATTGATTTTTTTTCGGCTTTAAGATTATATTACCCAGGTGTCTTGATTTAAATGCAGCACTAATAAGTATCTACAATACTTTGTAACGTAGCTCGAGGAAATTCAGCAATAAGGAATATATCTAGATAAAGAATGTTCTGAATCGCCAGCAATGATTAGCTGTGATTTCACAAGCACACTTTTCGGGCACTGTGTGATTCGTTGTTGCTGTACAGTGAGACTGAAGACAAAACAACCAGCAGTGCTTCAACTCATACTATATAGCAGAGCCGTGGTATAAAGACATTCCTCTGAGTGGATTAGATAAGCTCAGCAGCGGGCTGAGGGAGTAACAGTCAGATATGTTTGGTATGAAGCCTAAACACACGAGATAAAGTAGAACAGACTCCACTGACGTTCAGACTGAAATTTAAACTCCTGAAGCTGCTGCAGGGAGATCTGATAAGATGAATGTGCTTTGATGCCTGCGTTTCAAAGCATAAGATGCCTTCACAAAAGAATGGAACAGATCCCACCTCTCTCCCCTCCATCAGCTCTGTTGTGGCTCTCCACACTCAGTCTGCCCTCATCCTTGAGCTTCTTCAGCTCCACCTCTGGCTCCTCCAGCCGCTTCTGCAGGAGATGCAGCTCCTCCTACGACAGACGGTGGATGAAGTCACTATTCTTTCATTTTCATCAGGTGAGAGACCACACACAAAACCAACACTTGATATGATGGTAAATGAAAGGAAACCAATAATTGTTACCTCACTTAGCAACAACTAAAGTGTTGTTCTTATTGCCTCTACTCTACTGAGTGACTACTTGGTGATCATGAAGGGGGCATTCCACTGATTCATTGTTGCATTTCCCTTCCCCATTGATGGTCAAATCAATCATTGGCAGCTTAGTTTTGATCATTTGAAACCCTGTTCAACTTTCACTACAGCGGCTGACTGCGCAGCACATTCTTGCCCAAACGTCTTAATGCTGGTTGCAGCGTCTGGTGCTTGGTCCTTGCACCACACACAACAGATCCCAAGCAATCCCCAGATCCCCACCTTTTCAGTTCAGTGGTCCCATGATGGTTGAACAAGCTCCTATGTCTCATGAAACGCACATTTCTTCGGTGTAAGTTTAAGCCTCTGGATAAACTCACCATCCATCTGCCTTTAATTAATCTGAAAATACTCTCCAGATGACATCATCTAGACGCGTTGCTCAGTTTAGACGTTGTCATCTGGAGGTCGTAGTGCTTGGTGACTGAAAACAGTGGAGTGCCCCTTTAAAATGATTAGTCAGCATTTAACACCATCAGGCTTGTGCTCAGTTCAATTAACATTGCTACACAAGACACTATTCAAAGTGTTTAACTGAAGTCATAGAAGGTGCATCAGCTAACATGTAAAAATAAATTACTGGACGTTAATAGTTTTGATATTTTAGCCTAAATGGGGTTAGTTAAAAAAAAAAAGAGGACAATTTGAACCGGTACAGGTGGAAGCACTTACAGGGGGTGTGTTGCAAGTCAGGAAAACAGTGTGCAGCAGTGGAGGAGGAGCAGGTTTAGAGGATCTTAAGGGCCAGAAAAGAGAAGAATACAGGCTGGAGATCAAACCTGGTTCACCTCATCTCCAGTGAAACGCTCAGTGTTCCGCTTTGGACGCTTGACAGGTTAGCATGTTGCAGAAAGACGTTAAAAACCACAGAGTAGAGGGAGGAAGAAGAGCCGAAGGAGAGAAAGAGCGATGATAAAGGTTCACAGGGAGAAATCACAAGGTTTTAAATGAATACATGAAATTCATTGAGCTCTTTGGTCACAGCCATCAGCTTCACACACTCACTTTGGTAGCTTTGAGTTGTTTCTCACACTGGAGTCTTTCATTCTCTATATCAGTCACCCTGAACCGCAGGTCCGTTACTTCCTGATACAAGCCCTGGGGAGGAGCAGAGAACTTCCATTACCCTTTAAACTCAACCAGAAACCTGCACGGGGAACTTTACAAGAGCTGTGTGGGAGAGATTCGAGGATTCCAATGCCAAAGTCATCAAACATTATTTTCCAGAGCGATGACCCTCTGGAGCAGATTTCCAAAGCTCACTCCACACATGGAGACAAATCCTGGAGTAAGAGAAGCGTCGTGGTGAGTTACTGTGACACAGTTGTTATCCCAGTGCTACTACTTGTGTAATGCGGTTTAAATTTACAGTTCTGGGTGGTTGCTTGGTTTTACCTGCTGCAGACAAACATCCTCTCTCACCATAGTCCTGATGTGTCTATTTATACTACTGTTGAACTGTCCAAATGTAATCTGCTCGGCTTTGTACACACAATGGCATCTTCCTGTCTGTCCACCCTGGAGGAGGGGTCGCTCCTCTGTTGCCCCTCCTGACGTCCAGTTTCTTCTTCAATTTTGTTTGGGTTTGTCCTTATGTGTGCTCATTCCCCATTACAAACACCACTATAGAATAATATAAAAGTCCTCTTAGTCATTAGCTACTAACCACAAGATCAGCGAACACTCTACCCTCTCAGCTGACTAAGTCCTGGGTCGACCCCTGCAATCCATCCAGAGAGTGGAGCTCAGTCACTGTTGTGACTGCTAATGTACGCTCCAGCTAGCGTCTAGAAACTAAGTGGCGCGGGCTACGAGGAGAGTTATGGGTGACGTGGTGTAGGTCTCGCAGGAAACAGCTGCTGGAGCTTCAAGCGTCTTTTAAAAAAAAGTTTACCCTATACAGTATGACAGATCAGAGTCCTTTAGTCAAGTGAGACAGACCTTTGTGACCTTTAAATAATGGCTGGGTGTCTGCCAAGAGTCTCACACATCAAAGAAAACAAAGTAGTGCTGTAACAGAGAGCTTCATTATCTCCTTCATTGCACATTTTCAGGAAGGGAGTCTACCTCCGTGTCCCTGTGGTCGCGTTCTACGGAACTCAGCTTCAGTTTCAGACTGGACACCTCAGTCATCAGCTCCAACTTCTGGGTCTCCAGTGCCGTCCTGTTCACAAGCTCCTGTGCAGTGAGAGCAGCGCCACAGTGATGCAAACAAAGATCTTAGCCTTTGAAATATCAGGAAAAACTGTTTGGTCTTTTCCCGTCAACCCATTTACATTCTTGTACCTGCTGAAGTAGCTCCTCAGTAGCGTTTAGTTTCTCCCGATGATGCTCAAGACAAGCGTCTAAGTCACGGATCTTTTCACCTTGCACCTCCACCTGGTCCGTTAGAACGCTTACCTAAAGGAGGCGACATTTTAATTAGAAACAAAAAAAAGACTTATGATAAGCCTTTATCATAATTATCATATATAATTTTTGGACTCATGACTATCTCTTGTAAATCTGGTCCCTTAAATCAAATTATTCAAAATTGTACTAAATAGTATTAAATTTCCAAAATTTTGTGTAAACGTCCACAAATGCAGACAAAACCTCAATAACATGAGCAGAGCTAAGCACAAAACCACTTAATTGCCTGCTCCGGTGTAATTGTTTTGCCGCCTTGTCTTCCCCTCACACACCTGAAGAATGAGACACTCTTTGTCACTCTCCAGTCGTGACAGGCGTTCCTGGTAGATTGCTTCTGAGACGTGGCCGTTGGTCTGAAATGAGACAATCATGTTTCTTTGTGAAGTGTGAACAATCTGCTGCATCTGTTAAATAAAGCTTCAAACTATTACTTAAGCCAAATGAGTGTTAGAAACACAGACAGCGGAGGAAGCTTCTACTGCGGATATGCACGTAAAGGGTCTAACTATATAAACTAATTACTTCACGTGGTTTTCCCTTAAGAATAAACAGTTTTCCAGGCAAACATGTGACACTGCAACTGATTTATAGATTGAATTAAAAACAAAGCTTTCCTTTCCTACCAACTATGACGCAAACACTCAAGAAAAACAAGACATTTACACTGAGATGATATAGGGTTCAAAGATGGAAACTATGTGCAGGCCCCTATGGAAACTCCATCATTTACTGTGCATGTCACAGCAGCGTTGTGCCATGAATAAACACAGATCCCAAGATGAAACGCAGATAGAGGATAATTCATACCATGCAAAGGCCCTGACCTCATCCTTCATGCAACTACGCCGCTTAATAAGATTCACTGTATTCTAACAGATCATTATTCTGAAAATGTGATTCTTTTTACCAGTCGTCCCTGCAGCCACTCTGCCAGCCCCTCAGCAGTCGAATCGGGGATCTGGCATCGCAGGTTATCCCTTTCCTCACTGTCCATGAGCTCCAGCGCTGCCCGCAGGTCCTCCAGCAGATGCAGCACTCGAAGGCCACCCAGGAACGGTGAAGTGGGCGACTGGCAGTCGAACAGCCCATTGGAGTAATCCATGGCCTTGGAGCCTGGGGAGGTGGAGAAGAAAAGAGCTGACTGAAACAAAGTGGGATAAACTAACTAATCAGCTCAGACTGATAGACAGGGTCTGCACAAAGCAGCTGTAATTAGTGGGCTACACAAAACAAGCAAGACCACACTTGGTGTTGATCTATGGGTGTGGTGGCAGGGCAATCACAACCCAAAGCTGTAAATCTAACATCTTGTGTTGTTTTGTTTGCTACTTTCTTCGCAGCAAAGTCCTTCATGTGTGATGTCAGTACTTCACAAACGGAGCAGGAAGCCAGAGGCATAAAACTCTGCAGAGTCAGGATTAGAGGTCTGTATACACCCAAAGGCACAAATATGTCGTCTCTGTCTGCACACATTTGATTTGATTTAGTTTTTTCACTCCACACATCTGCAGAAGTGTCTGGAAGCATAGGAAGCAATACAAGCTGAAAATCCACAAGGTCTCCCTTTAACGTGCGGAGCACCATGAGTATCGTAGCTTTTTCATTACTGCAGTTTAGGCAATGAATTTAATGAAGTCTCTTTAATTAAAGAACCCACTTGAATCAAGTGCATGATGTTTCCCAGAGTGTTTAACTCAGAGGAAGCTGAGGTGATTTCCACAACTTCACTCCTACTCAAGGGAACGTTTCAACACCAGCATTGTTACAGGCTTTCGTATGGATTCGACCAAATTCACATGACACAGTCTTAGCAAATCATGACTTTAATTCTTCAATCTTCATGGAAATCAAATTTTAGATTTGCCTTTGAAACAAATAGCACACGGGTGGATTCTGTTTCAAACTGAGGTCGAGCGCGTGATGTTTCAATCATGTGCTTCAGACCACACTAGCGACCGTTGACAGTTTCAAATGTCAGACATAATGAAGATGTCCAACGGGAACAAAGAGGGAGCAAAGTCATTAAATATCAAAACAGTCGCGGCGTCCCCACAGCAGCGAGAGAGGGGGCATAACGGTGGCTGTGGTTTCTGAGGAAACGGGGGAGAACTGAGGGACGTCATGTGATCAGCCACCTCGCTCCCATTGGAAAGGTCAGCGCTATAATTATACACATCAGCGGAAAACTGGGGGCTCTGTGCTCATCTGCAGCGGCACAAGTATACAGAGCGTGGCCAAGAGTTCCCAAGCAGCAGTTTGTAGTCCAAACTCACAGAGCCTGAATAATCATTAGTTTCCATCACCGCGGGGACAATGGAAACTCTTTCATTTCTCATGACGGAGGAATGTAGCTGGGACAAAGAACCAGTGATCTAGCAGCACAATTTCAGCTTTATGCCAAACTTTAATGTAAATCCAGACAGATTACGTTTAAGTGCAGGTAGGAGAAGGACGCATTGTGTAACTGTCCACTCCATGTATACTCTCAGCCTGCCAGCTTAATGGCTTCCAGATGTGGCTTAGACCCCATACTACGCCATGCCCACTTGAAAAGCGCTGTGGTCAGGTCTTAAAGTCCAAGTGTACAGTGTGGCTACCTGCTATGATCCCATCCATTTGCTCCAAGGCTGCTGCCAACATCTCGCTTGCGTCAGACATCATCTTCTCTTTAGGGAATCTGAAAGAGAAAAGAAGCAGAGTGTTAAGAGAAACTGATCAAAAGATGAGAGGAAAGTCCAGCCACATTACACACAGAGCTACATAATGGATATAATGGATAGAGAGGAACCACGCCAGGCGTCATCTTTTCTCTGTTTGGAGTTGACTTTGCTCCATGAGATTCAGATTCAACTACGAAGCAGGCCTACATTTCTGACATCTCCATAAAATAATACAATAACTGTATTATCACTAATCCTGTTATGCTACAAGTGCTCAATTGTCCCTCTTCAAGTGGCTTCTGCATCAAATTAACCCTGCAGTCACTTGCTACTTGAGACCCAAAACCCAACAGGCCTCATTTCCGCCAGCCAGGCAGTCGGGTGCTCGTGGGCAGTATAGCCGTTATTCCACTATTCTCCCAGGGGTCTGAAGCCTCGTAGCACTGGCATGCACAGCATCTCACACTTTCATAACAAAGTTGGTCAGTATCTCTATGACCCACGAATTACATTTCATAAAAACACTTACCACATGTCTTTCCTCTATGTGCACCAATCGCTTACCCCTTCAGACTAAATCAGATTTGAGGGAGTCGAGACGCAGTCTGTGAAGACCGACATAAAAACCCTGGCTCTGCTCGTTCAGACATGTCACGGTAGGGGGCTGGAGCTGCAAGGCTCCGCTTCTTTCCACTCTGGTCACAGTGTCGCACAGTAAAGGGGCATTAGGAGAGCAATTAAACAAATGGCCTCAATATGAGCTGGAGGCTGGGGGCTGCTGTTCACAGAAGAGGCCTTAAGTTCTCAAATCTCATAGTAGGCGCTTCAAGTTTCTTTCCAGACAAAACACACTGCAGTATGTTTGCACTGCTCATACTCAGGATTGAGATGGATTACTAGAAGTGTGTGTTTATATACAGTATGAACTTCTGGTTCTGAGCATTAGATTTTACAGTTCCCAGAGGAGTTCAGAGGGGAGGAGCGCCACAAATACACATTTCCCTCCCCAGGTATTTCCGGGCGCTGATGGAAAACCATCCCTCACTCACCAGGGTGAAAGCTGTGTTTTGTCAGCTGCTTGTTTTACTCTGTGGGAGAAACCTACAGCTTGTCCCAAACCCCCAAAATACGGTTTGTTTCTCAGTGAATACTGAGCAGAACAAATGGGTTGATGCAACAAACAACACTGGGTGTTATTCTGTGCTCATTAACTGACTTACATTCTCTTCACGGTGTAACCCGTGTGCACCGTACAAAGAAGCATGATGACAAATATTTGAACTTAAATCAGATCACTGAGTTGAACTTGTTTTCCTCTCAAATGTTCCTTTAAATCCATGAGTTTAAATTTAGAGTCAGTTCAGGGAAGACGACTCTATGGGGTACTGAAACTTTCCACAGACACTAAGACAGACCTTTCATATCTGTAAACAAACCCTAAAGAGAAAAAGCCACGTGAAGACATGTCTGCATGAAGTAATAATGATTGATAAGGCCACAGTTTGGGGGTGAACACTGCACACATTCCTGAGCAGGTTCACTCTGGAAAAACCAAACACTAACGCATGGTACCGACATCCCCGCTGACCTTTGTGACCCCCCCCCCCCCCTCCTTTGAGCGTTCACACTAAATTCTGCAGTTACCTCAGTCAGTCAAAAAACCAAGAGACTTCAGTGGCCTGTAAAGAAAATAGAGAACATCGACATAATAACAAAAAGCCTCAGTGTGGCTGTGAGGAACCACTTAAGAACCAAACTACTCCACAGTTAAATGTAACCCCCCATTAAATGCACATTTGGATTTACTTGAATGTCTCTCTGCTGGACTGTACAGCTAATACAGATGCTGCAGCCAGAACTGTTACACAAAGATGACTTATCTCCAATATAAAAATATATGCTCTGGTTTCCTGTATCATCCAAGATCAAATATAAAAGTCCAACTGGTCTAAAAGTCATTCGAGCTTAAGGTCATCAGAAACACATTTCTTTATTTGGGTGGTCCGACTCTCTGGAGGGGCGTGCTAGAGATTTACAACTAGTACTTTTAACTTAAAAGTTGAAACTTGAGCTTGGTTCCGAACCCAGAACTCTGGTTTTATATAAGAACCAAATGCCAAACAGATCTGAGCAATGGTTGATCCAATGGTCTAATAGTAAAACCATATTAAAGTAGTCATGAGACAACAGAGTATCGAACTTCTGTTTTCTAACGCTGCAAGGTCTTTTTAACATCAACCAGATGGAGAGGAAATGATATGGAGCAGGACCACGCACTTGAAACGAAAATAGGCCGAGAATACTTGACCCTGTGCTGAGTGGTTCTCAAATCAGACGCACAAGCATCCATCGGTGCCTCAGAGAGAGTCGTGCTCCAGCTGTGATACAGATGTGCATTAGTAATCAGAGCAGTAATAGCAGCAGGATTACTTCTGGTGCAGTAACACAATTAGTAGTAGTAATTGTTGCAGCTCTAGGAACTATGCCTTCTCCAGATTAGGCTGCCTACTGTGAGCGATCTCATTCTACTCTAGATTTGCCCAAAACACTGCTTCTGTCTCTGCGTGATCTAATGATTTTCCTTAAATAGTTTTAATGCACTCGTGATCATCAGCTCTACCAACAGAGGCAGTTTCTCCATGCGTCTGTACTGACTTAGTATTTTATTGGATTTTTGATTAGTTATTAGTAAGTGTTATTCGAGCCTTTACTCAAGGCAGCTTTCAAATTTCCTGTAGAATCAAAACTTCAGCCGAGTTTACAGACAATATCGATGACTGTGAAAGTCAACTTGTTTTTTTTTTTTTAAAGGTTCTCCCAGGCCCACATACAGCACAATAAGGTCTTTCAATTTGAAAATACATAATGTAATTAATAAGATTATCACAACAGCATTTTTGTTGTGGCAGTATTTATGAGCAGTAGTTGGTCTCAACAGTTCCGTTAACGAATGTCTTGTTTTGTTTAAGTAAAATCTCAAACTTCTTAGACGCTGGAGAGAGAACCAGAGAGGTTTGACATTTTCTAGGGACTTTACTCAACACATCGAAACATTTCAACACAGCTGTGACAATTACAGCAGTTACTGACGTAATATAGAATTGACTTTTTGTCTGGGCTGCCGTGAGGTCACACTGTTTGACAGAGATGACATGACTCTACACTTGTGCTTTGCTGCTTACTGCAGGAGCTGCACAAACAACTCTTTGTCTTTCTGAGACTCACATGGTAGCTACTGATCCCAAGTTATTGCAGTTTCTCCACGTGGCTCCGACTAGGTCAGCGTCAGAATACGCTCTGGAGGGAGAAAAAAATGGAGGAGAGGGGTTGGAGGAACTGAGTAATAGGAGAAATCAAGCCAAGAAAAGAAGGTTTTCTTTGCTTTAGTTATCAAGGATTTGAAAGGACTTGAAACAGAATTCTGGTTAAGGGAATAATTGCTACTACATGAAATAATGATTAATATACTGCAACTATAAATGAGCTACTGATGAGCATCTACAATCAATGCAACCATAAACAAGAGTGAAACAGAAGCATCGCCACACTCAGGAAGACCTTCACTCCCCCCTGTCAGGAAGCATTTCCTGGCAGATTCTGGACAAATGTCTTCCTCTTTCTCCTTCCCCTACAAAGCACACTGGCGTTTCAACCTTCCTCAATTTAAGGAGGAATTTATGCTGCTTTTCTATTAAGATCAGTCTTTAATTATGATCCTGTGAGGCATCTGTTTTAGATTTAGTTACTGTAAGATTTTAATTTAATTTCAGAAATGCGTAAACATCCCAGTATATCATACGTCTCAACCGTCACCTCCCTTCTTTCAAAATACACCACCACAAGAATACTACAGCAGGAATGCAAGGAATGCAAATGTTACGGAAAAAAGGTGTCTGAGATGGAAGAGCCACGCTCGAGTTTCTGGAGTTGAGGGTGAAGAAAAACAAACTGAACACTAGAAATCGCTTTGTGGTCTCATCCATGTTGATTTTACTGCAGGCCAAGTTTACCGCTGATACAAACCAGTTCCAGTATTAAACTTTGCCTTCATTTACCTGAACGAGAAACAAATAAACGCTTTCAAACTGAGGACTGAAGACTTATTAGAGATTTATTAAACCTTCCAAACTCTCACTGAGCAACGGGACAGCTTGACTGTGCGAGTTCTCACCAGTACTATGCCCCAGCATAGATGTTGTGATCTGCCAACCATTAGCCGTGTAAGTGTGGCAGTGGGATACAAATATGGTCATTGTCTGGCAGAAATGAAATCCTTTGTTATGTTTTCAGTTCATTGCCTGGAAACCGAGGCTTCGTCAGGCGTACGCACGTCTGAGAGCTGCCAGCAGGTCACAGGGGAAGGTTTTTCAGTACAGTACAGAGGTTTACCCAAACAAAAGCTGCAGCAGTCTGAGGCTGACCACGAAGCAGACACTGGACTGGAGGCAGCTTTAATCAGCCGCTGTCCTTCCTGCTGCTAGTGACTCATTAATGGATGCACACATTAACTGAGGTTGACTTAAAGGTCTACTGTAGTAGATCTGCTATCTAAAGCGAACATTACTCCTCATCTGTGTAGAATGAATATTTATGACAGTGGAGGCTTTGTGGGCTCTAGGGTACCAGAGTGTGGTTTCACTACAAATAAAAAAAACACTGATGCTGGTTTTAAATAGACAGATAATCACTTTACGAACCGTTTCAACGCTGATGAGTTAGGCTAACGTGGCTAACAGCGGCTTAGCTAACGCAGCGTAACGTTAAACGGACAACCCGCTAAAAGCGTTAATTCTGCTCTGAACAACAAAATAAAATAAAAACTTCTGTGAAACTTTGCTCCACTCACAGTTTCCGACCCGACGCGGTGAACGGGACGAGGCTTCGGTCTCCAGCGGGTCCGTCCGAGCGCTGCGGCCGCTCTTCAGCCGAGCTTCATGGTGGTCACTCTGCCCACTGCGCTGGCCCGCGGACCCCCGACTTCCAAGAGCCGCACGAGCCGCGTCACTCGCCAAAGGCACTGGGAGCCGGAAGCGACGCCTTCACAATAAAAGTCCGACAGGCAACGAACGGCTCTTCTTCTTCTGTGTTTTTTTGGCGGTTGGCAGAAACGAGCGGTTGGCTTGTAGCAACAACGTTCATTCAGGTGAGTTTTCAGACACAAATCTCACTTCACTGCACATGGCACCACTACACGAAAACATCATCAGATTCATATGATATGGTCTGAGCTGCTGCCACAGGAAGCCACGGTTCCATTACTTTCGAGCGTCCTGCTGACTGTGTGGCTGTAAATCACATTTGCACTGCGAATGAAAGCCCCGTTTGCTACCAAGGTCAGACTCATTTTCACCTGTGGCCCAAACCGTGAGCCGTTATTCCCCGACAGACGTCTGCTCTCAGGTTGAGCCTCGACCAGCAGGGGGCGGCAGAGCTCCGGGAGCATCCTGTTGAGAAGAAGCCCTGACTTTCATAGCACATGATGTACCAGACAGTCGGAGGAGAGTCAGAGCCTGCGACTCAAGTCCAGAGAAGAGTGTGACTGAAGACAGCGATCGTGTCCTGTCTGACATCACACACACGTTAGTACATGTGAGTGTTTAGCCCCTTTTCAGCGTCTTCACAGTGGAGGCGAGGTGGGACTGGAGCTGAATCGCAGACTCCAGAGCTGTGACGCGAGTCTGTCCCGCTGTGTAAGACTGTGTAGACATAACAGACACGAACTCGCCCACCGTGTTTATGGCAACACAACATTTGACCGTGTAACCATTTGGGCTTTTCAGACTTAAATACGTCTACTTGGCAACGTCTGTGCCACAGCTGTGAAAGAGCAGCAAGCACAGATGCCGGTATAACCTGAAATTAGCATATTTGTTGGATTGACATGAAAACCATTACCGCCGTAGGCAGCCTGGTATGGATATATCACGCTCTACTGACTGGTTAAGGCAGTGACACAAAATAGCCCTTTGCAGCAAAAAGGAAATCAACAACTTTACCTTTACCAGAACCAGCACATACCAAGGCGAGGCCACATCTATCTACATTATATAACTACTGAGAAGCTTTGGACCCTGACACCAGCCTGTGAATCTAGAACTGGATGACTGACCAGCTAATTAAGGAAGATGTCGGCCAGGGTCAGTCCGAACGGCAGCATATGTGATAATCCTTATGAATTAGATACAGTTTATTGTAAATGTCAGCGTCGCAGCGAGCTTTGTGTGGGTTTTAAATTGGCTTCTCGGCTTAAGACGCAGCCCGTCGAGCATCACCCGATCTTTCTGTTTTCCTCAGGAATTCTAATGCCCAGATTTTATTGCATAGAGACCGTCTCCAGTGCTTGACTAGAGGTAAATGCCACGCAGGTACTTGGCGTATTTATACGTTATCTGATCTTGTTAATGGCCTCATAAGACGTATTGAATTTCAGTCTGACAGTGAAGGGTCCCTGCTCGCCTCATCAAATCAAATGCGTTCATATTTTCTACTGCCTCCCTCTGTCTTCTTCTTTACTGCAATTAGTTTTGATGAAATCTCGAAGAGCTGCCACAGCTGATTTCAAGTCTGACACGGCGCCCTGATCGTTCCAGGCTCCAGATGTTCCGTACCTCTGGAGTCCATTTCCCAAAGCCTTGTCATGCAGCACGGTGCTTCAAGTGGCCATGGCAACCTTGTTGCTTGGAAGTACCTGTACAGCCCTGTAACCGTTCTTTACGAGGCGAGGGAGCGAGCGGAGACTCAAAGCAACATGGCTGAGCTAAGTCAAGTTGTTCTTGGTTGAAAGTGAAGGCGAGGCTGATTTTTCCAGTTGGTGGAATCACTCTGATTACAGAAATATCCAGCAGTGCAAACAGAAAATGTAATTGTAATTAATTTCTGTACGCAGCTGCCGTACGGGCTCCGTTGAACCTTCCCAATGGTGACGCATATGGGTAAGAAAGCTAGATCTCACCGCGGAGTCCAATTTACGCAGCTGTTTTCAGTGCACATGAGCATCTGTGCACCAATCAATAGTCAATCAAAATACTGAAACCCAATCTATGCTTTTGGCCATTTCTCCACAGAGATTCTGGGATAAATGTCAGCGTCCACAAACAAATGAACATCCAGAGCACACGGATGAAAGTCAGTCAGCACTTGACCCTTTGCTGTGTTTAAGTCCAATAACTGTGAACCCACTGGAGGATGAATGTGGACACACACACAGTTCAGTAAATTTAGATTTGACTCCATTTATTCTAATCTCTTGCTCTATGTGTTTTTATTCTGTAGAAGTCCGAGCGACAGGCTGATGTCACTGTGTGAGGCCAGCAGGTTTCTAGCTTCCTCTGAATTTCCTTCAGTCTGAAGGGAATAAGAGGAGTTTAGTGACAGGATTCATATGCTCTTGCTGATAGGCTGATAATTAATGAGACAGGAGCTCAGATGGCTGCGGTCCTGACAGCACGAGTTGCCCCCTCAGTGACGGGTTCAAATCCGTAGCGTGGTGTTCGCCCGTGTCCTTTCTCAGCGTTTCCTGTCTGGATCGTTATCATTTCTCAAACACCTGAATGCAACAAATGTGAGAGTTGTGTGATGACTGTTTCTCACCCTGTGCAGTGACGCGACACCACTTAACATTACTGTTCCAGTCTGCTGCTCCTTTCTGCCTGTTGCACCCGAAGAACACGCCACAAATAGCTTTATCCATCAGCCTCCAAGACCCTCCTGAAATCCCATAATTATTCCCCCGGTTGTCAGGGGGCTAATAATAAAGTAGCAGCTGCCCTATGGAGAGAGACAATCGAAATGCTGCCGAGAGATGCGCAGAATGGCCACAGCAGCGTCACTTAACACGAGAACAGAAGGAGGACGGAAGATGAGAAGCTGCGAGACGCCAGTGGCACAGAACCACTCGCAGTGCACAGTGTTACTCACACAGAGGTTCGACTAATCGCTGAAGTCAGTGGAGGCGACCTGGTCTTCAGGAAGACGGGCCTTCACTGAATCACCACATCGTTATCCTTCCTCATTTAACTCGAAGCTTCTACGTAGTAATAGAGGCTTTGTGGTCTAACGGCTTCATGTGAAAACAGTCCTGTGGTCCAATCCACTGCCGAGAAACTTTGTCTTTCTTAAAGTCATGATTCACTACACACGGGTGTTAAGAATGAAGTTTATACAAGACTGTTATTTTTTTTACGTAGAGGCATCAGGAAACATGCAAACATTTCCAATCTATATGTTTTCATTCCGTCCGTTTGGTTTATCTCCTGCCAGGTGGAGCACAGGGAACCTAGCAACAGGCTGCGGACTGGGCTCCGCTCCCGCGTTATCAGCGCTGAACACATGAGCTCGACCCTCAACTCTCACGTAGGTAGACCCGGACGTACATTAGCATTAACCCCAACCCTTGATAAGCAGCATATTTTGGCTACTGCTGATGTTTTTAAATTGACCCAATGTTCTTTGACAGCGTGTGGGTTAGAGGTTCCTGGCAGAGCCAAGCATATCTCATGAAAACGCACACAGGCAGATGATTCATCTGTTCAACTGTGTCCGTCTAAATACGCACCATTCACAACCTTTTGTTGATGCTTTAAAGCTTTTAGCGCTGGAAAGAAAAACAACACTGCCACGAACCCTAAAGTATGTTTTTGTATTTCGTCTAAAAGCCACATGTCCAAATGAAATGATGAGCACGTCCCTCTAAAAAATACAGCCAGGAACAGACGATGGCGGCGAGAAACACGCCTTGATAGACGTAAGAAACATTTACTTTTATCTAGTCTGCACCTAACCCAGCTTCAAACGTTGGACCTTGGAGGGGCACAAGCTTTCTGTCCTTGGAGTGGATGTCACACCCACAGTCACAGTCACCACCTTGATGCCTCGTCTAGTAAATAGCAGTGCGTCGACTCTCACAGCGACGCTTCGCTTCTTGCTCTGGCTTCTAATAAAACTGTCTGGAAGTTTCTAAGTTTAAACCAGTCTCCGATCTCTCCGAGTCTACAAATAGAAATCTAAAGGTGTAGCACAGATGCTTTCAGCGCTGCTTCAGTCAGTGTTCTGTTCCTGCTTGGTGCCGCTACACATCCGCCCACATCCGACTGGAAATAATGGATTTGGATGAGAATCAGACATCAAGATGTTGGATGTTGTTACTGAAGGATGTGAGATTCATTTAAATACGCTAATCTCATACAGGAGCTCAGTCAGATCTTATGGAATCTGATCACAATAATCCAGAACGTCTTCTTTTAATTCTCTTTCCTCTAAAGGACGACAACGACAGGATAAACATTTCAAATCGGCGTTAATTCCAACAGGTGTGTGAAAGCTAAAGTCCTCTAATTAACAGATTACTGACACAGAAAGACGAGATGAACAGAGCAAAGTGCTTCACGTGTAAACCTTCAGTCCTCACAGATGAGCCAGGGAGCGAGCGGAGCGGAGAGCAGCCTCCCAGCGTGGTGTAATGCGGTGGGAGTGGGTGAAGTGATACCCCCACTCCACTCAGCCAGGCGCTGGCTGAGGAGATGCGCTTTGTGTCATAAACGTAATCGTGTTTACACCGGGCCTCCGCTGCTCTGTGTCAGGCTCCAGATCGCATTACTGCCTCATCCTGGAAGATTTGTCCTCCAAACCAAAGCTGTCAGCGACTTCATTTAATACAGGAAAACAAACAGAAGTGAGACGTCTGACAGCTTAAAGCCGCTTCACATTAGCAAGACATGAAGTGCCCAAAAGAAACGATTAACTACCATGGACAGAGGATTTCAGCTTGGATGTGTGTATTTGGTGGTTCTGATGTTTCCTCTATTTGTCTTTGGTTTCCAGATCCACCTAAAGGCTGCACTTAGCAGAGCTATGTGAAACAAACCTTAGCGCTGTCTGCTTTGCCAGGTGGAGCCCGATTATCTACCCCTTACCAGCCAGAAGGCTCCTTGGTGGACATCTTTAAAGGGCGGCTCCATGGACTTGAAGTCTCCACTCCTCTGTTATTTTGAAGGCAGCCGCCACATTGGATCGGATCTGGAATTTGGTAATAAAAGACAAGAAAAATGTATGTGAGTCCCACGAGCACATAGCGTGAACGCAGCAAAGTCAGAGACAAATTGTAAGACTTCTAAGATGAAGCCCTGGATGTTCCCGTCAGGTCCAATGGATGCTAACGCTGTGGTTAACGCCGGAGTCAGACAGTTCAGTCGCTCTGTGCTCTGTGCTGGGTTTCCTGCCAGTCATGGACAAACCATGATGTTGAATTCTACGCATTTGCAGCTAAGGGCTTAAAGATGCTTCGGTTTCATCTGACAGCTTGACGGTAGCCCGCAACGTGTTTTAATATTCCTGTGATTATAAACTAACGTGTATACGGCTTCTGAGTGCAGCAGGTCTTCACCGTTTCCACTGCTGTCATAACTAGCTCCACCTGCTGCGCATCGCGCGTCTGCGAGGGCTCGGAGTGAATATTACGAGGCAAAGTCCCCAGATTAAAACACTGGCTGCGTGTGGGCGCCAGTAACTGCTTCAGTAATCCTGTTATAAATCTCCTGCAGGGCGTAAGCTCTCTGAAAGACTGAGGGACAAACCCGTGTGTGCAGCAAACACCACCTCTGCCTTCCATTGTGATAACGTTACATCATTTCTAGAGGGGATGCAAAGCTAATATTAGCCTGGACTGGATCTAAGGTGGTTTGTAATTATGCTGATAACTATAATTATTTATTAACCGTTCTATGAGTAGTTTAGTTCACGTGTCCTGTGTAAATGTGATGTGCTCTCTGGGACTGATCCAAACGTGAGGAGGCAGGTTTTTAAAGTTCTTCTTTAAGCTGGCGACCCAAACTCCCTGGGAGATGTGGCCAGATGGTGCTGGATGCGAGACATCACCAGGCAAACGAAGCTGCTAACGTCGCACTTGACCCGCGGGGTCACGTCCCCTGTGCCGACATGCTGCTCACGGTCCTGTCTGCCGCGACAGAGCCATGACGCACTGCATCAAAGCCTGGGATATTTTAGGGAGGTGTCAATCATCCGCTGCATGATACACTGAGATTTGTCTATTCCCTGCACACGCTCACATCGTCGTGACGGAATGCATAAGCAGAATCAAACCTTCCTGCTCTTTGAAGGTTCCGAGAACAAAAGCAGGACACAACACACAGAATTGTCCCAAGTGCGTATTTACAGACTATAATGATGCTCGTGAAAGAAAAAGGTCGAGGTTGTAACCAGTCAGGTTATGTTATGCAATAACAAGCAAAAGGACTCGAACTGCGGCGCAGCAGAAAGGTCAGCCGTCGTCTAGACAGCTCGCTCCTGCTGCAGCCAACCTGAGCGCTGCGGACAGAAACGCTGCCCGATTCCTGCTGATAACTCCGATTTAAAAGTTATCGGCCTGACTCTTCTGAAACGAGTGTTTCCTCCTCCTGTGAAGCTGTGAACGGCTCCTTTCAACCCGTCGAGCTGAACTCGAAAGGTTACGTGAAAAGTTAAATGTGCAGTTATTCCTGGACCGAGCTAGTCGGGGCTTGTCAGGCGTTTGTTTCCAGCTTCCAGGCTTCTGTCATCTGGTGGTTGCTGCAGGCCTCACTTTGTGTCCTTTGCTTTATTACTGTATTTGACTAAAAAGTTGGTTTGGGTTGTCTGCAGCTAAACTGCTTTGGTATTTACCAGATGTGCTGATGTAAGTCCGTGGACTGACTGAGCCACGTTCACGCTCAGAGGCAAGACAAGCTGGGTTTAAATGGTGAAAGGCTCCTCGTGTTTTTCTTCATCACACAACCCACAGACCTTAACCCACAGCTGTGCCTGGACCCAACCATCAACGCACTAATGACGCCGTCGTCCCCAAACCTGATGAACTTCAGAGGCGTTGACGCGCTCGCCCCTGCCTGGTTGCTGATTGGCGGTAAGTGTGTCGCGTCACTTCCTGTTACCCAGGTTTGCTGCAGCTGCGTTTTTGTTGACTTATCTTGTCACTTTTATGTGTTTTCGGTTCGGCTGCTTAAGGGTCGAAAAACACGCTTGTAACACTCGAGCCCCTTCCTTCTTTTACGTTCAACACACTGCTAATGTCTTCTCAGCTAAGCGAGCTTAACTTCCTGCTATGGCTTCTCCTTCTCTCGTCCTTTAGTGGTAATGGCCTCTGTAATCGGTGTGAGGTGTCTGCAGCAGATCCTCTACAGCTGCCACCCTCTCGTAGCTGTAACACTCCCATTGAGACTGTGTCTGCTCCCCGACCACCTAAATTATATAAATCATAAATACATAAAAGAGGAGTGATTCACAGGAATTTAATGAATGATTAAAATGTGCTGTATTAAACATCAGCTCTCTGTTAATAGTTGACTTGCTCAGTGACCATCACAGATTCATTCAGTCTGACCGAAACCTGGCTGCAGCAGGATGAATATGTTTTTATGTGACTTAGTTCTTCCACAGATAAAGTGACTGTAGAGGGCGACTTCAACATTCGTGTAGATGTTGACAGTAACTGTCTTTAACTCGCTTTTAGTCAGTGTGTGAACGAACCCACTCACTGTCTTCATCATCCTCTGGATCTGGTTCTGACTTATGGGTTGAGATGGATCATTTAACAGTTCTCCCCTAAAACCCTGTTATCAGACCATTCCCTAATAACGTTTGAATTGACCATAAGACCTGACAACAGATGTTCGTCTGATGATGCTGTTGTTAGATCTAAGGACTGATTCATCATCTTTTGTCTCTTTCCCTCGTAGCTACAGAGCAGAGCAGTCGTCTCAATCAGGTAGATTGTCTTGTTGACGACGCTGCAGTTTTAGACTCTGTTGCTCCGCAGCCTTAAGCACAGGACCCAGAAACTAGAAAGACAGTGGCCAACAAATGAGGTGAATCCTGCCCAGCATGGAAAGACACTTTAATGCTGTATGTGTTGTAGAACCACAGATTATTCATGATGAATTGACTCAAAGAAGTTCTTCCATTAATCAGCACGTCCATATTAAATCAAACCAACCAGTCTCTGCTAACAGGCTACGTACCACACGCTTTCAGTTCCTCCAGGCTGGACGACTGTGTCTCCCTGCTCATAGTTTGTCCCAGTGACTCTTTAAAAAGCCTCCAGTTAATTCAAACGCTGCAGCCAGAGTCTGACTGGACTCAGGAAGAGACGTCACATTTCTCCTACATCAGCTTCTCTGTCCTGTCAAATCTAGGATAGGATTAAATTCTTCTCCTCACCTACAAAGCTCTTCATGATAAAGCTCCATCTTGTCTTAGACCTCATGGCTCCTTCTGCTCCAACAGAACCTTGCTTCTCAGAGCTGGTCTGCTGGTGGTTCCTAGAGTTTCTACCTGTAGAACGGGAGGCAGAGCCTTTAGCTCCAAGCTCCTCTATGTGGAACCAGCTTCCAGTTCAGGTTCTAGCAGCAGACGCCCTCTCTGCTTTAAAACTAGGCTGAACCCTTCCTCCAACCTGCCTCCATGTCCACGTGTGACTAAGTTTGTCTCTGTTCTCTCCTAGTTGTGCTTCTCTCTTTCTGTCTCTCTCTCTACTCCAGGTATCGTCAGACTCGGAGCCGTGTGTCTCCAGTGCTGGTCCAACCATCCTGCCTGCGCCTGTTGCTGCTCGTTCTTGATACGTCGGCGTCCACCACGGTTTTCCTGCCTGTTCTATATTTATCTGGTCTGTGTTCAGGCTGCTTGTTTCTCTCTTAGTTTTATTGTCCGTGTTATCAGAGACGCACGTTCGTGGCGGTGCAGACGCTGTGTAACTGCACACGAGCCTTGTTAAAGCCGCGTCATTCTAATGAGCGTTACTCCTTCTCTCTTTACAGCATCATCTCTGGTCACAGCTGACCGTAGCTGCTGAAGCATGTAGTGTGAAGCATTAGACCAAATTTAGAGACTCGGTTAGTCAATAGTGGTTTCTCTCGTATCTAATTTCCTCCTCATGCACGTGTTCCACCATCGATTTACTCAGTTAGCTTGTGTGTGTGTGGACATAAATGAGAGAGCAACGCGCCCCACAAGCACCTTGATTTGCCGACAAGTGGCTGCGCGCCGGTCACAGTGTCTCTCAGGCCTGATGGAAGCTGGTGGGAAGTGCGGCGGAGGCTGTGATGGATTTCCGAAGGACACAAAGAGAGTGAGCGGACGTCCAGTAATTGCATTGGCGGCGTACTATGACCTGTTGATTTGTTTAAGGGACCGCTGGCAGGAAGAAGGACGGAGACGCTGTGACCACAAAGTTTTTACATCAACAACTCTCAGTTCCAAAAAGAGAAGAAAGGACTTGAAGCTATTAGTTCTCTAACGGCGTCCTTCAGCAGGAGTGTGAAGGACGTTTTAAGAATTAAACCAATTACTCTGTGAGAAAGGAAAAGGTGGCAGTAAAAATCACCTTTGGAGGAAGCTTTGCTCGTTTTTATCATGTTTGTCAGAGCAGAGAGAAGCTGCCGTTCGCTCCATGTCTGCTTGGCCAAACTGTCTGCAAAACATGACGTTAGTGTTCTCGACGGAGGAACAAGACATGCAAACATATTCAGCAGTTATTCAGCCGTGCACCATCCACTGCCAGCTCAGTGGAAATGTCCTGCACCGATGGCGCTTTGAGCCCCGGGATCCTACTTCGGTGTCGTCTCACGAAAGCCACACGTGCTCGATAAAGGACCTGGTTGACCTGGAATGTTTCTTTTCGTCAGTTCACACGATGTTGCAAAATGACTGAACCCGACCCAGCAGGTTCTGGCGCTTTCCAACACCTGCCTGCTCTGCAGATCGCTCCCTGACCACTTCATTAGCCATTCAAGTAAATCTGAGCTCAGTCTCACCTGTCAGCTTGTCTGCGCCCACACGCGCAGAAAGGCTTTGATGGATGGGTCACACACACACACACACACCCTGGTTCGTACCTGTAGACCTGCTGAAGGCTCCCAGTCTGTGCACCTCCAGCAGTTTAACTACTGATTAATGCAGCTTTAAATGTGGGGGAAAGTAATGTTAGCGACAAAGAGCAGCCCGACGTTCGGCAAGCCTCCAACAACTCAAACAGCTTCTGGCATGAATATGAAACAGAGTTAGTCACATACGCATTTGCACAACAAAAGGAATTTTGAAAGGAAAACAGAAAAGCAGAGAACACGGACGAGACGACAGGAACGTGGTGTAGACCTAGCTCCGTACAGCCAGAGACCCTCTGCGAGGAGCAGCATCTAGATCCCCGCAGCTTTATGCAGGAGCTCGGTTTAATATGTCATCAGACCGTTCAGCTGTGTCTACTGCAGCAGTTTGTGTTTTCAGTTGGGGAGGTGACCGGGTGACGTGGGCCGAACCAGGACACGTGCGATGGCCTCGTATACGTTCTGTCGGGAGCTCAGAAGGCTGAAGCTGGGGAAGTTCACCGCATCACGTAAAAGTACGGCGTTCGTTGTGTGACTGAAGGGTTTAGTCGACACAATGCAGTATAATGGCCGCGCTCATCATCATAATCACCATCATTCAGAGGTTTGTTTTCACCCCCTGTCTAAATGTAATGACTGATTAAAGGCCTTTCCTTGTGTCTTTGTCATCTCAGGGCTGCTGCGGCTTCTCGTGGAAGCATTTGATGGAGACTCGTTCGCGCCACGCGAGTCTTCCGTCCGACGCGTTGCTTCTCGCGGCTGACGCGTCGTCACCGATGTGAGCTGACCGTGCCAAGAGGTCGGTGGGTGGCTTTCTGTCGCAGCCCTTTCCCCCTGGTTCCAGTGGCCTCGCATCTCTGTCACTACCAATTGCTTGTATTTGCAATTATGCCTTGTTTACTTCTGTCATTCCCTTCAGCTGTGGCAGGATGCTTATGCAACACAACATCAGCGCCGCTGTCTCCTGGAAAGAAATCAATTTGGCCCATCACTCCTCCTCTCCTATCTTTCCCATAGCGCTGTGTTTTTTCTTTCTTCTGTCTAATGTGCTCTTGATCTTTCCTGCTTGTGTGAACAGCGGGAGTTCCTTCATGGTTACTAATGAGCAAGGCCACCGCTCTGCCCCCAAACCAAACACACTGGCCTCAGCTGAAGCTTATTCTTTATGAAACATAGCGCCCAGAGACAAAACATGCTTTGTGTGGCTGGATGGGCCTTTTGGGTCAAAAGTGTGAGATTCATTTAGTCTGTATGTGGGTGTTAAATACTGCAAATGCTTCAAAATACCAAATAGGTTTTACAGACCAATCCAAGGTAGGAGCTCAGGCAAACGCGTAACCTGCGATGCCCATACGACACGACCGTGACGCGCTGCTCGTTTGTGCCTCGCTGCACAAAGGGGGTGGGAAATCTATTAACCTTTGAGGCAGCAGGAGAACCGCCCTGGCCGCCTGGAGCGGCGCGAGCGCAGCTGCCTCTAAAGGTTAGGGCAGAGGTGGCGTAATGAAGCTGCGGCGTAGAGGAGGACTCTACAAACGCAAACAGGCAACTCGCTGCTGAGCTGCACCCACGTGACTGGACGGATGGTTAAACTGCTGAGGAGGGAACCGAGACGCAGACGTTCGCTCCAGACGTCTCATCGAGCCTTCAGCAGGTTCGGACATTTAAGTTCAAACGTTACTCTCTAGAAACGGCATCAAAATGTACAGCATGTATTTATTCACTTAATGCTGGTAACACTGGCGTTTCGCTTAAAGAGTCATTTCACCATGCATCTACAATTAATGAATGTCTCTTTAAACTGCTTTTGTTTGGCTGAACAAGATGAATTGTTGCTAATTTCACTTGATTAACAGCTGTTGCAGCCAGTGACGAGCAGCTGAAGCTACTCAAGACATGCACAAGCGTGAATGAGATCAACCAGCTCCTCACAATGACAACACAGTTCAGGAAACGCTGCTCAAACATGTCAGCATGTGTGAACACACCGAACTCCCCAAATGTGACACGGAGCTGAACTGCACCTGTTTCTTAGAGCCACAGACGCCAGACAGCCTGACCTCTGAGTCACAGAAGGTGGAACAACAAAGCTGCAGATTACAACCTGAGGACTTCTCCATGCAGATGGAGGTCACACAGCCATTGTGGGTGGTTAATGAGGGGAGTTAATGTCTTGAACCTCTGCTCAAGGCCACATTCAAATATTTAATGAGATACTTAATGGAACGCGCTGCATGTAGATCTGTGAGGTATAATATCTCACAATGGGAGATATTATAAATGCCCGTGAGCACCAGTGTGTAAAGCTGGTGACATTACCTCGCTGATGGCAGGAAGTCATCAAAAAGGCCATTTGGAGTCCAGCATTGGGTTAAAACCACAGAGCAGCTGAATCGAGGAGAACTCAAGCCAAGCAAGCAACAAGTGGACGTGACAGCAGAGTTCAGACCCAGACGGAAGCTCAGAGGAACGTTCAGTCCACGCAAACCTTCAGGCAACGATGCAGCTGATTCCTTTGGAAGAGGATGGTTTCACGCGTGTTCACGCCACGAGACAAAAAATACTAATCAACGTGAAGCGCGTCCAGAGGTCCAAGAACCCAAACCTCCAGGATTCAGAATCAGCTGGAGCCTTCAGCGCGTGAAGAGGAGCCCACCCATGGACGCGTATTCGCTGATTATACGCAGGAGGCCCTGCATTACTAGGCCTTATTTTCCAAGGTGACATTCCTCTACACAGACCAGTGGACTTGAAAGGACAGCACATCGTCCCTCCACCGCTTCAGTAGTAAAGCTGAAGGAGCCTTTCTATGCACCATCTGGATGTTTTATAATGATTCACCCTCAAAAGGTTTTTGCATCAACGAATCGCTGCAAACTCCGAAAACATCCTCCATCAAGTTGTTTCTGTTTCAGCCCTGTTCAACCCTCAGCATCCTGGCGACGCAGACTGCATCTTGTTCTACGCGGCTGCCCTTTCGCTTCACGTCTCCGACCACCCAGCGCGATAACGCGAGACAGAATGGGACTGAAGGGGCGTCTGTTGGCTGTGATTACACCACAGTGTTATCCCTTCCTCCTGCGTCGGCCTTTTGTCCCAGGTGATGCGCTGATGAGCTGCTATCGGTGGGGCCAGATAGCATCATCGCCGGCCTGCAGGCAAAACGGCTAATGGTGTGACGCGAGAAACAGTCAGCAGGTTCAGTATGAAGACTCACATATGTCTTAATAAATGCTCATAGGCAGGTTTTATACTTTCAAGCTAATTCGACATTTCATTTTCCCAAGTTTTAAATAATAGTCAAAAGCTTTTAATCCGCGTTGGCTCGTTGTGAGCGTCTCTGTGTGTTTGGGTTGAAGCGCTAACTCTTTAGTCAGAGTATATTATTAATATTATGTGTCAGCGTTAAAGGTCTCTGAGGAAAATGAGGGTTTTCACATCGCGTGTGTCATCACAGCAGGTGAGACGCGTTGCACAGGGGCTGTTGCGTAACGCGGCACCTATCCGGTCTTATGCAACATGTTGGCCTTGCCTTTCATCAGGCGCCACAACCTAAGCATTGGGGCAGAGACGGATCCGTCAGAGGAAGCTTTGTGCTTCTACCTCTGGGGTGTGGGTTTCACAATAGGCCACCTCGTGTGTGTCAGTAATGAAAGTTCAGCGGCGCGCTGGGCCTGGGACTTTATCAGGGATTATGTGTTCCTGTCTCGTCTGCTCCAGCTCCTCGTGGACTGATGAACAAGCTATGGTGACGTTTTCATCTGAACATGTTGGTTGTCTTATGAAATACTCTCACTCAGACCCGCGATGGTTTCGTGTCTTCGCTGCGTCTTCTACTGAAACTGTTATTTAAACCTGCCTCCTCACAGAATCGACGCTTGACCAAGCGGATTATTTATGAGACACGAGCATCCAGCAGCAAAAGCAGCGGTGAAGTTGTTTAACTCGGCTTAAATCGGGAACATTTTGTGCCGCAGCGCTGGCGGAGGGGAGGACACCATCAACAGCAACTTATCTGGCTGAAAACACACTTTTGTCAAGTGAAACATCCACTGCACACATCTCCCATCTCCACAGCCCAGCCAGCCGCCACCAGCAGAGATTAACCCTGTGGTTTGCTCTAAATCATGTTTAATTATAGCTGCGCGAGTCCTGGGGAGAATTTATCCGGTCCAGCCCCAGCATATATCGAACGCCGGGGTTACCATGACAACAGCTAAATCAAAGACCAACACTGAGCTGAGAATGTCTGCACCGGAGTAATCTCTGGACGGAGGAGTGGGAATTATCCCACATGTGGTCCCCAGCCATTTAAACGGGAAATTCACCTGCACGAGTAGATAACGAGGAGACACGGCTGATATTATCGCCACTCTTCACACCAGAAGTCCATGAATCTTGCTCAAAGGCACGTTTCACTAAAAGTTGTGTTTGAAGTGAACCAGAGATGCGTGAACGCACCGAATCTTATAGCAACCTGTTCCTCTCTCACGGTGGAAGCGCGGCCGCCCGTTATCGACCAGCTGACGGGAAATTCATTACATGCTGAGCACACACACATTTGTCTTGATGTGGGCGGGAAGGTCAGCCATGTTGCTATTAGTCTGTAAATGGTCATAAATTAATATCTTCTCTCTCACAAGTTTGAATTTGCCCACTTTTGATTAATTTTCTAATCTTATCTTAACAGCAAGTTAGAATCACTCAAATGTCCACTGACGAGCGATTCAAAGCAAATCAAGACACAAAACCCAAAGACACAAAGCTACTGGTAGTTAGACATCAAAGGGTAACTAAGATAAGATGTTTATCTTTAACTCATTCCAACAGAGGACGTGGACATAATCTCCCTCCTGGGGAAGGAAACATGTTCACGCGCACTGTTGTAACGGAATCTATATATTGAACCTATGTGTTGCATAGAAATTTGACTTTTTCATTGATAAGAAAACCAAAGTCTGCAAATCTATTCAGCTGCTGTGCATAATAAGCCGAACTCCCTCGTGGCCCAGGTGGCACAAACCTAATATAAATGAATTGTGGCTGAGCAGCCCCAGGTTAAGATACTGACTCCACCTGAGGGTCAGCGAGGCAGAGGGAATTGTTCCCACCAACCCAGCGAGGCTCCCGATCCGTTGCCACGGAGACAAAGAGAAGCTTGTCTCGTTAACGCACCGAGACGTTCGCGTCTTATACGAGACGGTGCGCGACGCAGGACGCGAGGGTCACGCTAGCAGCTGCGTGAAGCTACGGCACTGATGCCTCCAACAAAGTTTTCTGAAGACACTGGAAAAGGTTACAAAACAATTCCTAACGCGTCTGGACTCCACCAGTCGACTGTGTACGTTTAATTATTTATACGTTTCATTTCTGCTCTTCCCAGGTGGCGTCAACCAACACAGACCATACAGCAAGTTCTGTCACGTTGCTGCAGGTTATGGACCCGTGTTCTGTGCACGAAAGCCACGAGGACACTGGACTTGATGAATGCTGAGCAGTACGAGCAAGTTCTGCAGGAAAATGTCACGGCGCGCATCCATTAACTTAGCTCCGTCGGCTCACCGGGAACTGGGTCAACGGCACAGCAGCAGCCCTGAGCGAGCGGGTCCTTCCATCCAGCGGAAGGACCTGAGCCCCGTACGCGTGCGGAGGACTCTGCTGAGGCCTGGTTTTAGCTTTGTTTCGGTGTTTGGACGGACAAAGAAAACACGAAGATGCCTGAACACGTAACGTGATTAAACACTTTCTCCTTCAGGCGTGGAGCAAATGTGCAGATCTGCATGTTAGAAATGTCTCATAACAAACGAATCAAAATGACGATTAGTTGGTGGATTTATTGCTGTTGCTTATTCAGCCTGTGTGAGACCCTGTGCAGGCGTTAGTGTCCAGGCCGCCAGGGTCCTCAGGGCACAAAGGGACAACGGGCACCACATCATGTATTTACAGTCACAGTCTGTGGGTGTGGGCGCAGACCTGGCGTTAACCTTTAAATGGTCTAATTAAACCACGGAGCCATTACGAGGCTGCTCCATGACGGGAATGAGAGCTGCCTCATTACAGGTTCACTGCAAGCCGGCAGGCGATTAAACGCGTCTCAGCGGCTGAATGTGAGCCTGGATCTCACAGGGCGAATCCATACAAACACGCGGATGACGAGTGAGGCGGCGTAAAACTGGCATCACAAGTGTGAACATGAGGACAGAGAGCCAGTCATGTTTTACATCTGCCAAATGGAAGTGACCAGCAGAAGGCTACTGAGGCAGCCAGGGCTTCATTACGCTGTTTAGCAACAAACACCCAGCTGACACGGAAGGACGGGAAACATCAGCCAGGGAGCCTCAGAAGCCACCGCGTCCTCCTGGAAGCCTCCTGGAAGCCTGAATGCTAATGATCCAGTGTTTTCAGAGCTCCCCTGCTCACGGCTCCTTCTCTCTTGACTCTTCTTTGAAAGCCAGACGGTAACGCTCAGCGCTTCTGGCTTGATTTGCTGCTTGCGTTGACTTGGAGAACCTCCGCTGAGCTGTTTCCGCTCTTGTGAACATCTTGTACCCGCTGTCAGAGATACGAACACTTAGCTGCCGTCTTGGTGGCCGCTCCGCTGACATTTACTGTGGCATTTGACTCCATCTCCGTCCTGCTGCAGCTCAACGGAAAGAAGTTTGTTCCCTCACACAACACAGTGTGAAATATTATTGAACATGTCTCTGTTTAACCTTGAAGTGGATTTTCACTGAAAACTCTCGAGCCTTAAATGAAATATTGCGTCGAAACGCCCCACTTCACTGAGCGCTTACATGATTTCTCACCCAGTTATTGAGTGTGGACAGGCTGTAATTCGCAGAACCAAACTATTAGAAGCGTACAAACTGCAATAATAAGAAAATTGTAATTATAAATGTGCCTCAAGGTGATTTATACTGTGAACATAATACGCCGTCTGTTCTTAGGTGCTCACATCAGAAATGGGAGACTGGGAGAAACGTCAAGGACAGGAGCAGAGTCTTCAGTGCGAGCAGAACGAAGCCTCTCTGGGTCAGCTGGACTTAGATGCCTAATGATCCCGGGTCTCCTCCTAACAAATGGGGTTGATAACACACTGTCTCCTCCAAAGTTACTGAACAACGCTGCAATGCAGATGTGATTATGATGCAAATCAGCCCTGGCAGGACTGAACAGTGAGTTCAGGGAACAGTGTGTGTGTCTGCGTTTCTGGCTCTTCTCTCTGCGTTTGGCAGCTGAACGAGGCCACGCGGATTCGTTTTGCGTTACGAGTTGGCGTTAACACAGTCTCACCCTAACCTTTCGTCATCCAGGGCTCCTTCCTCTCGCGCCACATGTAAGGACGGATAAAATGCCTTTGAACGCGGGGAACATCCAGCTGCACTCCACAGTCCCAGGAGGCTGAGCACAAACGCCGTTTATGCCTGTACCAGAACACATCAGCTCGGACACAAAGCCTCCCTGACAGCTCACCGGCAACACACACAATCGTGTTTGAGACAGCCTCACACACACAAATAAAACGCACTGGGGGCAAGAGATGCGCCAACTGTGTTGAATACACAAAAGCACACACGATGTCTGGCATAAAGCCAGGTATGAAAACCGGGAAACGCCACAGCAGGCTCCAGACGTCCACCGCTGGCTGCAGGAGGACGTGGCTCATTACCTCTGCTCAACAACGTGGTGCGGATGTTCTTATGGAACGTGGACGTTAATCTCTGGAGCCGACTCCGACGGCACGGCTGTGCAGGTCCAAATCATCTGTCACACAGAACGTTTGCTGCTTTGCTGTGCGAGACGGTTGGAGTGTTTTTACCTGGGGTGAGGTGAAGGAAACTAGTAACAACCATGTCCTGTCACTTGTGGCCTCATGTTGGCTCGTTATCGTGTCTGTTCGAGGACGTGGCTGTAACCATGGCGCCACACTTCTGAACCCCCCTCAGCTTTATCTTTGGCTCCATTGAAGCCGTTCTCACGCTCTCCCCAGGTTCCCCTGGCTACGGGTTGTCCCCCACTGGCATAAAGTGCAGGGCACATAATAAAAAAGGAGCCAGGCTGGAAAAGCTCTGTGCTCCTGCAGCGAAGACAGTGATGTTGACTGAAGGTGAACCAGCCTTGAACTTCTCATCGCACTCTTGTGTTGATGTTTGATTACTTTTTGGTCTGTTCGCTACTTTAAAAGCGGCTCTTTGGCCTGGACATGCGCACATGATGTCATGACCCCTGGCCCTCGTTGGCCACGCCCCCTCCGTGGAGCCCAGGTCGTCAGCTTGTCCTCAGCCGTTTTTTTCAGTATTACTTATTGGGCCCATGTGCTTTTTCCCAGAATGCTTTGGGGCAGGCACCTTGTGGTGTCGTGTGTCTGTTAGCTTATTTCTCATTGAAGTTAATAGTCTCCGTACAGATACACTTCTACTTCCGCTTTTGGGGGAACTTCACGCAGGAGGTAATAAATAAATAATTTACTGCCATGTGTTCTGTTCACAAACTGTTGCAGTACTTGACTTGTTGGCTGACTCGTAAATAATCAGCGGTATAAGTAATAAAGCTGCAGTCAGGTGCTTTGCTACTTCATCGCTGTTACGCACCATCTCTTCTCCTTCGCCTCCTCCAGGCTGTGTTGTCTTCAGGGTCATCGGGGACGAGGACGCATTAGCGGGGCCGGCACAAATAAAACATCGTGTCCTGGGCGAAAGGCGGGGACCGAGACGCCTCATGCGCAACACTCAAGTCCCTCGCAAGCAGAAGTGATTCACTCTGCTGCAACCAGCCAACAGGTCTCCGTCGCCAGCCGGTGCGCATCCCCATTGGACGCAGTGAGGGCTGGGCTCCGGCGCCCCGCCGCCTGCTCCTCACACGCGAGGAGCGCGTCTGGCCACTAGCAGCTTGTTGCGCGCTGGATATGGATCAGGGCGCAGCGCGTCTCTCCGCCGTCTCCCGTGGACACGCTGTACTCCGCAGCGCATAAAGGCTGCACAGATGAACCGCCAACCTCCCGGTTCCCCCGGCGTGCAATGGCTTAACAGGAGAGACATGAGCGTTCGAATGGAGGACAGCATCACCCTGTGCCAAAGGGCTCTTCAAATCGTTACGGAGCTTTGTCTCACGGGACACGTAGACCGGGATAAATGTTCGGATATATTCCCCCTGGAGAGCAACATACCAGGTAAAGGACACGCAGGTAAATGGAACAAAGTATTTCTTCCTCCTAAATTCACTGTTTGGCAGTTGCGCCGAGTCCGCGCTTCACGTCTTCCTTCAAACTTTACCGCATAGCTCAGTGTTTTTCTACCTGTTACGCGTCGCGCTGCAGCTGTAGCCTGTCGAAGCAGCAACAGGTGGATAATCCACTGAGGAAGGGATTCGCCTCTTTGCCTCGGAGTAGAATCAAGTCCCTGAGTTGGACTGAGCGTCAGTGCAAACTTTAATTCTCAGTAGCAGCAGGACACGTCGGGAGCACAGCGTTTGTTCTTCCTGTGTCGCTTAGTGTGTGGTTCTCTGGATTCTGTGGCTCCTAAGCTCTGGTTTTGGGACCTTGTTAAATGCTGCCCCCTCTTTCTTACAGCTTGCCTTCTCTCCTCTTTTCTCTTTCTCCCCTGCATGTTTGTCTGTCATTTTGTCCCCCGCTTGCTTCTTCTGTCATCTGGCCTCTCCATGGTTATATGTAGACATCTCTATTAGTCTCCTTGCTGTGGTCGTGGGTTTCTGTGGCCTCGCCCTGTTGGTAGTCTCTCTCTTTGTCTTTTGGAAGCTGTGCTGGCCCATTTGGAGGAGCAAGGCTCTGTCAGCCCATGCTGAAAATGGCCTCCACGTGGGTTTCCCCGAGGCGCCTCCACCCAACTCCCCATCGGTCACCAAGTGTAAAGAGGCGGAGGTGGAGAAGAAGTGCCCGCCGGACGTGAAGGCGAACGGACGCAGCTCGGTGAAGCTGCTAGAGGCAGCCATGAAGATCAGCCAGACGTCTCCGGACATCCCTGCCGAGGTGCAAACAGCCCTGAAGGAGAAGCTTAGTCAGCAGGCTAAAATCCAGAGGCAGACCACGGAGCCAACCTCGTCCTCCAGGTACCTCACACGAACCCGACGCACCCAGCCCCCCCCTGTCTCTGCACATATGTGGGGTTTTACACTAGCAAACGAGTCCGAGGCAACTGCTGCGCTGACAGTTCGTGACACTGTCTTCTGTCCTCGAGGTGGTTTGGCACATGTCAGGCAGAGCGTCAGGGCCTGGCTGCTGACCTTGAGACGCCATGATCCATCCTAACGGGTGCGACGCTGTCCCCACCTCCTGCAGGCTCCTAAATGTCTGCCTCGGGCCGAACCCTATAATCTTTACCCGCACGTACGTGCTGCTATGGTAACGGTGGGAAGCAACCCCAGCAATGAAACAATCAGCTCTTACTTCTCTTTGTTTCCCAGCGCTGTTTAAAGGAGAACATCCATAATTAGCAGTGCTGTGGGGTGGGAGCTGTCACGGCGGAAGGCCGGGTTCTGGCGAGACGCAGCAGCCAGTTGTGCTCGGTTTCTCGGAGGAGAGCGTTATTGACACTTCCTCTGACGTATCATTAATTAAATTACCCTGAGACCGAGCTCTTGATGAATCATCCACCCATCAGGGATGCAACACCTACTTTCTCCGTCCTTCCATCGCCTCCTTTGACAGTGATTTAGTCTGATTTTTTTTTTTTTTCCCCTTAAGCTTAAAAACATAAAACTCCAATATTATTCAAGTCTGAACTTGTCTAACACAAAAAACAAGGCCGTCATTTGTAATAAATATCAGTTTAATGCTGTGCACTACACTTCTTAAAAGGATTCAAAGTTAGAAATACCACACACGCTCCAGAGTAAAGAATAATCCGTCTGACCTGCTGTTCAGTCGGTTCCAGGCCCGTTTTCTTTAGGCGACTCTGGGCCTTCGAAGCGGTTTACAACACTCGTGTGTACTATTTAATTCTCAGCTGTGCTTCCTCAGCTGTATGATTTGCGCCGTCGCTGTCAGATTGTGTCGGAAAGGAGGAAGGCCAGTTGCTAGGTGACGAGATTGGCGAGTCAAACACGGCCAATCAACAGATGTCAACTTAACAGCAGTTTCCAGCATTCAGGTAATTTGTATAAGAGCTCGGCTCTGAACGCTGGAAACGCATTTTCAATTTCCGCCATGATGTTCTACTGTCTGGGTGTTTTCCCAAGCTACAGAGGGATACGCATGGTGAGTTAGGTCAGTGATCGTTAATAGTGGACGGTTCAGTTTACTCAGAAAATATTCATGCTTCTGCACATTTTATTGTTCCCCCAAAGCCCAAATCACAGTATTTGAGCGACTAGACTTGAGTTAAAACTCCACATTGTTATGCGTTGTGCTTGTGTATGTGTTGTGTATAAAGTCGTCTTCTGACAAACCATCATCCATCGTAACAAAGGCGTTGATGCGTCGGAGGTTCACCAGATGCCCTCTGCCGCTTTTCCACAGGCACAATTCATTCCGGCGCCACCTGCCTCGACAAATGAACGTCACCAGCGTCGACTTCAGCATGGACGCGGTGCCGCTCCGCCAGTCTTCTACGGCGAGCATCGGAAGAATAAAGCCAGAACTCTACAAGCAGAGGTCCGTGGACTCGGAGGACGGCGCCAAAGAGCCCGTGGAGACGTGTGGAAAGCTGAGCTTCTCTCTGCGTTACAACTACGAGGACCAGGCTTTGGAGGTGAGAATCCTCAAGGCCTTGGACCTGCCCGCCAAAGACTTCACAGGCACCTCTGACCCCTACGTGAAGATCTACCTGCTGCCCGAGAGGAAGAAGAAGTTCCAGACGCGTGTCCACCGCAAGAACCTGAACCCCACGTTCGACGAGGCGTTCTGTTTCCCCGTGGCTTACGACGAGCTTTGCAACCGCAAGCTGCACTTCAGCGTGTACGACTTCGACCGCTTCACCAGCCACGACATGATCGGCGAGGTGGTGGTGGACAATCTCTTCGAACTCTCCGACCTTTCCAGGGAGGCGGTGGTGTGGAAGGACATTCACGCCGCAACTACGGTGAGTTGGCGTTCACACTAACGCACTGCCAGATCGGCACATATGTGAACCCTGACGACAAGGGAAAACCACACCA
This sequence comes from Macropodus opercularis, assembly GCA_030770545.1. Lineage (NCBI taxonomy): Eukaryota > Metazoa > Chordata > Actinopteri > Anabantiformes > Osphronemidae > Macropodus > Macropodus opercularis. Next base: position 1,309,848 of record CM061108.1, read on the forward strand.
ACAATGAGCCTGTTTTCAGAAAGGTCTGAACATGAAGCGCGGCTCTGAGTCACTCAATTCATCAGTTGCATAATTCAAATGCTTTGGGAAACGCGTTTCACCAGCCAAACACCCACACGCCTTCTCCAGTTCAGCTGGGTTTTCTACAGGTAAATATAGCAACAGAGCAGATTATCAGATGATTAGAGGCGTACCCCATGTCTTCTGAAACGGCCCACAATGCATTTCACTCCGACCTGGTCGTTTACTACAGTTCACTGAGGAGCCTCAACACAAACCCCGTTTCCAGAGTCAGTGTATGTACATATGTATAAATATGTGCATCTTTAAAGCACTTGTAACGAGGACATAAATTATGTGTCCTGGGAGGCAGTGGCGTTCAGGAGCCCTAAAGCAGACGGGTGAAGTCAGCGCTGTTTGTTAGTAAGCGGCTCACACCATCGTTTCAGACATTCTGTTACTTTCCTCGTCAACCTGCTACAGATTAACCTGAAGCTGCCACTGGAGGCAGCTTCAGAATAAGGTGTTGGATGTGTTTGTGTGCGTAGGGGAAACGCTGCAGCTCAAAAGTTTGGGGGGAAATGTGGAAGAAGTGAATCATTTTATACTTGTATATTACTGTTTATGATGTTTGGCACATATTTGGAACCAAAGTGCAAAAAGAAGCCCAGGCACCAAACAGAGCTGCCCTCCTTCATCTTTTAGTTTAGATCATCAGTTACATTTCTTTTCTCAGATTGTCTTTTGTTGTTGTCCAGGAGAGCGTTGACCTGGGAGAGATCATGTACTCGCTGTGCTACCTCCCGACGGCAGGCAGAATGACCTTAACGGTCATCAAATGCAGGAACCTCAAAGCCATGGACATCACAGGCGCTTCAGGTAACCGCGGAGCAACTAACATGCAGCTCACATCGAAGCCCCAAGCGGAGCCATAACTCAAATTGTTAAAATGTGACAGCAGGTGGCACTTAGAACGGAAATGGGGGGAAAGAGATGATTGAAAGTGTCTGTGGGAACCGGGCGACGTATATCTGAGTAAAAGAGGAAAGTCTGTGCTCTGTTGACATACGGCTGGTAAAGAAAGATGTGTAACGACGGTGTGCGTGCTTCTAGACCCGTACGTGAAGGTTTACCTGATATGCGACGGGCGGAGGTTGAAGAAGAGAAAAACCACCACCAAGAAAAGCACGCTGAACCCGGTGTACAACGAGGCCATCATCTTCGACATCCCCCCGGAGAACGTGGAGCAAGTCAGTCTGTCCATCATGGTGATGGATTACGATCGGTGAGTCGAGCGCCGAACATGCTAACACGCTGCGCTTGCTTTGACGCGATGTACTACGCAGCCCGTGAACGTTGGGGAGGACGCGTCTCAGTGCATGTGTTTCACCTTGAACAGGGTCGGACACAACGAGGTGATCGGCGTGTGTCGCACTGGGCCGGACGCCGAGGGCCTCGGACGAGACCACTGGAACGAGATGCTGGCGTACCCACGGAAGCCCATCACCCACTGGCACGCTCTGGGAGAGGTACGGTAGCCTTAGTCACGTTTTCCTCCCGATAGGAGAGAGAGGCAGTAACGCATGAGGCTGCCGATAGTTACAGGTGGTCAAGCTCAGTTTGAGGCACTTAATAACAAACCAACTGTTTGCTGTGTGTGTAAACCTGCACATGGGAGATAATTACACAGAGCAGCTGGAGTATTGCACATATTCAATAACGACGTACTGTGTTACTGTGAAATAAAAGGGCTTCTGACAGAGGCAGGCTGTGGTAGTGATGCAGTGTCATATTTCATATTTCAATGTTTTTTCCTCTCTTGCCACAACCTCTCCCCACCGGCCGAGTAGGAAAAAACAGGTGATTACCTATTTTCTGCTTTGTGAAACTGTGATCATAGGCATAAATTACGTCGTGAACAAAGCCCAAAGCTAAATCCTAAGCAGCGCACGAGCTGAGATGTGGTCCTCAGTCCATGTAAAGCAGCAGGAGGTATAATACATAATCAGGCGTCTTTAAGCGAGACAAGCGTCCTGCGCCAGGTGATGTCAGCTGCTCGCGTGAGACCACGCTGCCCATGATCACAGTGTGACGCCAGGCCTAGAGAAACGCAGAATGTCAGGCCTCCAGAAGGTTCCGCGTTCAGGCGTGTTTTACCTTTCAGGGGCCGGGACGAGCGGCGAGCTTTGAGAGCCAGGGCTCGTGTCCTTCCCCCAAACTCCCGCAGACGCCCTGATGATCGCCGCTGCAAGGAAGAAGCTGCGTCGCATCCGAGTCTCTTGTGAGCATGTCGTGAAAGCTGAAGTCATTACGGTGTGTGTTTATGAAAACAAGGATGTCCTGGAATAGCTTTGATTCTTCGAGCAGAGCTGACTGCAACTCAGTTCACAGTGTTGTTCCTCGCACGTCTGCTTTGAAATCCTCAGAACGGCTTTATGAGCACATGGGCAGCACACGCGAGTCGGAATCTGCGACGTTAACCGTTATATTCTGAACAGTTTTTCTGGCCCTCAACCTCTTCAGACTCCTAGCGTTCGACTTTAAAATGGCACAAAGTTGAAGGGCTAATAAAACCGTGACCAAACCAGTCAGTCATGATCAGGGTTTGTGGGAAATATTAAAAAAGAAACACGTGAGCAGTCACAAACCAGCCATAAACTCAACACTGATGTCGAGAAACAGCAGATACATGTAGCAACCACAAGGCCAAATTAAGGGCGTTAGAATCAACAAGGAATTTATTCCAGTGGTACAAGTTCACATTTATTCAACTCCAGCAAATTGAACAAGCAGCATTAGGTAGAAACGTGTCTGACTCATCCTCCCATTTGTCTGGAAACTTAATGAACACTTTACAAATTGGCCGGTGAAGTAAAAAGATGAGGTAATAAACTCATCAAGTGTCGCTCTGCGTATGTATAGAGTTGATGTTAAAATAGTAGTGAAACCGTGATGGAGGCCTTCAGTCCGGTCCAACGGCACCAAACGCCTCCTAACAGCAGCCTGTCAAGCTCCGTCCAACCAGGAAAATACACAGACTTCATCTCCTAGTGGGGATTCACGAGAGAGCGAAATCAAGGACATCTCTCCGTGTCTTTGACATGTCGAGAGTCGGCTGCAGCGCGTGTCCGCTCGAAGCATTAATTGTGAATACGCCGCTGCTAAAATGCGCTACCACCGTCTCACATGGTGCTGATTGGAAACGAGGAACCTGCTTTGTCTGTGTGAAATCAAGAAGCTCATTTCAGAAGGCAAATTGAATCTCTGCGCTGAATCTGGACCCGTGGTGACGTGTGAAATGGACCAGCTTGACAGGCTCCATGTCACCTGGAGGAATTACGTTTCGGGGACACGCAAACATTTACCAGTGTGTTTCCCATGAAGCCATATGAAATGGATTTCAATGCATTGGACGCTGAGTAATAAAACAACATGGCAAATAGAAAACGGCTGTGTACTGTTATCTTTCTTCCCCCTGTGCTGCCCTTAATATTGAATATTTTTTGTGTAGCATGCTTGTCGTACAACACACTGAGGGAGATGAGTGTTTCAACCGTGTTTACATTTGTACATACTTACTTGTCGATGCCACTGTGTGTATATATTGAGAAGTCGTTGTAAACTTATGGAAGACGCGACATCACAGTGTATTTCTATCGTTTGGTGATAATTTGAGCAGCTCGGACACGTAAGAGTGAAATGTACCCACGTTCTGTATTTGTGGTGAAGCGTTAATCTGGAGAAACCGAAGCAGCTCTACTCGTGTTATTCCATGTCTAGGACCTTAGAGCTTCGAGCTGTAGTCGTTTGCATCATGGTTGAATCTGAGTTGACCAACTGCAACTATTGTGTAACGTGTACAGTTTGTCATAACTTTTGTATCAATTTAAGGTAAACATTTGGGATATCATTTATTGTATCTGTTTCATATGTATTTTAACTAAAATAAAACTGTTTCATTACAAATCTGTTGCTTTTGTTTTTCATTTGATTGCTGGCTTTTGTTTTTGAGGACTGACGTTGAGTGAAGCAGCCTCGTCTGTCTCCAAACTCTGAGGTCGGCCGGTGCCAGTGTTCAGCAAACCTCCACTGAGCCACACGAAGCCCAGAGTTGGAGCTTTTTTTTGTTGTTGTGACCTTTAAGACTAAATTAGCAGCTCGTCAAGCAGACGGCTCCAGCTTCCTTCAGCACATGTTTAATGGCGAAACACGAAGAGAACATTTTGATCTTTGCGGTAGCGAGACATGCGACTGTTTCCTTTTCATTCGCGATATTGGAGAGAAGCGCACAAAAGGCCTTGTTGTGTTGGTTTCCTTGGCGATGAAAGTTGCTCTGGATGCTGAGCCCACATTCAGAGTGGAGCTGTATCTTTAGTTAGCGGTGGCTAATAGCTCCCCGGGGACGTGCATGTAATTAGAGCTTTGTCATTTCCTGGACGCGTGTGTTTCAGGGCGTTTAACACCTCCGCTCTGAAGACGTAGCAGGAGTCAACCGTGCACCTGCAGGACTAGTCATTACTTGGAGGCGTTATCCATCTCGGGGACGAAACTGACAAGAAGGTTGATGTGACCTGAAGAAGAGCAGGACGTTCGCCCTCCACGTCCTGAAGACGTTTCCTGTTTTGAGGTCTTTAACCAGCATCAGTAAAATTCTGCTAATCTGAGAATCTGTGTCCTCTCTCATCGAATGGTTCAGCTTACATGCAGATCAAGCTGCGATGCCTCACAGCTAAATATACCAGGGCACACGGAAGGCAGACGGTCAGAGGTTAACTCATTAGCAGCGAGGTAGTCGGCTTCTATTCCTGGAACCATTGTTGTTGAAGGAGTAAGCAGACCCTTACGTAACGACACCGTCGGTTTTATGGATTTCAGTTTGCATCCATTAAAGAAATTGGTGGGTTCTTGCATCCTGTCGGAGGTGGGTTACATAACGAACATATCGGAGGCGCTGTGATAGTATTAAATACTGGATAACTTGCAGTTTGTCCTTTATAATCCTGACAGCGGAATCTAACCCTCGACCCTGAAGCACCGGTTCGGCGCGGCCTTGTGGATGCCTAACGATTCGTGTGTCCACATCCCGACACCTGTGTGACATTAACAGTCTGCTCCTGCCTTGGGGTGGAGAGAGGAGCCCAGGACTTGAGGCTGCTTCCCCCGGACGGACCCAAACACTCGTACATCTGCTTTGACTGCTTCACCTGTTTGCATCGTCAGGTTTTGTTTAGCTGCAGCGTCTGAGGTTCTTCAGTCTAAACACTATGAAGCATTAGACAGAGGCGACGGGAGGGAAGTCATATGGATGTAAGTGGCTATTAATAGACGTTTTACCCCACGGTAAGAGCACAGGGATCCTCTCATTACTCTGCCGCTGTCCGTTGATTTGTCTTGACAGAAACACCCAGTGAATAAATATGCCACAGAAAAGCTGGAGTTTTAGTTTAATTTACCTTAAGTCAGCCACCACCTCTAATTATTTCCCTCCTGTATCGGAGACAGTGTCGTGTTGGTTTTTAAGCTGTATCTACGTTGTAAGTACTGAAAGCATCTGGTGGAGGTTTGTCTCTGCATCACTGTCCAACAGGTGAGCAGCGCTGCCGCCACTAACAGGAGGACGTGATAACAGCTCAGCGGCGGCGGAGGAGGAGTGGCCGCGACTGAGCTGCTTCTCTGTGAATGAGCGACTCTCCGCTGGTGAGTCACCGTTTGACACGCGCCCCCGTCAGAGAGCTGTAGGACGACCTGCTCCTGTATTTATAGCCCTGCTCTGTGAAACACGGCGGCGTGAGGCCAGTCCAAGACTCGCTCCACAGACGTAAGCCACCAGAATGACAGTACAATCACCGCCTCGACGGTCTGTAATGATTTTGCTTCGCCGACCTTCCAGAACTCCTCCCTGTGTTTCAAGCTTCTCCGGGTTGAAAGACGTTGATGATGAAGAGCCTTCTCAAAGCATCAGGCCCAGCTGAGGCCACATCATCAGTCATCTGGTAGGTCAGAGGTTCACTCGTCTGGCGTTTTCCTCTTCTTCCGCTTTCAACCACGGCCCGGCAGAGGGAAGTGTTCTCTATACGCTAGAGAGCGTTTAGTCCTGTTCATTTGAGGCAAATTATTCAGATTCAGCCGCAGTAAACTGCTGTGTTTGTAGTTTCCACCATTGTTTTATGTTATATAAATCTGTGCCTTCTGTTCACTGTGTGAATGTAGGATGAGGCCTGGCCTGCAGCACAACCAGCCACTAAGTGAGTGGTTCCTCCAACAGCCAAGGATCATTAGCTGGAATCACAGCAGCTCTGTTCTCATAGACGCCACTAACAGCTGTGTTCTCCTACACTACGCACTCGTCAACCTGCTCTCCAAGGGCCGCGCTGAGCTGCTGGTACTGTGGGATACGCGGCGACATCACATCTTATACGGCCTCAGGGATCCCAGGTTCGGAAACGGAGGCGCAGAGATTAATGACCTATCGGATGAGCTGAATCTCCTTTATTCCTCTGGCTGCTACCAACTCCCACCTCAATTTGGCGGCGGGTGGAGTTAAGCCCCAATGACACCGTCTCCGGGGCAGATTTATCCACAGGCGGCTCATGTGCAGTCCGTGTGCGTTTAGTATAAAGTGAACACACTGACGGCGCCAAGAAGCCACCTCCCACGGTTCAAGCAGCAGGACGAGCCCAGTGGGTTTTAATTTAATAAAGCGCTGAGTTAAATGACCATAATTACTTGATTCGCCAGTTCCCTGCTCATTTAATAAGTACTTTAACCACTTCAGTTAACGGACGCGACTCCTGAGACGCTGGTAGAACCGGAATTCAGACGATCAAAAGCAGGAACTTCATACTCGCCTCTCTGACACAGACAGACCTGAGCAGGGAAACGCTGGCCTGTCCAGGGTTCGGTTCGGTTCAGTTAGGTTGGGTTGGGTTGGGTTGAGTTCGGTTAGGTTGGGTTGGGTTACATTAGGTTGGGTTGGGTTAGGTTGGGTTAGGTTCAGTTGGGTTGAGTTGGGTTGGGTTGGGTTGGGTTAGGTTGGGTTGAGTTTGGTTAGGTTGGGTTGGGTTGGGTTACATTAGGTTGGGTTGGGTTGGGTTCGGTTACGGAGGTGAGTGTTTAAGGCTGGAACTTTCTAATGTTTCTGCATCACAACAATAAACAACTGCATGACTCATTAAAACACACATACTATGGACAAACAGATCGGAAGAGAGTTGACAGCTGTCAGCAGCGCAGCGATGATCCGCTGGTCTCTACTAATGAGCACACAACTCGCTTAATGACACTGTGGTGTGAGCTGGTACGAGTTTGAACGGGGATGAAGTCCCTCCTGTAGTTTTGGAAACAGCCTGTCCAGACGCTGTCAGGTCGGCCTCCTCGCTCAGCACGCGCCTCCAGACGGCCTCTCCCTGTCTCCATAGCAACCTGATGGCACACGGCTTTAATGGCTCGTCACCATCACGGGAGCAGAACAGCAGTCGGACGCTGGCAGCGCCTGCCGCTGACGGTACCGTGGGTCACACGAGCCTTTCCCTGCTGTCACTGAACAACTGACTGACTGCACCTAAGGGAGCAAACAACAAGCACGTGGCCGCCATCAAGCCAATCACTGACTCAGTAGGTTGCTCATTTCAATTGCGTGTAAACATTTGCTTGTGTAATGCACATTTTCTAGCAACGTCTTCGACAGCTGAAGGCTTCAACCAGCGCTCTAGCGCCGCCCAGCGGGCGTCTGACGTCACACCGTAAACATGTACGTGGAGTTTACCGAGTCCAGCTGATTTATTATTCTGTTAAAACTGTTTAATGGTTTGAAGCAAAACCATTGTCTTGCAGATGAACACGTCTGGTAGAATTTCTTTATTAAGTCAAACCTTTGTCCTATTGTTTCTCTCGTTTCTTTTATTGTCTACATTTACAGTTTTCTTACCAAAGGCAACGTTTCACACGTACAGTAAATCTGTTTATTCGACAGTTTTCTGTTATTTTCAGCAACTTAAATTCCGGTTGAAGGGTTGGAGCAGCTGGGTCCGGATGGAACCTGCAGACGCTCAGTGAAGACACTAAACTAGACTTAAACACTGAAAACGCTCAGAGGAGGAAGGACGCGGAGCAACCAGGCAGCTGAACACACGTGGAGCTTCTCTTTATTGGACAAAATGTCTGACACCGGAACCAACGGCCTGGTGCCTTCGAGGGTTCAGTTCCAGCACTGACGCCGTCGCTTCGTTGAGGGCCTGCGTCCTGTGACTCCTCGCCCGCTCCCCCCACAGTCCGGAGCCAGCTCCTACTTCCAGGAGCCGGCCTTGCCTTTGGCCCCGCGGGCCGCCTTGGAGCCCCGCTGGTGGTCGCTGACTCGGTTTCGCAGCACGTAGATGTCGTACTTCTGCCTCCGGAGCTTCTCGCCGAGCTCAAACTTCTCTGCGTGCAGCTGGTGGAGCCACTGCCACAGTTCCTGCGCCTTCTCCGCCAGCTTGTCCTGGTGCAGGTGGTCGATGTTGAGCGGCCTCTTGCGCTCCAGCAGCGCCTTCTTCTTCTCCTCCCGCGCCGTCAGCTTCTTGCCCTTCTTCTGGTCCACCTTCTGCAGGTAGCTGCCGCACGACTTGTTGCTGAAGCTCTTCTTCTTCTTCGCCTCCTCCTCGCGCAGTTTGGCCGCCTCCCCCTCGCGCCTCGCCCTCTCCTCCGCCAGCCTCGCTTGGCGCTCGCGCTCGCGCTCTGCGCGGACGCGCTGCTGTTCGGCCCTGTCGGAGCGACGACGCTCGATGCGCGTGCGGAGCGCGAGCAGCTCCTCCTCCTCCTTCTGGCGGGTGGTGAAATGCAGCTCGATCAGCGTCTGGAGGTCGTTGAAGTCCTTCTCCAGCCGTTTGCGGTGGAGGTCGTCAAAGTCCACCTTCTCACCATCCGGGAGCTTTGGAGGAGCAATGTTGGGCACGTACGTCGTCTTAGGCCGCGGTTTGGACTCTGTCACCTCCGCAGGCTCTTCCTCCTCTTCTTCGTCCTCCTGCTCTTCTTCTTCAACCTCTTCCTCCTCCTCCTCCTCATACTCTTCCACGACCTCCTCAATGTCTGACATGACGGTTCCTCGTGGGGTTTCCAGGGAAATGGAGGGAGGATGAACGCCAAGCCCAGCTGGAGGGAGGATGCGGCGTCCGGCAGGCAGCTGCATCTTTTTAAGGGGTCGCCTTCGTCACGTGACCGGAGGCCGAGCGACGTCTCCGGACTGTGAGACAGATGGAGGAGGCTATTTTCACGCACCCTCCTGCTCCCTGCTCTGACCCCGCAGCCCTCATTCCTTTGTAAGGACAAGATGAGAGACTATTTCAGATCCACAACAGATGCAGTCTAGGAACGCGACGCGGTGGAGTGAACACAGCGTCCAGCTTCTTCTTCTGCGTTGGAGAGCGAGTTGGGGAGCTCGCTAATCTCTCACAACAGTTTAAAAGCCGCCACGTGATGTTGAGGAACTTCCATTAACGAAGCACATTACGACGTCTGAAGTCCGGCGGAATGTTAATGATGCAGGTCGACAGCTGCTGCGTTTTCTAAATCGAGCTAATACCTCGAACACACCCGACGTTATTCCCGAGTGAATGTGAAGAACTTTGTGTTTGGGTTCTATTTATCCGCAAGTCTAGTGTCAATCAGTGAAGCGAGTGGGCATTTAAATAAAAACACAAAAGTCCAAAGACGAGCAGGACGAGCTTGACTGACGCGGCTGCGTCTCCACGTTGGAATGCAATTAAAACATTCTTGCGATTGGAGGCTTTGCTCGCAGAGGCGGTTGGATCGGAGCCTAATTGCTCCCACGCGTGGACGTTCGAGTTCTCAGTGTAGCAGGACAAGGCTCCGGCACCCGAGGGACGCAGCTGCGGCAGATGACACTATAACATCTTTGACAATGCTCCGTGTCCGTGTCAGCCCCTGAGCCGAGCCCTGCTAGGACATGAACCCGGCAGGTGGTTCCAGGACCACCGCGGGGCTCCGGGTGGAAGAGACAACTGTGCGTCTGAGAAGCAGCAAATGACGAGGCCCTGAAATAGACACAGCGTTCAAAGTAGCAATGAAGTGACAGGAAAGCCGCTGCTTGGTGAAACTCCCCAAGGATGTCAACACGCTGAACAGCTGGAAGCTTCGTTTGAGTCACTAAGCGCCAAGCGTCCTCCTTTAGACGGGTGCACAGCGGCCTCTTCTGGTCAGAACCGCGCAGTGCAGCGGTGTGTGTCAGGTTCTCCTCCAGTCAGGACTAAAAAGCCTCGACGGCAGCTGAGCTTTTACTGTTATACGTAGGTGTTTAAATAAATCACATGTCACCAATACAGGATTAATTTACCTTTGATACGCATGAGAATAAATAGGATGTGGGCGGAGCCACACGCCAAGCCCCGCCCCCAGCGGTCTGCAGCCACTCACATGTCTCCCATGTGTTTTTGCAGTTTAGCTCCTGTTATGAAAGCAGAGCGCAGCGTGTGTGTGTGTGTCTGTGTATATATAACACATTACACACAATCACTTGCCGTGTTGAGCTACTCTGGAAATGCAGACAGGTGTGAAGGCTTTATTTCACGTGTGCTGGCTGCACAGTGCTGCTGTAAGTAGTCTGTGCGGAGTTTCTGGTGCAGACTGTAGTTATTCACTCTGCCTCAAATTGCTACATAAAGTAAAAGTAAATATCTGTACATGTGACACCGAGGCCATGCTACGACGTGTGGCGGGAGATGAAGCTGTGGAGCGGGGGTCTCGCGAGACCACTCAGACGTTGGCTGGAGGAGCTGCTACCTGTGCTGCAGGTGCCCCGACGACTCCCGCGAGGCCTTATTTTGAAGGCGTTGACAGAGACTCAAGGATTTGAAGACGTCTTTTCACGACAAGCGCCCACTAAGGTATTTATGTGTAAATGTATTTTGCCAGCGTTCGTCTCGTGCACGTGCTAGCTACGGTGTAAACTGCGTACTGTTCACAAAAGGCTTCAGAACACGACCGCACGCATGCGTGGTAGCATTAGCCTCATTATTTGGATCAGAGCAATAGCATCGCTTTAGCACCAATAACAGACTGACACCTGTCATTTGTTTAACCAAGGTTTTATTAAACAAGCACACTGACAGGAAACGAGGAGAAAGTGAAGCAGTTCTCTCAAGGTACGTGTTTAAATTCTACAGGAGGAACAGTGATATGATGGCCGCACTCCTTTACTCAATACCATCGACAGGGGAAAGGGCTGACAGCTCATGTCGTGCCAGTGTTGCCTATATATGGTACAGAATCAAACAAGTACTGACAGAAAAGGAAATGATCAAAACACTTGTTTCTTGATGACAAATGCACTGGATGGCTCAGAAGTGAGAAAACGGGGAAGGAGAATAGCAGAGGGGACGAGTGGCTGCGTTGGCAGGAGAGTTCTCACCGTGTTTGTTTTGGAATGGACGGTCTAAATGTTCTCAGTTTTATTGAAAATTTTTGAGAAAAGAAAAACAAAACGTATCCACAATGATTTGTCATATCAAAAATATATCAATGGCTCTATGGCTACACAAAGAGAGAAGACACACATACAAGATCCAAATATGTACAAGTTGCATGTGAGCTGAAATTAGGAAATTCATTATATACAAAAGGATTTTCGTCCCAGCAATATTAACCCAAAGATAAGCACAGTGTAACAGCCTCTCCAGCGATGTCAGCACCGGCCGGGCCGTGGAGTCCACGTGACAATAAAATACAGTCCGATTACTGAGAAACGTTTAGCTGGGCGGGTTCATATGCTCCTTCTGAAGGTGTGTTCATGCAAGGTTGTAGTGCTCTAAGAAAAAAGTTAAGTCTTAGCGTCCACTCTGTGCCGGCTGCACACGGCGTAAGGGTCAGGAAGTCTGCAAACAAAGACGGGGAACCCAATTACTGACTGATGAGCGTTTCAGCTGTTCACTATTGATGAGACAGAGAAGCGGTAACACACAGTGGTGCTGGACTTTTGTCGCTGCAGGACATTAGCTCCGTACGGTCCTGAGGAAATGTGCTGTTGTAAGCAGACCTCTCTATAATTTCCTATGAAAACATTAGTTGGACTCGTGTTTTGTTTCAGTTTCCCACTAACCTGTCTAGTGGCTACTCTGTCTCTGGACTTTGGAGACTTTTCCGTTTCCAGAGTCCTCGCTGTGCCGTTTGCCACTGGCCTGAGTGGTGGAGTGGTGTTCAGGCCCTAGAAAAAGCAAACAATCAAAACCAACATAAGCTCAGCTGAGAAAAAGACAAAATCACACGCCGAGAGTGAAAAGATCAGACATTTAGCTTAGCCTGATACAGTGTGAGGAGCTCGTTTCTATTTCTGTCTCACCCTTCTGAACGACAGCCGCCGGAATCTGCTGAGCGCCTTGGGTGTAACACATCAAACTGGAGCCAGCGGCCACATAACCTGGAACGTCAAGCAAGATTGCAATGAGCACAGACATTACTGGACCTCAGCACAACAAAAGCGAGACAGAAAGGATGAATGCGTGAGAAGTGCCGGTGCCCACCCTGCTGCCGCGTGTCGGCGCTCGACTGATCCCCTTGCAGGTACATCATGACGCCACTTTGCCAGTCTGCCTGGGAGTGAACCGGCATCTGATAGCCTACAGGAGGAAACAGGCGACTGTTAGCGTTTCCTCACAGGTAAAAACTGAGTGGATGCTCGGGGAACATCTGGAGCGAGGGAGGAGATGTTGTGTCACTTACCAGACGCAGTTGCAGCAGCGCTGTGCGAAGTCTCAACGGGGAATCCCATCACATCCGAAGGAGCCTCGCCGTTGCCGCTCCCTTTACCGTTAGCAGTGCAGCTGGACGGAACTGTAGCCAGCAGGCCTAGGAAGCAGTTAGCGGTTGTCATCAGCGCCATGTTAATATTAAAGCTGCCTGTGAGAAGCGACGCCGGTGTCTAGTGTCGTGTCCTTACCGAGGCCTCTGTAACAGGAGAGCTGCTGGTAGATCTGTTTCATGCGCTCGATGTTGAGGCGGCTGGCCTCTGCGTGGTGCACCATGGGCTTGGGGTAGTGCACGCCGATGATGCATTTAGCCGCCTTCTGCACGTTCTCCGGAGCGTTCCAGGGATCGTAAATATACTTCGCTGGAAATCCCCTCAGAATGGGAAGGTAGCGCCTGAGTGACGGGACGGAGAAAGCATGTAGTGCTTCCGCAGATTTAAATCAACAGGAAAGAAACAAACGGGTTGGTTCGTAGTTGCCACTCTACCGTATGTAGTCTCCGTTGGGATCTGTGCGTCGGCCAAAACCCACAGGGCAGTAGCAGTGGAAGAACTGCTGGAAGAAAGAGCTGCAGGAAAGCCACATCCAGCTGCCAGCGTTGACGCTCCAGTCTGCGTCCAGCAGCAGCTCCTCAAACACCTGCGCCCACACAAATCATCAAGCCATTAGCATCCGGATGCAAGCCTCTTATTTAGAGGACAAATTCTTTAGGGTTAGGTTTTACCTTCATGCCCTCCTCCCAACTGATCCACAGGTCCCCTCTGGTCAGGAAACAGGCCACGGCGTGTCGGGCCAAGTGGTGGATCCAGCCCTCCTGCCTCAGCTGCGTCATGATGGCGTCGATCCAGGGGAAGCCGGTCCGACCCTCTGCCCACTTCGCCAGCGCCTCGGGGTTGCGGTCCCAGGGGATCTGAACGCAGATGGGGTTGCTCTCCATCTTGTCGAAGCAGGGGTTGTTGGTGGCTGCTGTGTAGAAGAACTCGCGCCACAGCAGCTGCCCGTAGAGCGACAGAGGCGGGGAGCTGTTCTTCTTCACCTTGTAGGGGTTGGAGACGAGGGAAATCAGCTGAGCGTGTTCTCTAAGCACGTCCACAGCGCGCCTGGATCGTACCACATTCAAGAACCATCGTTCGCCAGCTGGCTTACCTTCCTGTAGAGGTCAGTGAGCTTGAAGTAGAAGAGGCGACAGGAGAGGCAGCCAAAGCGCAGGTAGGGGCTGAGGCCGGTTGGGCTGGCCAGCAGCGAGTTGGCGTTCATTCTGGGACGCTCGAAGTTGGCCACCCACGCCTGCGAAACACGTTACCAGACATGAAAATGCTTCTTAGCACAGGGGTGAGGTCGCTACTATGGCTCACTATGACTGTCACTTGACTGACCTTCCTTTCCAAATGCCTCTCGAGGCGAGTGAGGGCTTCAGTCTCTCCCCCCGGCCACACAGCTGAGGACAGACCTTCAGTATCGAAACCTGCAGAAATCAACGGCTCAGCTTCACATTCAGCCTGCAAACGGAGATGTTTTATTCATCAGTAGAATCTGTGGAACCCACTCACCCAGTTCCTCCAAGGAGGGGACCCCAAACTTGTCGTCATGGTCGTCAGATAGGGGCGTAGTGCATTTTCCCATGACCTCGGCTGTGATGGACTCTGCAGGCATCTCCACTGCATCCATGTGACTGATGAGGGTCTGGAACCGCTTGTAGGTGAGGGGAGACTGACCCCCGTTCAACTCTATGATCCTGCAGTTAAGGAAACAGTTTACAGGTTATTCCTTCTGCAAACAAAAGCTATAATGTTTGTGTTGTGCTGGTGAAGACTTCACCGTATCGACTCACTTGTCCAGGTCATAGAGCGTGTGGGAGATGCGAACCGTCACCTCCACCCCGGCCTCGGAGGCCAGCTTCTTAATCGCTGCATCTCGCTCCTTCCCAAAGGGCTCAGAGTCGTACTCGTACGACAGACGCGTGATCTTCCATTCCTACACAACAGGAACAACAGTTAATTTCTGCGGCGTGTTTGGGGAACCCCGGTGCTGCAGGTTTGCGACTGAATCGGATGAACGGGTCACCTTGAAGAGTCGAGGAAAGACATCAGTGGGTTGGCCTCGGATCACAAACAGACGAGAGTTGAGCTTACGGAGGCTGGAGTCCAGATCCTCAAGACTCTGCAGTAAGAACCTGAAGGACATCAGCAACAAAGAGGAACGTTTAGCTGGTGGTAGAATATCACACCGCTCAAAAACCAGCCTAACAAAGTCATCAAAACACCAGTTATGCAACTTTGTGTGAATGCATTCTATCAAAGGCAGCACTGTTTAATCAAATGTAATCACTGACATAACAAGGTGCTCAGATTTCCTTCTATTCTCTGCCCCTCGGGTGATTTTAGGACGACTGTATCTGTGACGAGCATCGGCGTCAAATCCTTGTCAAAGAGCTAATCATGCTCGAACACTTGCTAAAACATAACCGGGTGTGAGAACAGGTGTGAGTCATCGGATACGACGGACCAGGGGAGGGTCAGTAAGGCAGGAGGGATGGAGAACAAAGCTTAATAGTGGTGAGATGAGTGTGTGATGTGTCACGGGTTAGGTAAGACTGCTACAGGTGGCGGAAGCAGGAAATCAACAGTCTGGACGTTCTGCTTATTTCCTACAAGTTAACCTACGACACAGTATTATTATAGAGCCTAACCATTCAGAGGAACACTAGTATATAAATACAAGCCTTCTCTGAATCAGTCCAATGGCATATTATTTTAAAATTAATGTCAACAACCTACTATTTCAATTCTTCAGCACCTTTCAAACCATGTGACCTTTACATTAACTACTATAAACTGAACCAAGCTCTAAATCCTCTGATATTCTCCTATAAATAGGTGCTGAGACACATATAAAGCAATAATTATTTAAAATGAAAGCAACAGCGGCACAGCCTACATTTCCTTTAATTTACCTTCAGGTTAAATCAAGCAGCACATGAGTCAAACAACCTGAACCCACTTTGGTTTAATCATCACTGCTTATGACGCTACAATAATAAAAATAATACACTACAATAATAAAACAGCAGTGGGGTCAGTGACCCTAAACTCTTGTTTTATTATATACTGATTTGATTTTGTTACAGAGCCTTTATTGCACTTCTGAGTTTATCTTCCCTAAAAACAACAGTTTCTGTGAGAAGCTCACACCCACAGGTCCACACACGTCGTGTTTCTCATGCAGTTGCTATAGGCACCGAACTTTGTGGGTGGCAGCTTCCTGTCTCTTCCACGCTACCGGTGAGTTTTACTGATGTGAAAGCCAGGTGTGTGCAGCGGACGTACGAACGCTGAGGAAGCTAAACGTCACTGTGTTTATCACCACAATGCTAAAGTGCCATTTAAAAAAAAAAAATAAACCCATTCACAGAACAGCTTTCCAGTAGTGACTTCTTATATCAAACAGTACTGAAAGTGGTTAAGTGGATTTTTATGTGAGTGTTTCTCTGCTCCAGCCTCAGTTACACTGTGAACATTCACATCTGGAAGTGGTTACAACCACAGCTGCATCAGACTGACAGACAGAAATCACTGATTCAGGCCATCACATAAACTAATCAGCTTGGTCTTTCGTTTCCTCCTGAGACGCTCCGGGACCTCCAGTCTAACCTCGGGGAACCCAGCACCACTCTGCTGACGGGCTTAAAGCGTTTCAAGCAGCTTTGGTGGGTTTAGAGCTCAGGCTGCTCACTAGAGGTAGCTGGAGTGCGCTGCTATAGCATGAGAGCAGAAGTGGGTCAAAAAGGCACGGCGGTTGGAAAGTGTATGACTAACATACTGACCTAGATACGGCTGGCGGGGAGGGGTCTGCTGTGGGATTATGCTATCTGGCGTCTACCCAACTCTGTCAGCCCGTCACAAGCCCTTCAAATAAGAACCTGTGCAAGGAAGCCGCTAATTACACAAAGTGCAGGCTACAGTCAGCGCTTTGAGTCTGCAGCTCAGTCGCTGCCGTTGCAGATTTGGTTGATTTCATTATCCCTGAAAATGTCACACTGGCATTAAATCGGCGAAACTTAGTGACATAAATCTGCAGGTTCTTCACTTTCACATTGAATTAAACTCTTAATTTCTAACATCAACTTGAAAACAACAGCCTGAAATATGTTTCCCCTTTGCGTCTGTTTCTGGATGAACTGAATTTTACATGTCTTGTACGTGAAATGAAATAACCCACAGCATTCTGCTGTACATGGTGCTTCGCATCGCTGCAGACCGCTGTTACATAACCAGGGAGGCGTAACGCAGAGGCTCCATCACAGGCGTGCTGCTGCTCGGCTCTGCTAGCGATGGCATGGCACCCCAGGTCAAACCAGAGCACGCGGCAGGAGAGGGAACAAAGCCATCCAGCAGCACGGCCCAATCTGCCAGCCGAGCAGTTCACACGCCGTCACGGCCATTTAGGGGCCGCCCAGGTTTGTGTTTGGACTGGGGTAACACCCTGTTAGCTGGAGGTTAGGAAAGGCCCAGCAGCCAGAGGGGAGCCGGCCGGCCAACGGTTCAATCGCTGTTATCTCTGGCACCAATGCTTCCTGGTGTCACCACATGGTTCCCCTCTTAACTTCAAACAAGCACGTCTGTTATGTAAAGACAGACGTTGATTCCATGCTTTCAAATTACTGTCAGACAAATGCCCGGACTCTTCGAGGATGGAGACGAATTCAAAAGAAGTGGGTTAACTTGCTACTACTGTGGCTCAAACGGAAGCTCGAGCACGTTTTTCTATTTCTGTATCAGAACAGGATCTTCCATTGTGAGAGTTGGTTGGGATGCTCAGTCAGTAATGACCTCAGATCCTAATGGAAGAACTAACTAATGATACGAATGCAGTTTACACACTGTAAAGAGCTCCTGACTCTAGGAACAGCTGCTGTTTGAGGCTCACATCAGGATGCAGTACATGATGTCATCAGGCCACTGGTAATTCATGGTAATTACACTGTAACAGGGGTCATCAATGCTGCTAAATACTGTTTACTAATCTGAGATCACACTTGCAGAGAAGGAAAAGTAACGTCATAAATGACGGGGATGTATAATTATGCCTTTGAAAGTGTAATTGATGTTTCCTGAGATTCGATGCTTTGTTTTGCAGTGATTACTGGGGAAAGATTACAGTTTTATGTGCCTCTATATCTGAAGATGTAATGAAGGAGGTGAAGCCGCTCAGATTAGAAGCATGGAACAAACCTCAGTGACCTAGTTATGTGAAATTCAGAAACGTTGACAGTTGTTATTAACGGGAGCAGGTGCTAATCAGGCTTAAACAGAAAGAGACATCTGGAATTATAATAAATGTATATAAAATAGCCCCAGTCTGGAGAAATCCACACACATCACTTCTTATCTGCTTATGTAAAACACACCTACCAACAACCTTCACTGTGCGTTACTTGACTTACCCTTTGGTTTAAAACTAGTTTAAGTTTGCATCGTGTGTCCGGAGGCCAAGTCTCACACACAACATAGCAAATCTGCAAATGACACACGTCATGACTAGCCACGCGCGACGTGACGTGACAAACATCCGCATCCATCTCACCTCCACCTGTTGATCCCAACGTTGGAGGATCCCGCGAACCAGGGGTCGAGGATGTAGACGCAGCGGACGGTATCCGCTCCCAGCAGAGATTCCTTGAGCGCCGGGTTGTCGTGGAGCCGCAAGCCCTTCCTGAACCAGTGGATCGTATTAATGACCATTACTCAACTGGACGAGTCCTTTTTTAAATGATATCAAGTCTTTCGTGTAGATCGCTCCACGTTTAGTGCAACTCGATCACAGTGTTTTGCAGTGAAGTCCAACAAGGAGAAGCCGGAGGTGGATCCAAACGTTACACGTCGAGTCCCCGTATGCTGCTGTAGCGGTCCGAGCGTTTCTATTAGCCTTGCTCCAGCAGAACCTTTTCCATAATGTCGAAGGACTTAGAGACCGATGGCTGCTGGACCATTTGGGCACAGGGCAGCGCGCGCTCTGCGGCAGCGTGACAGCGAAGCGGGCGGACTTTAAGACCCGGGGCTCTGCGCTGCAGCCCGGCTCGTTGTATAACTTGTTTTTCTGAATGGTGAAAAATGCACGAATGAATACACATGTACTAAACAGACACGACCGACGCGAAGCTAATCAACAGAGTCGCTCACTGGCCTGTGGTTCGGGGCCGCTGCGGCCGCTGCAGACCGCGGGAAACGGCGGCTCACCGGGCGCTGCCCGCCGCGAACAAGCTGGTTATGTAAATACGATTTCTGACCGCGATGCCGTCAAAGACTCCGTCCCGACGTGGCCTGGACGAATACTGAGCTGTTCTGACCGTTGTTTCGGTTCCGTGTCGCCGGTTCGATCTCCGTCTGGACCAGATGTTTTGGGTTGCTCGCGTGAAATCAGAATTATGTCCCCCAACGTCAACGAATAGCTGCTGACTCCTCGCCGCACCTACGCGCTCTGGTCCCGCCCACTGCGTACGTGCACGGCTCTGAGGTCTCTGATTGGCCCGGGCGGCTTGTGCGTTTCTCGGCGTGGTCACGTTTCTGCAGCGTGCTCTCGCGCCCTTAGATGGAGGAGAGCGCGTGGAGCTGACACACTTATGCTAATATTACCTAATTCTGACATTTGGCTATGGCTTGATGTTAGCAGGCTAATTTAGAAAGTTCTACAAGGAACAACAAACAATAACAGCAGCGTCATGACAATGAATTAACTGTTTATAAACGGTATTCTGCGTGTAGGGCGCGCACTGCGATTAGAATGTCTTTACATAAACTTAAAAAAAAGGAAACCATGGCCACAACAACAAAACTTTGCCTCGAGCCCGCAGGACCCGGATGAGCACATGTCACGCAAGCCAGGAAGGGGGTGACGATGCTCACGCGCCCGTGTGTGCGCGTGTTTGCCAAACTCTCACTATAGTAGTAAATTTGCGGAGAGATTAGATGGTAACATTTGCCATTAACACGCAAATGGCCCTGATAAAAAGTTAAGGGGGCTTCATATTGTGGAACTGGGTCGTGGCTCGTATTCCGCTGTGACACTAATATTACTAATAATATTACTGCGTATCAACACTTGCTGTGATGTACTAGCGACTAAATCACGTGAGTCATCATCAACATTATTATAGGAGGCAGGAATAATGGTAAAGTACTTATTTATTTAAGCGTGATGACCCTCAACGTCTAAATGAAAAATGCGTCACAATATTATCTTACATAAAATGACGCGTAATTATGCAAGACATGAGATTTGGACAACAGGAGCAGCACAGTCTTTCTGCCACCAGGTGGCAGTAAAACACCGCCCCGCTGGTACCACGCCTCAAATATTACATCCGTCTTCTTCCGTCTATTATTATTATTATTATTATTATTATTATTATTATTATTATTATTATTATATTGCTTGTGGAGTCAAAAACAATACAACACGTTTTATAGAAATACTAAATGTTACAGCAATTTACAACTAAATATAATAAGTAATGTTATGCACCATTCAAATTAATGCGTTACAATGTATAGAAACAACAGGGTGCCAGTATTGTACTGTAAGCCTTTACTTTGAAATACAAATAAAACACTTAATGAATCAACACACAAACGTGACTGTACATCATGATTTAGTGAGGGTGATGCATTCATCCCACTGGAAAAATACAAACAATTTATCATCTTGCCGAGAAACTCATGATCATTTTACTGTTACCAGGCAACCAAAGCTTAATAAGTGAGGACAGGCTTGGAGAAGCAGTGCTCGTGGAGAAGCAGCTGACAGCTGCCCACCTCCACAGCTCTCACCTGAGTTAGTCAGCAAGATGTGCTGCATTGCATCAAGAGCCTGTGGCAGACGACGCCAGTTCGTGTCACAGATGGGAGGAAGTGCTGATCAGACAACTACACAACTTACACAAAGACAATTTATGCACGGATCAAAACTCGCATGAATCCTTCATGGCGAGGTTTCCCTGCGGTGTGTTTCTCGTGGCTGTGTGGAGATGCTTCTCTCTTCATCTGCTCTGGGGATGTCTGCGTTTAGTGAGACGCTGGCTCCAAGCATGCGCACGTAGAATGCACCAGAATTTTAGCGGAGTAAGTTTTCAGGTTTGGCCTGCGAGTGCAGCGTCATGCTAAGAAAATACGAACAGCCCTATGGATGGCACGCAGAGCGGACAGATGGCTGGTCCAGCTCCGACGCGCAAGGAGAAGCCCCGGCAGGACGGATGAATCATCATCCCACCAACTGTTCCACTCAGCACGTCCCCAGAGTCAATGTTAATGGCCTGACAGAAACGTGACGTTACAGAGAATAAACTTGGATGGACAGCAGAGTGAAGTCTGATGAGAAGTCAAATACTTGGCTTTGAAGCATTTACGTTTCTTTCCGGAGACGATCACTAGTTACTGTAGAGAAGAATTGTGCTGTTTTTACGCAGCCCCTCTTTGGATCAGATGTCACCACATTTCCTCCTGGGACCAGTTCAGCCAGACTGGGAGCTCGGTGTCACGCGGGCGCCAGGTAACGTGAAGGTAGCAGGTAGACTGTCAGTCACCGCTGACGCAGACGCGGATTGGCTCGTTCCAGGCCGCTGGGCTCCAGGCTCCACCTCCCCGCGTCGCGCTTGTTGCAGTGAGCGCGCAGGGTTTGTGCGCTCTCGGCTTACGCGTGTGAAGTTGTAGACTAGAAGAAAGCGAAGGCATCCGGCCACTTCGAGGAGCAGGCAGGCAGAGGCTCGCGTCTGTTCGCTGGGAATACGCGCACGTCCTCGGACAGCTGCTGTGAAAAGGCGGCAGAGCGAGTTTGTGTCATTTATCGGAGACCAAGCATACCAACAGTATGCGGTGCAGTTATGGCAGGCAAGGGTAAGACAGTCGTGAGGACGCTGGAGGATTTAACGCTTGATTCTGGTTATGGTGGAGCCGCGGACTCGGTCAGGTCGTCCAGCGTGTCGCTGTGCTGCTCCGACACGCATCAGTCCATCTCGCATGGGGCAAACTGCTGGCATCTGACGGAATCCATGCACAGCAGACAGAACAGTTTGGACACGGTGAACACGGTCCTGGCGGAGGACACGGAGATACTGGAGTGCTCGGGTCAGTGTGCCAAGCTGCCCGAGCTGGAGGACGTGCCATGGAGTCTTGGCGAGGTGGAGGGCGCACTGAGGAAGGACGAGGAGCTGATGGTGGGCAACCCGCCGCCGGAGGTTCTGGCGAGGTTGTCTGCGCTCATCGGCCGCGCGCTGGTGAGGGTGGCACGGGAGGCGCAGCGGCTGAGCCTGCGCTACGCCAAGTGCACCAAGCATGAGGTCCAGAGTGCCATCAAAGTGGTTCTGTCATGGACCATCTCCGTCAACTGCATCGCGGCGGCTCTGAGCGCGCTGTCCCTCTACAACATGAGCACCGGGGACAAGTTCAGCCGAGGTAAATCTGCGCGCTGCGGGCTGGTGTTCTGCGTGGGGAAGTTCTTCAGGTGGATGGTGGATAGCCGGGTGGCCCTCAGGATCCACGAACACGCTGCCATATACCTCACCGCCTGCGTGGAGAGTCTGTTCAGGGAGGTGTTCAGCCGCGTCCTGCGCAGCGCGCTGGTGGAGAGAGACAACGGGATCCCCAAGTTCACGCTGGAGTCAATGGAGCAAGCCATCAACAACGATTCGGAGATCTGGGGTCTGCTGCAGCCCTACCAGCACCTCATCTGCGGCAAGAACTCCAGTGGTAAGAACAAATGTCCGCCTTCCATATGGGTCCAAATGTGATGTGATGTGATGTGTGTGGTGGTGCCAAGGTCAGCTTCATAAACCTGTGTTCCAAGAAGCCTCTAGAAAGCAGAGGGTGTATCTTGAAGGCAGCACAGTGACTCAGTTGGGAGGGAGCAGGCTTGATTCTGGGAAGCAGACATTTCTGTTGAAGTCAAAAACAACAACGCAAGGTCCAAGTTTTCTTCTTTCACAGTTGCACGTACTATGGTTAATCTGGGCTATGCCACAGTTCACCCTGCTCATCACAGCCTGACAAAAGTCCTGATCTCTGAATATTTATCAACTTCAGCTTCCTACACCCAGAGGCTCATCCCTGCAGCAGGAAGAGCTTGTGTTCTCACGCTCCTTCACAGAGACCAGCGTTAATGTTAATGACTGTTTGTGCGCAGGGTGTGTAGATGAGCTGTGAGTCGTGATGCAGACGCGGGGTTTGTGTTGGTATTGTGTGCTGGCCTTGCTGGTAACGCTATTACTGTCTCGCTGCAGAAGGTGGAAGCTGTCAGTGTGGGCTGGCCTCTTATCCAAAGCCCTCAGTGAGTTGGCTGCACGTCAAGCAGAAGGGACTAGAAAATCCAAACCAAGAAATGTTGGATTACAGTGTTTTCTCATAATTGTTTTGCGTGATGCAGATACAAGGTGAGGTGAAAACACCAAACCTGGAGGTGGACTAGTGTGCACATGTGCAACTTACTGTATCTTGCTCTATAACTGCAGCAGGAAATATTAGATGTGAAGATGTGATGTGGAAAATGAGCTTCCATGCAGTTAGGATCACAACTCAAATGTCAAGGCTTGTCTAAGGCAACTGGTTCTTTCTTCATCTTGGCAACCTTTTAGTCGATGTCATGTCCAACCCACACAGCCGCCACACCTGAATGAAAAGGCGCACGTATGAAGAGACGAACGGAAAGCTAATCAGCCTCCCGCAGTCCAGCGTCACGTCTGTTTGTCCGAACCAGATACATGCAGATAAAAACGAAAACAGCAAATGAAGCAAACGTTGTCTTTGAATAATCCTCTAATTGCTGCAGCTCTGTTTTGAACGACAAGCGGCTCTTTCTCCCGTCTACCGCCCTCGTCCGTCCACTCACTGCTCTTCATCTGACGCCGATGCTGAGCCTGGTGGGAGACGCCACACTCCACTGCTGTGTTCTGAGAAGCAGGTAGATCGTTTGCCTCCACCTCCTCCTCGGTGCAACGCATCACTTCCTGATGGTGCAGAGGAGGCTGCGACTTGCACTCACCCCAAACAGCATAATGTCATCCTGTGACAGCGTGAAAGGCAGAAATGTGAGGATTCGAAAGTCGACCTGGTTTTACGACAGCTTGGCCGCAGCAGAATGTAAATTCAGTCAGAGCTCTGGCGTCCTTAACCTCGCATCAGTCAAACATTTGCTCACGTGTCTCCTGTTCTGTATGGAATCTGGAGCCTAGTGAAGAAGCAGAGTGAGGCCTGGGGCCATGTTTAGCTAAGGTGGCAGCGAGCGGGAACCCTCCTGGCAGGAGCATAGTCACCGCGTCACCTGCAGCTCATAATGAATCCTCCTCCTACGCTGCCTCTGACCATGGGACTACTATGCATAACATATAGCAAATGCGATATGGCTGTAACCACGGGCGGAGGAGGTGGAACAAGACACCTGGACGTTAAGAACGTTTCTCATGTCGTAGCAACGTCCTCTGTTACATGATGACATCTGGGGCCGTGGATTCACCATGTGACGTCGTCTGAGGGTGGCGTTTGAATGTGGAATCCCTCATGACTTGACTGTATCTGATTATGTTTGTCATTTGCTGTGACTTTCCCCAAGGAACTGATCCAAGCTCAGCGGGGCAGATGACACAACATAATGGACCTGCATAGGCTGCGATAGCCGGCCTGTTAAAGTAGCAGCGGGTGTTTGTTCTCCCTCCTTCTTCACTCTCTGTCTTTCACACCATATTTTATTGCGTTCCCTGCTAGAGGGTGGGCTCAGTGTTTTCCACTGTGGTTTTTAATAAGCTCAGCTCATAACCACATTCTGGCAAAGCCTTTTGTTGTCCATTCTGTTATTATTCTCCGCCTGTCCTTCCGCTCCTTGGGGTGGACTCGCAGATGAGCCGACAGATTGCTGTCGTTCTGGTGGAGATGCCGGCACAAAGGCAAAGGAGAGCTCGTTGTGAAGGATTTTTATGTCGTGGTAATTTCATAAGCGCGAACCCACACTCCTCTACCCCAGCAACGAGTCGTGTGAGAGTTTACTCACGTCCAAGATGAAGTTCATGAACTACAACTGTTTCTAGTTTTCCATCAGTGTCACAGAAAAACATTTACTTTCATTTCATGCTCTCTTCCAAAAAGCACCTAGAACGCAGCTCTGGGCGCCAAAGACCAGATCAAAATATTGTGGTTTATTACTTCCGTGTCACTGGAGCGTGGATCCCCTTCCATTTCCAGAAACTAGGTGAAAACACTGGGTCAGGCTGACAGAATGAGAGGAGGGATTGTTGCGGACGAGCCGTGTGGCAGGAGAAACCAGGCGGGAGGTAGTTGTGAGGGGGCATTGGTGCAGGTCCCTCAGAGATATAATTAGCATGCATCTCTCTTTAATTAACACCAGTGCTTATCTGCTAGTCATTAAGATTAGGAATTAGCAACAGAAAACACCAGGGAGCGAGCGAGAACAAAGACAATAATTCCTCTAGTTCATTTCTAACACTCGCTGCTCAGGTCCACGTTGGCTTGTTTGATGAGATCTCCCTGTGTGGCTGCGCTAGTGTGTCGTCTACACATCCCTTCCTGTGGACGTTCTCACTGAGTCCGGCGACGTCACTTGTCCTTGAAGTCTACGCTCAGCTCAGACGCCTCCTTGGCTGAAATCTGCAGGAAATACTTCACGTAGACGCTGCAGAGGGAAGCTTTGAGCTGTGCATTTGATGCCGCGTGTCTCCACAAAGAGCAGTTGCCTTGGACGTCATGATTCATTACAACCCAGCGTCTGCGTTCAAATTCATACCGGTGTAGATGTTTAACAGAGACCACCACAGCTGGTTTGCTGTTGGTCAGTGAAGAACCGGGACGCAAATTCAAACAGGAGTATAAAACCTACACAGAGGCATGATGTGCACTGCACTTTACTACGGAAGCACGGTGTATAAATAAAACCTCTTAATAATAAATAAATAAGAGTCTAAATAAAGTCACTGACACACAATTAGAACCGTTGTAGATCTTAAATGGTGCGAAGGCAACAATTTATACGTACTACGTGTATGAATACAGATTTTTAAATCCAGTCCCCCCTCTCGTTTCTGATTTACAGTCTTTGATTGGCTGTAGCAATGATTGACACTTTGATCCATCCTACTGACGCTCACCTGCCCCTGATTGGTTTAGAGGCTCCTGAGTACGTATCGCGTCGCAGACCGCGAAAAGAGAAGAAGCGGCGAGACGCGTCAGCATCAAGCTCAGCCTCCAGGTTGATGAAAGTACAAATCGTCAAAGTGTTTTCGCGGATTTACACGTTTTTGGACTTGGTGCGTGACGTCAGGCCTCGGGACAGGTAGGGAGCGCCACCTAGCGGTTGGCCCCGGTTACACGACGGGTCTTCTGCCTGACTTTAATCTGAAATTAGATTTAGAATCTGAATCCAGCTGTTAAAGGTTTAGTGATCAAAACAAATCTTTCCTTAGCTGATGGCGTGGTAAGCTGTGGATGCTAGCAGCCAGTGAGCTAACGCCGGCTAACCTTTCGTTTGTTTTACTAGTTGTTGGCTAACACGTAAAGGGAATTAACAGCCCACAGGTTACGCTGCCAGTCGATCCGGTGTCGTGGCGGTGAATGGGAACATTTATGTTGAAGCGCAAGAAGTGAGGACAGTCAGACGAGTTCCGCGTCCGCGCTAGCTAGCACCTTAGTGGCTAACATTAGCATCAGCTTTGGTCCAGCCTGAGGCTTCTCTGTGATGCTCCACAGGTTCCTAACTGGTGGAGAACAGGCATCTCACTCAACCTCTGCTGTTAGTTCTTTATTATCATCATCTCCCAGGTCTTTCACAACACTGGACGTCCTGTGTTCACCGGTTCTTCACGTGTTGCTCGTGCCCATGTTGAAACATGCACTGGTGCTGCTCTGCCCGTTAACCTTTGACCTGTGCTGGTGTGTGTAAAAAAAAAAAAACCCAATGCTGCAAAATCAAAGTGACTCAACTGTCAAGTCCAAGTTTAGCAAACACACGGCATCCCATGTGATGACACACATCCTGAGACGCCTCTGATGGCAGCACGGCTTGTGACAGCGGCTGTCAGAGCGACTCCGCTGTTTGATGTTATCTGTCAGCAGGACAAAAACTTAATTCAGCGTTTGTATCGTGTGGGGGCTCCTGGAGCCTGTTAGGCGCGTTGCTACTTCTGCTTTAATTTGAACCTATCGGTGATATTGTTCTGCTTTTGAGGCTTTAAGAAAACTATTTGCATGTGGTTGGTTTGTTTGTCAAGGGCCGTAGTAATGTCAGCGATATTAACAGTTTCATAAGACACGTCGAGGCTCAGCTCAGTTTGCTTTTGCTTTTGATTCAAGAACACAAGGGCACTTTCTTCAGAACCAGAATCCAAATGATTACTGACTTTATAGTGATATATTTTCATTAATGCTAAAATGTTTCTGTTTAGAAATGGTAACACTTAAATAGGTGATTACTGTGCAGTGCAGTTTTGATCTACACATAGTAACACTGTAGTGAAGTTTCAGGAATTAAAAGCCACAACTTTGCTCAGGAGGCATCACACATCTTGACCATAAATCAATGTTATTGAATATTGCATATTCACAGCACAGCAGAAATAAACGCAGCATGATTTCAAAGGAAAGTGACGCGTTACTATCACGGTGGGATGTGCAAACCTGAAATGCCTCTGTGAGTTTGCACTATGGTGAAAACCACAGCGCCTCTTGTCAGCGGTACTGTATGTTCTCGTCCTGGTGAGGTGTATGTTTCCGTTATCACACCTTATCCTCACCGTGGTTGTTCTTTGAACTGTGTACTGATGCTTTTCATCAGCACAGACTATTGTTATTCTTTGTCTTTGCTGTTCACCTTTGTCTGTGCTTTAGAAAACAAGCCTAGTATGATGTTTTGTCCAATAATGCCAGTGTACTGTGCAGTGAAACAATATTCCACCTCCTGCTGGTTTCGTATCTTTTTGTGTGTATCTCGTACACACGGTGAGTTTCAGTACTACAAACAAGATCAAACCTAAAACAAAGGCAGCCCGAGCAAATACGGACTTTAATTTAAATGAAAATTTTTCGAACCAAAAGGTGATGTAATAACTACGAGGCCTTCTCGTCCTTATAACATCAGAGATGTTATTGCATTGATCGGCCTGGGAAGGATTTCAAAGATGTTCTAAGTCTCTGGGACTCCACAGATCCACAGCCAGGGATCAGTGAACAATAGCAAACCCTCCTACAAGTACTGGACCTTTTGGAATTAGTCTAAGAGCACAGTCACAACTCAGGAAATAACAAACGAGAATATTCTCGCAGCTCTTTATATGAGTTTTTATGAAATCAGCAACTTCCCCTCAAACACTACTATGACTAAATGTATTGACCAGTGTTGAAACTCAGTCGAGCTGAATGAGTCAAACTATTGACCGGTTGTGAAATGTCTGCCTTTCTGTAACACTGATGTAACTGTAGCACGCGGAATGAGGATGTCGGTCTAAAAAGCCATGTCTTCTGACGCTCATTCATTGAGTCAGAGATTGTTTTTGTCTTTGTGGGACTTTTTATGATTGCTTTTCCAACTATTGGCTCACACAGACGTTAACTTCAAGCGCTTTGTGGTGCTGTTGTTATTTTTGTCATGATGTTGCTGGGGGGGGTACCTCTAGCTAGAATTTACACATTGCCAGAAAACCTTAGCGTCACAGTAGATTTTCTGTATGTTGGGCCGTATTTGAAGGTCTGGTCAGAAGAATAGCCTGCAGGGTAATGTTTCATTAAATCAATTGTTAGAAAACACACCCAGAGTGTAATTTGCAATAATATCACATCAGCAGTGCATTGTAATGTAGTTTGTTTACTCATTACCACTCAGCTCCTCCGCTGTAACATTTTGCAGAGGGGTAGATGACTTCTATTGTTCCATCACCATATGAGTTGTTTAAAAGCAGCAGGCGTCAATCAGAACCGCCCCGTGTGCTAATTGTGTCCCCGCCTGCTATTCTTTCCAGCATCCTACGTCGTCCTGGAGCTGAGCTTGTTATATGTCAAGTGAAATACATCAGACTACGTGATATGTGTGTCTTATGCGTGTTCTACTCCTCTTTGACTTTGATCTTGATGGTCACTGGTTTAGATTTTCCAGCATTTACTCCAGGTGTTGCATCAACTTTTCAGTTCTCGCTCTCAGTCTTTGATAAATCTTCCCCTTGCTCCGTCCTTTCACTTCTTCTTTCCTGTAAACCTGGTTTCCTGTAAGTTCTGTGAGAGCGGCACAAACAGGAAACCTTTCATGCCTTCACCACGTCTACCCTGTGTTGCATGCGTTGGCTTGAGGGGGCGAATGGTGTCCTCCGCGGACATGTGTGCAGCTTTTCTGTTGGCGGGTCTTATTTTCGTCCAGTGTGGTAACTAGCTGACGTCTCACAGATTACTACGAACTGCAACATGGTTACTTGGCCTCCAGTCTGTTGGAGCGATTAAAGGCTTATACGAGAATCAGCAAGAGAAGTTCACCTTAGATTCCAATCCTGACGAGAACAACACTTCGCATTCGCGTGTTTACATTTCACACATTTTCATGGGACAGAAAACTGATTGGACTAAAGGGGAATAACCTTCTGTTTGCTTTAGATTGGCTGTAATTGAGGAGGAGCTGGCGTGAGTTGGTATTAAAGGATCAAAAGAAGATTAAGAGAAAAAATAGGTTTTTGCTGGATGATTCCATAAAAGCACCTCACAGATGATGTCTTGCAGCATGTGGCCAATGGCTCCAGGTTTATCCATAGGCTTACTAAGACCTCATCATTAGTTTGCTTGTCTGTGAATTTGCTAATGCTTGTGTAAGATACTGCTAAAGAGAAGTTAGGCTGATAGGCTGAAAGCAGTGGCTGCAAACTCATTTCACAAAGCTACGTTATGTTTGTGACGAGATCTTTCTATTTGTCCTTCGGTGCAGACCTTCTTCTCTGACCTACACTCTGTACTGTCCCTGAACGCCTCGCAGCAGACTGAGAGACGGCTTGAGATGCCAGACACAATGCGTCCCTCTAAGCACGAAGGCAGGCGATAGGTCCTCTTACGAGGAGTAATGCCAGATACCGTATCAAAGTTAGCATCAGGGAGAGCAGAAGAGGAATGGGATGTGTGAGAGATGGTGACGAGGAGTTCTGGGCTCAGAACCAGTTATAGAATACACACATAATGAAGAGAGATGTTTAGGTGCTTAGGTCTATAAGGGCAACACCTTTTGTGCATATACATAAATATTTAGCTGAATACACAGATAAATAAACAAATATAGACGTAACTGAGAGGTTTTGAATATTCATAAATGAAAACACAAGCGTGAAGGGTTTTAACACGGCCGAGCGCCGGTAGTTTCCAGTGTTTTCAGCTGAATGTGTAAATCACAAGTTGATCTAATTCAACGTTCACAATAACTACGTTTGTATTATTTCGCTTTCGGTCACGATGCCAACCTGTTTTGATGCTTCATTATGGAAACTCCAGTGGCTTAATACCTGTGGCCGTTTGGTGTCAACAGATGTCAACAGACTCCAACGCAAAAGGCTGCAGCGGCCACTAGAGTGGACGCAAACACACAGAGCCTCGTGTCACATGGTGTGTCCTCGTGCTCGCACAGCCGCGGGCGTTCACGTGTGCTGCACACACCGAGGGGACAGGGATGCCGTTACAGCGTTTAATTAATGAGGGCTGAGCGCAGGATCGGGTTCTCGCTGTTCCCAGGTGGAGACGGAAAATTAGGCCCCATGGTCTGAGGAGAACCATCTGGTGCCTCAGTCCCACTGAACAGTCTTCACTGCGTCTGAGCCGGGTTTGAATTCTGACATTTGTTGTCCTGTGGTTCTCGCGACCTAATCCCGTGTCAGCGCCATCTCACTTGTGCTGCAATAACAAGGGCAACACCACGTGTTTGTTGTCTTAAAGCACAGTAGCTGCTCGCGGCCCCGCTCCAGTATTCCAGTAGATGTAACAGACGTGTTTGCTGCTGTTGTGCGAGGATGGTGGTGAAAGTGACGCCGCCATCTCACAAGGAAACGTGAATGTGTGACACAGCAATAGTTCGGGTCTTCAGTTATTAGATCCAATGGTATTGGATGTAGAGAACAGAAGGAAAAAACACAGCAGGGTTATGTGAAGTGTTCCTCCACCTCCACTGGCCCTTGTAGTGAAGTTGGAATTAAAACTCAACTGTGATTGGATAAAATAGTCGTCTGTGTGTGTCTGTGTGTGATGCAGCTATTTCCCCACGGATCATCCTTTCGCCCGTTGCCAGGTTTGGTTGTGCTGTTTATATACTGTCTTCTAATACGTGTGCACACCTGTTGCTCCAACAGATTATTGCATAATAACAAGTTCTGAGTAACATCTGAGGCTGCTATGCCACCTGTCTGGCTGAACCAGTTCTTGCATCTTCCTTTGGCCTTTTGGCCGACGTGACAGACAAGTAGAGGCAGAGAGGGGTTTGGACAGATCGCGTCACAGATCGTGTTGAACACATATACACATGAGGGCGTGCAGTTAGACACACATACGGTCATTTGTCTCTGCCCAGCGCATGGTGCTTCCAAACTCAATGGTATGGATGCATGTTATGTATGTTTTCTTAATTAGGGAGCTGTCAGCACAGTGTGGTTCCCTCTGAAGCAGTAAATTAAACACCTTGGTTTATATAAAGCTTTCTCCATCCTATAACCACAACGGTGCATTTATAGCTCTGCGTTCAAGGCTCTGGCTTAGCTGCAGAGAAAACACCGTAGTTTGGTATCGTAAATGGATGTTGCAAAACCAAGCCCAGATCTATAATCCAGATTCCGATCGTATTCAAATCAGCCAGCAGAGCTTTCATTTGGTCTGCTCTTAAAAGTGCAGCGGTAAGTCAACAGTGTGGTTGAGACTTGCCCACGCAGTCGCGCAGCAGAGGTTTAATCCTCTTAACGACCGCAGACACCTGTTTATGTGAGCTGTGCTGTTCGCTGTTGTTTCCCAAAACCTGCATATGTACACGATAACATGCGAGAAAATGTCCAACACCCACAAGGTCGTCACCCAGAGACCAGTGCAGGAGCAGCCACGTGTTGGAAAGCTCTGCAGCATCAGGTCTGTTTGTGTTGTATTTCACAACATTATCGCTTCATCCCTTGTTAGTGTTAGCAGGAGAACAAGCTGCGTTAATGCCAGGGACCAGGCATAATTAAGTGGAAGTAGGTATCCACGCGTGTCCTGCAGCGCCAGTGCGTGTTCATCCAAGAGCTCATTCACCTTTGGTAATGCACGCCTACACCAGGCAGCTGCATGAAACCGTTCCTGCTCCCACACAAGGCAGATAATCCTTAGGCTTCATGGCAGAAGATTTGTCCCACACTATCAAAACAGATACTCAGTCTCATCAGTACCCACAATCCATGGTAATGTCCCAGAGGCCGCCTGGTGCCGTCATCAGAATACAGTTCATCCTTCATCTCTTGGCTGGTTTCACCCGTGGATGTGTCATCAGGGGGGTGGCAGCATCTCTCTTTGTGACCTGCATTCTGCTCTGCGAAAGCCTGCTATGAATGTATGAGTCACACTGAGTCAACATGAGTGAGCATAAACCGTGCACTGAACTAGAAAACATGAACGAGATATCTCTTTAAAAATATCAGAAAATAGTGTGGAACCACTACAACATCACAAAAAGTTTTCTCAGAGACGGAGGCAGCTGGAAATAGCTTGTTTTGTCCAGGCCAGAAATATCCATCTTAGAACGGCACAAACCCAAAGAAACGTGAAAAATACAGCTCGTTATGAAACAAACGGTTTTATTTTGTATGGCGACTGAAGGCGCGTTGTTGAGCACAGCGTCCATTAACTGGAAATGATGGCTCCCGCCCAACAAGGTCACTGTAACTCGTCTGTCGGTATTTTCAGACTTGTCTCGCATTTCTGGCAAATGGGAGTCGGTGACACATTTCAGTCATCAGTCAGTTAACAGACTGTTTGGCTAGTTTCAGTTCATATTCAGCGACTATGTCCTTACCTTCAGCCATTTAGTCTTAATTTTCTGTCATTAGTGCAGGTTTTGCATCCCAGCGAGACCAGGAATCACTTCCCCGAGGAATTTCAAGTGCATATTTGGCAACAGTTAGCGGTTGTCGTTTTTCTGTCTGGTTCTCTCTCTCTCTCTCTGCTGGAAGTTGAGGGCTGTGAAATTGCCCAGGAAACATCAATCACCTCATTTCTGGGGCCACACACACACACACACACACACACACACACACACACACACACACACACGGCTGTCTTACAGGGCTTCCCGCCCTGACTCTTCTTGTGCTGTTCTCATTTTGAGAGATGCCTCTGCTGCATAAATCCCAGGCTGATAGTGTCCTGCTGGAAGTTCTTAAGAATTACTGGGCCGATCCGTGTTTTATTGCAGCACAGGTGATATATTTTATATATATATATGTATAGGTGATATATTTATCCCTTTAGAAGCCGTTACCATGGAGAGATTTCTCGTGCACGTTATTAATAAATGGTGTTTGATCTAATGCATCTCACGTTTAATGTAAGCACACTGGACATTTCTGTCGTGTTTCTAACCATCTAATCATCAAGACAGTGCCACCAAAATGTGGGAAACAAGACACAGCACAAGTTGGAAGCTTTGCAAAACTGAATATTGGTATAAATTGAGATTAAGTGAACATTACTAAACAAACATCAAATTTCACGCAAATAAAATGTTTAGTTAACACGAGAATAAACAAACCACATGACTGCGTGTTTCCTGCAGAATGGATAATGGCTGTGTTATTTGCATTGTGATCAGTACAGAGCGACAACAGCGAGTCCTAAATAATTCCAGTGTTTATAGTGCGCTGTCAGAAACGTGAGCCCGGAGACAAATAATGGGATGTGACAGAGGGAATTATAAGCTGGGCAGAGTTTACAGTGTGATAGATGGAGGGAAATGACGCCGCCTGCAGCCTTTAGGCAACCTGCTTACTCCCAACATTGGAAATAAATTGGTTGCGCCGGTCGTGTCCTGTCACATCACTGCTCCACTCATGAAACTTTTATGTTTTTCATCATTTTATTTGTGTGTGTGTGAGTGAGGGAGTCATTCTTAGCATGACAATATGGCTTTGGGAGGAGATGTGCTACTAGGCCAATTTCTGCCTTCGTTGTGCCGCGTCCCCAGTGTCAGCCGCTCTTTGTTGTTGTTACTGTGTGCACTCATCTGTGCACGAGCTTTTCTACCATGCAGATATTGCTCTGTCAGACATTTTGCGGCTGACGCCGTTAATCACTGAAGTATACACAAACAGCTTGATGCATGTTCAGGCAACGGGTCCACCGGGGGAAATAAACAAGATCTCCTCTGAGGAGACTCGCAAAGCAGCTTTTATCACCTTCTCCTATTAAAAACTAGCATCTGAAATGTTCAGCGGCTGTTCTTTTCTTTTCCGCCTGTAGAATGAGATGAAGTGATGACAAACTCCCTTCACATTCTCCGGTTGTTCACATTTGGAGATGACAGACCTGTCGCTCCCCCCACGTAGCAACATAATGCGAGGATGACACAGCGTCTCATGATTCCCTCCCCTGTGACCGTCGGCCACATGGCCTCCGGTGCAGCGTCATGTGTCGTGGCCAGAGTCAGACAGCTGCAGGTTGTGATGGGAACATGCTGAGCCTGAAATGTTTTAGTGTAACTTTCACTTTTCCGGGTATTATTCGATCTGTTGGATCTCGAGTGGATCAGCTTTGGTTATTTAATGGCTTAGTAACGTAAACACACACTTACTTACTTACTTACTTACTTTTGCTCTTGTATTGATTTTAAAGTTGAACTCAGGGCTGTTGGTTCTGAGTTCTGAGCTCTTCTGTCCTTTTAAATTTTTAAAAAATCTGCAGAACTAAAGACTAAAACTTGATAAACCCGAATTTGAACATTTTCCTCCTCCCGTCCTGCTGGATTCGTGCTGCACTGCCCTAATTTACCAGATTTCACTATGTCAGTTTTCATCACAATTACAGCAGGTTTCTGTCTCCACAGGGAGTAAGTGCAGTGTTTTGTTAGACGTCATGGTAATGTTGTTTTGTACTCCTTAGTGACCTGTATGTCAAGTGACTGAGCAATCATCTGTTTATGAGGAAGCTCAAAGCATCACATGGAGAAGAACACAGTTGTCTTGTTTTGTTTTGATCTGGCTGTGACCTATTTCCTCTAATAAGTAGTGTCGTCTGTGTAGACAAGCGTTCATGGTCTTGTGTCAAGACAAAACCACAGAACACAGCGGAGGGTCCCTGATGCCTGTGCGTTTGATGCTGTCACTCGGTTTGACGTTCGGTCTATCTAGAAGCCACCCCCAGCGTTGGTGAGGCGTTCAGGGACAGTGCTGCACCTTTTTAAGCGTCGAGCCTGTTAAGCGAGGGTAGATGAGATGTCAGTATTCCTCCTCATTGTACTTACAGATTACCTTCGTCCTCAGTCTTGGACATAACCATGAAAGAATTCCAATAAATGCACACATGGTAGCAAGTCTCAAAGAATAAAAACCTCTCCATCGAGCGAGCTAATTTGTTGCAGCATGTGATGATCCTCAAGTCCTGGCTGTCGGCGTTGTGGAGAGCAGTAATTGGGTCCGGTCTAATGGGGAAAGGACGGTTCTGTGCAGGGTGTCAGTGTCAGTTTAGGGAGCTTAAAAACAGCCACTTATAATTGGAATAACATAGAAAGAACACAGCACAGTCGAGACGGGCCAGCAATTTATATAGACGCTTCTTTAACGCAGAGCATTTGCACAAAGTCAAGTGAGAGGTGAGATCTGGTGACGAGACGCATGCAGAGGCCAGTCTTAGGCTGAGCGCACACTTCCCGTGCTCTGACTGCTTATTGTTTTTAGCTACTTCACAGTCTGGCTCCAGACAACATCAGTGAGCTCTTCAGTTCATGCTCCTAATAGATCACTGTAGACTCTGCAGAGAAACGGCGCCTGTGGAAACAGAATGCGAGCCTGCAAAGTACATCTTTTTATCATTGCTTTTACCACTAAGTCCTTTCTTTTAGCACAGATGATTTCATAACACACATTTCCTTCGCACAGCAGCTGGACCCTTAAAAGCAGGGAACACATTCCAGCATTCTCTGCTTGTGCAACGGGCCTACACAGGCTTGGAAACAATACCCGTGTGGAGTCGCACAGGCGCTGCTGTCACACACCCACCCGGCCCCCTCATCAAACCCACGTGCCGTAGATGCAGCGAACGCGCTGGCTGCTGTTGCTACGCCGCTATGCCGCTGCTGTTTTGCAGCGTTCTTAGCATTGTGTCGCGCGACTGTGAGCTGAAGGTTCACGGAAGCGGCCGCGGCTTCGTGTCTTGTGCGTCACATATCGATCTCTGCGCACAATGGACGCTTACCATAATTAACACATCTGCCCATTCACTGCATGGTGACAGATAAGATAAAAGAATGTTAGGACAAGATAAGATGATTATTATAAATAGTTGTGTTTAAATGGAGTAAAGCAGCTTGAGGAGAGGTTCACGCTGTCCCATGAGTCCCTCCTGCCTTCTACAAAGACAGAGTCTCCTGTCAGCGCCTTTAGATGTCAGATTTCAAACCTCATTTACCTGGATTTACCTCCCAGTTTCCACCTCTTGTGTTCATTGCTGCATTTGTTGAACGGGCAGCCTTGGACCTGGCTGCCTCAGTCAAAGGCAGGGTTCTGAAAAGACAAGAATGGTTTTGTTTCCTACAAAAGCTTGTACTGATGTAAAAATAACTTGGTTTGTGTTCTCGTTGTGATCCTTCATTTTGCCCACATCATTATGAGGCTGAGTAACTGGACTGTGTGTCTGTTTTACAACTGAACTCTACTGCAGATGGTAATTCAATGCACTCATGCGTGTTTCCCTCCAATGCCTATTTGGGCCATAGCCTAGCTGCGCTCGTCCAAGTGCCCCAGATGACCACCGCCGCCTGCTGTGCCCCATGTGTGTGTTTGGAAGGCCTGTGATTCAGCCGAGGACGGGGTCATAACTTCAGCTCGGTGTAAGTGGACCAGCAGACAGTGAGGACACGCTCTAGGCGACGCCGGCCCCTAAGTGGCTCCCTCTATGCTCGTCCGGGAGGCAGGAAGGAAGGTGAAGAAAGGCCAGACTAGTTCAGGCTTTAGCTTATGCAGACTGAGTTTCAAAGTAGGCCAGCTCATGCCTGCGAGCAGCAACGCCAACTGAACCTCCTTGGCTGCTGCGTGAGGCGGCATTTTGAAGGAGTCTCCGGAGAGCCGGGGCCGTCAAGGCGAAGCGAAGGAGTCGAAATGGAAACACTCCTGTTTTGAGTGCACGGCGCTTCACAGCCTGGTTTTAGATTCATTTTCACGTGGAAATGCGTATTAATATATTTATGGAGTTTAGCAAAAGAGAGCGACTTTGTTAGCATGACAATAGGATGAGATCCCCAGGTTTAAAGATTCAGATGGTGTTGGAGCCGAAGCGACAGGCTGTTGATGGAAACCCTCAGTTCAATCTGTGCAAAACCGAAAGGCACAATAACAGAACGGCAATGATAGTCAACAGCGTGCAGGGGCCACTGGCTGGAGGGACGCCGGCAGAGAGGTGACCGGTCAGATACGGAGACGCGTGAATACATGGGAATAGCCCAGGAAAGCGGCGGAAAAGATTCAACTGGGAACAAACAACAAAAATGAAGATGGAACGTCAGAGCGGTTCAGTTGAGCACGACATGAAACATCCAGTTTTTAATAAGGTTATTCGTCTTAGTGCAGGACGAGCAGTTGCAGATTCCCACAGCATCAGGCAGCGAGCATCAGCATTTAGCCAGCAACCCAGCCTGTGTGACTTAGGCCTCTATAAATGGAACGTCTCCATTTGACGTATTAAACCTCGGTTGTATTTTAAATGCATGAGTTATGTCATAAACAAAAGTGCTGGTGTACAGCTTCCACTGCTGCTAGCAGCAGGACCTTGGCACCACACTTATTTAACTGTCAGAATCCACCAGGAGAGTCTTTTAACAGTTTCTGTGATGAAATGGCAATAGCTGTTAAGCAGTCAGGGAATCCCTCGCTGCCAGACAAAGCTTTTTAATGAACGCTTTATCTCGTCTCACATGAAACTCGGCTTGCCTGCAGCCTGATGGGGAGGCGCTCGTGCGGTCACACCGTGGCACACTGCAGGCACATGCATCGCATGTGCAGGAAGCGGGAGGTGACGGGATCAGGAAGAAACCGCGGGTAGTGCAGTAACTGTACTGACTGAAGGGGGACAGAGGAGGAAGATGGGGGCAGAAGAGGCCCGAGTGGCAGTGCCCATTACCGCCGAGCAGCCCGGGATAATCAGAGCAGGGAAATGAGCCGAGTCCCAGCGACCGATGACGAGCCTGATGGATGGCGGTGCGCTGTGAGCGAGGGAGGCTCGGGGAGAGCAGAGAGCTGCAGGCGAGGTAGCTGGATACCTGGACAGGGAGAAAAGAGGATAAAGCAGCAGGTGGACAACGTGGGAATGAGTTTGTTAATGAGCACTGGGAGCAAATTTACTCCAGGTGCAGGAGTGAGATGTTAGACATGAAGCTGCAGAGAGTTACAA
The DNA here is from genome assembly GCA_030770545.1 of Macropodus opercularis. Taxonomy (NCBI): domain Eukaryota; kingdom Metazoa; phylum Chordata; class Actinopteri; order Anabantiformes; family Osphronemidae; genus Macropodus; species Macropodus opercularis. The sequence goes on from CM061108.1 coordinate 1,348,198, forward strand.
GCTCCGATTCAGTTTGTTTTCTTTAGACCTGGGCTTAAAACGTAATGCATGAGAAGGCAGACCTGACACTGGACTGTGTCTGGGCTCATTGCTGGAGCATCGGCAGCCCAGAGAAATAAACAAGGCCGTAAACGCTAACTGCCGAGGGGATGGCCACGAGGGACGGCTTGCTTCTCGCTCTCCACAAGGAGCCTGCCCAATCAAGATATGCCCAGCTCCCCACAAAACCCCAACCAAGCAGCCCGCTTGGGGCCTTAAAGGGATGGGTGCCAGAGACGGCTGCTTAGAAGGATATTAATGTCACCCACGCGGCAGGTTAAAGCTGCTAAGGCAGGCTTTGATTGAAGATAGGCCACGTTTATTAGCCCCGCTCCTCACGCTGGGAATCCTAGAATCTCTATGAAGCTAGAAGTTCCTCCGTCCACCACAACGCTGCACACGGGGCAGAACAGCTTTCTGCATAACGCAGGGGAATTGCCTGATGATCTTCAGATCAGAGTTAGCATCAGCGCTCTAGCGTTGGCATGCTAACTGATCTGAGCCGCTCTCGCTTCGTCATCTGAAACTCCTCTAGAGACGATTATGTCCCGACATATGAAATGTTTGTGTCCATCTTCTGAAACGTCTGCAGAAATGATCAATAACAACAGCAGATCAAGTGTCATGTGACCCCAGGGAGTCATCAGTCCAGTCTGTAGTTCGCTGGTAATGGAGCATTTTAATACTTTGTGCTGTTTTGGTTCTTGATGTTTAACTTTACTGCTTCTGTTCACTGGTGTCGTGTTTGGCCACAGCAGGAAACTGCTTTCAGCTTAGAAGCCTGGGGAAAAACCCACTGCATCTGTCCGTCACTAACTGGCGGAGACGGTTCTCGGCCACCCTGTCAACGCACTGCTGTGCAGCATTTAGCAGCTAAAGAGGCAGATTTTCCCTCAGGTGATGCCACGGACCCAAAACTATAAATCTATGACTACTAGTCTCGTGTGTGCTGGATGTGTACAGTATCGAATGCTTTCACCGTAGAAAGTCACAAGGAGTGTTTCAAAGAAGACGCCAGGCAGCAGAATGTGTGTGTGGGAAGCCGCTGACCTTAAATGCAGCTCGTATTGTGTGTGACTCATTAGCGAGTGTGGGACTGCAGAGCTGCAGCTCACCAACTCATCTGAGATGCACGGGCGCCGTGCATCGATTTGCCACGTCAAAGGAAACGTGTCGGGAGTGATGAGAAGCGACGGATGAGCATTTCATTGTCCGTGCGTAATGGACGGTGATGAATAAAGCCGCTGCGAGGAGGAGCGCTGGTGTTGTATTCTAACAAAGAAAACAGTGCTTTGTTTTCTTCATTTCTAAATACGAGGTGTTATGTATAACATCGATCAGGAGACGGGCGAGAGGTCAGAGCAAGTGTGAGCTATAAGGGCTGAGTTTCCGCAGCGTGTGAAAGTGAACAGAGCTGGAGTTCACCTCTCCATCTTCTGTGTTTTTAATGCGGCCTGACAATCAGGGAAAATGTGAAGTGTGTTTGTCTATTCCTGTGTGACGTGTTTTAAAGCCAGGTCTTGAATTATAGAGATGAGGCTGCTTTCGCTTCAGGGAATGCACCAGAAATAGTTTGTGGAGATGCTGAAACTCTTGGGTTCTTCATCTTTCTGAAGTTGAAAGTAAGTCTTTCAAAGTTACCTGTGTTAGAAGTTCAGTAGGTGGCTCCCAGAGGCCTGGCGGCTTTTTCACGGTCAAATCAACTGAATATTTCGTCTCATATTCTTCATCCATCCATTGAGCTCTAGCTGGATTTGCTGTGTGGGGCATAGGCAGTGTCTTTATCTTAAATGAAATGCATGGATGAGAAGTTGTCAGTCAGAATGACAGACTTTTACAATTAGATTGGCTTTTCGGAGTGAATTAAACTGTGCACCGATGGATTATTCTACCTGCCCAGAGCTGCGTGGTGGGGATTGCATTAAATTGTTTGTTTGTGCGCCAAATCATGCAGTGAGAGTGAAGAGGCCAGCTCACCGGTGAGAGCAGCGATTTTCAGAGAAAAACCAACACGACTCGTCTTCCTGCAGCAGAGATGTGAAGCCAACAAAAGGCTGCCAGCTTCATATTCCACAGCCAGCTGCTCCGGAGAGCCTCTGAATAAAGGAGCGGAGCAAACGGCCCTGCCTGACACAGCTAATTCTCTAATTGACCCCGGGGCCGGTTCTTGAGAGGATCCCACCCCTGTGTTTGGTGATGCTCACACCTGATTAAGCTGGGTCACCTCCAGCTGATCTTGACATTTGCGTTTGTTAAACGGCATCACCAGGTGGATGTGGGAAAACATAGTTATGTAGCTAGGTCACAGAGGCTTGTTATGTGGATGGATATGGATGTATAGACATGGCATCTGAATATCAGCAGTGCACCAGAGCATCCAAGCAGCTCTCCCCTGGACCTGGCCTGCACGTGTTTTGTATTCTGCATGTGGAAAACTTGGCTGTGAGCGGCGTCTACCCTCTGTCCACCTAGAAGCCGTGTCGCCAGCGCTAATTGTGTCGGTTCTTATGTCACCGCCAAATGCTCATTCTCGTCACCACGTGAAACCATTGCCTGTGACGGTAGCCAGTGTTCCACCACTCTGACAGAAATCAGAGCTAATGAGGCTGTGGCATCTGTATGCTGTAGGTTTCACCTGTGACACTGTGGCAGCTTCCAGACAGTCAAGTTAAACGCTTTGAGACGTAACGAGTGCACGAAAGGTCATTCGTAGGGTTGCTTTCGCCGCAGCAGGTGGTGTGACGGGGTTTCTCTCTTTAAGTTAGTGCTTCTTACCCTTCGCTGTCTTATTTCATGACAACACGCTGGTGCAACGCATTCATTAGAACAGAAATAGCTGCTGCCTTCATGTGAACAGTAACTGACTCTGTACTGGACGTTTTCACTTTGAGATAGGAAGATGTTTTCCCTCTTACTCAACAGCCTAAGAGCAACAGAACTTTGGAAATGCTGCGATAATACTTCAGTCCTGCTCCCTGATCCATCGCCCTGAACAGACCTATGTCTCACATTATCTTCTTGATACTTCCCTTGTGCTTTTCTGCCGCCCCAGCATAAACTCTAGGCTGCACAGATGCTTTTGTACCTTAGGGACCGTAGTGATGCTGCCAAGCTGGTACAGCGAGATAGGCGCATAACGGCATGGTACTCCCAGAAGATAAGCCCGCCGAACCAAAGAAAGGAGCAAGCAGGCGAGCGGTGGAGTCGAGCATCCTGCAGGGGTCAGAGGCTCGATTATCATCACTCCCCTCCATTGTTGCCAAGGGCCTATCTCATCTCCAGGCACTAGATCTCTGACACGAATGAATAATCACAACCCCCATAACCACGTGGGCTCAATCCATCCCAGAGATTGCTGCACTTCACGAGAACACGGAGCAGCTTCCTCTTGGTGAATGTATGTACGGAGGAGAACGCGGAGAGAAGAGGGCGCTGGGGTGTGGGAGAAGGATGAGCAAGTGGTGGACATGTGTTTGGGTAATGGTGTCCTGACAGCACCCTGCTGTCACTTCCTGCTGCTGTTCTTATTGACTGACTGACCCCGAAAAGACTCCATCTGTCACTTGCCAACCTGGACTCAATTATCACGTCTTCGCTCATTAAACTAACTTTAGGTGTTTCTTGTTTTTTCTTGTGCTTTCTCTATGTTATGTTATCTCAAAGCGAAAACACAGTCGAGGTCACGTCAAGATAGTTGGCAATCAGGAGATGAGCAGAGGTGAAATATAGAAAAGTAGAGAGCGTGTTACTTGGTGGGAGCATCCAGTACTGCTCTGTCCTCCATGGTTGCGTCGGCTCCTGTGGGACTTCATTTCAGGGTAATTAGTGGTACAGTAGGTTTCCATGTCTAAACCAGTAGTTAGTAAAGTTAGAGGTCACACATGGTGACAAATCAGTATCCACACCAGTGGATAATAACTCTCACAACTCTTACCAGCAGCGTGTGATGATGATGAACTTTGTGTTTGCTTATTGTTCTGCTTTGACCAGATGATACAAACAATCGCTTCTTTAAAATGTCACAACAGCGATAAGAATGTTTTCACAGCACTGACAGAAACGTGCTGCTGCTGCTAGCTCGTACTCTGAGGCCGCTCACTCAGTTCTGCTCCTTTTCTGATAAAAATGAGGAAGGCACTTAGGAGATGAAAGGAAGCCTGGGGAGAAGCCGCTACCGCAGCTGCATTGACGAATCGAGCGACGTAAGAGCGCCCCGTCCAGTGATTCTGCCATAATGAAACTATTACCCTCACAAAGGACCCGGTGTTACCAAGAGGCAACGCAATTATGCTGGAATAGAAAGGTCAGTTTTTCGCAGATCGGCCGTTAACCTGCCAATCGGTTAAGTGGCGCATCGACGAGGCTTCCCATTCACGTTTTCCTGTAGGAGGATGCGTTTGTGGACAGAAATGCAAAGCAGAAAATGACGTGTGATTAGATGTTTGTTCGAAAGCCAAGTCCACAGGCCAAGAGTCGCTATGTCGACGCGTGTCCACAGCTGCGACGGTTTAAGTTGATCCGTGCATAAAGATGTGCTTTGACTTTGTTGTCTAATGCTACATTTCTAGCCTCTGACCGACCTTTATTTGCCAGTAGGTCGTGACCTTGAAGCTGCAGGATGGATTAAAACCTCAGGAAGTCACCGCTCAGCTGAGCAAGCACCAGTGTCATCGTTGAGCCGCACATAAACACTGAGCCCCGTGGAATAATTTCCTCCATGCGCTCGTTCACACATGTTTTGTCACATGCCCTCAAAGCACTTACAACCACTTTAACCCCTCGTGCTTGTGGCCACGCTGAAGCGTTGTGGTTGACAGGCTCTAATCACTCAGGCTCCTGCTGAGTCACCTGGGGTGTAAGTTTGTTCAGGGTCTGGTGACAATCAATGGCAAGTGTGTTGGAAAAAACATCAATAGACCAGCATTTGTAAAGAGATGAGGTTAGTGTTACACTCATTTATGCTTTATGTCCTCAACTTGTCTTTAACTGACCTTTTATTGATAGCAATTAGATTTGATCTGTAGGTTTACAACATCCGTTCATAAAAGGCAGTTGCAGCTTAGTAAAAAGTGTTAATATTTGATGGTAATATTCTGGTATTATCCTGACATGAAGTAGACGCTGTTGCGTATACGCTACTGCTGCTGAAGAAGTTTTGTTCGGTTGAGAGCTTAAACAGCTTCATGTAGTCAAAAAGTCAGGAGCTGTCTCTAATTAGACTAAGCGAGAAATTAAAAGTGCGATGGCAAACTTTCATCATTTTTATTTCCTCTAACTTGCAAAACTCCTTGTTCTTGCACTGAGCTCCTCTTGGTCTGCAGCACATTTGATCGCGTTGCCACGGTAACCAAACCCAGTACTAGGATTCGGGGTAATTATGGGAACATTACCTTCATTACTGAGTGTAGGAGTGGAGTCGTGATTTACTGGGTGTGTGAGGATATGAGGTGCCATTTATTGAATTTGAGATGGGGACGGTAGCCTCGTGGGTCGACTGGTGTGATGGATCACACTGCTCACGGTCTTCCTAAAAAACAAGAATTTCAATGTGATTATGGTTTGTAGAGGAGCACAGAACCCCAGACAAGCTATAAAATGTAGCCGCTACCTTTTGTCTCTCTGCCCCTTTTCATACCATTCTCAGCAGATTCGCTTCAAATTTATAGGCCTGTGTAATTGGATCCCCAGCCCGTTGTCCTGTGGAGCAGGCCATTACAGCTCGGCTGGGTTCAGAGGCGACCTGGGTCACGGATGACATCAGCAGCGCACCAGCGCAGAGCTGGCGGCGTGTTGTTCCGTTACTCCGTTACTGCTTCCAGAGGAAACTCGCAGAATAAAACGTTCCTAAAAGCACCGAGAGATGCAGGAGACAAGTCGTTTACGGGAAAAAGACATTTCTGTGCTCGTCAGCATCTGCCTGCTGCTGCTAAGCTAACGCACTAATGCTCTAACCCTTCCAACTCATCGCTTACTGTTACATCATGCAATTAATATTGAACACAAGAAGTCGTCCTGGCTCATTTCCAAAACACGGTGTAACTCAGAATTGATTTCCCATCATCCCCCTGCTGGAAGGAACCCCGTGTGTTACGCGACGCAGCCAGGACAACGCAACAGTGTCAAGCGTCCGCGTACGAACCCGTCATGAATGTCAGTGGTTTTGTTTGTGAATCAGAGGTGCGTGTGATCCAGGACTCGTCAAGTGAGACTAATTTCTTGGAGGCTTAGCTGCTGTAGAGGCAAAAATAACTGGTTGGTTGAGCCAGAGAATCAGAGCTTGTTTGGCAGAAGAAGTCTCTTTGGCCTGAGACCAAATCCGCTGGATTTCTTTCAGCAAGGAACAACTAGTGTTTTTCGTGAGGACACGGGCAGAGGGTAGAAAAGAAGTGTACCTGTCGTCAGCACTGATTGGCTTCTCTTATTTCGTTTGTGTTGATTCTGCCCCACTTTCACATCCTCAAAGCTTGTCTCTTCTTTTTGCAGCTCGTCGCTTAAGGAGCAAGAAGCAAGGCCAACATTTCCACTCTTGATGTGGTTTCAAGCGATCAGACGCAGTGTTTGCTGAGTGGTGCAATCAGCCGTGCTGCCGTGAATCAGCCATGAGGAGAACAGATGGGTCTGGTCATAACGCATGGAAAGACAAATAATTTGGTGATTTGGTTGAGAAGTTGTGTGAATCAGTGTGTCAACATAAAGATCTGTAGGCCTGCGCTGCACGTGTCGTGGGGGTGCATAAATAGATGGTGGCCTGGATGGAGTAATGACGATCAACTCTCACACGGGCTCCACTGTATCGTTGACCCGGCAATTGTCGGTGCACATGCTGCGTGTGATCGATGTGCCGTGCGAGTGAGTGTGACATTAGTACCTTTGGGCAAGTGGCAGCGATCCACACTCGTGTCCCCACGGAGACGTCACAAGCCTTAGTTCAGATGGCGAAGCCCAACGTTCAGGTGGTGGTTAGCAGTTCGAAACAGTCGCTGCTTCTGTCATGTCTAACGTGATTCAATATTGTGGCCACGTTTCAGTGTCTTAATGTGTTCCTTCTGTAGCCGTTAACTACTGTACGTAGCTGATTACCAGAGATGATGTCTGTAGGTGAAATGCTAAATGACTTCTGGCTCCGATTTTGCTTTAAGAGCCGTTAGTGTCTATCTGATGGCTTCAGGTTTCAGCCTCTGACTTTTTGAGCTGGTTTGAACAGAGACATCTGTATCTCTACGCTCAGGCTCTAGACTTTAAGGGGCTGAATTTTTATGCAATCACTTATTCATAGATGTCTACTTTCACTTTACAAGAAACAAAACAATGACCTTTTTGGCAGGTCCTTTATTTAGTTCATTTGGCTTCGCTGACCCTGCTCTGAGCTAACTTGAGTCCTAGCAGCATTTCTGTCAATCACACCTGCATTATCAGGCCACAGTCCTTTGACTGACGTGTGAGGAGGTGTGTGGTCGCCGTCTAGCTTCAACCAGCTCCATTTCACTCAGCTCAAACGACGGCGCTCTTCAGGATCCTCAGAGCCAGCGTCACACTGAGGGAGCCGCTCTCTATCTGCGGCGTCTCCGGTTAACAAGCTCATTTCATGCTGCTGCAGCGCTGAGGTCTCGTGGTTGGCGCTGCAGACGCAGGAAGGGATTTTCTACATCTGTACACACTCACGGAGCCCTTGGTCCAGAGCTACAACCCATTTTAACAGTAGATTGAAAAACACATTTCTTTAATTAAATATAGCTGTTGATTGATTGGCTGTGGGTGAAATGACCAGCTCCAGAAAGCAGAAACGCTGGGGAGCCCTCCTCAAGTAGCTTCTCCTGCATCAGTGCGGACGGTCCTGGATTTATTTTTCTATTTGGCAAATGTAGTGCTGACATTTCTGCAGCCACCCCAAAATAATGAAGGTGAATGGGTTTTTCACTGTGGTGCTCCCAGCAATAAAAATCCCCTGCAAAGCAGCGCAGCAGCAGCACGTCTCTGTAGCCGCTGGAACAGCCGAGGCTGTGCGATCGATGGAACGTGTTGTCAGGAGTTTTAGTTTGGTACGATGAAAAATGATGAAAGCAAATGAAGATAAGCTGTAGAAGATTGTAAAAGTTGTAAAAAAAATCACCTTTCTTTCCCAGTGTACTAGAAAACGAAATCTGTTCACCCTCAGCTCAAGGCCCCGTCCACGACTGTACTGGCCTTTAACAGGAGTTCAGGAGTCTGCTTGGTTGTCATGGAGATGCGATGGAAGAGCGAGCGGTACAGAGTAAACATCTGTCCTCCCCACCGGTGATCAGCGTAAATGTAATGTCTTGTGAAACTCTCCGCTCCTCGTTATATCAATGTCCTGATTCGAAGGGAAAGCTTTGTTAGCGCTCCGACCAGCGCTCGACTGGAAAGTGGAGGTTGTCTGAAAGCATTCACACAGTCAGAGGGGGTGAAATCTGCCAAATCCACTCATCAGCAGTCGGAGGGAATCGTTTTGTCAGCTTGTAGGGTTTGTTAAGGTCAGGCTGTCGTTCGCTTGGTGCTTCGGAAAGATGCGACTGCACACACGAAGCCGCGGGGGACACACAGACTCACTACCTACAGTACAGTGCAGCGGAAGCCACACTGCTGCTTATCTCACTCTGCGGGAGCCTCGCGGGGCTTTAACGCACAGGGATGACAAATTCAGCTTTGTGTTCGCTTGCACAGTCGCAGTTTATCGCGCATTACAGTCGCGTTGTGATATTTCTGTGTTTTTATTCACAGAGGCGAGCAGAGGGATGCGCAGCCCCTCACATAAAGACGTTTGGTACTGAGAAGTGTCAGAAACACCCAGTGTGCATCACAGTGCTTTAGCTCTGTAGACAGACATCCAACGCACTGCACTGATTACAGCCGCTAAGGACCTGTACCGCGCCACATACAGAAAGGAAACTTCTCCTCAACGAGTTTAGCAGCAGATGCTGGGAAGACGAGTCCAACTTTGAGTAAGACCCTGGAGAAAGTGAAAGTAAAGGCTAAAAAAGTGTCTGCACAGTCATTTTGAATAATTGCTTAAATTAAGTCTTGTGTCAATTTCGATATTTCTCTCCAGTCCCGCTGAGTCAGCACAGAGCAGCTCTTTCAGTTCTACTTTTAGACTTACTCAAGCATTTCTAACCTATGTGGCTACTTAAAGGTGTTATCTCCTGCGGAAGGCTTGTTAGAATAGAAACACGTGTCATCTTCATATTTCTTCGCCTGGGTTTCTGTGGTACGGAGCGTTTTACACCTGGCTGCGTCGCTGTGGGTGAGGCTGCGTGAAAAGGTAAAACCTAATGCTTCCCGACTCCACGCGTGTCAGCAGCCACGTCCTTTAAACAAACCTTTTGACCTTCAGCCGATGTGCGGAGGTGCTTCCTCCGTTTTTCTGCCGGCGTTTAGTATTCCAGCCTCCTCGCGCCTGTCTCCCGGGTACTTACTGCATCCGTGGGGAGTTGAGTAAATGTCATTTTTCCTGGGAGATAATTGGATGCGGGAGGGTTTTTCTACGAGCTCCTCTCTGACAGACTGACATCCAGGTTAACGTCTGTGCTGCAGCAGCGCGGTGTGTGGACGCTGCGTTTCCCTCTTCCCCTGTTCAGTCAAAGGACGCATTAAAATTCATTGTTGATGAATATTACAGAGGTGAACGGATAAACATCTCTTTGGGACGTTCCTCGGAGGGAGCAGTTCATGTTGCAGTCAAACCCTGGACAAACTAGGACGTTGTTAGTGTTGAAGCTCGGTCCGTTGGGACTGTGTCTCTTTGTGGTCAGTTTCAGTTTTACTGACTTTGAACAGATGAGCTGATCTGTCTTTCATGTTCTTTGCTGTTGTCCACAGTGTATCCACAGCTTGTAAAGTCAAAGTTATTGTTGGTTTATTCCCTTACGGAAACCATCAACTGCACCAGTGTCCAAAACGGAATAAAAAGGCTCATTAGCTTAAAAAGCTCAAAGCCACTGTTGCTCGTCTGTGAATTTGTCTGCGCTGATGAGCTTTGACATTCGGGCCGTGTGTGTTTCCTGAAGTTTGTGTCTCAACCATGAGGAGTAGTTACGTAACTTTGCCCTTTTGAAGCTCGTTTCCTTCATGTTGCTCTGAAAGCACACGTTCGGTGAATGTCAGACCTGCTTAAAAGCTCACGCCTGCTGCAGATCGGTGGGCCACCTGCGATGTCCTGTTACTTCATCCTTTGCTTTCATTCCTCTGAATAAGGACTTTTACTCCAAAGGTGTAAGTATGAGGAATGTTAACGAGCCTCATCTGTGGCACATTTTCTCTTGCACTCCTCCACATCATCTGAACGTGTGAGTGACGGGCAGCCTTTCCTTTTCTCAGTGGGTGGTGAGTTATATAAGGACAGTTGATGTTGGCCTGGGCTCTGTGCTGCTTCCATACAGTCTCGGACACGTGAGGGACGCGACTAATCCATTTCACCCACTGTTTTGTTGACTGGGTAATGTAAGTGTTTGCAGAACATCTGAGGAAGTGGATGCAAAGCGAGCTTAAAACCTTTGGTCTGAAACCAGAGCCATCAAACGCGCCCTCATCCAGCTCGGTCCGCTCATTAATTTCACCACCATGGAGTCTAGCATGACTGGTAGCTGTAACCTTGTAAATTGCAGCCCACAATTATATGATAATTACCCTGCAATTGTTCCATAATCTCAGTGAAACTGCAGCCAAGTGGCGTGAAATAGGGGTGAAATTCGAATGTTTGTCATGGCGCCTGCGAGGTCAGCTACTGTTATTTTATCGTGCTTTCATTGCCCTGAACGATGATTTTATGAGGAGACCCACTAAAGCTAAGCTCTGTGCTGTGTTTGATTGACAGATAGGCTTTGACTTTTAAATCCAGTCACCTGGTGTCATATAATAACTTAATTAACCATAATTTTCCCTGAAGACTTAAGAATGAAGAAGTTAATTGTCTCAATAACAATAATATTGGAAAGTTTCTGATATTATTCACAGTAAGTGGATAAAATATTGTCAACGTATTGACACTAATTGACGTTGTCACATCACCACTGTGTCTTTGCTGCAGCGCTGCTTGGAACTGCAGGTTATCTGAACGCTTTCAAGTGATACAGCTTCTAAAGCCTTGAAGTTAATTCCTGCCCCAGTGTGTTTATTAAATTCTGTCGTTATTGATTAGCAGAAAGCTCCAGGATCACAGCCATGATATAAAATGCAAATGCTGCATCCTGCCACCATCTCAGCTGACGTTACGAGTGTAATCCCAGCTAACATAACTGTCTGTTTCTTTCCATGCCTCTGGGCCTGATCCGCCTGCCGTCCACCACAGGTAAGCCCGTGTTCTCTCACCTCACTGCTACTGTATGTTTTCAGGCTGCTTGCCAAGCATGAAAACCATTCACTGCAGCATAACAAGTTATGAAATTGGAATGTGTGCGTTTTCCAACTGTGTTGCAGCCAGTGGATGTGCTGGCTGCATTTCATTACTCTGAGGCTGGCAGCGTGAGAAGCAAACATTATTTTGCTGGTGTGTTGTGTAACAGATTAGAGGAAGCAGAGTCAAAGTCCTTTTTTTCAGTTCAGACATCTCATTACTGGGCTGCAGCTGATTCTTCTTCTTCTTATGTTTTGTTCATTTTCAAAAGTGTGATTTCTCATTAACAGGCTGCTTTTTAAAATACACTTAGGATTTGTTATGTCTAAGCTACGCTTCAGTGAATCCTTTAGTTCCTGACGCAGCTGCATCCTTTTATTGTGTGTACCCATCTATCTGTGAACGATGTCTGTGTGTTTGCTTTAATTCTTGTGTAGGACGGTGTTTTGCGCGTATTAGTATCAGAACGGTGCATCCGATGCAGGCTTTAATATATGCAGCCCTCAGTACGTGACCCCCTCTTATCAGGGTTTCACACCACCTGTGGTCTGTAAGTCACTGAGCCTTTAAACCGCCCTTCAATCAGGAGAGCACCTTCAGTTCGCTGCAGACGCATGTGTCCAGGTCCACTTTGATGCAGACCTTTCTCTAGCTGGGCTGTCTCAGTCTACAGAATCAGGATGTACACCTGACCATGCAAAGGGAGGAGGCCGTTTCCAGTAGCGACGGTTTACCCGACCAACCAGAGCACGTAGCGCAGAGACGGCTGATTATGCTGCTGTTGCATCTGTTTCAAACCTTTGTTCCCCAGCGGCGTGTGAACCGTGTCGCTGGTTATGGGATTCCCTGCTCCAGCGTCTCATGTTTGTCTTCCAGGAGGGAACCAAGGCTTTGATCCTGTGTCAATGCTGCGCTTTGACCAGCATTTGAAATTATTGCTCGCTGAGCGCAGCGTGTAGGCAAAAATTGAGTTTGGCGAGAAAATAAAATGGGGTCAGCGGCTTGTTGGGTGGTAATTTGCTATTGGAAATCCTGGCAGGCTGAAATCACGCTCGCTGAATGTTGAGCTGCGAGAATATTTCAGAACAATAACACGACCTGTGCGTGACCTGCTGCAACACTGTGAAGTGATGACGAGGAAGTAAAATCAAACAACAATCAAACAAAAGTTTTCTTAGAGGATTTTATTGTTTCTGTGCGAGGCAGGATGATGCAGCTCAGTAGATGGTAAAAAAAATACGACTGGGTGGTAAATGTCTCAGTTTACCTGCCGCTGGCAGATGGGCGGTGGTGTTGATTTTGCTGTCTGGCTCAGGCTGTCAGGTATCAGGCACCGCAGCAAGCGGCAGACGGCTGGAATTAGCATGATGAATGCAGCGGGGCTTTTCATCATAGCAAGAGGCTCTCTATCACAGCGTAATTACCACTCTGCCAATGTTTGCTCTTCACACAAATGAAAAGGGAAACCTGCAGATTCACAACCTTGAACTTGCCCTTTGTGTCGTAAAATGTTTGCTGTCGCTTTATGGGCGACAGTTTCTTTTCCCAGCTCATTCACAGAGAGTATGATACGCAGCGTTTAAAGCTTTCGGTGAGTTATGTTTGATATAGGAGTGAACAGTGGATGCTTGGCTCCTTCTAGATCTGCTCTGAGTACCAGTCAGCTTCAGGATGGATGCGTGACTGCTGCGGAGGATCGAGGACAGGGTTATGGATGCGTCATTTGCTTTAGGTTTTTTCACATTGGTGAGTGAGAGTCACAGTGAATAACCGCTCTGGTGCGCTGCGTTCAGGAACAGTCGGGGCTGTGAGGTGTTTAGGGCCTACGAGCCCGTACTGTGCCCGAACCGACGTCTCAACTAAAAGCTGTGAATCAGCTTGAATTGTCTCTCCAGCGACATATACAGTAGCTGTAGGAGGTGATGAATCAGACACTACAGCTTGTATCACCATCGATAAACAAACAATCGCACCTCCACCCACCACCTTAGCTTTCATTATGTCAGGCTGAGGACACCTAAAAGCTTTCTGTTCACTTCCCTCTGAAGCATGATGAAAGCTGGAGAAATGATTCGTCTAGCACCGCTTGAAGAAATGCAAGACGACACAAATTTCGTTTTTCAGTGATGCATATGGGTTGAGAGCTTCTCCTGTGTTTAACCTCAGCCAGCTGAGAAGCCTCAAGGCTCGGGTTTTGTTCGCTCCCACTTCCCATCACGGCTCATTTTCTTGATTCATCCTTCTTCGCGTGGCCTAATGACATTGAAATATCACTGCTACCGTTGGTTGATTTCATTTGTTGCAGAGGCAGCTTCCTTCCTTCTCCCCGTCCCTCTAAAGGTTGTGAAAGCCTGTCCTGTAACCACATGGTTGAAAGCTGTTAGTATTCATGCGGTGGCTGACCTCTGACTTCAGCATTTGTCATTTAAAGGGATATAATTAGCTAATGGAGTGTGTCTGACTCAGATCAGTTAGTCTGAGGCAGAGTTCTAGTCAAAAGATTCAACCAGCCCCTCAATTTCATTTAGGCTGAATATGATTTAATGCAGTGGATGTTGGCTGCAACGAGCCCCGTGGACAAAGCAACTGGTATGAATGATAGAATGAAGAAAATGTAGTGTAGTGCTGTTCTGTGCCCTGTAATCTAATATTTATGTATATATTTACCCCTAATATGCAAAACAGAAGCTCCTGGGCATCCAGTGTCTGGTTAATAGTTTTGTTATTTCCCACCTGCTGGAGCTTCCCGTCTTCCCTCTCAGACTAGAACGCTGCAGTTTCCTGACTGTAAACACACTTACATAAGCTGTCAAGGTGCAAGAGAGGCAGCCAAAACTCTTCAGAGCGTTTTAGAAGCATCTCTGAAGCTGGCCCTGTGAATAATTCAGAGCAGCTAGCGTGAGGGTGCAGAAGCCGCCGTGCTGGTTTTTATGTGTTTGCTGTCATGTTTTTCCGTGAAGGACAAGGCTACGCCAGCCGCTCGGGGTCCACAGAGCCACTCCCCATGCTGTTTGGCTCTACAGCGAGCTGAATTAATCAGCGGGACGCCGCTGGATGGCTGCCTTCAGAGGGTCAGCAGTCAAAGTCACGGAGGGGACGTCTGCTGAAAGAGGCCAGAGCTGAGTGAAAAGTTTACAAATGTGCTTCTTAGAATTAGTTTGGATGCCCTCTGGACCCGGTTCGCTCTGTACTGTGTCCTGAATCTATGACATCCCTGGTTGCCATGGTAACAAGCACGGTGCTGGTGGTTTCCTTGCTGGACAGATGCCTCCTGCCTCTTCCTGTGTCACTGTCCTCACTATAACTTCGGCTACAAATCTATTTCCTGTGCCTTAGCGTCAGTCTGGGCCAGTCTCAGGTGCGTATAGGGATTTTGTGACGGCGGCTAGAAAGCAAATTTAATGTCTCTCATCAGAACTGCTGCTATTAAATAGGCGTAAGTCCCAGTTTGGTTTAATGGTATTCGTTGGAATTCACGCTATGTTCTCTTCAAGCTGGTTGACTTTAAGAGCTTGGGAAGAAGCCGGCATCTTCCCACAATGCCCCTGTGGCCTCACTGTAGCCCTGTGCTGGGCTGGGCTGTCATCCTTCCTCACATCAGCGGGCGAGACGTGCTTAGCTGGGAGGTCACAGCCGGACAATCTACTGCCTGCTTTTCCTGCAGGGACTCTGCCTCTGCTGAAGTGTTGTCGGGAAAATGACGTATAGGTGTACGTGTGTGCACCAGAACAGAAAGGCCCTGTAACGATGACTAACAGAAACACGCAGTGCGTTTAGATGCAAAGCTCCCTGACAAGTCTGAATTGAGTTTTCCTCAGTGAAGTGTGTCGTTCTCTCGAGTGCACTGAGGCGTCCCGTGACTCTCGGTGACGACAGGAGGTTGTGTCCTCTGCAGCTTTTTGCTTCCTTCACACACTCTGACCTTTATACTAGAGCCCTAACAGTAGATCATCAACGGTCTGATTCGTGATCTTCTGCTTGTTCTGCTCATTGGACCAAATAGTTACCTGCTAATTACCACAACACATAAATCTCTGTGTCCCCGTGAAATTCACTCACCTGCCGTTACAGAACCGACGGCGCTTCAGTAGCAGCTTGAAGACGGAGTGAACCCGACCGCTCTGGTGCTGTTGCTGATCTCTTGTTACGTTTTCCCTAAAAGTTCTGGAATCTCAGCTTCATTGGTCAGTGGCCAGAATGAATGTATATATTCAAATCTAGCCAAGGTGTTAACCAGACCAGAACACAGTGAAGTAAATAGTGTGGCGCTGTTAAGAATGTACATGCAACTGTGTTAGCAGTGCTCACCTTCACTGACTCCTCACAGGGGTCAAAGATCACTGCGTATTTCAGTCTGCAGGGTCAGATCTAAGCCCAAGCCGCAGACAAGCAAGAACATCTGGAGCCAAATCTGGGGCTGAATCACTTACATGAAAAAGTTATGAACAAGTGCTTTTAGCCACATGGCAACAGATAAATAAAGGTCTAATGTGCCAGAAAGTGCATTTACTCAAATGCTACTAATACTACTGAGAGATTCCGTTTAGATCAACTGTTCTGACACTAAAAATACCCTCCGATGGCATGAAGCTGCTCTTTTATGTCTTTGCTTGTCCAATCTTTTAATTATCCTCTGTTGTTAAGCTTCTTTTTTTTGTTACTCTTCAGACAAGTGATCCACCAGATAAGGCAGCTGAGGGATAAGAGATCGATTGGAATGAAGCGCTGCTGCAGGGGCTGAATTAAAATTTGTCGCAGTCCCCTCCTCGCTTTATCGTGACAGCAGATCGCCAGGCAGACGGAGAGAGAGGGCGATGGAGGCAAAAAAAGGAAAACACGGAGAAACATCAGTCAAGGGCGTGAAGAAAGAGCCATT
The DNA here is from genome assembly GCA_030770545.1 of Macropodus opercularis. Taxonomy (NCBI): domain Eukaryota; kingdom Metazoa; phylum Chordata; class Actinopteri; order Anabantiformes; family Osphronemidae; genus Macropodus; species Macropodus opercularis. Next base: position 1,364,463 of record CM061108.1, read on the forward strand.
CCAATTTCCTTTACTACGCGCTGTGTGTGTGTTAGCTGGGAAGTGCATGAGAGTCGCTAATGCTCTTTGTGAAGGGCGAGGAATCATTGAGTGTTTCAGCAGCAGTAAATCACACAGCTGCTGAGGTATTAATCAGAAACTGGGGCCCTTGTTGACTTCACTGAGTCAGGATTGACTCTGCTGAAGGGGATCAATTGAATCAGCTGTGGCTGTCAGGGTCTCACGTTGCAGATCAGAGAGCCGTCGTTGCTCGACTTGTGGGTTTAGAGCGTGGGTATGGCCAGGAGGGCGGGCTTCTGGATTACGCTCTCTCAGTGCTCCTATCGATCGGAAGCTCCACAGTGAACAACGTGAACAGTGTGTTTGGTTTCTTACCTGTGCGTGTGGATTGTCTGACAGCCCGTCTGTGAAAAGTGCAGGGTACTGACGCCGCTTATTAAAGGGTTAGTAGGAAATCAGCTTACGTAACAAGGAGAGCGACAAAGTCAGTGTAACAAGAACGAGGTAGACAACGTACAACACGCTGCTCACTTCCTGTTTCAAAACGTTTAACCGTCACTGTTTTATAACCTTGTTTAAACCTACGTGGTTTGGTGTCACCAGCGTAGTTGACTGAATGAGCTGGGCACAGATCGGATGTTCTGGCCAGAGGTGCAGAGGGTTGTGCATTTTGTGAACGTGGTCAGTGAGAGGAAAACGTACACACAGCCGCCGACGGGGCTTAGGGAACCGGTGGCCTGGCAGCTGAGCAGTTCAACTACGCCCACCCGGCGCCGATGCCGCAGCCTGTGTGATAATCAGGAGTGAATAAATTATCAGCACTGAATATCGATCTTTTACTGGTTGCGATGGCAGAAATCATTCAGCCCATCCAGCCAGAGTGGACGCTGCCTGGAGGAAAACATGCATTGATCCTACTGTAGCAACACAAGCCTAGAAACCTCACGGTTTGCATATCTGTCGGTTTATCAGAATGCAGTAAACGTTCTCAAAGGTGTTGTTCAGCCTAATTCAGTTATCAAAGCAGCCTTTGTTACCGTGAGGCCTGGTGTGGAGTGTGATTTAAGTCAACCTGCAACGATTGAAGCGCACAATAAAGAGGCAGACTTCCTGCTTTCATTACCCAGAAGTCTGTGGGACGGTTGTGGTTGTGCCTGTCACTGCAGCTCGTGTACTGTAGCAGAGTTCGTCCTGCCTTCAGATCAGCAGATCCACGGCTACGCGTGTCATTAGTCTGACTTTTGGTTGTCTTCTAGACCAGTAAGAAGACGTGGTACCAGTCAGCTTGTGTCTGTTTTGGATCAGCTTCTGTTCATCTTGGAGCTTTTCCCACTGCCAGTAAGGAGCCCACAGATCCTCATTGCTACAAAAACGTTAGCTGAAGTTGTTTTCATAATTTTCCCTTTACATTGTGATGAGTATCTAAATATACGCTGGCTTAGCCTGCAGGGAATCTTCTCTGAAGACTGTGTAGACAGCGTGTCTCAACCTCTTCCCAATTAAAATCTACCTTTTGCTTTTTTGTCCAAAATGTGTTTCATCTCATCATTTACATCCCAGACATTCGTTGGTGACACGAGGCTGAAATAAACAAATCCCTTGTGGAAACCGGTTGACGTGTTCCAAGGAGTTGTTTTTTAAAGAAATCCTTGCATGAGAACTGGAATCGTCATCAAGAGGTTTATTTTCTGGGCAGCATTGTCTCCATCTGTCTTGGGCAGCCCGTGGATCTTCTGCGTGATGGCCTCATCTTGACCGGACAGCGCTGGCCCCTGTCGGCCAGAGTTGCGGTCCAGGTTCACGGGGGTAGCCCACTTCCTGGGCTGGGCTCCAGCTCCTTTCTGGCCTGAGCACCAGTCTGCTTCCCTTAATCTCAGCGCAGCTATTAAAAGGGAAACTCTCTGCCTCCAGCCTCGCATGACAACACCGCTGTCTCATCGCTGGGTGGAAGGAGGCTGTCTGCTGATGCACCTCAGGGAGGCAGACGCTCAGCTTGTCCACTTTCTCAGAGCTAAACATCCAACGTGAAGCTGCGGTATTAGCAGAATTCAGACGCTTTTTCTTGTTGTTGGTCAGAAGAAACTTGACAATGACGACCCACAAAGCGTGTAAATGAATTATTGGCTGGCTTTTGTAGCTCCCTACTCGGTGCGGGTGCGTGTGTGTGCATTCACTGCATAGCGGCATGAGAAAAGCCCTCCTAATCGGATTATTACACAAAAGCGTGCTGGTGGAAACAGAGCTCCGTAATTAGTCGAATTTGAGCAGAATTCAATGGTCTATTAACGATTCTTGTCAGTCTGTCTGTTGATGTCTGTGCAGTCCACAGAAGACTGGAAGAAAATGGCACAAGATGGTTCGTTAGGGAGCCAACAAGGGCTGCAGCTAACAATCGGTTTGATTGATTCATCTGTCAGTTGTTGTTTTTTATTAATTGCTCCAATTCAACATTGGAGGGAGTTTTCTTCGAAGCTTGTGGCGATGATGAGAGCGCTGAGGGTTCACAGGGGGAAGAATGCATCCAACCCAACAACACGCTAGTTTCCCAGAGACACAAACAGATGAGACTGTTGCTATGGCTGCAGCTCGTCATTACTTAATGTGACACAGGCTGTTTTAGTCTTTAGTCATTTCAGCTGTCAGCTGATCAGCTTCACTGCGTCGTTTTTCTTACTCTGCGTGTTGCGTGTTGCTGAATTGGTTTTTGAATAAGCTGCTGGAGTTTCCTCGTGTCAACAAACTGCCATGTATCGTGTTTTTAATATCTAAAACAAGCCTCACGTATCTTGAATTGGCTTCGTGGTTGTTGCAGTGCGCCGCAGCTCACGCTTAGAGACGCCGGTTACAGCCAACCTCAGCTCTGGCATTTGCAGCGTGCGAGTATGACACGTGCCGCGCTCACCAACAAACCCTTTGGGTTTGTTATCACACTCTGCTTTTCCTCACCTGTCACACCAGCTGTTAATTATTCGGTTAATAACCACCTGCACAGCCCTAATTTAGCCCCTGACATTTCATTATCTAATGTCAGACGCCTTCATTAGTTCAGTTCAGGATATTAGCCTGGGTGTCACGATGAAACTGATCTGAACCTGGAAACATGCAAATCCTGTACAGTGATATTTCACCCAGTGTAAGTGTCATTTCACAGCTACTGTGGTGCAGGTTTGTGCGCTGATAAGGAGGATGAAGTCTGGGCCTCTAGAGTATCTGCTGAAGGCTCTGTTTGTGTGCACCAGCCGTTATCATCTGGGCTCCAGATGTACTGATGAGCCCTGAGGAGAAAGGCGCTGACAGAATCGGAGTAAAAAGAAGACAAACGCATGAAAGCGTCGAATCAGCACTAACCTATCCTGCAACATTCAGGGTGTGTGGCTGTTTGGTTGCAACCTCTGAGAGGAGGATCAGCATCTCTGCAGAGTTTAGCTGCCCAGCTTTAAACTCTCATCACTGAAATGTTTTCCTGCAGAAGAAAGCATGATTTACGTGTGTCAGAAGAGGAATGCTTTGCTTTAATAAGGATGTCTGTAGAAAGTGTAAATGGAGCCTTTGTCTGCACCTTTGATTCAATAATTGTCCAGAAGTGATAAGATCTTTTTCTGCAGTGGATGGACAGTATCTGTTCCCATCCTCTGTCCAGTAAGGAGTCGATATCTACCAATCCAGCTGAACAAACACTTCCATCCGTGAGGGTATCGGATCAATCTGTCCCACGGAGCTTTTGCCACAGCGAAGCCGATTTCACGGTGCGTTTCTTTTCATGCACAACAATAGTCTTTGAGCGCTTGAAAGGAGGTGTGGAAGGAAGCGGGCTCTGATTAAAGCGAGCTCCCTCTGAGTTGCGACCCGGCCTGACCGTGGCACCACTCCAGGTCTGCTGATGAAGATGCCTCCGTCGAGCCGGCGCGCCGTCTCTCTCTGTGGGTCGACGTGGGGGATTTCTTCTGGAGGCACCTCTGTCCGCTGACATTTTCCCCATCAAGTTCCGGCCTGTGATTCACCTGGCAGCTCGCTCAGCATTATATAAGACATCCTAGTGTTTTACAGTAAAAATGAAAGCAGTAGCCCAGCGGGGAAGTAGAACGGAGCACGTGCCTCAAATCCGTCCGTTCTGCTTAAACTCAAACGTACATCTCCTGCGCAGGATTCCTCTCATTCACAGAGGTTAATGCAGGATTCCTGATTGTGCTGTGCTGTAATAACCAGAATAAACAGTTTGTGCAGACTCATTTAGATTCTGCAGTGAGGGGCCGCAGATGAAAAGTTAAGAAACTCCCCAGTGCAGTTTTAAAACTTTAATCAAGCTACAAGGTTAAAATCCTGTTGTGCTTTTAATTTCCCCCCTGCTGAGAGCGGTTCACGATCCCTGCAGCGTCCAACCTGTAACTTAAGAGGATACTGGGGAAAGCAGAGAATGCTGCAGGATTTGGATCTGTCACTTAAGATTAGCTGGCAGGAAGAAAGGAAAACACAATCAGAGCCGATTAGAAGCGAAATGGTGAAGTAGTCGAAACAGATGGCGTCTGCAGCGGTGTGTGCTGTAATAACCTATTATTGCACATACTTAACATAGACTAATAAAGTAATAAGTAGGTCATAATGCGTAATGAAGTGGAAGAAACAAAATGGGGGCTGTAAGGTTGTTGTGAAACGTCTGACAGTGTCTAGATATGTTGACTCATCATCCTGCTGAGGGGAGAGTACGGTTTAACGCAGCGTTGACTGGCTGCATCCTCCTCGTAGACTCAGATCTGCTGCTCATCAGGCGGCTGCAATCAACACGATGGCCTGAACGTGTTTCTGATGCCTGATGTTTCTCGGGTTAAATGTGCAGTGTTCACGATGACCCAGTGTTGGAGCAGTGCAACCATTTCAGTGTGATATGTGTATTTACCAGGTTGAGTGTCGATTTGAAGTCAATACTGGAATTAGAGCTACTTTTTGCAAAATTAGTCCGAAAAGCCTCCACCACTCTTTTGTTTCTCCAACAGGAAGCAGGCAAATCATTAGTAAGTATATGGCTGAAGAGAACACATGGTACCCGAGGTCTGTTTTTCATCCTTTAGAAGTCCACTGGAAAGCGCAGGAAGCAGGTCATAATTATATGACACATCACCTGAGCCTCGTGACTCATGCCACAAACACTTTTCCACTTGTGTTTACTCTGTTGAGGTCATACTGAGGCTTTTATTGTCCACAACACGAGGGTTGGCTTCATCACTGGAGCAAGGATGAGAAGTGTAGCCTGGATGCTCGTTCTCTTCGTCAGTGCGGATTAGCATGTGCTCACGTTGTAACGCTGCATTTACCAGTTTAACAGGACAGAGTCTGCTTTTTGTCCGTTTCCGTATCTCGAATGAAAATACCGACGACAAGTCAAGTTCATCATGAAGTTTTAAACGACCTCCCAGCCAGCAGGAAACGAAGACAAATGGTGAAACTACTGACCAGGCTGGACACCATCAGTCACACTCTGACTTAATGGTCCAACCAACACAGTGTTCCTGTGCCAAGAGGTTATTATTCTCATTTTAGCTCGCCCCAAATAAATCGGTGTGTTGAAAACTCTGCGACACTGTTGACCTGGTACCTAAGCTCACTACTCAAGCCCCAAACATGTCGTCTTCGTATGAATCCGCGCAGCTCGCATCCCGCCCATCGGGACATAGACGATGTTTTGATTGTTAACTGCACACAAACATTCCGCAAACCTCAAGAGTTTATTCATTAGCCCTGCGTCGCTATAAACCAACATGTGAGCAAATAGGATTAGCGCTGTAGAAAATTAATCAAGATGAAATGAGATACCTGAATGAGCCCAGACTGCGCCAGGCCCTGCCGCTGCCGTGCTTTTATCTTCCACACGGAGATTCCCGGAGAGATAATTCATTCCCTGGAGGGAGAGATCTGTATCTGAAAACTAATATCAGCCCCCGACGGTTTGATAACTCTAACGCGCGCTGATTTACAAGTAACAGCGGGCTGCACCCACGTGGATGGGTTTACATAAAAACACCTTTGTCACCGTTAGTGCTGTAGAGTCCGTTAAACACAGCATCCAGGCGCTTCTCCTCCTCCAGACTGATTAATGGCCACCTCTGAAATTACAGGCCGCCTTGTTTTTCCCCACTTGTATTGTTTTTTTACACCAAAACCCGATGAGCGGCGCGTTCGTGCCACGTGAGACATCTAGCTGCTTTCTCGTGTTCCGCCCTGGTACGGCAGGACGGGTTCCAGGGCCTGTCTTCAGCCTGCTTTGTTCGTCAGTTGCGGCTCTCGCAGAAAATTCATCTGGCGAGCCACCTACAGCGACGCTTTGTTTCTCGTGGAGGGTCCCTGACCTCAATACGATAAACAACTGCACTTTTTGTGATTTGTGACTTACTGTATTCTGTCTAAACATCGGTTTTGTCGGCGTCCTTTAGTCGGACTTCACATCAATCCATGTAGAGGCGTTGGAAAGTGTAGAGCAATGCTTCTGCTAAACATTATTAGCACAGAAAGGCTGCACATCCTCACCACATAGAAGCATCGGTAGAAATAGTAAACTCGTTTTTTAAAGTGACCCAGTTTCAGCAGTATAACGCTGATGCAATCCTGGATTCGGCGAGTGTTAGTCCAAACACACCCTCCTCCTTTGTGGGTTTCTGCTGAAGTCATTAGTAAAACTTATGCTTTATTGTGTCAGTGCTCTGTTTAGCCATGTTCACTTAGATTGAGCTAGTGGTTGTGGAACTAGAAGCCCTCCCCGTCACCACGGTGCTGAGCCCTTGTTGCTCCCGTAAGCCACATCCTTGGCTTCCTCGCTGTGTATTTACAGATCATCTATGTATATCTTGTGCTTGACCCAGAGAGTGAGGTCATGTGTGCAGCCCCAGAGGAGCTTTTCCAGGCAACGCTGGACGTTGGCTGCCGAGCGCCTCCTGCTGCACGGCCGGTCCTCCACATGACCCGGCTCCTAATTGGCTGGCGTTACAGAAGCTGAACCCCCGAAAACCAGAGTCTGTGTGAGGATGCAAAAATGGAAATGCCAGTGGAAGGCGGTGGAGGGAATTGTGCAGCTCTCCACGCGCCGACTGACGAATCCACAGTGCAGCAGCCAACACAAGAGCTTCGCTGTGTTATTTCCGAGCGTCAAGCCTGATTGCGTCTTGCTTTTAATTGGCAGCAGCGGGTCCCTCGGTGGAGGACGTCCAACCGCTTCGTCTTACGCTGCTCAGCTTTATAGTTTCATTAGCGTTACCAGAGTTCTCCAGGCTTCCACAGGTGCTGCTCCGTTGCTCTAGACACTAGTTAGTACGATGCTAATTTAATCCTTTTGTAAAACATCCCAAATACACAAAGTACGTGCTCCAGTAAATCCATACTACAATCCCCACGTAATGCCGCAGTGTCTTCAGCCTGGAAGTGGCAAAATGTACAGCCCTGAATCAGTATGGTTGAGCTGTGTGATGTCCATCCGTGGAAAGTTAGAACCTCACAGCTCACTGAAGTCTGGGTTCTGGTTTGGTCTAGAATCTAGAGGCTGTTGTGGATGTCAGAACGCTTCATGTAGCAGCAGAACTGGTTTGACTTTAAGCTGGTTCCAAACCAGCCCTTGAACCGCGTCTGACGATGTCACTTCCTGCTCATGTTAGACAATGTTTTGTTTTCTCCAAAAATCCAAAGCCGTTATTGTCCATTATTGTGGCTATTTACTGCCGCGGAATGTTTTGGCAAAGCTGCTGCTGCTGTGTAGGTGCTGGGGGGATTAGGAAGCTTTTAGGCTTCGTGCTTTTGTGATTGAATATTCCTGAACGCTTCTGAAGGATGACGACAGTGACGCTAAGTGTCCAATTACTCCCTCAGTTTGTTACTGGAGCGTGCTTGAGTTTGCATCGCCACCCGTGCGATGTCTTAATCCGTTACGCAACTTTGAAGTTGTCTCCACTCGCGGTGAAATCGTTTGTGTGATGCACGTCTGTAGAGGCTTTTGGTGTCATGAATAAATAAGAATGAAGCATCAGAAGAGACGGGCTGTAAAGATGTAACAGATCTCTTTGATATGTTAAATTATCACAGACGTTAACATGGTTTGTGTGCGTGTTAGCTCCATTCAACGTGTGGAGCGATACTGAACATTCTTGGCTTGGCTTGACTTTGTCTGTTTTACCAAACGAGGCATGAATTTCCATCAGAAATGCTCAGTAAATAACAACAGAGGTGAGGTTTGTGCTGCAGCGCTGCAGTCGCAGAGAGAAAGCAAGGCCTTGGAAACGAAGGATTTTCTGGCTCCGCGGTGAAAGAAAGATTATCCGCGATTGTTCCCTTTCAGCTCACCTAAGCTGTCCTGATTCACTTTCAAATCAAATCATTCGTTTTGCAGTATCACCGGCGTGCGCCGCGAGCGGAGAAGCTGTCAGAGTGAGAGTAAAGTTCCTCCAGTGGTACAGTGCAGAGCATTTAGTGCCCGGCTTCATTAGCTCCTCTGGTGGAATGACGGTGAATGAGAGAGGTCATCGTTTCCCCTGCTTGGTGAATTCCTTTCTTCTTGGAGCCACCAACACGGAGAAAACAATAATAGGCTGTGTGCTGCTACAAATAATAATGACAACCGGTATCTGGAGGAGCTCAGAGGGCCAGAATGAACAAATCAGCCTCAACTGCTTGATATTTGATTGTGTGAGGACTGAGACGTGGGCGTGCTCGTTGTGTTCCTCCACCCTGTAGAGGGCACCGTGTGTGCTTCCTAATGCCTTTCTCTGTGTGAGAGGCTTCTCCACCTGCACCTGCCTCCTCATTACCTTCCAATGTAGTGATTGAGTGCAGTCATTAGGCTCAAGTCTTGACAGTGTGGGGCCAGCTGGATAATTAACGCGGATGCAAATCTGATTGTCTCGATGATAAACGTACCTAATGGAGGCAGGAGATATCATAGAGTTAAGTCTAGCTTTTTAATGTCTATGCTAATCAGGCAGCAGTCGTCCTGAACCATGAAATGAATCTCTGGTCACATCGACCAGCTACATGTCACGGTAGAAGCCCAAGTTGGAGCAATTCCAGCCTGTTAATGTTGATGAGGCCTGATAACCACAGCAGAACAGAGTGACGATGTAGTCGTGGACGTGTCATGTTGGATCTGTCATTATTCTCGATGTATATCTAAATATGATAATAAATAAAAGCATGCAGGGCTGAATGGGTCAGTCTAAGTCCCGATTTCATTCACGTGGCTCCGCCCTGTGTCCTCTGTGACCGCGTCAGCTCCTCTGGTTTCACATCCCCGGTTTCATTTCGTTGAGCTTCTGCTAGAAAAACCCTCTCGACACACTTCTGCTCCCTCGTGGTGACGTGGTAGGCGTGGGTAGTGAAGTGGTCCCCGTGTTGGCCCACAATGCTTCACGGAACTTCTGCAGAGCCAGGTAACTAGGCAACAGCCCTGTTGGTCGATAGAGGCGCGTTTGCAGAGGATGCTGCAGGGAGACTGTGACTTTTGAGACGCTTCTGTTGCATCATTGTTAAACTACAAGACGCTTGCAGAGCAGACGAAGGTCTTGGTCAGTTTCTTTTTGTGCGTGCGCAAAAGGAGGAGGAATCTCTTCTCGTCGTTTTCCTGGCCGTCCCAAACTCCCGTGGCTGCCTGCCACATGGCTGCGGAGAAGCGTTTTAGGGCGAGTTTGTACGCAGAACTGGGTCACTAAGATCGCTGTCTCATAACCGGGGCGATAAACCCAGCCACACGGATTCTGTAATCCGCTGGGGAATGATGTAAATACATAAGCTGAAGGAGACTTACATGTATGTTATTTAATGTGCAGCCTTAATCACTGCTTCTCTGAATATACCAGATTATGTGTCTTGAGAGCTTACGTCACCAAATTCACGTGTTTTGTTTACGTGTTTGTCTGTTGGTTTTAATGAAACCTGGGGTCACAGCTGTGGGTCGGGTATGAATTTTAATAAGTTCTCCTGTCGCCCCCACAGTCTGGAACAGCCGAGGCCTCATGCACATTCGTTATTACTCGCACAGTAGCTTGAATATCCAAGAGGCAAATCTGCAGCATATCACAATTTCACCAAAGGCGGGTTGGAGGTTGGAGTTTTTTTATTATTTATGTTGAGGCTTATCCACAGAAAGGCGGCATCATGCGTGGGTGGGTTGACGAGTGCACTTCTTATTTATCTTGTGTGTTCCCTATCTTGTTTGTGTTTCACGAGGTGTGTCCTGGAATTGTCTGCATGTTTAATTCAGGCCCTTCATGCATAAACCAGGGGGACTCTTCCTCTTCCTCTTCCTCTGGCTGCCTGGAGCTACAGCCATAGCAGGATGTGTGAGCAGGCTTGTATGGCGTTGCTGTACAGTAGAACCACCTGTCAGTCAAGGAACTCGACCGCACGTCTCCGCTGACTGGAAAACAGCCGATTCATGACTCTGCGCAGCTTCAAAACAGCAGCTCTGCCTCCAAGTTGCTTGAACAAACAAACTTTTGTGGGTTGAAGTGATGCTGAGAGATTGACTGGTTTCTCATTCCTTCACTTTTGAAAGACTTCTCTGTTGTGGGAGTGTTGAGTCCAGGTTTCAGTGCTGTTTGAAGTGTTGCACCAGTGATTTGAGCGAATGCTGTATGTGGCACCTGAAGTGCAGCAGATTGTAATTTGGGCTGATTAGATGGGTGCTTTCACAAGCAGCCCCAAGCTGTTGTATCGCTTCCATATTACTCTGTGAGGCCTCTCTTAGCTTTGAATATGGATATGATTATGGCCGACTGTGATTATGGTCGAAATAAATGTCGACGCCCATTCCCCAACTGATAAAAACGACCAATGGGCTGACTTGATTAATAAATAATCAATACTTGTAGCCCTTCAGCTTTAGGCCCTGGGAGCTCGATCAGCTCGACACGCGGGCGGCATTTCCAACATGACGGCAGATTCTTTCCGATACGCTCATTATTAGGACGATGCATCAGCCAATTTACATAAAAGCCCCAGAGAAATCTCTCTTTATCGCGTATATATCGCTGAACCAGCGAATGCAAATATTGCACTGACTCATTTCATCACCTGTTTCTTCCATCTGTCTTTCCTGATGTCCTGAGCAGCAGAGCTCCATCCTCAGGAAAACACAGAAACTCTAACCCAGAGGCAGATGAAGACGAAGGAAGTTGTGCTGCCCTTCTCTGATTGTTTTTCTCCTTGTCAATTTAGAGATTCCACGGTCGACAGCCGACGCACCTGCCACTGTGCCGTCGCGAGCTGCCATTTCTGCAGTAATTGTCTCATTTTGTGATAATGCCACTAAGCTAATCTGGGCTGAAAGCAGCAGGATGAAAAGCCTCGTTTGGAGACGGAGAACAGGAGTGTGCTGTCCTGTCTGCATGGCTGTAGAAGCTACTTACACAACACCACTATCAAAAGGTGACGACAGAGGTCAAAGGTGACACATCTCTTCCCCCACACGTTGTGGTGTGCTCCGTCTCCCACAATCCTCCTGGGGGGGCACAGCGGTGACACCTGCTGGATGTCTGACCCACGATCTCAGCTGGCCTCTCGCCACTCGTCACTGTCAGCGGAGTGTTGATCTCAGGTCCTTGTTTCTGTCCATCGTGAAGGTTCCAGCCTGTCGGTACCGTAGCAGACTAATCCCTCTCCACACACCGGTGTTGTGATGTCGTGTAATGCTGCATATTTTTAATAATTAATTGGTGGTTTCTAACTCCCACAAGTGACTTTAGATGCATTAATTCAGCTTCACAGCTGATGAACAGAGACTCACTTGCAATAATGCTGCACTAGCAGACAGACGACAGGCAGGGACCTTTGTGTTTGTTTGGAGCACAGTAACCTGATCTTGTGTCTGACAGCACCTCCAGTGTCTGGGAGTCTTATTAGCTTTCAGGTGGCATCAGCTAGTCAGCGAGCCGGCGACCGTGTAACTTCACTCTTCCTGTCATGTTCACGAGGAGCCGAGCCCGGCTTCAAGGCTCCGTCGGCGCCCCGACACTAAGCCTCCTTGTCTCTGCTTCTCCTTCCACCCATCAAGGATTTATCTCCGTTCAAACAGACCGCGAGCTGCGTGTCAGCGCTGCAAAGTCACGCAAGGGCAGCTGTCAGTGTAACAGGGAGCTGGTGCAGTCTGAGTTCAGATTTCAAAGCAGTGTACTTGTGGCAAATCATCTTCACATCCGCCTGCTACGATAATCTGACATGCGATGCTTACGAAGGAGATTCATTTCTTGGCTGATATTCCCAAATGCAGAAAGTCCCCTCTTCAGTTTGACGGTGTGGTCTCACCTGCAGAGGTTGAGGGGACGACCCAGCCGCCTCCCAGCCTTCCTGTGTCGTGACTACACCTGCAGAGCTCGTGCTCGGTGGCAGACGGCTGCTCCCTGTGTGTCTGTCAAGGACCTGAGGTTACCACACACCTGATTCCTGCAACTGAGCAGAGATCAGAAGCCGCTGAGATGCACTGACTTGTTGCTCTGCTTCAGTGGGTTTATTAAAGCTTCGCCTACGGAAATCCAGCTGTAATGTACAAATCTGCGGCTTCGTATCAGTAATTGAGCGTCTTGTGGCTGGTCTGTGTGTTGCCAGCTCCCTACAGAGATTCAGCTATGAGCCAGTGAAAGCGAGAGGAGAGTCCTACCATACGTTAATGAGGCCACAGCAGCTGCTGGAGTTTTAATATGTTGGATCTCTCACTCATTTTGAATCTGGCATTGACCTGACTACACTGTGCAGGTGAACCTAATACAGCGACCAGCGAATGTGAAGACCTACGTCGTGGTTACGTCCTGTTGCTGTGCCTCCAGCTAACGCTCAGCTTCTAGAACATCACAGGACGGTGTTTTGCTGAGGCCAGAATTGCTCCCGTTGATTAGAAACTCAGAGGAACAAGTTTAGGTGATGGCAAACCTGCTGTGCATTAACGTTATCTGTGTGCTGGAGAGCCACAAATAGGCAACTACCTGCTAATGCGTGGAAAACATCGTTTAGCGCAGGCTGACGCTCATGAAACGGAGACGGTGAGTTAAACGAAACCAAGGGAGACCAACAGCCCCAGACTAGCTCAACGGTTTCACGACTGGGAATCAATCTACTAATCCCAAGGTCAGTGGTTCGTTATTTGCATGTGCTGCAGTAAACTGCGAGGCACCGTCGACACCGGTCCGGTGCTGCTGTTTAGATTCAGCCAATTTCAAAAATTGCACTTTAGAAATCCAATAAGTTTGGTTAAAAGTTCACACATGCATAACAAGCTGCTTTGGGGCAGAGTTGCATTGACAGCTCCTAATGCCACTGACCTCATATTCTGACGTACAGCCTAATACAACACACAAATCAAACACTGCCGAGCAGCAATACAAAACCTCATTATCGCAGCCTCTGGGGCTCCAGTTGAGAATAATTGAACATAATTGAACCGGGAAGCGGAGCACGGTGACTGTCGACAACTTTTCCCAATACCACCGCGTTCCTCACCGAGGGACGTGAGGGCTAATAATGCGACCACACCTGAGTCCCCGAAGACACATTAGCTGTAACCGTGTAATGGAGTTTGATTTGTCACTGCAGAGACGAAGGCGTCTCCTCCTGCACAGTTTAATTAGATTTTAAGTCTGAATTATAAAATATTTATTTCAACCTAAGCATCCACATGCTGCATCGCTACACTTCCCTCCGTCCTCCTGTTGCAGTGAGAAGGTCCATGTTGAAAACCATAAAAAAGACAAATGGATGCTTTGTTTTTCATTCAACCATTACTCGGTTGGAAAAAGTGTCAAATTAAAATGCAGAGTTGCGCGTGAGATGGTAATAAGGCTGCTTTTACTGCAGTGTGTGATTAACATTAAGTAATTAATAATCACGACATCGAGTCTGGTTTATTTGCTCGGCCTGTTGCTGCTGCGTTTAGTCGTCCTCGCGGGCTCGTGGGAGCCTGCGCCGCTGCCAGCTGTGAATCCTCAGGTGTCTGCGTCTCCTGTTTAAAGCTCTGAGAATCGGTGTCACTGAGACAGTAATTGGGCTAAATGCAGCCAGCTCCTCTTCATGCTCGGAGACGTGATTCGTCATGTCCCCGAGCATCAGACACGCATACGAGTCGGCGTGAAACCTGACTCCCCAGGAACGTATTCATCCAACTTAAAATGATGTATGTGTTAAAACTGGTCAAGTTTCGTTCCTGTTGTGTAGATTGAGTCATTCTGCCGCCGATAGGCTGAAGGTGTTTACTGCGTGTGGCTGAACGTGAACAGATTCATCGTTGTTTTGTAATCAACAGGCGGTTTCGATATTAAAATCAGCGGTTTGCATCCAGCCATTTCAGGGTCCTTGCGTTGCGCCCGTTACCTCCAGGTGAGGTTCTCTGGACGTTGATGGCGCTGACTGATAATTAGTTGTCCCTACACATGCTCACGCATTCATAGCAAACACCAGAGGGGCAGCGAATAAACAGACCAGCTCGCTGCTATTCCCGTCCCCTTCCGCACGTGTTCCCGTCTCGCTGCACGGAGGCGTATGGCGGCCATCTGGAGGACGCAGGGATGTCAGGACATTGTGACTGGGTGATATTCTAATGTTCCTTCACCCGCCTCGGCCGCGAGCGAGGGGAGAGCGGACAGACGGCCGACCGTTGATTAGGACTGGGAATGGCAGAGTGAGACGGCCTCGGCCTGGCTGACACTCGGAGCAGTCGGGCCATCGACCAGTAGATGCGAACGATTCAACCAGTTGACTCAGCAGAGTGAAAGCTTTCATGGTCTTATTTTTTTGGAGCCAGAGCTGGACACTAGCTGGAGATCAGGAAGCGAGGATGTCTGAAATAAAAGACTTCCTGGCTCCCAGCCTCTTTGCTCTGCTCACAGTTTTTCCAATCTCCACACGTCCATCACCTTTATTCTCTCCCTCTTCAGCTTTTTCTGCTCACTTCTCATCCCGTGTCCTTCAGGTTCACCCCCCTTGTTCTTTCCACTCTCTCGTTCCTGGGTCGGAGCTGTGCGGCAGCGCTGGGACGTGTGAACTCATCGGAGGCCGGCCCAGGGCTCCGGCCAGTCAGAGCCGTGTAACCTCAGCCACGTCCCGGCCGGCCTGCGAGCGCACCGCGCGGCCACGTCATCCAGGTCGTCGGCCTTAACATCAAGACCGAGTCGCGCTGCCCCAATGTAAAGCTGCCAGCCCAGATCAGCAGTGGATTCTCACGCCCAGCCTTTTAAAATACCAGATGAGAGGGGCCTGCTGGATTTAACAGACAAACCAGTCTGTTCTGTTACAGCCCTGTAGCAGCGCGAGATCAGGTTGCTCATCAGTACTAATCACCACAAGCTCTGTTATCTGGAACTTCTTTCATAACACTGCAGCGTTTCTATTCCAGACATTTCTTAAGGCAGCCATCAGTGGATCCAATTTACCAGCAGCGATGTTTGTCAAACAGGAAGAATAACGTGGGACAGGTTATTTGAATTGTCTTGTAGTGTAGGTCCACACCAACACCTCCTCGGATCTTATCTCCAAACATCCTCACACTGAGGAGAAAGCCCATATTGAGGGTTGAATCCTTTTTGCTGTGTGTCCGACTCATTGTGACGCCTCCGCAGCCAGAAGAGCTGCTCGCTGTGATTTGGCCACAGGGAGAATCGGCTCTTTGCTGGTGCTGAGACCTCAGAACCCAGAGGCCGCTCACCTGCCTCACGGCGCTTTCTTCAGCTCTTGAATTGAAGGGCATCCTGGAAGACTTGCCGGCAGTTTTGTGGGGGTTGTTGTGCGCTGGCTGATGCAGTGTGACGACATCCTGCTGAACACAGATCAGGTGTTGAACGGCGGCAGCATCCTAATGCGAGGTCGTTACCCTTCGCATCCAAATGTCAACATCGCTCTTGCCAAATCAGAGACGTGTTCTATTTGTGTGCACATGGTGGCATGGGAACGGCTGAATGGCATCAATCCATCTCTTTACACCTGCTGCACTGTGTGAAAGACCCAGGTGTCAGAAGAAATCTGAGCCAAAGGCCGAGTCCTGGAGGGGAACCCCAGAGAAAACGGCTGTGTTACACGACTCTTCACCTGCTGGGAACATTTTTTGTAAATTAGGATTCTGCTACTTCAGCAACTCCTGATGTGCTTCATGTCTCGGCTTTCCTCAAATTATCCAGCAGGTAATTGTGCCGCCACAGCGAGGACGGCGAAACCACAGCTTCCAGGTTTGAAGAGCGGGCTCAGACTCCGCTCGTCAGTGAATATCTAAAAACATTTAAACGGTCGCTTAATGGGCAGTTTGGGTTTGTGCTCACACTGTCGGAAAACAGCAAGATTTTAATGATCTCGTTTTCAGACTCAAGCGTCGTCCAACAGACTTCAGCTCCCTCTTTTGCTTTTATGGGACGTTATCGTTCCAGATGTACTTTATCTGTCACGTGTTGATGGTTTCCAGCTTCTGCCACCAGTAACCTGAGCTTGTTTAGGTTGTGATGTTTTGTGTGATGCGACCGTGGGACACGTGTGTTTGTTGATAATCAGCCAGGAGGACTTGCTCTGGAGTCATGGAACGACCGTGTGTGTTCTCTCTCCTTTCCGCAGCACTTAACGCTGACCCTGTGTGACACCACAGCTTCTCCTCTCATTATCCCCACTTGTTGCACACAGGCTGATATTTGTGTTGCATCTGATTACATTACGCTTCGTCCCTGTCTCCTCGCCCTCGGTGATCACAGTGACTCAGACGTCTCCGCTGAGAACAGGCCGGGCCTCACGCGCTGGCTGTCGGCCACTCGTGTTATGTGTGGAATATCTGCCCAAACAACAGGCAGACGGATGTCGTTGGATGCTCGTAGACGGATGTGCGCGGCTTAAACTCGTGCCGTAATATGGCCTCCTGCCCTCAGAGAGGTTGTAAATATAGTGCGGCATCTGGCGTGGCACCTGCAATCCGTCTGGCTTGGCGTGATAAAGGTGCCGTAACGATGAGGGATTAGGGTCCTCGCGAAGCCGATGGCGCTGCAGCTAGATTAAGCAACACAACAAACGGCGCGTTCCTGCTGTCGCTTTTCCACAGTACGAGCAAAACGTTGACGCTTTATGCAACGCCGGTGAAACTCCAGTGAAAGCTGTGGCACCAGACCAGACACCTGTGGCCCTGATAGTAAATGTCACCAGTGGTGTGTACTGTAACGGTGCCACGCTGAGACTGTAGCTTTGAGCAGTTAGCAGAGTCTGGGCTTATAGAAGTAGATGATGGGATGTGAGGTGCAGACTTTCAATGATGTGGTGACATCACCAGTCGGTTAATGTGAAACCTTTATCAAAAACAGCAGCGATGCATCTCACAATATGCAAATCCGGGCCTGCTGACAGGTCTGCGGGACGCCGGCAGGGTCGGGGCAGGATAGACACGGTTGTTTCTGCGCTGAGAGGCAGCTGGTTTGGAGCAGATGAGCATATGCAGCAAAACGAGTCCAAGTAAACACATCTGCATGTGTTTCCATTACATGGCCAGATACATTTGTTTGTTGTGATTTATTTATGAGGAAGCGAGAGCTCGTCTTGTTGGAGGATATTACACTGGGGAAGTGGGGGAATTCTGACTGGATGAGCTCCCGTCATGCAGTTTGTTATTCCACTGCACCAAGTGATGCATGAGACAATATCCAAACAAATATTAAATGTGGTTAAGCTGCGCTTTTGACGCGGATGGACAACTTTATTCAGTCTATTCCAGTCAGACAGAGCAGTTTGATGTTAATTAAGCCTTTTTACTGCTCACTGTTTTAGATGTGAGGCGGCAGATTTGGGCTCGGCTCTAAGCGGCGCCAACCGCCGGACGTGCAGAGACTCTCACTAATCGCAGCTCTGACGCTGTCACGGTCGTCCTCTGTTTGTCCGGTGCTAAAAGCAGGTGAAATAAAAGTTTATGGCGACGGGCGACGCCAGAATATGGCTGAGCTGTTCTCCATTAGTCACAGGCTGGTCTGGAGGTTTACTGCACATCTACCAGAGAAGGGTGAAGCCTGGGTCGCAGCAACTAACGTAAAGGTGTGTGTTGACCTTAGCTTGTGTTGTATAGTCTGAAATAGATGTAAGATTCATTTGAACGTGCTAAATCATTCATTTCTGCCATGTTCATTAGTGTAACCGTCTGTTTTACTTCTTCAGGAACCTTTGTTGTAAGGTTCATCTTAATATCGCTGCCGTCTGTGTCTTGAGCGCGTTCATCTTCCAGGACCTTTTCACTGCCGTGGGCTCCTGGCGTTCCAGCAGCTGGGCCGTGGATCTATGGCTGACATTTGGACTCAGCCAGTTGGGTCTGCAGTTAAATCTATTTCGCTGTTAATGTGGTCTGAGTCCCAAGTGCAATTATTCATTATTGGTGGTAATAAATGTCTCTGTGCTCATACATGCAGCTCTGACCCAGTGGTTGGCTGGTCGTCCCTAAAAAATGTTTCAGAACTACTGCTGCTGTATTTCCAGCTCGGCCAATCGCCGCACAGCTAGGCGGCAGTGGCCTGTTGCCATGGCAACTGCCTGTTAATATTCCTGCAGAGTTTCCCGGCTGACAGCGGGAGAGCACCGCTTTCTTGCTACAGAAAATCAATTGGAAATTCCTGCAGAAAATAAGCAGGAGGCCTGCACACGTCCGAGGCAGCGGTTTACAGCTTCAAAGTGACTCCACTGACTATGACTCGTCATTCGGAGAAGCAGAGGTTCGGTACATGTGGCTTTTTGCAGATCGAAATGTCATCATGGTGATCTGAGCCCTCATTTTCTTATAATAGTTTAACTTTCTCTCAAGGAGACTGTCCAGAGGTCAGGCATTAAGGAATTGAGCTGTAGAAAAGCCGTCAGCAGGGGATTAGTTGTCTCTGATCTAAAGGGACGACATTGATCACGAATCCCAAGTTAGATCTCAAACAGTCCAGGAAATCCCATCTGCCTTTCTCCTCTGAAAACCGTTAAAAGCAAGAAAGTCTGATTAAAGGGCTCATAATTACACAACAAGCACAGATTGGTACCGACGAGATGCCACCGAGCCAAAGGAGGCTTTGAAGAGGCTTTAATATCTTGACGTGCTTGTTCAATATAGGAACGAAAAAAGGTCAAAGTCAGCGGCGCAGACGTTACTGTCCATGTGGGAGCTATCGCGTCTGGCTCCGTGACAAAACCTCACGAGGAGGAAAAGGAGCAAATCTAGAAATGTTTCTCACGTCGTGTTTCAGACAGATGACTTGAATTTAAATGTCCAGTTTAAATTCACAGTCACCTGTTCCACTAGGGTGCAGTCGCTCACAGCTGGAGTAAAAGTCTCCACGGTGCCGTTTGGACTTCAGGTTAATCTCTCAGTGGATGTTGGGAAGCTGGGGAAGACTTGAGGCCTGTTAGAGCCTCATGTCTTCTTAAAATGAAAATCAGAACCATGTACCCGCCGGCGACGGAGATGAAGGCAGCTCCAGTCTAAGAATTACAGGTCGTACGGTTTATCTGGGAGCTCATCCCTCACAGGTGACGCGAAGCCTGTCGGCCTCATGTTGCTCCACGTTTCTCTAACCAGACGCTTGTGTCGTCATCCGTTCTTCTTCTTCTCCTCCTCGTCTCCACGGGGCCAGGTTGGCTTCTTTCTCACCTCTGATGTTTATTACACAAACAGCACCTAGGATCAAATATTCCAACTTGGGTTTTTTACATATCCGGAGCAGCCAAGTGTTAGTGAGAGATAACATGTAGAGAGAGTGGGAGGTGGGGAACGAGAGGCAGAGCGGCAGACTTGTTTATATGTCTTGATCTGACTGGATGAATAATTCAGCAAAGGCCTCCCTGGCACCCGCGATATATTTAAAGAATAGTTTGGGCAGTGGGGGGAAAAGTATAGGAGAGGAAGTTGGATTGACTGAAGATAGGAGGAGGTGATTACAGAGGGCGTTGTGAATTATTCAAGCCTGCCCCCGACCCTAAAAGAAATGCACACACACACAAGTAGAGGCAGAGATGCCAAAATGGGCTCGGTGATTAGCAGAGATTCCTCAGCTTCACTCTGGGCCGGGGGCGAACGGGAGGACCGTTCAGAATTTAAACCTTAGTGTTCCCCGGATATTTGCAGAGCTGTTTACTCTTCTTCTTTCTCCTGCTTTCCTCTTGATCCCCGACCTTTTGTTTAGCAGGAAGCGTCTTATTCCCACTTCTGCAGCGTAAGCTCCGAGCATTGTCGACACACATGGCTGGAACAAGTGAAGTCAGTTTAGGAGTTAGCAACTGAAAGCGACTGTGAGTTTCAGCTGGTGTACTGTAGCTTAGTTATGAGGGATAACTCGCAGGCTCTAGTGCCGACTCTTCAAGCGGGTAATAAAATAAGAGCGTTGTTTGTAGACGTAGCAGGCGGCTGATTACAGTGAAGTCTCTGTAGTCCTGCTCGTTGCTGATGGTGGATTTAGCAGCCAGGTATTTCCCACAGGAGCTGGCGAAGGGCAGCTCAGCTCCATCACGCCCAGACGCACAGCTTCATAGCGTGTGAATGCTAATGTCACAAGGTGCTACATGCCGCCGGAGCTGCTTCGCCTCAGCGTCTTCCAGCGCCAACGCCGGTCGTACCCACGTCACGCACGCGGCCCCGGTTGGGCCTCTGCTCCTCAGCTCCCGTCTTTCACCCCTTACGCATCTATTTATACGAGCGCCATAATTCCTTCCAGGCCAGAAAATGTGCTCGCTTATTGCTCCGTTTAAGTGATTATCATATCTGCCTCCTCTCTGTTACAGCCGACTTTCCACTCGTGGGCGTTTGGAACAACTATAATCACTTCTGACGCGTTTCGGTGACACAGTGTACAAACTAATTCATTTGGAGTGGATCCCTGCATGTGGGCCTTTCAGCAGGTACGAGTTCAGGTTTATCGCCGCTTCCACGCGACGGGGAGCAACATGCAGACCTGGATCTCTGCAAAGCCAACAGAGACGACACCTACGCGTAAAGCGGCTCTCACCAGATCTGTAGACTCACCCGAAGCATCCGCTCCTGCTCCCGCATCATGACTTTGACTGGAGGAATCTGAACACACCCATGTAGCAGCCGCTTTAGAGGAAGCTGTTATAGTAGTTATTGGAAGGAGGGAGTGGAAAAACAAAAGGTCGACCTCGCTGCAGAGGCTGTGGGAAGAACAGGGAGTGGGACGCCGGCTGGGGAGTTGTGGAATCCTGGGTTGGACACTGTGGGAGGAAGACATCTGGATGCGGAGAAGCCCCTGGAGGCTGCATGTGTCCGCTGCACGCCGCTGTCAGATGCAGACAAACCGACCAGGTGGCTGTAATTAGCAGTCGCAGTGTTGGTTTCATTCTCCGTGTCAAGCAGACCTGTTGCCCAGCGTCATGTAAAGAGAACACGCGTCAGATTTACACCTTTGAAGCGGCTCGCAGCCTAATTGGCTCAATTAGAGCTCAAGCGGCAGAGTAACGTTGGGCGTGAAGCCAGGAGGAGAGTGGTATTGACCCAGAGCAGTGTTTTCTAGTCTGGGCCGTGTTTTGTCGCCAGTTTTCATCCATTAAAGCTCAGGACACTTTAGACTCTTCGTCAAAGACATAAACCTTTTAGTTTGAGTCGATGAAAACACTTTTAGACTGATGCCGTTTGTTGACACATGAAAGAGGACAAAACATCAGACAGCGAAGATGAAGAAGCAATGTTTGCAATTAGAGCGGAAAATTGCTATAATTGTGACACTGTGCCTGATGACACAGACCCTGAGTTATCAAAACTATCCAAAAGATAAAGCCCTACAATCACTGTTATCACTGTCAGAAAGCTGCTTATTCTGCAGCCTGGTCCCATATTTCATGCTCTTTGTGTCCTGTTCTGTCGTTTTATCGCTTTCTTACTTTTATTCATGAAACCAGCTGCACATGCACATTTTGCTGTTGACCTATTACCTTGTGTCTGTGTTTAATCTCTTAGACAAATGTTTTAGCTGCTGTGTGAATGCAAATGTCTGTTTTTAGTATTTAACTCAACGAGCTGCTTAATCGTTTTCCTGCTGTAAAAGCAGAGGCTGCAGAGACGCTGCCTGTGTTTGACCTGTGACCTCCGTGTTGTGTAGGTGTGCTGAGCCTGCCGGAGAGTTTGAATCTGCACCGGGACCAGCAGCGCTCGGGGAGGGGCGGCGACGGCTACACCCAGGCCGAGCTCCGCACGCTGGAGCAGTCGCTGCTGGCGACGCGGGTGGGCAGCATCGCGGAGCTGAGTGAGTACACGCGGCCCGGTTTTACAGCTGCCGCCGCTAATGAATAATTATATTCCGGACGCAGTATTGTACTTGTTAATACACTTGGCAGATCAGCACATTACAACCTCAGAACGGCTAATTACTGACAGGAGGATCCAACGAGCTCCAACGTTTTCTACCTTCTACGACTGCATTCAATACATTTAAACTGCATTGAAGCCCCATTTAAAAGTATGTGTTGGACTTGTTGGCCCTCAGAGGCTAATGTTGTGCGATGAAGGCAGCCGTGTCTAAAAGCTCTAAATTGAGCATTAAGCTTAATATAATAAATTCAGCAGTAATTGTTATGCGCATTGAAACGACTCCGTTCACGGACGCGTGTTGTCCAAATCAGCGCATTAGTGTGAAGTTGTGCACCGTCCTCACCGTCACCTCACCCATCTCTCCCCTCTACCTCACCCTCTGTCAGGACCGGTTCTGTTCTCACACCTGTTTATGAGGCTTTCAAATCCAAGGTCGGCGCCTCAGAGGCTTCGAGCCTTGACCTCTAACTCTGCGCCCTGACAGACATCTGCAGCAGCTGCAAGTGCAGTACGATGGAAGACGCTGCATTAATGAACCTACCACTGCAGTCTGTGCATTTCAGGGTTAGCAATCATCGCCCATTGTTTCAGCATTTGCATATAAATGACAGGGGCAGACGCTAATTACATGTTTCCATGTGCTGCTCTGGCTCCTCACTCAACCTGCTGTAGGGACATAATGAGTCGATCACGTTGTAAATTCAGTCGACCACGTGTCCGTAAAAGGTGCTAATTCCTTATTATTCTACTAGAAAAATGTAATTAAAAGGATTCACAGCAGTAGTTTGTAAGAACGGAGCCGCCGGCGGGTTCCGTCTGTGAGGTTACGCTGATGTAACAGTTTTAATTCCAAACAATAGATGTTTGTTCCACACAAGCGTTTGCATGGATCTCAAGCAGGCGGCCAGGTTACGGACATCACACATGCAGGTGTTACAGTCGAGTTGTGTAGCTGTGCTCAGTGGCGTAACAACGCAGGTGCACAGATTTGGATTTTGGCTCAAGGTGGTGAGAGGAAAAGATGCGAACGTCTCCGTCGCCACTTCCAGAGCACATCAGATGTAGGAAACTGTTTTTGAGGAGCGAATCAAACCAAGGTGCCCTGAAGCTGGTGGCCTCACCGAGACACCTCTCACTTGTCGCTCATCTCTAAGTTTAACTGTTGTTGTCTGAAGTGTAACACTCCGCCCTGCTGTGCTTCAAAGCAGCAGCAGCTCCACATTCGAGGCGGAAACACTTGTCGCTTCGAGTCAATTAAAAGCTCCTGACGTTGCTGGGTAACAGGTTCAGGTTGTGACGGTCTAATGCCAGACAGGCTGGAGATAAGTAAGTATTATTTAAAGATCAACCGATTCGTCACTGACGAGGAACTTGCTGCGTCTCTAGTAAAACGTGGGCTGGTCTGATCCATGAGCATTGACAGGACTGGTAGAGGTGAAGCTTGTCCTTTTTGATGACGTCTAAAATCCCCACTTTTCCACACCTGCGTAGTGTTAATCACGTTGAAGAGCAACCTGTTCTGTGCAGCAGGAATTTAAAAACAAAACCGCAATTACTACGAATTAAAGGAAGCCATTACACTTCCTGTTAGACGAGCGAGGACATTCACTCCTACAGTAATGCTGTGCGTCACCTTTAATTCTGCTCATTACTGGGCTCGAGGTAGAAGATTTTTAGCTGCTAAATGATAAAAGCCTCACTGCCTTTGTTTTTAACTCTGCGAATTAGCTGGGAAATCTGCTGTGTGCCCGCATCCACACAGAGTTAACAAGGCAAAAAGGTTCTAGCGCGTAAAGGAACCAGATCACTATGCAGCAGCTTTACTTTCATGACAAATCAAATGTAGTGAGCCGTAGTAACGAGCAGGAAGCTGCACTTGCACTAATTGCCGGTGAAAGTGCAGATGCGCATCGTCTGGACTCTCCTGCGAGCGGGGCGTGAAAGGCTTCCTGCTCGGATGAGGAGGCGGAGCGTCCAGGGTGAGCCGGTGCAGCGCTGCCAGGGGTCGACCGCTCAGCCGCGGAGGGGAGTTCGCATCCCGATGCAGGAGATCTGCCTCGTGTTGCACACTGTGAACAGATTGATCTACATGAGTGGGAGTCTGCTAATCAAGTGTGTGGCGACTGCATTAATGCTGCTACTTTGGGCATTTTGTAGCAGCTGATTTGCAGATTTGTTACAACTTTTGCATCTCATTGCAGATGCGCTAGAGTCGGGTTATTTATCGGATGATTTATACATGAGCTGAGCCGCGTCGTTGCTCAGGAAAACACATTAGTGAACCACTGGATGTTCTTTTATTAACATAAACTCTCACACTGCGTGATGAGTATTAATCTGAAACATTTCCCAACAAATGCGCCATTTGATTCCCGATGTTAGCTGAAAACTCCAGCGTCCAGCTGACGGCGGCCGAGCGAGTCGCTGCAGCAGAATCTCTCTCCTTGATCTCAGCTGTTTCTGGCCGAAACATCGACCTGCAGCCGGAGCAGGTGCGGTCCGGGCAGTTTTTCGGTTGTATGCAAACGAACAGCTGTGGTTGCTATAGCTCAGACTGACGCAGAGTTCGTCCCCCGTCGTACCACAGTTTTCCACGAAAAGGAGAAAAGCCACTGTGACTCATTTCCAAGCCAATCTACTAAGCTGGGTTACGACAGAAAATATGCGGCAGCTAAAAATGAAAAGACATTTTAACAGTTGTCTGGCACAAACAGCGAGCTGCTAATTTGGCAAGACATTTATCACAGGGTTGCAAAGCATGCTGGGACTTCACCGAGCCGTCAGACCTATCAATCACACGTTGCCTAATGTACAGAAACATCCTCAAAACCCCAAAATTCCTCCAGTTCAACGACAGCTGTTCTAGATGTACGAGTCTTAGCTTCTGAGTCTGATGCAGGCGTCGGTGTTACAGATGGTGTTGGTTTGCTTTGTCACGTTCCGCTGCAGATCTGGGTCCATAATTATTCCAGCGTCCACAAGCAGAGGCAGACTGATGGCGTGTACCGCGGGCGTTTGACGGTCACACGCGCTGTCCCTTGGGATCAACACATCCAAACTGCCTAAATTAAAATCAATTCCAACCTATTACCGCAATATCTGAACAATAAACAGGATCCCTTTAAGGGGAAGTGGCCCCACGGAGCCGCTCGTCAGGGCAATTTCACACCTGACTCGTTCGGTAATTAACGGCTAATGGAAGAGGCCGGTAAAGACGAGTATTCATCAATATTTTGATAATTTCATTCTCTCTCGTAAGCGTCGTCATTATCTCCCTGCTCATATTTCATATCTTCATCCAAGCGGGGAGAGACGTGCAGCGGGCCTCCCGTCAGGCTGGCGTTGTGGGGTTTCTACTGACGTGTGAGCCCCTGGAGCTGGGAGTCCCTCCACCACAGGCGACGGCACAGCTTGATTCAAGACGCGCGTTGGAGCTAATCAAACCTGCGTTGATGCTAAGCTGCCATCTCTCTGCATTAGACGCTGCCTCTTTGATCACGGGTCCAGTTTCTGTCTCTAGTGAATAAACTAAAGCTGTTATTCTAACAGCTTCGTGCTGTTAAGTAATATTCTGATGAGCAGAGGTTGTGAAGTCCTCAAGGATTCCCCTCTTCAGTGACTGGACGGCCCTTCGGTGAATAATTAACACTTTAGTTTTCTACATTCCCAGTACATTGATATTCAGCACAGCACTCAGAACATCCGGCGTCACTCACGCTGTATTTTTCCAGGCTGACAATAGGCAGCTTGAAAAAAATGAGTCATTGTGTATTCTGCTGTGCGCAGACGGAGCAGAAGCACTTATTCTTCAGGGCTGAGTGGGTTTCACAAATAGAGGAATCCCTCTCCTCTGCAGCGCTGCAGGAGTTGTGCACCGCTTTGAAAGGGGACAGAAAATTGCAGAGCGATGGGATGCTGTTTCTTCCAGGAAGCGATTGCGCACGTGAGCATCTGTACGCTGCAGATTTCCTTCCACAAACGAGCCCGATGCTCACGATACACGACTATTAGCGCGTCGGCTGTCTGTTCTGTTACTAACAAAGAGATTTCATTAACATCGTGGCCGTTTGAAGCGACTCTGCTCCATTATCCGGCAGACGCGGTCTGAATGTGGGATAATGGGAGGTGTTACATTTCCTCTGCAGCCCGTCTCAACTATTCTCATTTTTCACTATATTACAGTTAAACTACTTCTTCTACTTTGCCATGCATCATCTCTCCTAATCTCATACAGTCTGACCCATTTCTCAGCGTGAGTGCTAGAAAGAGAAAATGAGTCTGTCAGGCTTCTTCCTCCAGAGTTGATCAGCTGTAATCGTCACAGTAAACTGGCTGCTGTAATTCGATCTCCATGTATTAAGCTTTATTTATTGATCGCAGTGTTGGCTTCGCGACCTTTCCGGTGCTTCGCTAATGGACACGTCAAAGCAGAAGGAAGGCGCCGTCCTCCACTTTGAACAGTGATGCGCTGGAACAGGTGCGGCCATTTTCCTTATCTGTCCCCAGCAGAGCGAGGACGCTGACAGACGCACTAAAGGCAAACGCTGGGGAATGTGGTGGACTTTGGTTGCTCGCTGCAGAAAGGACGTGAGGCTGGATTCGTGATTGTGTGATGGTTTCACGCCCCCTGATCTGCCAAACAGTCAAACAGCTGCTTTGGTTGAATCACTCATGTTGTTGTCTTTATTAAATTCTCTCGCTCAGGTATGTTGGCTGTTGTTAGTGCTGCTTTTCTTCATGGTTTGTGTTCCTCAGGCCATCGTGTATAACGTCTTAGTATGAGCCCAAATATTTGCCACTGGTCATGTTTTGTATTAGGAAGCTGGCCTGAGCACAGACGCACTACATTCTTTAATGGATACAAAACCAGGATTGCAGGCACCAGCAAACAAAACACAGGAGGAGACAAAGTCAGCGACACGCAACCGGTGGAAATCAGCAGACAGGTCGTCCAGAGGGTGGACACAAGGCGAAGGCCAGGGAAGAAACGCAGGGACGTCAGGAAGCAGCGGTTCAAACGTCTGAGACAAGAAGCTGAGGTGTGAAAGCGTGCGTGGAGCAGAGACAGGACTCACGGCGCGTCTTCCTCACCTGTTAAAGTCTAATCCTGCTCCTCTGGCTGCTGCTGTGTCTTTTCCAACAAGGACACGAGCATCGGCTTTGTTATTCACCTCTGCGAAGTCGTGACTGTGCGTCTTCCTGTCCTCTGCGATGCTGTGAGTTTCTACAGGCCCAGGTATCGTTCCGAGACACAAAATGAGGAACGGAGAGAGACGCAGATAAAGATCTCAGCGCTTTGTTGGCCAACTGAGGACGCGTCGCACAAGCCAGAGAGAGCGATTCACTTAAAGAATGACCCATCACGCTGCGCTCCGTGCTCTCCATTTCTACAGAGTGTGGTCGAGCTGATTACGCCTCGACAAACACAGGAGCAATTTTAAAGCTGGATGAGGCTTTTTTGAGGTTTGTTTCGCAAGGACACAAACACTGAGTTTAAGATCCGTCAGCTGTCCACATTAAGAAGGAATTACTCTGTTTCCCGAGACTGCAGCAGCTCACGAACGTGTTGAAGTGTCTCTTTAATAATCATTACAGTGGAGACCCGCTCTCCCAGGTCCGTGAGTTCGGGCCGAATTATCCCGTTTGCGCTCGGCTCCTGCAGCGGTTTCGGACATTACACCCGAACTGAGATAACGCAGAGTCAGTAATGGAGTGTTGGGATGTGAGTGGAGGGAAAGGCTGATGGAAGTTTGGGGGTAATAAGCCGCAGAATTGAACAAACTGCTGTTAGTTTTCTGGAAAGACGACACAGAGCTGCTTAGAGGCAAAGTCACCAGCTGTTTGTAGCAATGCTTTGTTTGCCTAATAGCATATTATAAGGTCAAATCAACGCCGTTCATCCGTTTGCTGTCCTCACAGTAGGAGAATCGTCCCAGGGTCACATTGAGGCTTTAACGGAGAAAGACACGCTTAGCTGGGATTTCATTTCTGAAATCATCGCTTGGCTTTTTGTGGCTCAAACAGACCTTTTGTTTCTGGCCTTTTTTTATGGGACATTATTTTGATGGAGTGTCTTGACTGGCTGTGATCATGGTGCCAATTTTGTCTCATTTAGACCCAAGGACAGGAGCGAAGGAAGGAGCAGCCTTTAGTTTGGTAGATATTCAAAGAGGCAGGATAATAAATCTGCTGCAGTGGAGCCGAGGACTTCTAAATATAGATTTTCATCTCCTGAGCTTAATTGCAAACTAACTTCTTACATCTCTCGCTTGTCGATATGCTTAATGATGCAAATAGACTTTAATTGTTTTACCTACACGTTGCAGCGGTAGGAACAGAGTCCTTTGGCTAATGTGTGAGCCAGTCCCCAGATGTGACCAGGCCTCGTTTACTGTTTGCAAAATGTACTTTTGATTTGATTTGCTGCTGTGTTTCAGTAAACAGCAGCTCTAGTAGTTTCCAGCAGCTCTGTAATTTGAAGCTTATCTGAAAAAGAAAAAGCAGGACAATTAGAATCGGTTTAGAGGATGAGGCTGGAACCGAGCTGCAGCTCTGTAACCTCTGGCTGGTTTCAGAATAATAGCAGAGATGCTCTGTGGAGCCGTGGGAGCCGAGTCAGCGCAGCAGGCGTGTCTGGCGTCGCCGTGGGTCGTGAGCGGGCCGGACGGTGGTCAGACGTGATGCATCATCCCTCACCCTGGCAGACAACTCCCTGCTTGAGCTGAACATGCGGCAAAATCCAAATACGTACAAGCAGGAGGAAGTTTATAAAACTAAACCTTTCCGTGGGTAAAACAGATGGTGGAACAGATGGAACGTGCTGCTGCTGTGGTGACGTACTGTAAGTGTGTTGGTGCACTGTAACGTTACGTGATGGTGCACACAGCGGACGCGGGCTTTGATGCTGATGTCAGCGCCTGTTGTCGTAGTACATCCTCCCTCTTCTGCTTGTGACTGTGCCGTGTGCGCTGTGTGATATTTCCAGCTGTGGAACACCACCGGTGCTGCATTGATGTCTGGTGCTTCACCGTGAATGAATCATCGCGTGCGGTTTGTAGAAAGCCTCTTTATTTGTCCCCTGCTGATTTTCTCCCGCGTTGCTGTTTGTTCTGCATGCTACTATGAAGGACAGAATAGGAGGTGGATGGGTGCTCCTCTCTCCCTCTCTACTAGAAAGTACTAGAAGAAACACGTTTGCTGAGTTTTTACACCTGCTTCATTGCTGTTGGGCGCGCGGCCCAGCAGGTGAACTCCCGGCGCTCCAGATGGCCACTGAGTGTCTGATTGCGTCTCAGCCAGGTTCCTATAAACGTGTGACTTTGGATTAATCACCATTACATGTGTAACAAGCAGCTATCTTCCCATTTCGTCATATGTCCGTATGAAATGTGTCCACTGGTAGAAGTATCTGCCAGCTCTGTGTTGATGATTGGCTGTGATTAATACTTGCCGTGGAATTATTAATGTGCCCCAAAGGCAGAGCTGCCAAGCGATGATTAAACGTGCTCCGTTTGACCCTGGGGAGCTGAGGGCCGGGGCGTCTGGCAGCCATCCAGGTCACGCTGGTCGAGAACTGGTTTACTGAATTCAGAACAGTCACCTGGTCAGCAGCACATCGGGTTTGTTGTGGTTAAATCACTTTTCCAGCAGGATGAGAGGGAATATTGACTTGATATTCACCGATAACTGCTGGGTAAGGAATCAACAAGTAGCCGGTCAACGGGTTCAACTCTGCAAGGCTGCGTATCGTCATCATACCCGGACCAGATCAGCTTTGGACTAAAAGTAAAGGATTGTTCGATACCGCGTCATTTCATAGGCTGTACGTTCGGATCTAGTGGCGGGGACGTGATGTCAAACGCGCTGCTCTTCTGAAGGATTCAGGATTTGCTCCACGCTGAGTAGCTGCAGTCTCCTGAATTCAGAACTCCCAGGAGTCATTCCTCAGCCTTCTCCCTGACGCTGCGCCGAATGGAGGAGGAAACGTTAGAAAAACCAAGAGATCACAGAAAGATGCCATGAAAACAGCCTGAGAGAGTGGGACGCTAACACCGAAAGAGAAAATAGGACGTGTGATGTACAATAATGTACAGAGTAGATAATAAGGGTTCTAGCGACTCTTTCCAGAAACATTCAGACTTGAAGACGTGTGATGTGTGAGCTGCAGGCTGAAGGACGACTTGATTGACTAATGGCACTTGTGGATTTAAATGTAACCCAAACGTGCATCATTTCCCACATGGACCCAGTAAACGCTGTGTTTACAGAACACACCGTCCTTCGGCCTCCCACCAGTCCAACGTGATTAGCTTGGGCTTTATTGTACCTGTTGAACAGAGGCCAGTGAATCTGAAACTGTGAAGATAATTACATGAACGTACAGTCAGCATTTCCACCTACACGCTGACGTTTAGCAGTGAAAAGCATTGGAGCACGTCTGAGGAGGACGCTTCTATTTTTATAACCTAGTTAGGTGGAAACAGTGAGTAATATGAAAACACTGCTTAATTGTTTGTCGTGACCTGTTTTCACATTGTATCACAACCGTTTTCGGTTTTTTTCGTCACACAGGGAACAAAGTTTTGCTTCCAAACGAGAAGGAGAAACAGTCACTAATCTGTCCCCTATGATTAATTCAAATGAGATGAAGCATGAACCCCACAGGAGTGTTGCTCACATAATTCAAGTAAATAAGCAAATGTTGTCTTGCTGACAAAACCAAAGTCACAAAGACCGTTAATGAAGGCAGAGGAAGCTTGGTTCTCATTGGCTGCAGCTCAGGGACAGCGCCTGCTCAAATGTTTGTTGCGTGTGGTTTATTATTTGTGTCTGTGTGGGTTTACAGTCCAGGTTTTGCTCGGAGAGCTCTGCAGAGCCCAGGGGAGCGTTGCCCGTCCTCGTACTTAACTCTTCCGCTGTGTGTTGCTCATTTGCTTTTCACTAAGCTCCATGTTTCATAATGTAAATGCACAGTTCAGTCGTCTCTGTTTGCCTCCTTAATCTTTATTAATGTCTTAATATTCAGCCCCGCAGTGCACTACTCAAACGTACAGCGAGGAGCTCGGGGGCCTTTGAGTAGCCTCTCAAAAGATAAAGTTGTACGAAGGTGCTGAGGGAACTGAGCTGCAGCTGTTCAAAGTAATGACAGGACATATACATACATCCTACATATCATAGCTGCTGTGAACATATAACACGCCATAGAACGGAGTGTAATTCCACCCAGTGGGGCATCGGTGTGGTGATGGGGCGATGCTGTCAGACCCACCCATCCAGTTAAACAGCATGATTCATGGATGTGCTTTACTCTGAGTGTGAGCTGTGCCGTGAGCAGCGGCGTCTCTTCACGTCTGGCTGACCTTCAGTCTGACGGAGGGGGAACCTTGGGCTCCGACTCACCACGTCGCTCCGTCTCAGGACTGAGGTTTCAAGGCAGCCAACTTCCTTCACGCTGGGTATTTTTGGAGCCGACAAATAAAATCGTGTGTGTTTACTGCTGCAGTGCAGCTCTGAGCCTTCACAAACACATTGTTTCTCAGCGAGTAGCAGAACTCTGTCAGTTTTCCAGGTGCCTGTGCCTCCAGGCCCCCTACACACAGTAAATAATCACATCGATCCAGCCTGCAGGCTCAGAGGCTCAGGCTGCAGCGTTTTCCTTCCACAGCGCCGTCGTTACTCTTAGATGTTTCACTAATGACCCCAATGACAAAGTGCCGCTGACGACAAAACCCCAAATTTCTTTGTAAAGGTTCAAAATCACCTGCACTGTTACCTTCCAAACCTTGGATGTGCCAGCTGGTGGGAAGGCCCCTCTGATTGGCTGTTCACGGCAAACGGCTTTTCCCACGTCTTCTCAGACCTGTAGTTGTTGGATGTGGAGAGCGGGGCTTTGAATGACGACTCAGATTAGACAGCCAGGCTGCTTATTGGCCGTCGCCTTCAAACCGCTCCGTGTTCCAGATAAACGTGTAGATGATTAACCGTCGACGTCATTGCTGCCAGGTCTTTGATGTTGGCTTCACATCTCTCTTCTATTAAACAATAGTTCAGAATTATTCAGGTGATGCTCAAAAATAGGTTTAAATGTTTCCTGGTTTTGCTCTAATCCTTTCCAGTTTGTCTGAGACGGTTGAGAAACTTCAACAAGATGAATGGAGTCCGTTCCTAAACTCATTTCACTTTTTCCTTCCCCTGATGGTTCCCCACCAGCAACTCCAAATAAAAGTCAGATTTGTGCAAAGCAACTTTGAAAGTGCATTTCTGCAAAGCAGTGCACACAGTCGCCCTCGTTTCTTACAGTGTAGCCGAATCCTGAGTTAAAATATATTTATGCAAATCAATTTGGTGTTAGGATCAGCGAGAAAATCCCCAAATGTTCTTTAAAGAAAACTGATTTCACTGCAGCACAAACTGGAAACAGACGAAGCCGATTCACTGATAGTCTGCATATCGTCTCCTATAAAGCTCTGCCCAGCTTGACCCCGAAGACCAGGAGAGAAAATCAGAGAACCTGGAAAGAAAGGACAGAATACGGTTCGCACTAATAAGTGATTTACTGAGAAAAACACTGTGTCATAAGATTTCATTTCATGCTGCAATTTCCTACTTAGGCAGGATTGTGTGGGCACAGGTGCATGACTAAATGCACGGTGAATCACAGGGTGTCATCACAGGAGAGTAGCCGTGTGTCAGAGGGGAGCTGGAGGAAATGCATCAGCTCAGACTGAAGCGTAGGACGGAGACACATTTGTTTCATCACTGTGAATGCTGAAAGCATTCACAGTATTGTTTTCCTAATCTTTATTATTATTATATTTATTATTCCATCCGTTTTTTGGCATCTAACTCTACTTGAACTATTTGAGCTATAGGAACCATTCAAATATCAAAATGTGCAGCTATTCTAGGAATCGACTGCTTCTATACAACTTTTTGATATATTTTATACTTTTTGAAATATTAAGCTATTTGCACAATTTTTGCCCCATTGAAAATGAATGGGAATCTGTATAGGGCAACTGGACTCACCCGCAGGAGACCCCTGTTCAAATCCCGCTCAAGGCATCTATGTTCTGCTTGTTGTAACAATGCTTTGAAAGCTTCTTGTACTTACAGCGCCGTCTTCTGGTTGTTCCTAAGAATTGCATTATAGGTGTTTTAAAATTCAACCCTGTTAAGCTGTTTGGCGTTGATGCCTTAAAAAGTGTATGTTGACAGTTACAGCGGTTTGAATTCGCTGACGATTCAACAATTGTGAGTTTTCAGACATGAAACTCACTCAGGTTGTAGAATGAAGTACATTTAAACCGCGGTTTCTCTATAAACGTTCACTTGTAAATTGTCGCCACGGCCGCAATTTTCGCTCTTTTTAAAAGATTCTTTCACTCAGATGTAGACACACTTGTCTACTTGCTAACTGGGCACATGGCAAAACCGACCGACCGACAAATTTCGCCGTATTTGTCTCGTAGCAGCGGCAGCGGCCGCTTTTGCGTCATTAATTTGCCTGATTCGCGAGCAGATCGGATCGTTTTGAACTCGATATAAATTCAACAATTGTCAGTCTTTCGACACGAAACTCACACAGGTTATAGATTAAAGTCTTGGCTTTCATTTGATGTGGTGGTCTTTGTGATTACTGTTACGGTTTCGCCGCTACGAACCCGTTTAGCGGGCTTCGTTTCTATCGTTTCATAGTCGCAGCTGCTGCTGCTGTCAGCCTCTTATAGACCTTCGCGAGCTGATACTATAAGCAGCCCAGTGGCCTAGTGGATAGTGCGGTGAGCTACGGAGTCAGAGGCCACAGGTTCAATCCCCGGTCGAGTCAACTAATTTTAGACTGATGTTTGTTACCACGCTGAGGGTCTAATACACCTTCGGGCGCAGCTGATTTCAGCTGCTTAAATGGCTGAGCGGTTAATCTGCTGCGCTGCGAAGCGGGAGACCCCGGTTCAAACCCCAGCCGAGGCAACTGTCTTCAGACTGAAGTTTGTTACCAGCACATTGAATCTGGATGTTCCTCTTGTTGTAACAAAGCTTTTTAAGCTTCAGCAATGTCAGGAAAATCTTGCAAAATTCAATCAACATATCTTAGGGCTTATCTATACTTTTACTGCGTAGATCAACTAATTATTGAATTATTAATACTTACTTAATATTTTTTCATTATGTTTTATTTTGAAATTTAAGACTTTTAACTTCTTCTGGACCTGTACAACCCTATTCTATCCACTTCTATTTTTCTTAAGCTACTTTTAAGAACGTTTTAAACTCTCGAGCTACAGTTAGCAGTTATTGGCAATACATTCAGCATAAAGCATTCACAGTGCATTTTCCTATGGAAATGCTTTTTCTAGTTGTTAATGACTTTCTATTCACGGTGCTCTCGTATCCTCGTGTTTATTTGTTGCAGGTGATCTGGTGTCCCGGGCCATGCACCACTTGCAACCCCTGCACGTCAAGAACCCTGGCAACGGGACCCCGGTCCACCAGAAGACCAACACCACGGTGCACTGGGAGCCCGAGGCCCTCTACACGCTGTGTTACTTCATGCACTGCCCACAGATGGAGTGGGAGAACCCCAACGTGGAGCCCTCCAAAGTCACCCTGCAAACCGAGAGGTGAGTGCAGCAGCGTCACCCGCCGTAGTCTGGATCACAGCTGAGCAGACACACGCGCAGCACAAACGATGTCCTGATTTCCACAGCCATCGCTTTACTGGGCAGGGATTAGCCTGAGGGAGGATTCTGAAATGATGACGGGTTCAGGACAAGTTAAGAAATATTTGCTCCAAACCAACAAACTGCAAGATGGACAAATGTACCGCAGTTGTGTAGTAATATTCTCGATGGTTAAGGTTAAGCTCGATTGACGACTAAATGCCTTAATTAAACGCAGTGACCTGTTATTTAGCTGCTTTTATTAATGCTGAAGTGAATTTACTATTTAAACAGATGCTTTGGCTGCAGATGACAAAGCCTTTTAAATAGACTCTGGACTCTCTGGGCACCGATATTTGGAGCCAAATGAAAACAAGAGTAATAGTGACAAACATTTTCCTCCCGTTCATTTTGCTCGTTTGCCAACCTGTGCACCTCAGTAAGGCCACTTTTGTCCCTGCTAAACGTATGCGTGAGTCAAAAATCCAATCTCGGAGAACGTCCATCACCCTTATCTGTGGCGCTGGTTCGCACCGTGGCAGCGCTGCAGACTCTCCATCTTCATACGCAGACACACGCTGTCAGAGTAAGTGTAATGGTTTTAAAGGTTACAACAGACAATCCTACTTTCGTGCACATGTTTTTCCCCCCGCACGAGCGATCCCTTAAGATGCTGCGTGGGCCAGTCAGCGCTGACACTTCTCACGGCAGAGAGCGGATTGATGGGAACCAAAGGGACTTCACTCGGACGGACGGACGGACGGATCGACAGATATTCCAACATCTTGCCTGCTTTCAGACGAGATAAAACTCCACCCTGACGACCCCGGGGAGCAGAGGGAACGTCAGACGGAGTGACACGACAGCAGACTCTTGAGCCCCTGGGGAGAAAATTCTGTATTTAGCATTCTGCTGAAAGGATGGAGGCGAATAGAAAAGCCCTGAATAATACAGCGAGATGAGCGGGAGAGAGGAGACGGCTAAATGAGATAAAATAATCTCTGCGCTTCAGATAAACCTCTGTAAGGTGGAAAATAATTGAAGGGAAGTGAATTCCTGAAATGACTTTTACACCTGAACTTTTAAATTGGCCGCAGAAGAAGAATTTATTTAGGCTTCAGTGTTTGAAGGCTGTAAGAAAGATGAAAGCTCCAGAGGAGGCTTAATAGTACCAGAGGTGCAGTAGATTACAGTTCATGATATATTCAGTGTTTTAGCCCAGGCCTTTACTCCAGAGGAGGTTTTGTTACAGGGTGTAGCCTGTCGCTGCAGGTCTGCTTTGATGGACAACATCATCCCCAGTGTTTTCGCTCCAGACTCCCTCCTTCTCACACCTGCATGGTAAACATGTCCTCTGGGACGCAGGCATGAGTTAGAGCTCCGTCGCCAGGAGAAGGGACGAGGTAAACGCCAGGCTCCCGTTTTTGGAGGTTATGCCTGCAGAGGGGAGAGACGAGCTCCAAAGGGTCCTGCACTGATGGATCGGTAATATCATTTAACAAGAAACGAGTGCATGTAACGTCGCGTTTAAGGATGAGGCTGCAGCACTTGGTGGTTTTAGAGCCTAAAGTGGAATATAATAAGTCAGAATTACTTTAATGTTTGTTTTACTGGAGAATAAGTACATGTGTTGTTTAGTGTGTTCTGAATTATTGCGTTCATAGCGAGTGTGTGCTCATAGCAGCTCCACACAAATGGAATAGGAAGTCAATGACCTGCTTCAAAGGGTAGACGCTGCAAAAAAGCCCATTTAGCCGTATCCCAAGGTTGTTCTGTCTGCCATTAGCTCGCTAATGTGGAGTAGAGAGGAGGCCGTTTTCAGGAGACTGAGAGGATAATTGTTATGAATGAGTAGGATTGACTGAGGGCACGCTGCCAGCAGAGCGGCTCATGAAAACCATTTAGCTTTATGAACTTTATCCAGTCAAGGAAAACAGTGGAGCATCGTTTCTGTTTTATGAGTCCGGTCCGATTAAACAAGAACGTCAGCATCTGAAACAAACCCTGGCGCTGCAGCGTCCGAGCCAACGGCACGGAGCCGAACCCTTGGCCGTTCTGGAGGCTGCAGAGCACGAACCGGTACAGGAGGAACAACCGCGCCGACTCCAACTGCACCATCCGCAGGTACCCGCTGTGTCGTCCGCTTAGAATAACTACAGCATCTGCCGCTGCAGACTATTCCTACATACAAGCAACAGGGAATAAGTCCACGCGCTGTGACGCCTAGAAGACGTTACAGTACAGAACAGCTGCTGCTTCTGGATTCCAGCAGCTTTCCCTATAAACTGTTCTGATGAAGAGAGCGATGAACAGGATAAAAGCTTCTCAGTCTGAGGCCTTTCAGAAATGTCGTTCCCAGATAAAATAGTCACCTTGTACTTTCTTCAAAGAGGAAGTGAGTTTGTAATCCTGCCCTCGGATTTAAATAAGCCACAGCGCAGCAGGAGCAAAGCAGCAGATCGTTCTGTGGTTCTGGTGAGTGTTGAACCAGTGCCGGTTTGTCGTCACGGTAACGGGAGGCATTCCCACACTGCGGTGCTTTTTATTGATCCGTTGTGATCCCGACCTGATATAACGATGTTAACCCTCTGATGAATGACAGACCTGAGAGCGGATGATTATGAGCTGTGGATCCCACAGGTCTCTGTGTCTGAGAGAGACATTAGGTGATTTATGTCGTTAGACGCACACACTGGACCTAGAAACAAATGGTGAAATATGAACACGTCAGCGGAGCAGGAGCCATTGCTGATTTAGATCAAAGGAGGTAATGGGAGCGTTTAGGGAGGCTGCAGGATGTGGACCTCCTTCTGCTCTGCACCACTACGATGCTCACATCTGAATATTGACCGTTCAGTTATCTGTTATCTGTCAGAGCATCTTTAATTAAAAACAGATGCTTGATTAAATGATGCTGAGGTGAACAGAGCAGCCCGAGCGCATGTGACGTTGGATTAACAAACACTGCATTGGTTGTGTCACTGTTTATTAAAATCCAGTCTGTACCACAGTTATACCTTTACACCTCGGATGCCTTCATTTTAAGATGACGGTACGTTTGTAACGTGTACGCTGAACTGCGTGCGCTTCCCCCTACAGGCCGTTCTTGGTCCTGCCGCCGCTGATGGAGTGGATCCGGGTGGCGGTCGCTCACACCGAGCATCGGCGAAGCTTCTCCGTGGACAGCGACGACGTGAGACAGGCGGCCAGGCTGCTGCTCCCCGGAGTGGACTGCGAACCACGACAAATAAAGTAGGACATGTGCACGGGCCGCTTTATTAGGTACGGCCGTGTCGGGGTGGCCGTACAGCCGTACCTAATAAAGTGACTGACACCGTAACAGAATGATGAGACTAGATGAGCTTTTCTGGGTTTATAAACGTGTTTACGTTCCCGTTCACGTGTCTGTCATTCGGCAGCTCAGCCAGTAAGTCTGAGCTGGAGTCGCTGGCTAATCTTGTCAGATTTTCAAATACTTCCAGAGCAATAATAAGTGAAACAGTGAGAGGTGTGAATTGCTAATTAACACCTCTTTACATATGTCGGAGCTAATTGTCAGGTAGCGTTAGACGAGCATCGCGGAACGGTTCCTTTGTGACCCCGTGGAAACGTCCGTGACAGCTGCTCGCAGCGTGGATTAAGAGGCCTCCCGGGAGACGGGAGTGAGTAAAAATGAGTCAGAGCAGCCTTACCTGGAGAAAAGCTACTTCAGGAAATGAAGACAAAGATGTGAAGTGTGGCTGGACGAGCAAACAGCTCAGCAAAGCAACGCTGCGGCTCGTTTATGAAGCGCCGTCATGGATGTGCTGTGTCCGTCTGCAGGGCGGAGGATTGTTTCTGTGCCACCAGGAAGCTGGACGCAGCCTCCACGGAGGCCAAGTTCCTGCAGGACCTCGGCTTCAGGATGCTCAACTGCGGACGGACGGACCTGGTCAAGCAGGCCGTGAACCTGCTGGGGCCCGACGGCATCAACAGCATGAGCGAGCAGGTGCGTGTCTAAGCCCTCGCACACGCTGAGCACAGGCTGCCATCTATGAGTAACGCAAGGCGCGAACGGCCCGTTGTGGTTGTTTGCTTCCCTGCTTCATCCCACACAAACCTGCAAACGAGACACGACAACAGTTGCTGCAGAAAGTTAAAGCAGCACAATGAGCCACTTTCATGTTCACTTCAAGTTTTCCACAACCTGGAAGATGCAGCATTAAAGCAAGAATTAGCACTTTTATTAGGTTGTATTCTAATTGGCTGGAGGTTCAACTCAGGGCCAAGAAACTCTGGCTGTTCAGAGAAAGTGCTCGTTAACAACGCTCGTCTTTATCTCCAGCTTCTGCAACAGCTGCAGCAGGACAGAGGTGAATCTGAGCTGTTAGTGAGATTGGATGTAGAAGCCAAAGGGCGTCGTTATGAATAAGACACAACAAGTAACGTCATAACCGAATTCGCAGCTTCCCCAGTCGGTGGACGGTGGGTTAGTGTTTGCGTTGATACGTGGAGGCTGCGTCACCGTCGACGGTTCTCTGCTTCCACATCTCCAGAGCTGACAGATTCGTGCTTGTGTCATTTTGGCTTTTGCTTCAAACTAAAGCCAGAGTTTAATGAAAGCAACGCGATCTGTGTTGTCCGTGGTTCCTCAGTCAGATGCTTCGATTGCAGCAGCAGCAGCTTTGGTCATCGGTACAACAAAGGGTGTTTACTGACTCACGTCCTCATCGCTCCTCACACAGGCCTTTATTTCCTGGTCAAACCGGCTCAGAGGCTCAAAGGAGCAGACGAGTGTTACAGAGCCATAAAGTCAAATGTGCAGTGTGTCATCGAACTCGCCGTCTATTGCCCTTTAGCTGTCTGCTGATTAAGTAGATCGGTGTCCAGGAAATGTTTAAGAACTAGAAAAAGCATTTCCATAAGAAAATGCACTGTGAATGCTTTATGCTGAATGTATTCCCAATAACTGCTGACTGTAGCTCGAGAGTTTAAAACGTTCTTAAAAGTAGTTTAAGAAAAATAGAAGTGGATAGAATAGGCTTGTACAGGTCCAGAAGAAGTTAAAAGTCTTAAATTTCAAAATAAAGCATAATGAAAAAATATTAAGTAAGTATTAATAATTCAATAATTTAATAAAACACAGGTGAGTTGATCTACACAGTAAAAGTATAGATAACCCCTAAGATATGTTGATTGAATTTTGCAAGATTTTCCTGATATTGCTGAAGCTTAAAAAGCTTTGTTACAACAAGAGGAACATCCAGATTCAATGTGCTGGTAACAAACATCAGTCTGAAGACAGTTGCCTGGACTGGGGTTCGAACCCGGATCTCCCGCTTCGCAGTGCAGCAGATTAACCGCTCGGCCATTTAAGAAACTGTAATCGGCCGCGTCCGAAGGTGTATTAGACCCTCAGCTTGGTACTAAACATCAGTGTAAAATTAGTTGACTCGACCGGGGATTGAACCCGTGGCCTCTGGGTCCGGAGCTCACCACACTATCCACTCAGCCACAGGGCTACTTGAAATTTTTGTACGCGAAGGTCTATAAGAGGATGCAGCAGCTGTGGCTATGGAACGATAGAAACGAAGCCCGCTAAACGGGTTCGTAGCGGCGAAACAGTAACAGTAATCACAAAGACCACCACATCAAATGAAAGCCGAGACTTTAATCTACAATCTTTCATGTCGAAAGATTGACAATTGTTGAATTTACAGCGAGTTCAAAACGATCAATCTGCCTGCTAATCAGGCGGGCAGACGACGCAGAGGCGGCCGCTACGAGACAAATACGGCGAAATTTGTCGGTCGTTCGGTTTTGCCATGTGCCCAGTTAGCAAGTACACAAGTGTCTCTACATTAGAGTGAAAGAATCTTTTAAAAAGAGCGAAAATTGCGGCCGTGGCGACAATTTACAAGTGAAAGTTTATAGAGAAATCGCGGTTTATATGTACTTCATTCTACAACCTGAGTGAGTTTTATGTCGGAAAACTCACAATTGTTGAATCGTCAGCGAATTCAAACCGCTGTAACTGTCAACATACACTGTTTACGGGATCAACGCCAAACAGCTTAACAGGGTTGAATTTTAAAACACCTATAATGCAATTCTTAGGAACAACCAGAAAACGGCGCTGTAAGTACACGAAGCTTTCAAAGCATTGTTACAACAAGCAGAACATAGATGCCTTGAGCGGGATTTGAACAGGGGTCTCCTGCGGGTGAGTCCAGTTGCCCTATACAGATTCCCATTCATTTTCAATGGGGCAAAAAATGTGAAAATAGCTTAATATTTCAAAAAGTATAATATATATCAAAAAGTTGTATAGAAGCAGTCGATTCCTAGAATAGCTGCACATTTTGATATTTGAATGGTTCCTATAGCTCAAATAGTGCAAGTAGAGTTAGATGCCAAAAAACGGATGGAATAATAAATATAATAATAACTAGAAAAAGCATTTCCATAAGAAAATGCACTGTGAATGCTTTATGCTGAATGTATTCCCAATAACTGCTGACTGTAGCTCGAGAGTTTAAAACGTTCTTAAAAGTAGTTTAAGAAAAATAGAAGTGGATAGAATAGGCTTGTACAGGTCCAGAAGAAGTTAAAAGTCTTAAATTTCAAAATAAAGCATAATGAAAAAATATTAAGTAAGTATTAATAATTCAATAATTTAATAAAACACAGGTGAGTTGATCTACACAGTAAAAGTATAGATAACCCCTAAGATATGTTGATTGAATTTTGCAAGATTTTCCTGATATTGCTGAAGCTTAAAAAGCTTTGTTACAACAAGCAGAACATCCAGATTCAATGTGCTGGTAACAAACATCAGTCTGAAGACAGTTGCCTGGACTGGGGTTCGAACCCGGATCTCCCGCTTCGCAGTGCAGCAGATTAACCGCTCGGCCATTTAAGAAACTGAAATCGGCCGCGTCCGAAGGTGTATTAGACCCTCAGCTTGGTACTAAACATCAGTGTAAAATTAGTTGACTCGACCGGGGATTGAACCCGTGGCCTCTGGGTCCGGAGCTTACCACACTATCCACTCAGCCACAGGGCTACTTGAAATTTTTGTACGCGAAGGTCTATAAGAGGATGCAGCAGCTGTGGCTATGGAACGATAGAAACGAAGCCCGCTAAACGGGTTCGTAGCGGCGAAACAGTAACAGTAATCACAAAGACCACCACATCAAATGAAAGCCGAGACTTTAATCTACAATCTTTCATGTCGAAAGATTGACAATTGTTGAATTTACAGCGAGTTCAAAACGATCAATCTGCCTGCTAATCAGGCGGGCAGACGACGCAGAGGCGGCCGCTACGAGACAAATACGGCGAAATTTGTCGGTCGTTCGGTTTTGCCATGTGCCCAGTTAGCAAGTACACAAGTGTCTCTACATTAGAGTGAAAGAATCTTTTAAAAAGAGCGAAAATTGCGGCCGTGGCGACAATTTACAAGTGAAAGTTTATAGAGAAATCGCGGTTTATATGTACTTCATTCTACAACCTGAGTGAGTTTTATGTCGGAAAACTCACAATTGTTGAATCGTCAGCGAATTCAAACCGCTGTAACTGTCAACATACACTGTTTACGGGATCAACGCCAAACAGCTTAACAGGGTTGAATTTTAAAACACCTATAATGCAATTCTTAGGAACAACCAGAAAACGGCGCTGTAAGTACACGAAGCTTTCAAAGCATTGTTACAACAAGCAGAACATAGATGCCTTGAGCGGGATTTGAACAGGGGTCTCCTGCGGGTGAGTCCAGTTGCCCTATACAGATTCCCATTCATTTTCAATGGGGCAAAAAATGTGAAAATAGCTTAATATTTCAAAAAGTATAATATATATCAAAAAGTTGTATAGAAGCAGTCGATTCCTAGAATAGCTGCACATTTTGATATTTGAATGGTTCCTATAGCTCAAATAGTGCAAGTAGAGTTAGATGCCAAAAAACGGATGGAATAATAAATATAATAATAACTAGAAAAAGCATTTCCATAAGAAAATGCACTGTGAATGCTTTATGC
Organism: Macropodus opercularis; assembly: GCA_030770545.1. Classification (NCBI taxonomy): domain Eukaryota; kingdom Metazoa; phylum Chordata; class Actinopteri; order Anabantiformes; family Osphronemidae; genus Macropodus; species Macropodus opercularis. The sequence continues at coordinate 1,407,395 of CM061108.1, forward strand.
TGAATGTATTCCCAATAACTGCTGACTGTAGCTCGAGAGTTTAAAACGTTCTTAAAAGTAGTTTAAGAAAAATAGAAGTGGATAGAATAGGCTTGTACAGGTCCAGAAGAAGTTAAAAGTCTTAAATTTCAAAATAAAGCATAATGAAAAAATATTAAGTAAGTATTAATAATTCAATAATTTAATAAAACACAGGTGAGTTGATCTACACAGTAAAAGTATAGATAACCCCTAAGATATGTTGATTGAATTTTGCAAGATTTTCCTGATATTGCTGAAGCTTAAAAAGCTTTGTTACAACAAGCAGAACATCCAGATTCAATGTGCTGGTAACAAACATCAGTCTGAAGACAGTTGCCTGGACTGGGGTTCGAACCCGGATCTCCCGCTTCGCAGTGCAGCAGATTAACCGCTCGGCCATTTAAGAAACTGAAATCGGCCGCGTCCGAAGGTGTATTAGACCCTCAGCTTGGTACTAAACATCAGTGTAAAATTAGTTGACTCGACCGGGGATTGAACCCGTGGCCTCTGGGTCCGGAGCTTACCACACTATCCACTCAGCCACAGGGCTACTTGAAATTTTTGTACGCGAAGGTCTATAAGAGGATGCAGCAGCTGTGGCTATGGAACGATAGAAACGAAGCCCGCTAAACGGGTTCGTAGCGGCGAAACAGTAACAGTAATCACAAAGACCACCACATCAAATGAAAGCCGAGACTTTAATCTACAATCTTTCATGTCGAAAGATTGACAATTGTTGAATTTACAGCGAGTTCAAAACGATCAATCTGCCTGCTAATCAGGCGGGCAGACGACGCAGAGGCGGCCGCTACGAGACAAATACGGCGAAATTTGTCGGTCGTTCGGTTTTGCCATGTGCCCAGTTAGCAAGTACACAAGTGTCTCTACATTAGAGTGAAAGAATCTTTTAAAAAGAGCGAAAATTGCGGCCGTGGCGACAATTTACAAGTGAAAGTTTATAGAGAAATCGCGGTTTATATGTACTTCATTCTACAACCTGAGTGAGTTTTATGTCGGAAAACTCACAATTGTTGAATCGTCAGCGAATTCAAACCGCTGTAACTGTCAACATACACTGTTTACGGGATCAACGCCAAACAGCTTAACAGGGTTGAATTTTAAAACACCTATAATGCAATTCTTAGGAACAACCAGAAAACGGCGCTGTAAGTACACGAAGCTTTCAAAGCATTGTTACAACAAGCAGAACATAGATGCCTTGAGCGGGATTTGAACAGGGGTCTCCTGCGGGTGAGTCCAGTTGCCCTATACAGATTCCCATTCATTTTCAATGGGGCAAAAAATGTGAAAATAGCTTAATATTTCAAAAAGTATAATATATATCAAAAAGTTGTATAGAAGCAGTCGATTCCTAGAATAGCTGCACATTTTGATATTTGAATGGTTCCTATAGCTCAAATAGTGCAAGTAGAGTTAGATGCCAAAAAACGGATGGAATAATAAATATAATAATAATAAAGATTAGGAAAACAATACTGTGAATGCTTTAAGCATTCACAGTGATGAATGACTACAAAGGGATATGAGTCTTCAGCTTAAAGTGCTCTGGTGTGTTATGAGCCCGTCGTAAAAAGCCTTTGTTGAACATAATGGCCCATATCAGGCATATGATTGAGGTCTTTTATTGAAGTTGGCTCGAAACATTAAAATATGCTTCGCTTCAGTCGAGACAGTCGGATAAACGTGATGAAGAACTCGCCGCCTGGTTTCTAATAAAGTCCAATAAGGCTTCACTCTGCAGCTCGGTGCATAATGCGCGTGGGCGTGCCGGGCATGACACACGGCGGGATGGACTGCCGGAGCTTCGCTGCCCACCCTCCTGATCCGTCGCTCAGGTTGGAAAGACTCCAATGAGTATGTGTGGAAAATTAGGGCCTGCTGGAAAGCAACTGGTTGGAAGTGATAAGGAGGAAATGGTTTGAGCTGCATGGACACTGGCAGAACGTCGTGAGCAGCCACACGATGTGGTGATTTCTCTGAAGGGCTTTGCATCACAGCATCTGTATTTTGTAGGAAGTAACGACTTAGAGCTGTGTTTGAACGACGCCACCGCCTCCAGCCGATGATTACACTCACTCACACAGATCAACTCATTTTGGAGGAGCACTTCAACCCAGATAGTTTGTGGATGAACACACAAAGCAAACGGCAGACTTTTACTTTGGCGTTGTGGCTGCCAGTGACCTGCCTCCTTCCGCGCCTGCAGGGAATGACCCCGCTCATGTACGCCTGCGTCCGCGGCGACGAGGCCATGGTCCAGATGCTGCTGGACGCCGGAGCCGACATCAACAGCGAGGTCAGTGTCGCAGCCGGGCCACGTTGGTGTGATGGTTCCACGTGTCTTTGTCTGCATTCGTTGTTCCGGCTGCTCTGTCCCTCCTCCCTGTCTTCATCGTCTCACTTGCTCCCAGCATGCTCTGTGTTCTCCTGGCAGCTCGTCACATGACGTGCACCGATACACGGTAAACGCGATGGCTTGCGCTGATACACATTTCAGTTGTTTCATCAGTAAAGCATGCGATCGTTACACCAGTGTGTGCGCTTACTGTGAGCTGCTCCGTCTCATGACTGTCGTTTGGTCACGACGCTATGCTGTGAACCCTGGGTTTGTCTCTGTCCTGTGCGTAGCTGCGTTAATCCAGACTGTACACAAGTAGAGAGGATGCTTGATGACCCCAGCGCTGGCTCAAAACAAGACACCACCTCTAGGACGCAGCCTTTGATAAAACATGCAAAGCCTGGGTAGCCGCTAGGTGTTAATTCATCAAATGAACTGAGCGCGGGGACGGAGGGAAAACGCCTCCCGTCCAGGGAAATGGTTGTTCGGCTGAACTGAAACTCTGAAGCTGAACAGTTGAAAACATTTTGCCCTCGGTTCTCATGGAAATATATTAAAATCAGATATTAAAAAAGTAACTAACGAAGTAACTCAAATTGCGTGTGGTCTGTTTGAGAGCGGCCTCCTCCAGGCAACATTCACAAATCATCTCCTATTTAGGGACGACTTGTTAAATCAGACTCCACCACTTTGCTTTGTGTGGAGTGTGTTTGTCGTCTTCCCCCTTTGAAATGAATCTTAAGATGGAGCCCAGCACATTTACAGTAACTGGCCCCACACTTGGAGCGAGGAGACCACGAGCTGCTGGAGACTTTCTGACGGAACTTCTGCCTCTGCCTTCCTGCCCTCCTTTGCTTACACTCGTCCTCCTGCATACCGCTTCTCGCTCCTCCTCTTCCTCCTCCCCGCCCTGAGCTGTGAATGTTAACGGCTGTATATCTCTCTCCCTGAACTTCACCTATGACTTCCCAGGTGCCAAGCACAGTAAACAAGCACCCCTCAGTTTATCCTGAAACGCGCCAGGGGACGCCGCTCACGTTCGGCGTGTTACACGGACACGTCCCTGTCGTGCAGGTAGTGACGTTTATGACCTGTCAACATTGACCTGACCTTTAGTAATAATAAGGATTATGGTGGTGCATCATAATGATAATAATACTGAAGTCATCTTGATTCTGTCTGTGAAGTGATTTGCAAACTCCCTGGATCACGTTTGTTGTCAGTGAAATGTTTCACCTCCTCTGAGCCTGACGCTGCAGCACGTGCCCGCGATGGGCTCAGCGCATTCTGAATAAAGCACTTTGATGCTTTTTATTGCAGTAGTTGCTGTATGAGCTGCCGCGGACTGCGGCCTGCTGTACGCCGCCGCCTTCAGGGTTAGGAATCAGCTCAGGTTCCCCGAAGCTAGCTAGGAATGTTTTTTGTGTCCGGAGCTCGGACTCTCTCCAAAGGAGGGGACTTTCCCCCCTGCCCAGCCTGACTGTAACACACCGTCTGCCTGTCACCTGTTTCCTCCCTCGCTCTCCGCGCTACAGCTGTTGCTGGATAACAGAGCGAACGTGGAGGGCGCCCTGCAGGATGGGGCGGAGAACTACACGGAGACTCCTCTCCAGCTGGCAGCTGCTGCAGGTAAGGACACAAGCACGAGACTCGCACAGACGCTAATTCTTATAGTTCTGTGCTGGTCAGACACGAGCTTTGTTTGATTGAGAATAAACACACTTTTTAATTAAACTAATAAAAAGTGTGCCCAGTATGAATTCAAACAAAGTTAGCAAGCGCTAATTGTGTGGGAAGGTGTAGGCGGCGGCGTCGCTATGGTAACGCATGGTTAAAACACACAGGCATGTATAATGAATGAACGTCCTACTCCTTAAATAATAAATAATGTAGATTGATTAAAGAGCACAGTCCTTGTGGGTTTAGCTTGGTTCACAAACGTAAGTGAGTAAAGGCAACAACTTCTGCTTCAACACGTGGGTGTGTTTGCTTATTCAGTCCTCACCTGTCACCCTGCTCAGGTAACTTTGAGCTGGTGAGCCTGCTTCTGGAACGAGGAGCCGACCCCATGATTGGGACCATGTGTCGAAACGGCATCTCCTCCGCTCCGCTGGGAGACATGAACTCGTACAGCCTGGCAGCGGCGCACGGCCACAGGTAAAGCAGGCAATTTCACACGCGCAGCGAGTGTCGGCTAGCGGAGATATATCCATTACCACAGTATTGATCCATTCACACGCTCTGTCCTGGCCCATCTCACTGGTCCTGGCAGCAAAGCGTGACAGGCGCGTGTCTGGGCTTCCCCGACCGCTGCAGACTCTTCAGCAGCAGTTTGACATCATTTCCCTGCTGCTGAGTAAGATAAAGCCCATTAACATGCAGAGAGAGACACGAGCAACACAAAGCGCCGTTATTTAGAGTTGAGTCAGTTGGAGGTGGAGGTCGTGCAGCGGCGTGTCAGCTGTTACTGAGAGGCTGAAGATGCTGAGTAGTTTTCTGTAAATAAAATCATTTTAATCACGCGATCTGAGATGATGGGAAAGTGCCTCCGCAGCCAATGCCAACATCTGGTGGAAGGCCTGAATCCAGCTGAGCCGTGGCTGTTAATTAAAAGCTGCAGTGCGAAATGAATTGCTCGTGTTCTTGGCCGCGTAGCGTCGGTCCACGCACGCAGGGAATGCACGCAGAATGCTGTCTGCGACGCCGAGCCTGCACCGGCTCGTCATACGCGATCAAACGCCGTCTTCCTGACGGGATCGGGCAGAATGCGACGCTGGGTCGTCCTGACTCGAGCAGATGGTGCAGTGACGCATCCTCGAGCTGTGATTGCACTGTTTATGTTACATGTTGAGGTCCATTCTTGTCAAAGGAAGGCATCTGTGTGCAACGCTAATGGATTAGCAACATAAAACAAACCTTTTAGTCATTTTTATTACTCTGTTTTTCTGAGGTTCGTTGGTTTCAGCTTCTTCTGCTATTACTGAATAAGTAAATTAAGCCATGTTACGTCTTCTGCAGTGTCTCCCTTCACTTGGCTTCCTTCGATCTCTGTCTTTTTCCTCTTACCCCTGTAGAAATGTCTTTCGGAAGCTTCTGTCCCACTCGGAGAAGGATAAAGGCGATGTGTTGTCCCTGGAGGAGATCCTGGCGGAAGGTTCGGAGCCCGGGGAGAAGAGACTGGCTCCACAGGCCAACGGCGGAGGGACCCTGCGAACAGGAAAGGCCAAACTGAGGGCCCTGAGAGAGGCCATGTACCATAGCGCAGAGCACGGCCATGTGGACATCACCATAGACATCCGCAGCTTAGGTCAGATTCACTAATGCATGTTCCACTGGCACAATGCCTCGCTCTCTGGTGCCTCCAGCTGTCCTGGAGACGTGCTCACGCTGTGCCTGTCCTGCCTCATCCCGTCCGTCCCGTGCTGTCCCGTGCTGTGCTGTCCCGTCCCGTGCTGTCCTGTGCTGTCCTGTGCTGTCCACGCTCTCAGCATTCCACTCAGAAGTAGGACTTTTTAACACGCGAGGCGATAACACGGGTCACAAGGTGTGATCGCGATGAGCAGCGAGCCGTTCGGCTGATGTGGTAATAAAGAGGCAGCCCGACGTTTTCCAGCTCATTAAGCACAAGATCTAATGTGGCCATTAGGATTTGATTAGAATGAATTGATTTCACAGTAGCTGCTCCGGAGCTAAGCCGTCCAGGAGGTTTGTTGTGTCCAGAGTCCAAGGTCACCTCTTTGTGTCTCAGTCAGGAAGCTGTGTCCTTTGAGAAATGGCTTAATGAGTGGATCGTGCACAGCTTGTCTTTTCACTGGACTTACTGATATTCGAGTGCTACATTTTCATTCCCACTAATCCAACCTTTCCCATGTGTCACCCTTCGACTCGCGCTAACACCATGACGCGATGGAAACATGGTCGGTTCTGTCGCTGGTGAACTCGGTGTGTATTCACTGTCCGCGTGCTGCTGTTCCCAGGCGTTCCCTGGACGCTCCACACCTGGCTCGAGACCCTGCGGACCTGCTTCGTGCAGCACCGCCGGCCGCTGATCCAGGGCCTGCTCAAAGACTTCAGCTGCATCCAGGAGGACGAGTACACGGAGGAGCTGATCACTCACGGCCTGCCGCTCATGTTCCAGATCCTCCGATCCAGCAAGGTCTCTCATGTGCATGTAAACAAAGTGCTTGTTAGAGCTGGGAATACAAACCGTCCTGTGCTCGTGAGCTGGGGCGACATCAACGCTGATATTAGCATAAACTTGGTTCCGCCACAAACTCATTATCATACATTTGCATCAAAGTTTGTTCAGAGACAGAGGCTCCAAACTCTAATGGGGAGTTTTCTTACTTGTGTTGCTGTTTGTGTTGCTGCAGAATGAGGTGATAAGCCAGCAGCTGTCAGTCATTTTCACCCAGTGCTACGGGCCCTTCCCCATCCCTAAGCTGACAGAGATCAAGAAGAAGCAGACCTCGCGCTTAGGTAAGAGCCAGTTAAAAATAGTTGTTGTTTCTCCAGTTTTCCGTTCTTCCTGCCTTACACGACGCGCTAGGAGTCAGGTTTGTCACCAGCTTCCATGAGGTCTCGTCAATCAAACTTTCTTAATACGGGAGTGTGTCGTGTTTTCTTCCTTTTTCTCGTCTCCGTCGTTCTTGTTCTCGTTCTGTTCGGGCTTCCAGCGAATAATAAAGCTTTTATAAAACCAAGTGCAGGTTGAGTCATCAGTCAGTGTTTCAAAATGACTAAAGACAAATTGTGTCGGTCAAACCTTTACATAATTACGCTCACTGATAGTCAAAACGTGTCACAAAAAGCCTTTGGACAACTTTCTGATTTCTAAAACATCTTGGGGTTTTTTAAGGGCCACGTAAAAATGAATAAGAGGTTTTTACAGGAAGCAGCAAACTTTAAAACATTTTACAGATGTTTTTGTACAATCAGAATATGGTATTGAAAAGGTTTTCATCCATCAAATCTACTGTAGCAAACAACTGTGATTGAAATCTTTTCATTTGTAAATGTTGCTAGTAAACAAAAGGCTTCAGCTGGATGTCAACAAACTAAAGACAGAAGCAGTAACCTGCTCTGAAACATCCTTAGATTTATTAAGATCAAATAAACCGCATCTTAATATTCATATTTTTATCAAACCAGTGCTGCTCATTTTATGTTCATGAAGTCACAGTGGAAAAGAAAACCAGCTCAACCCAAGTTAATGTGTGCAGGGCTTTAAACAAGTCAAATGTAAATTCAGCGTCTCATCATCGGATTTGTTCCAGATGCAGGGAGGTGTTCGGTGACTGGGCTGCAGCGCCACCCAGTGTTCACGCAAATGACGAACGGCTTGTTATTATGCGTGTGAAGCCACTTCGCTTTATCACATAACGACCACATTCGTCTGTCTGAGTGGCTGCTTTTATTCCATGTGTTTTCCCAGACCCTCATTTCCTGAACAACAAGGAGATGTCTGATGTGACGTTCCTGGTGGAGGGGAAACCGTTTTATGCACATAAAGTGTTGCTGTTCACAGCGTCAACCAGGTAGACAGCGCTTTTCCTCTAACACCAGCTTTTGTCCGAGTCCCCAGCTGTAACACAGCTCGACGTGTCCTCTGTTGCTCTCAGGTTCAAGACGCTGCTCCAGAACCGCCCTGCGGCTGAAAACACCTGCATCGAGATCAGCCATGTCAAGTACAATATTTTCCACGTAAGACACTTGCTGTGTTGCTGTTAAAGCTGCGACTGACAGCCAGCAGAGAGCTTCACACACCGCTGTTCTGTGTTTCAGTTGGTCATGCAGTACCTTTACTGTGGCGGCACCGAGTCTCTGCACATACGCAACACTGAGGTGATGGAGGTAAGCGCCACTAGAGCCAGGCCTCAGCATTAGCGCGTCTAATCCTGAGCTGTTCCTCATTCTGCGCGGCTGTGCTGTTGCCTGCAGCTCCTGTCTGCAGCCAAGTTCTTCCAACTAGAGGCCCTTCAGAGACACTGTGAGATCATCTGCTCCAAGAACATCACCACCGAAACCTGCGTGGACCTGTACAAACACGCCAAGGTGAGCCGCGCGTCCTTCCGTTACCTGTGGCACATTACGTTGGCATTTCTTAAGCCAATGCTGTTGTACTGTCGCTTTTGCTTGTTTTCCGTTCGCTGCAGTTCCTCGGTGCCTCGGAGCTGACGGCCTTCATCGAGGGCTACTTCCTGAAGAACATGGTGCTGCTGATCGAACTCGACGGCTTCAAGCAGCTTCTGTACGAGCCTCCCGCGGCAGAGAGCCCCGTTTCCAGCCCCGGCATCTGCTCCGACATCTTCCACGACCTGGAGAAGACTCTGGCCACGCGCATCCACTCCATCCACCTCTCCACCTCCAAGGGCTCTGTGGTGTGACGCCACCGGGGCCCGCAGACCCACCCGCAGCATCCATGTAACGCCGTTTTTAACGCCCAGCCACCCCCCGCCCACCGGTCCTGGCCCCACTGCTAAAGAGGAGCTGTCGGATGTTTTTATGTCAGGGATTCCCTTTAATTCTGCCTGTTGCAGCCAACTGAAGGTTGACGTAGGCACATGACACAATGGCTCCCACCGATCACACACATCAATAAAGACCCTTCCTCTTAGAAAATACAAACGAATCCAACACAGAACTGCCATGACCCAGTAGTATCACCGTGATTAGACACGTTTCTATTGTATTTCATAGAGGATAAATGCATGAAATACAGACTATACACCTTTTCTCCGTAGAGTAGATTCGAACTGGATAAAAGCAGCTTTTTCCTCATCTCTGATACGAGGCGTTAGTTTACAGAGAGCATCACTTTGGGACAGTACGAAGTTTGATACCTGCCAAAACACCACATAATCTCAGCCTAGCACCAATAAACGTGATTAGTAGCATCGGCAGCTGACAGGCTGATCCTGTTGGTGGTCCTTCACAGCTTCTATTCCGCCGCTTCGTTGGGTACGTCTCACTGTGTTCTATCTACTGTGTGCAGAGGCCAAACCGAGCCGATCTGCAGCGCTGATGAAACTGGCGGCGGCCCCCACTCAGTGAAATCTATGCTGACAAGTGCTTGAAACCTGGACGTCCAAGTGGGAAATTAACTCCACCAACACTGTCGACTTCTGCTTCGTTTCGTTTTGAGTTTTTTGCATGACACCTCCTCGGCCGAGCTGCCCTGATGTTGCTTTTTACGCAGCGCTTACTTCACGGACCGCTTTCGCTAAGTCGGGGGGTTGCTGCTTATTAACTTTGTATTCACTGCGTCCGACTGAACTGAGACGACCTGGAGGTGGATTTCTCCTGGCAGGGCCTTGGATATTTAAAGCGACGTGTAAATACGCCCTGAAAGTGGTCGTGCTGGTCGTTTGTTTAGTTTTTTAACTGATGTACAGCATTCTGCTACACTGGCTCGGCTGATGACTCCGGTCTCTGAATGTGCTCCCTGAACCGTCTGTCCCTGCTGTACGTCCCTGTTTATGCAGCGCTGCATGTTTTGATCTGATCGCTTTAGGTGTGCTGTCTGTGTGGAGCCGTAGACCTGAGTAGGTGGTCATTCCTGCTGCATTCAGAACCATCAGGGTAGTTCAGATATATATTTGAAATGCTTCTGGTTAGTTTTAGACTTGACCCCAGTTTAATTTCTTAATGTTCAGTTCGGTTCGCTTTAAATTGTGCAAAACAAACCCCCACAAAGATTCAATATTGTTCCTGTTCTCTGATGGGAAACTGTGGCAAAGACAAATGTCCAGTTTCTGTCATGTGGGTGTTTCATTCAAACCGTTTCATGACAAGGACGAAACCTGAGGCTGGAAACACTCTTTGTTTCATCAGTATAACTGACTGAACCTGGTCTAGTGGACAAGACTTTATCCCACAGCAGCTCGTTGTTCTAATTAGCTAAATCTTGGAAAACACACCTACGCTATATTTTATGAATGTAACAATGCAACAGCTGTTGATCACTCGTAAAATGTTTGATGTCTCCAGTCCAGCACCAGACCAAAAGCAGACGCTGGCCTCCTCCTCCCACGTCTTACAATGCAAACGTCACGCTTCACGATCGCTATTGCATCAAACTGACTCCAGATTAGAGGCAGAACTTCAGATGCTGTAGCAGAGTGGAACTGAATTAATAACGTGCATGGGCCAAAAAACATTTCAGGATAAAATGAGGCTTGTTTGAGATCTGTAAATAGTTACAGAACCTGAAATAGAGAGATTATCCTACAACTTTATTTTCTTACCTCCACACATAGCACTATATATATATTACGTTACATTCCACAGCTATTTTGTTTTACAAAAGTGAAAAAGAAGATACAAAAACATGCTATAACATCTAAAATTGAAGCAATATTCATTCACTTTAAGTAATACAGGATATGAATCTAGTATAAGTATGAATTTACAGACGGTAACATACTTAATACATGTTTATTTTGCCACATCTCATGTCTTTTCACTCATTTTAAACCAGTATTACTAATTGATAGACTTCCAGTCTGTGGATTTTAACGAACGCTGGATGAGATAATTAACCCGATGCTAAATTGCACACGTGCCCATGTTTTCATTAAAACCTGTTGTTTAAATGTGACGTGTAATCTAACGATGCAAACCGTTTTGTCTCCAAAGAGGTGAAAGGGTTCATAATGATGTCAAGCACTTTCCGTGCCAGTGTTACTGTAGCCTCACGGGATCAGAAGCCTTAGTATTTATAGCAGTGAGCTTAAGTTGAAGTCTTATTGTGACTCCACAGCAGCTGAATGACTTTAACATTAAAATCTGAGAATAAGCCCAAAGATGTGACGCTTTTCTCTGTATTTATTAGTGTTAATGTTCTGATGTTACACCGCTAGCAGAAGACTAACTTCAGCTTGCCCCTGTACTGATGCTTTTGATGCGGACCTGGGTCGAAGCCGTCGAGTAAATGTGGGTTCGCATGGCTCTTCTTGTTTAATGTTGTTGAGAAGCTTTGTCTAACAACTCTCCTCTGGAGTTATCTGAGCATTTATTTGCCTGCATATTTGTTCCTGGTAATAAACAACATTTCTCCTTGACGCTAAGGAAACATGCATGAGTTAGTCACTAGAACTCAAATCCACAGAGGGGGAAGGAACGTTGCTTCTTTTTATTTTCCTTTAATGAAAACATGTATATTGTAAAAAAAATAATATATATATATATATATATATCTATATATATATATCTATATATATATAGATATATATATATGAGAAATAAATTATACATGGTGTGAGAAGCAGGGATGTGGTGGAGGAACGTGACACTCGTGCTACGGTTTGTCGGTTCATGACTTGCTTTTGTGGAAGCTAATAAACGACCACAGTTAAACAGTTTGTCACCGTTTGCTTGTTGATGCTTGGTCCGTGCTTTCTTTGCTGTTGCACAATATCGGGAGTAAATTACATTTAAACAATATTATAAAACAAGCTACTAACATATTTACTTCAATCATTAATAATAAATGATGTACAGCAATAAAGAAAGTGTCATTTTTACATGACAAATCTGGACGCACCACGTGATTATTAGAAACCTTTTAAACAGTGAAAACCTACTAAACCATGACGAGTCTTTAAGTTAATGCGTGTAGTCCCGCAAACGGCCTCCTGGTGGCGCTGTAACCAAACCACCGTCTATTAAGACCAGCGTTCGCCTGGCGGTGAAGAAGAACATGTTTTCTTTTCCTACGGCTCCAAAGTTGGACAAAAGTGTTTAAATTTAAAAAGTCACTTGTGCGGTTGTTGTATCGGGTTGTGTGAGCAGACAAGAAGCCGAAATGAACCGCAGCGACTAAATAAACCCAGCGAAACGTCCGTTACTGTTTACGCCTGCGCACTCGAAGCACAACATCGAGCCGCCCTTCCTCCCTGATCAGCCTGCACCGCAGGCTCCGGCGGACGTGGACTCACAACGACCCCGACTTAAGTCGCTGGTCTAATTCGACCCTTTGCGGGGGAACATGGGGAGCGAACGTGGCCTCGGAGACGGTGAGATGAAGGGGACGCGCACACGCGTCGCCCAGCGCCAGTTATCGGGTTTTCTTCTGGCTTGTGTGCGTCCGATTTGGAACATGGCGTATCCCGCTCCGAGATGGCGGTGGACGTATGCTACGCTAGCGCGCTAGTAAGGAGCTTGACGCCGGCTAACGCGTCTACGCGGGCTCTGCCCCGCAGCGGCTGCTAGACGGCGCGTTCGCAGGCTTCAGCCAAGTAGATGCGCGTTAGGACGAAGACGCGGAGCTACGGTTCAACGCCGCTCACAACAAACGCACCAACTTCGCACAGAAAAGCCTCGACTACCGCGGCCATGCTCCTCACTGGTTGTAGTTGACGTGCGGCGCCTCGCTTTTACGACACCGCGCCGGTCCTTGAATGCGTCCCAGGTCTGCCTGTGGATGGTGCCTTCGCTGCATCAGCTGAGGCCCCTGATCAGGGTCAGACGTTCCTCACATGTTCTGAACCGTGTCTGTGTTTCTCGGCCCAGATCCGCCTCTTCTGCTGCCGGCGCTGCGCCTCTTCATCCCCCCTCTGCGCCTGGTGTCTGCAGCCATGTGGCAGGTTCTCCGAAGAGGCCATGTGCAGGACTACGGGCTGGTGGAGGAGTTCGTCTGCACGGTGACGGACGTGGTGCCTGACCTGCTGAATGCGGACCAGAGAGCCCAGCTCCTCTTAGGACTTAGAGCCCGGGTGAGACTTTTAGGCAGAGACGTTTCCCTTTGGAAGCGCTCGTTGTGTCCCGTAGAACCGAGTAATGACTGGAACCGTCTGGTGCAGGTGGTTCTTGAACTGTGCCGGACCGAGCAGGTAACAGACACAGAAACCATCGAGATGCACCTGGAACGGATCAGGGCTCTTATATCCACCTGGGCAGCACAGGTAGGTTTCTGAACGTCGTGCCTTCCGTCAGATGCTTTTCCTCGCTGCCTAAACTTGAATTTTTCTTCCAGCCCTGTTTTGCAGAGGTCGAGTTTCCGGAATCAAACTTTGTGGATCAAGTTGAGTTGTTGTTGAAAGACCGCGAAGAGAAAGAGAAGTTTTACCAGGTTCGTGTCACTGAGTTCTTTGGTTTAGTGTTTATGGGATGTTTCAAGTCATTGTTGTCGACAGCTAGAAACTGTTGTACAGTTGCTTTTACTACTTTTATATTATTAAGTGTTTGAAATTTGCTTCAGGATGTTTTCCCGACGGATTTTGGGCCTGAATACGACGACGCTCTGCAGATGCTGATGCTGGATTTTCTGTCCAGATTAGAGAAACTTCTCCCAGTACCAGGCATCCAGCAGGTATCGTAAACAAGCCGTGGAGTTGTGACCCAATAATGACGTCGGTGTCTGTTTTTAACGTGATTCCTTTGTGTCGTCTTAAGACTGCGTCCATGCTCGGTGCCGTCCCTTCTGCCCTGGAGGAGTGTGTGCACTCGGTACCTGACCCGCTGCATCTGAAAACCGTTCTCCTGCATCACACAACGCTTGGACATTTTGATCTGTCTGGTGAGTTTTGTCTGTGATGCAGACGCGTAGTTGTGAACTACAGTAGTAACGTTACTGGACTCAATATCAAAAATGGTGGAGGAGAGAAACATAAGCGAGCTGCTCAGACCTCAAAATTATTCAGACAACTCCTCGTTTGTTTACATCAAACAACAACCGATCTTCGGTCTGACGGTGAAATTAGTTCACGGTTCAGGAAACCGCATGGAGAGAGAATCAACTAAAACTAGTGTCGGGCTCGGTAGTCGGTGCGTTTGACGTTGAGGTCATGTACTGTGTTTGCCTTGGACTTCAGACCTCGAGAAACAAATCAGAGCGTCTCAGTTATCCACAGTCGCTTTGCTCACAGTTCAGAATCATAAATCTGATGGATTCTTCTTTTCATCGCAGATGATATTCAGAACATCCCTTCTTCCTTTGGGAATTGCATCCTCTCTTCGTTGTCCCTGCCTCAGTTGGAGAAGGTTGTAATCGATGCAGACCAAATGCAGCTACAGCCCCCGTCTGAGCAGATGCAGGGTTGTGTGACGGTCCAGGTGGAGGGTGAAACGGTGACGCTGCTGGACTACATACAGCTCGAACAGCCGTCGGGTTTGGTTGAGCCTGACGATCACGAAGAACACGAAGCGAATATGGACGAGACCACGGTGGAGGCATCAAATGAGGACGTCAGCGAGGCTCTAAAACCAGCTGCTTTTCAACCACTGAAGCAAAGTAAAAGGCTTCAGTTAAAGCGAAAAGCTCTGAAGGATAAAGACTCGATGGCTAAGAGGCAAAGAAAAAAGTACTCCAACAATAAGACCTGTCCCGTGTGCAGCAAGTCCTTCCTGAGAGCTGCAGCCATGAGGCGTCACCTGGAAATCCACTCTGCAAATCGCGACCTCAGGTACAAATGTGCCAACTGCGACAAGCGATTCAGGGATCATTACGACATGAACAGACACAATATGCGCGTTCACGAAAAGGAAGAGACGAGTAACAATGGGAAGGAAGAGGACTTGGCAGATCCCAGCACCTCTGAGATGGCAGAAAACAAAAACTGCATTCTCTGTGGGAAGTACTTCGCCCGTCGAGTGGACATGGAGCGACACATGAAGTCCCACTCGGAGGAGCGTCCGTATAAATGTTCTTTCTGTGACAAGAAATTCAAGAACCCCTATGTCTTAAAGAGACACCAGCGGGAGATCTGTAAAAGCAGAGAGCAGAAGCGGCCTAAAAAGAGAGACGTGCCGCGATCGGGTCCACAGCCGCCTGCAGGGGTGTCTGCGGAGGGAAAAGTCTGTCCCATCTGCAGCAGGGTCCTACCCTGCTCCGCCGACATCTCAAAGCATTTACGGTCTCACTCAGAGGAGCGTCCGTTTATCTGCATCACTTGTGAGAAGGGCTTCAAGTACAAGGACACGTTGAAGAAGCATCAGATTATTCACGGTCACGAGGGGATCAGAGAGGAGCAGAGCAAGAGCGTGGAGGAGATTCTGGCTGAAGCTGACACTCACAACGGTGACGAGGGCAGTGGCCTTGACGAAAAGGGAAGCAACGCAGACGCGGTGACGGACGCGCCCTCGGAGGCACCAGCAGCGCCTGTGCCAAAAGTCAAGAAGAAGGCCCTTAAGATGTGTCCCGTCTGCTCCAGGGTGTTCGACAACGTGAAAACCCTGAACCGCCACGTACAGTGTCACACCGACGATCGTCCGTATCACTGCGTCCACTGCAAGAAGCGCTTCAAACACATGCACGGGCTGAAAAGACACCAGATTTACGCCATCTGTCACAAGAAAATTGCCAGATTCTCGTGGAAAAAGGAGCTGAGAGCCGGCCCCAGTCACAGTGACGCCGGCGGGGCCGACTCCCAGCAGCCGTTAAAGATACCGGTGTGGTGTTCCAACTGCGGCAAGCACTTCGAGTACCTGTCCGCCTTGAAGGAGCACCAGGAAAACGTCTGCAAAGTGGAGCTGGGGGAGCTTATGAAGTGCAACGACTGCGGGAAGGAATTCAAGAGCATGACCATGCTCAAGGTGCATCAGAGGATTCACGACCCGCTCTACTGCAAAGAGTGCGGCAAGATCCTGGCCAACGAGCCGGCGTTCGAGAGGCACAAACTGATGCACAGGCCCATGCAGTGCACAATGTGCGACAAGAGCTTCACCTTGCTGAGACGCCTGAGGGAACACTACGAGAAGCAGCACGGCTTCACCGGACCGTACCCGTGTTCGCAGTGCGACAAGACCTTCGTCCAGCTGTCCTACCTCGCCATCCACCAGAGGATCCACAAGGGAGAGTTCCCTTACATCTGCGACATGTGCCCCGAGAAGTTCAGGTCTTCCAACTGCCTCACGGTTCACCAGAGGAAGCACACGGGCGAGAAGCCCTTCCTGTGCTGGCAGTGTGGGAAGTGCTACCGGTCGGCTTCTGAGCTCACCGTCCACATGGGCACGCACTCCGAGGAGAGGCCGTGGGCCTGCCCGCAGTGCGACATGGCCTACCGCACAAAGGTGCAGCTGACCAACCACGTGGAGCAGATCCACATCGGCGTCCGGTATCCCTGCAACCGATGCGGGAAGCAGTTCATGAAAGAGACGTCCCTGAAGAGACACGAGCTGATCCACACGGGGGAGAGGCCTCACCAGTGCACCGTGTGCGGCAAGACCTTCCTGACCGCCAACGAGCTGAGGCTGCACAACCGGTACCACACCGGGGAGCGGCCGTACAAATGCGAAGTGTGCGGCAAAGCCTTCATCCAGTCGGGATATTTGAAGTCGCACATGCGCATCCACACGGGAGAGAAGCCGTTTAAATGCGACGTGTGTGACAAAGGCTTCCGGCTGTCGTATCACATGAAGAAACACAGGCGCACTCACTCTGGGAAGCCAAAGAACTACATGTGTGAGGAGTGCGGGATAGCCTTCCTCCAGAAAAAGTCCCTGTGGGAACACTCGCTCACACACAACGTGAAAATCGAACCTTCGTTTACCGACGACGTCAGGATGGAGTTTCAGTAGGATCGTTGGGGTTTGTTTCTCCGACACAAACTTCAAGTTTTTTCTCCATTTGATTTTTGACGGTGTATAAGTTTGAGTTTTCTGTTTTTCCACGATTACAGTCTGTGTATATACTTGAATATTGAAGAACAATTAAATGTTTCTGCTTTTTGAAATAAATGAACTTCGTCTCAAGTCAAATGTTCCCAATAAATCTGTGGTTTTATAGTTTTGTGGGATGTTTGGGACCAGTCGATTGTCCACTGGGTGACGGGTTTAGGGCTAAAGAGGTTTAATTTATTAGTTTGGTTGCTTTCTTAGCTGACGTGCGTTCGGCCGGTAGATGGCAGTGCAGTCGTAGTAACTGGGTTCAGGTCTGGGCAGCTCTGCTTCACGGTGGAGGGGAAGCTGTCAGCGCTGCCTCCCGCTGCCACAGCTTGTGTTGGAGGATTTCAGCGCTGCAGGCTTCCTCACACATAAATAATCCAGTGTTTATTCTCCGCTAACATCCATATCTCAGCTCTGTAAATACATGTGCGAAGCATCTGTTTCTGTTGGATTTTGCGTTGAAACGTGATTGTTTATGCAGCTCTTTGCTTTATGCAACATAAATTTCTCAACAATTGTTTATACAAGCTCAGTGACTGCAAATCAATATTTATCCTGTGCTCTTCCGGCCTCCGTCACCTGACTGACAGTCGAAACCGCAGCAGCTAGAACAGCGTCCCTGCTCCAGATAAACTGCCACCGTCTCTCAGAAAAGTCAAAGGACGGCTGAGCCGGAGTCTCTCCAGAGTGTTGGGCGCAGATCGCTTTTTAACCCAAAGCATATTGATTTATATGGAGCTGTAATTGCTTCAGTGTGTCCTGGATTATTCTCCCCATAATTGAGGCCTGGCAGAGGGGTCCTTCCTAGACACAGCCTCTGCAGTGCCAGGTGGTGGGCAGAGCAGCAATGCGCCTGTTTCAAAGCCAGCGGTGGCCGTGCCCCTGAACGCCTCTCGTCATAGTGGCTTCAGGAAACGGCAGAAACCGTTGGAGCCTCTGTCGAGCTCTGATTAAAAGCTAAGCTAGATGTGAATTGAGTTCTTGCTCCTTCTGGTTATCTGACACTCGTCTTTCCAGTATCACGCGTTTACTCAAGCTGCATATTATGTATTATGCCATTGTTCCATTATTTGTTCCTGAATCAAAGGAACATTCCTGAATTCGTAATGAATGGAATTCTCACGCGCTGTGACAGGTCCTGGGTTTACTGTGGTCCGATAAACAAAAATATGGTTGTAGTAGAATAATCTCGGGGTGGGTGGCCATCTGCCTCGGCTGGATGGGGGGAAGGTTAAAGACAGGACGCTCCTCACTGTGGCAGCGCTGGGAATGTGGATGTGTTAAACGCAGGCGGTGAAACGCGCTTCGTCATGTTCAGCAATCACAAACAGTTACACGTCCCAGATATACTTTCTGAAAGGTACATTTTGATCATCAACAGGCACCACAGAATTTCCTGGCATCCACGCTTTGCCAGAGTATAATACAGTGACCCCTGCGCGTTGCCACGGAAACGGAGCGTATGAAAACAGGCGCCCCATTCGTTGCTGTTGCTCCGTGACGCACCTTTATTTCTTCCATATGATAACAGCGCCACACACATTAACATAAGAAAATCCCTTGCAGTAGACACCCAGAGCTTTTAGCTGTAGTCAACGGGAAAAGGGGGAAATACAACACAGAGAAGCCACTGAGCTGGAAGAAGCCTCGGGCTAATCAGGGGAACAGAGGAGGTTCGCTGTCCTAATCAAACGAGTGTGTCCTCGGGTGAACCTGTGTGTGTCCAGACGTATCCCCATCCATCCTCCCTCGCCGCCGTGTCGTTCACGCAGGTTCCTGCAGAAGCGGAGGCTCGTTTTCATCCACTCACCTTCATTTGCATTCTACGCTGCCGTCTGCGTCCGTATCCCTCTGACTCGGACATTTGTTTGGCAGACGACACCAGACTTGACGCTGTTAACGCTGCAAAAAATGTCCCGCGTTTGCAGGATGTTTGACTGCTGTTCATTCCAAACGAGCTGATATCTCTCTGCTTGTTGCCCAGAGTTAACTATCCTTAACTCACAGAACGTTGACAAGTCATCGGTCTGAACCCTGTCATGGGTTTTCAGCTCTGCAGGGAGCAAATGGGGTTTTTAGACTTTATTCATGGATGAGATAAGTTGCAAGGACGGACATTTTTTGCAGCTTCACTCTCTTCCTACAACCGAAGAGAGTGAAAACAAGTCTTTCCCTGGTCAGTGAGTTCACTGGGGCGGACGTCTCCTTAGACAAAGCTGTTGGGGGTTGAGGGGGGGGGGGGCTCCTGCAACCAAAGAGAAAAGAGGGAGAGGGAGAAATCTGGCACTGAGACAGACTTGGGCATTAGAGACAGCGGAGGGAACAAGGGAAGGTCAGCCTCCCCCTTCGTCCTCCTACTGCATCAGCAGATACACTGCACAAAGCCGTCATCAATACTGCCAGACCACAGCGATAACAGGAAAATCTGCGATCGAGCATTTACACGCTGGATTGTGGCTATTTTATGTCACAAGGCAGCTCCAGACACGAGGCTTCTGAGCGTCAGGGGCCGGCTGTGTCCCGGTTACGATGCTAACAAGGTCATCCTCGGGTACGAAAGCAGCTTTGTCCGTCTAATCAGAGGAGCCACATCATCGTGTCGGCAGAAACCGAGATGCTGCTCGTGTGCGTCGTCTCAGAGCAGGAGGTTTGATGGAGGTGAAAGGAAAAGGCTTTATTACTGGTATTCTGATTGTCTTGTGGACCAGCGTGTGCTCAACAAACATATGAATCTATATATGAAAATTCCTTTTTGGCAGTTTCAAAACGTCTGACAGCAGAAAAGACAACAGCTGACAGACAGGAAAGCAAACGTCATTTCTCTGACCCCTGGGGCTTTTGTTGTGACCCCTTCAGGGCCCCGGCGTTGTTGAAGTTAAGACGTGAGCGATACGTGCTGGCGTGAACGTGGACACATCAAACCATGCACATGTTATGACCCACTTTGCCCCAACAAGCCAAACTGTTGCGTGTCTTTAGCCTCCGTCCCTCTCGGATCCAACCTTGATGTGATGCACTGTGCACACATTGGCCAGGCATGCTGGGATACGTGCTGGTGTCCTGTTTTATGATTGGGTCGCAGCACTGATCTCCTGTGTGGTGTTGATATCCTGCCTGCTGCAAGTCTCTAAGCTGCCGCCTCATGTGGAGCTCTGGTCTGGATGTCAGTGGCCACTAAAGCCTCCTGACGAGCGAGGCGTGAACGATCCGAGAGCCGAGTGTCTGCTTGTTGTCGGCTTTTCCAGACCGGTCACAGCAGCGTCACAAACCTGCTCCAAAGGTTACCAAAAACCAGCGCAAAGCTGATTGATGACAAGAAATGACAGCGACAACGTGCAGCAAAGCAGCAAATCCTGCACAGAGGCAACAGTTCAGAGCGAGCGGGACTTTTCAATGTGTTTCTGGTTATCGCAGGCTCGTACTGTACTTGATCCTCAGTAGTTTTCCATATCCACTCCAAAGCACGCGTAGCAGCTTTTTATTGGGGCTTTTATTGGGTATTCATCTTCTGTGCAGAGGTGACTAAATGGAAAAGCTTCCTAATGATTTCTCTCAGGCGCAGTCGGACCAGAGTTTGAATGGAGCGGCTTCTGAATTACGCGGTGCCAAATTACGCGCAAGAAGCAGCGGTCGTGTCATAACTTTCGGCTCGTCTTTAACGTCTCCTTCATGAGCGTTCAGGGCATAAAACTGTGTGTTATGTGAGAGGGAGCTTTTTCTGTCTTGATCGGAACTACTAACCAAGTCTTAGAGAGATCAAAATTCAATCCCGTTCTGAGAAAAAAGAGAAATGACGTTATTTGAATATGTGCCCAAAATCCTTAATGAATAACTTAGGACGAGTAGGAGGCAAATGCTGCCCCAGCTGTTTCCTGTTGAAAATGTCTGTGTAATGTAGATAAATGTGAGGGATTTTCTCTCTAAATCCGTCTCCTGTTCGCTAAATCTCACTTCTCCAAAACGAGCCTGCGCAATGGAACAAAGTCGGAATATTGCGATGTGACATTGCCCGCATCTCATCCTCTTTCTCCCCGTTTTTAATGACTTCAAACAAGTTCATTTTCGCCGGGCTTTGTCTTGCGGAGACCCGTGGGGATGTCTAGCGCTCTTTCCTCTCAGTGGCATTTATGTGATGTCTTCAAGGTAACTTACCTGATTTCATTTGACACTATAGATTATCACCTTGGTTGTTCACTTGCTCACTCTTTGCACAGAGCATCCTTGTCTGGTTAAGGCTGAAACTATGAGAGGACATTTTAATCCCTCATTTATTTGCAGCTTTGGAATGAATGACCCACGGTGATGTGTTTTGCTTTATGTCCTTTTCGGTGGATGCACGTTTTGGTGCTTTTTCCACATCGTGCTCCCCTTCGTTGGTGTTTTTCTTTTTCTTTTTGCAAATCCTGACATGCATCGTGTGTGACGGCTCTCTGCTCGGATGAATGGATTCTCATCCTCTGCGCCTCTGTGCGCCCTGCGCTCTTTTTTACCAGAAAGTCCTAATGCAGCTCTGCAACTTTCGAAGTAATTACTGCTGAGTCTGCATTGTTACGTGCTGAATATCTAACCTGGCGCTGCGGGGTGAAGGGAGAGGGGAGCTGAACGTGAAGTACCTATGCGGCTGGGCTGTGCGTGGACGGATAATGCCCCGTGTTTATTCTCTTTATTATGTGCATCTGGCCCACTCAGCTTCCTCCGCTGGCTCTGGCGGAAGAGCATTTTCCGGTCTCACACTTGGATCTGCTGCTTTTTGCTGCTTTTATTCGCCTTCTAAATTGTCTTTTGAGTTTAGCTCCGTGCGTAACGACGCGCTGACAGCTTTGGTTTTGGCACAGTGAGAACGCCGCATCCATCATTAGCAGCTCGTTGCTAATGATGGATTAATGATAGAGTCTCGCATGTCACAGATGATTAGACGCTGCTGTGAACTAATTGCGATGTGGTGATAATGAGCAAAGCGCGTTGCCAGTTTGGACGCGCTCTGGGCAGCCTCCTGTTTGACGGCTGGCTCTGGCACCATGAGACTTTGGACCGAAGTCATCTCGCTCCACGTTTCCAAAGCCCTGTAAACTTATCTGCAGCCGCCGCCACTTAATTCATTCGATATTTTCCCTCTTTTATAGTAAATGGAAAAGCTTAAGCGCGCTGCTTTCTGTCTGATGTTGGAAAACGCGCAACACTGCTTTGCTCATGCGCCCACGGGCAAGGCAGTGAGGCTGCAACCCTTACAGCAGGTGTGACCCAGAGACTGGACGTCGCTGGATGCCAGTGACCACATGATGCTTTGTAACTGAATGTTAAAATGTTAAAGCTGTCCCTCTCTCCCTGCGCAGAGTGTCATGTGCTGGATCTCCTGTAGCCCCACCCTCTCGCTACTGCTGTGCGTCCTCACCCTGACTCCGACTGCAACAGGGGCGGACCCGGGCTCAGAGACGCTGTGCGGGGCGGAGCTGGTCGACACGCTGCAGTTTGTGTGTGGAGATAGAGGCTTTTATTTCAGTAAGTGCACGTTTTTATTTATTCATAAAGGTTGGCTGCGTCTGTCCCAGAGCTCTCCACCTTCACAGGCTTATAAATAAACAAGCAGCCAGTTTGACATCTTGTCTTGGCTGCGCCTCCTTCCTCCCATTCACCCTCTCAGTGTCAGATCTTCCCTTCAGGTGCCTGCATGTCCTGGTTTCTGTGTTGAAGTCACATTCGTGGACCCAAGCTGCGTATTTTGAATGTAGAATAATGTGAAGCAGCTTTATTATTGATGCACTCGTTTACTGTTTTGCCCACAGGCTCTGGGTGGAATTTGGCTCATTATCTATAAAAGTGGTACAAACCAAACATTGCAGTAAATTCTTCTCTTCTTTCCTACAGAGAATGGAAAACTACCCATTTCAATTTAAACCGCTGTTTCTTTCCATTAGGCCCAGAATAACACTGGACGTATGGAGCTACCAGGGTTCGGTGCAACGGTTTCTCAACACGCATCCTAGTTATTCTGTCAAAGACAAGCAGAGCGACTGCGTATGAGCGTCTGGCTCAAACGCTGCAGAGCCGATGTTTAGGTCGTAATTATTCACATTTCCTTGGCTGAAATCCATCAGTCAGGCTGATTTGTACCAATTTTCCTCACGGAGCATCATACGTTTTTAATTTTTTAAATAATTGATTGTCCATCTGACTCCTGCTCCGTTTTGACACAACAATCTGTTGTTAATGGTTTGGTTCGGTACCATGGCTATAAAAGATTTTCCACATGTGGTGGACTTTGTCAGCTGCCAATTTCAAAAAGAAAGGAGAAGATTTGTGAGAGAAATCTGCAGCATGCAGAGCTCAGCACGGTTGGACTCGCTCTCTTTTCCAGTAATTGATTATTTGGCCTTAACCTGAACTTAAAAAAGTTTGTACAGTAGAGAAACATTCCCAACAACTTGGGTTGTTGGAAAATCAGAGACCAGGAGACACAGGTCCTGGAATCAGAGCCTGAGCACAGCGGTTTTTCAAGCTTAACGCTATGACAAACATTTAAAGAGCCACAGAGTTCTTGAATCCTAAGAGGGACAAATGTGAAGTGAACCCATCCATTTGACATGAAGTCTCTCATTAGGACAGAGACAGCAGATCGTCACGAACTCTGCCTGAGACTCATGAACAAAGACATTCAGCCTTTCAACAACCCAACAGGCTGTTTGCTGCTACTCGCACATAGAACCGATACCAAACCTCGTTTTATAGTCTCCAGGAGGTTGAGGTGAATGAAAGAGGACGTTCGGCGCTTGGGTTTCAGCCCTTAAGTTAGGGCTTCGAAAGGATGGGCGGCTTATAGGAACGAACCATAAACAAACCCGGAGTCAACGTCATACTGCAAGAGGAGGAATGGATGCGGTCGAGATGTTGGTCGACTCTGACAGCAGATCAGTAAACCTCCTCTAAAGGTCGGGACAGAACGAGTCTGTATCACTTCCTACGTCAGTTCAGTGTCTTGTCCCGGTTGATGTTCTCATCACGTTGCCATCAGCAGTGGCTTCTCCTAAGAACGTCTCACCCTAACCTGCAGCGTAACTCTGACCGTACACCGCCAGAGAGCCGTTGGAGCTGCGAGCCTTGCTCATCCCGTGACTCTCGTTGTCTGTCACGCTCAACGGGTCTCGATCTGTTCTCGTGAACTCAGTTCATCCGTGGTCATCAGCCGTCGTGTTGGGTTCATCAGGATGCAGTCAGTGCTTCGTATGATGAAAGGATCAAACCTCAGAGACTAAGTAGACGTCAGCAGCTTTTGGTCGGTGGCGGTATGTTTCCTGGTGAAGTCGTCGCTTGATGGTTTTTAATTGGTCCCAAAATGTCTGCAGCTGCAGCAAAACACTGATGAAACATTTAAGATTTCGATCAGTTGCGACAGAGTCCAGAGAGTTGATGATGTGAGAATTTGACAAAGCTTTGGACAGAGTTTTACGGCGCTTTTATACATTGGCCTCGTGGGCTCCAGAAGCAGCGGTGCTGTCCGTAACATAGCTCAGACTCAAGTGTTGAAAGGAGGCCAGTGTGACTAACTGGATGTGTCTTTTCTGCGTTGGTTTACACTTACTGCCTGTTCCCCTTTGTTGAAAAGGCGGTAGACTTCATGAACGTTAGCTCCCGTTCTCACTCACTCTCTCACGCTCTCTTTGTTATTCCTCTCCATCCTCCGATCGGTCGCCTCGCGTACCGGCGGCTGTTTGCTTCAAATGTCTGGAGAATCCATTTGGGTGCCGCCGTCTGCAGCGTAGCAGCTCGGCCAAAGGAGGCGAGTCTCCCCCGGACTCTCCGCCTCGTCTGGCAGCCTCCGGACTGATAATGTGTCCAGAGACGGTGTCGCAACGACAGTGGGCTCCTCTGTGCAGAGAGCTTTTGCCAATCCACCTTACACACGCGTCCAGCGAAGCAGCGCACTAGCGTTTCAAGACCGCAGGGAAATTCTAAACACTAGTTGCTGGAATCTTTTAACCTAATGAAACAAGCTGCGGTCGTAGAAAAAAAACTCAGCCATAGTCAGTTTTTCCAATTATTAGCGTGACCTAGAAACCCTCAGCTGTCGTTGTGAAGCCTTAGACAGAGCTGAGGGATAGTTTCACTGGGCGGTTGTGTCAGCTCCCTGTCCTAAGTCACTTTAGTTCATTCTGAAATATTCAAACTTATTCTAGTGGGAACGTGAGATATACAAACCTGCTGCTGATTGTGTTGCTGTCTGCAAAAAGTCCAGGCTAATCATCAGTTTCAGACAAGTTCTCATGACATCAGTAGCCTCTTTATTCCACCGACTCTCTCCAGCTGAGGGTGTAAACAACATTTCGCATGCAGTCCATAGAGTCCACACAAACACAAACAGGCAGGATTATATGGATTACAGGATGATCAGGACTCCCACCTCCCTCCCTCCTAGGGTTACAGTAAAGAAAGACCATCACCACAGAAAGCGCCGCTTTCCCATTAAGACCCCAACAACAATCTCCAGCGCGTCTATGAATCTCAGCAGGACAAAGAGGCGTCTCATGAAAAGAGCAGGATTCAGATCTGTCCGTGAGGTGAAGATAAGACCTGATGCGACTCAACAGTGCTTCACCTTTGAGACGACGCGACCTCAAGAAACAGGAAGAGATAAAAGAATAACTGTAGTTACGTCAGGGCAGAGGTCTGATAGTGGTAATATGAAACAATCGTCTGCCGCTGAGCGATGAATGACACTGAATTCTCAAGGCAAATCCATGCAAACTAAATTTTCCAGCCTTTAGTTTTTAAAATTAGCCTGAAAACAGCCACGAGATCTATTCTGCTTTGATTTACATGACGTTTCCAGGGAATTTCCTCTATTGTGGCCAAGACTCTCAATAAAGCCATGTGATCTGCATTGATAATGCCACGAACGGCACGTGTAATACTACGTGTAATACAGTTCATTTGGATGGGATTTTACTGTCACAGCACAGTGATGCGAAGACCACTTCATTCATGCCATAAACTCTTTGTGGTACCAGCGATAAAGAGGTAGTTTCCAGTACTTTAGCAGCTCTTATGGTCCCTGCCCAGCCGTAAACTCCCTAACACTTTGCAAGAAGAGAAGCCCACCTGCGCCAAGAATCCGCCGCTTTTTATTGCCCATGACCAGGCTGTAAAAGTCAGATGCTTCTCTGTACCACTTTGAATCTGGGGAATTCAGCCGTTTCTCTCCAGTGTCGCTCCTTAGAGGAATGAACGCTATGTGCGCCGAGTCTGAAAACCCTAAAGCAAGTATGTGAGATGGAGCAACAACATGCGTCAACATCCGATGAAGCGCTACCTTCAACGGGCTCTGCCAATAAATTCCCAAACAGTATCTTTCATGGCGGCTCATAACCGGAAGTGAGCTCAGCCGCTAATTTGCCTCAGCGACGACGCCAAACTCTGCAACTAACCACAAACGGTTTACCCGTTTGCTCTTCGGTCAGAGGGGATTACAGTAGATCTCCGTGGAACCGAAGCTTTTAGACCTGATTAGTATATGCGTGTTTTCCCCCCAACCTGCCCGAGCTGATTATCCTAAATGTTGTAACCGGTGCCAGCTGATTTTCTCTCCCTTCCAGCTGTTGGTGCAGCAGGGTCGCAGGCTATTTTCAGAACAATAGCGGATGTTAATTTGTAAGGCTTTGTCTTGGGAGGGATTGGAAAACAGGCCAGGCAACAAAGCACAGCCCCTCTTTTGGCTTTCAGCGGCCGTTATATAATCGTCAGCCAGGCCCCAACGTCATATTTCTCTCTAAATGTCTTGACATCAGGTGACAGCCAGGGTTGATCCCAGTGATACACACCACTAGGGAGAAATAACTGGTTGTACAGATGATACTAAAAGTACAGAAGTGAATTACCAAGAAAAGCAGTGGAATACTTGGCTGTAAAAGACGTATCTGCCAATAAATTACCATTAGAAATGAATAAAAATGCAGCTGCTGAGATATTTCACTTAGCAGTAATTTGCAGTCTGAGATCAGGGTGAGTCTGGCTCCTCTGTTCCTGAATAATGCAGTTGCTCTGTGTATTTTTAGCCCCTCTCCACCTGATGTGCCTCCGCTGCCCTCCTCCTTCTCCTCCCACGCTCATTTACACCTCCATGACTCTGGGAGTTCGGGTTCGTGGAGAAAGATGCTTCTGTTTCTGAATGAAAACCGCTCTCTGTCCAAAACAACAGTGTCAGGACAAGGCAGACATAGAGCAGAAGTTAATGCACTTTGTCAGCACTGGCAGACTCCTGAGCCAAGAGCTATTAACTCTGAGAGGGAAAGGCATTTCCTCCTTGTAAATGCCATATTAAATTATTATTATTTCATTTGGTAACAGGGAAAAGCCCATCAGAGCTATATTGCTCAAGGTGAGCAGGGAATTGTAAATGGAGAGTCTTTGGAGAGAGCTTTTCTAAAGGCCACGAACGAGGGAGGGTTTCAGGGGTGTATGCGTGGAAGAAGGAAGTTAGTCTTGGCATCACGGCAACGTGACGTTGTCATTCGGTCAAAAAGTGAGTGTGTGTCACTTTCAAAATCCTGCGCCTTTAAATGAGTGGAGAACCTGCTGGATTTGGCTCCTTAAAGTTACTTGAAGGTAATTCTTTGGCATCAGAGTTGCGTCACGCCTTTGTCTTAACATCCAACCAAATGAAAATGTGAATGAACAGTGGGGCCCAGCCAATGGGGGAGCGGCCTCACTGCCTGTCGGACTGTTGCGGCGGGTTGATTGAGCCCAGAAGGCCTGAGTTTGGCCGCTGTACGGGCCTCTGCGTGAAGAGAAAGCGGCAACGTGACGTTCCCAGCGTTTGGGTGGCTGTGAACCGGCTGCCAGCGAGGAGCTCCACAGCGCTGCAACATGATGCAATCCACGTCATGAAAAACACCACCTGGCCACAGTCTGCAGTAAAGCAGTGGGGAGAACAATGATCAGGCCTTTAGAAGCTGAACAGAACCGTAACCATCGCTGCACCTGTCAATCCTCTCACATTCGCTTGTCAGGGAGCTAGAATCGGAATGATTACAGTGTCAGTAGTATATGTAGGACATGGAAACGTAGAACCCACATTGCTGTGAAAGCTGCTTCAATCATATACCAAGACAAGACAAAAGCTGAATTCATGCTTTGTTTATTTATACAGCGCAGGTTTCACTTTTACATTACAAGTAGAAAAGTCTGTTTTCTAGATGTTTTTTTGGCAAACCTAACTCCAGCTTGGCTCAAACCTTTGGCTGGAGCTGCTGGTGCGTTTCCAAGGTTTTCCAAATCCAACAGGATCGGACAGAGCAGCCAAGGTTAGCCTACACCCTGATACACCGTAGCAGCGTCCAAACCCGCGCACAGCGCTGTACGTGGAGTAGATGGTCTTCTAGTCTGAATGGAAAGCTGCCGGGCTCCAAAGACGCATTTAAATCTACGCCTCACACCGATGAATTCTGGGTTAGAGGAAAATGGATAAAACGAAGTCATCGAGTCTCGTTGCTCTTCCTCCCAAACAGATAAACCAACGGGCTATGGCCCCAGTGCAAGGCGGTCACGCGGCATTGTGGACGAGTGCTGCTTCCAAAGCTGCGAGCTGCGGCGCCTGGAGATGTACTGTGCACCCGCCAAGCCTAGCAAGCCAGCTGTGCGTGCGCAGCGCCACACAGAGAAGCCGAGAACACCTAAGGTTAGTACCGCAGGGCACAAAGTGGACAAGGGCACAGAGCGTAGGACAGCACAGCAGCCATACAAGACAAAAAACAAGAAGGTGAGCACAGCACCAAACAGATACACTTTAAAAAAGGTGGAAGGACAAAGAGAATAGGATTCTGTCCGAGCATGCACTCGCTTTGAGAAACTAGCTCATTCACGTTGTCATTAACTGCATTTGCAAGTCATCAAACCGTTACTTGAACAGGCCAGTAGGTTGATAGCAAGCAAATGAAATACATCCAACTTAAGTGGCTTCATTTTCCTCCCACAGAGACCTTTGCCTGGAAGCAGTCCGTCATCATTTAAGGTAAGCAGGCCGTGTTGTCTCGTTGGGTATTTTTACTGCACTTTTTCAACCGAACTATTTCAATAGCAACAAATGTGAGGTCTAAACACAGATTTAGTGTCGCCAACCTACGGGACAGTGTGATCCAGTTAAACTTTGACCATGTGCCTTCACCCTTCTCTCACAAAAGAAAACCATTAGCAACAGAAGGAACTAAGTGGTTTCTGTGGTAGACCCAGTAGCTCGCACTCCCCAGGCAGAACCTTCGCTCTGCGACTGAACGTTATGTGCTCACCAGAACACACTGACGCACGCATTTCCACGGCGTCGGCTGTAGAGTGGCACCACGTGGCAGCATGAAGCCAGTTTCATTTGAATTCTAGGCACATCTTGCGTAAACTTTAATGATGCTGCAGCTGTTGTCCATGATCTTCCATTCCAAGACAAAGCCGTTTGTGGACGTTTATGTGGAAACGTCGAGCCTTCAGGCCAGCGGGTGGGTGGTCCACTTGGTAGCTGCTGACGAGCTGCGAAGCAAGGCATTCTCTTGATAAACACGCATATATGGAAATGGTTATTGATGCTCAGATGTAGTTGACGTCCTAAACCGCTAAACTAAAATACTAATGTAAAGTCAAACGAAAAACCTCAAACTTCTACAGGTTTGGCAGAAAACTACGTGTTTGTCTGACCATTGATCGAATTAAAAAGCTGACTGAGAAAATTGGTTTTAAGGGTCTTTAAGGCATCTGTTCGTGTCAACATTAACAAGCCTTCACGCTTCCTAGCGTTCACCTCGGCACCGATTCCTTCTAGACTTGTTTCAGCAGCTGTTGTGGGGCACCGTGGCACACTAGGGTGTCCCAGGGAAGGGTTAGCGTGCTTTGATGATAATCAAGCTCTTCAAACGAGTTTCCTTCCAACAATGAGGACACGCGTTGTAGGACAAGGTCCTACAACCTAAACATGGTTTCACGTTCTGTCGACGCGTTTAAAACTGCTTTTCTTTCTCTTTGCAGGAAGTGCATCAGAAAAACTCAAGCCGAGGCAACACGGGAGGACGAAATTACAGAATGTAGGGAAGGAGCGAATGGACAAATGCCGACAAATGGCATGGGAAGAGAGAAGGCAGTGGCCTTACCCGGTGCCCCTGTGGAATGGTTCACTGTACAACTAAACAGAGCATGCTAGCAGTGGTGTGGAACACCTGAGAGTTTAGTGGCGTTTGAGAGTTTGATGAGGGATTATTTTATACACTGCACCATTCCATATTGGGAGGAATACTTTGTTAATGATGTAACAGACTAGTTTAGCTGCTGACACAAATGAGAGTGTATTATACCTCCACGTGTAAGCGGCAGCGTTCCCTGGCTCCTGGAAAGGTGGGAATTCATCTGGGCTTCACAGAGTGGCAGGCTGTGAATATGAAGCCGTGCAACCTGTTCCCTGAACTTAGTGGAGGTAAATCTTTTTACTCCAGGAGAGTGGATTCATTCATATTTTGACAGGACAGGATATTATATCACTGGGCACATGTAACAGGTACTATTCTAGTCAGAATCCAATTATCTTAGGGTCAGAGTTTGTTTTCAAGCACCACGCATTGTTGAGGACAATTTCAAAGAGTAAATTAAGGTTTGCTTTTAGGACCAAAACACGGTGGTTGATCGCCACATGTTGTTGTTGTAGTAGTAGTCAAATAAAATCCGTACTATTTCGCTGGTAAAGGCTGAGTTCTTCTGTCCAAATCACTAGACTGGACTCAAATATAGATGCTTTGAATTCAACAAGTCCAATTCAAATCCTTCCTAAACCCCAGGAAGTCTTGAGATCCTGAAGGGCTGAGTCCACAATCCAAACACTTGTATAACAACAGATCACGCACCATTGGAGGGCATGTCGGGAGGTACAGGCCCTAGAAAAATAAGAAAATTGAGAAAGAAACTTACCAAAAGCAAATTTGATTAGAGCTCGTTGGCCAGTCAGTGCATGGTGCTTGTTTGGTTGGCAGAAATGGGTCATTTGGCAGATTCAAAGTGCATTTGGCACAATGACTGGAACAAGTCAAATAACGACAATCAAGCCACGTGTTTGTCGTCTGCATCCTTTTCACATGTCACCACCGTGGCCAAATCGGATTTTTGTTCACAATCCAGATACCCGGTGATCAACATTTGAGTTTGTGTGGAGGCCTGCGTTCAAGGTTAAGCACAAGTCGTTTAAGTTTAGACGCTTCCAATCAATGAGCTCTCTAAAAATCGGAGTCAGATGTTTTTCTTGTCTTCATAAGAGCTTACAAAAGAGAAAGACTATAAGAATAGTCACCTAGATGGCGTTCAGTGATCGATCGGCCCCGGCTGGTGATATTTAGTTAGTTGTGAGGCCGTGAATTTTCTTTCTTCACCTTTCGCTTGGACAGCATTGTGTGCCATGATTACGAGAGTAATACAAAACACCACCACATCCGTCTCAAAGTCCACCCGAGAAAGACGCAAATGAAAAGATTCGGTAAACATTGCACACCAAAACGACAAGGTCTCCCGGAAATCTGAGATATGGCACAAGTATAACTGCACACAAATACTAGGCACCCCGTGTAAATGAGTTGTGTAACTGTGAGCAAGGGTCACGCACACACAGGTTCCATGAAAAGCCAGTTCTGAGAAGTCCTTGCGTGAGGACTGACGGTAAAGGCTGTTTGTTTAAGCCTCAATGCAGATTTACATTCGTTTTAATGCACAAACCGCCCAAGACATCTCTGGCCCTGTCTCCTCTGTATAATCAAACTGTACTCCCATTTATGTTAACCTATGCATTACTATCATTCATTGTACATGATGGTTTCATATAACAAACTGTATTAAGAATCCTATCCACTGTATAATGGTGCTATTTTGTAGTTTGTTACTTGCAAGAGATGGCTGAGACAGACGGACGGTAGGGCTTACGTTGGAGGTCTCCCTTTTGCACAGCCTTGTGGCCACCATTTTAATAGTGTTTTTATTTGTAAGCTGTTTCAATAAGGTAGTAATGTACGCGAGTAAATGTATCGGTGTGAAATCTGTGAATGCATGGAGAATTAAAAGAACAAAGAAAATACCATGTTTGGTCCCAAGAAGGCAAAACGCTATTTTTTCTACTGTTTTTAAATTATTTTCTCAACACAGAGCCCATATGCCAAATAACTTGACAAAAGTACTGTAAACTGTGATTCTTCCAATTGTGTTGAGATTGTTAAAAGTCCTTTTGTCTGTCCTGGGATGTGTGTGCGTACGTGCACCTCGCCGGAAGCCAAGTTGGTCACTAAAAAACACGACGCTACGCAAGTTTTGCCGAACACTCGTTGACAATCGTTAAAGATCAAACGCGTTGAATTTGCCTTAACCTTCCACGAATGGCTTCACGGTTAAATACATAAACGTGTAACATGGCGACATTGAGTTTCAGGCCACAATTCAAAAAGTTTCTTTCTTGACTTGTTTCATGACAAAGAAGAACTTGGTAACACTTTAATTTCTGTACAGTAAATAAAGCCAGAGGCTGGTTAGCTTAGCATAGCTTAGCATCAACAGCGTAAATAAAGCTACAAACTAAATCTTGTTGTTAGCATTAGCGTAGGAAGCGACTCTAGTACAGGTTCGATGACATTTGGACAGAGCCCAGCCAGATTCCTTGTATCCAGTCTTAATGCTAAGCAGATAGAGCGTAGTCTCCTGAAACTAAAAAACCTACTTCCCAAAATGCTGAATAGTGTTTTAACCTGCTAGCAGACACTGCTAACATTAGCCTAAGGTACAAAATTAAATTCTGATTAGCCGGTCTGTCATCGATGTGTTTTACTGCTTATGAATTCAACTTCTCATTTGTAAAAAAAATTTTCTCATTTGTTGTCTTGGCTACTATGTGATTGATTATTTGATCGGGTAATTTCTATCAGATATAACAGAGCGGAGGCCTGGCTAGCTTGGCTACGGCAAATCTTTTTCCGAACTACGTGTCTTAAGCTCGTCTGAAGCTTTGCTTTTGTATCTGGACAAAGCTAAACTAGATGTTTTCCTTTTTTCTTAATACGCGTCTTCATACAAATATGAGAGTGTTATTGATCTATTTCCCACATTGTCCCAATAGCCAAACTAGCCTGGGTGAGCTACAGGTTGTACCAAAGCAGATAAAGTGCGTAGCGTAGTGTATTAAACTGTACATTCAACTTTTCATTTGTAAACAAAAAAATATATGTACCGGTATATATTTCACTTCTTTATCAAAAGTTACATAGTCTCGCTTTAAACATAAGCAAGCATTTATTTTGTCCAAAGTATTATCTCTGAATCAAAACTTAATTTTCATTAAATCTTTACTTGTAATGATCATAATGGCTTAAATTCAGAATTTGCATGTCGTTTTGTGTCTGAATGGAAAAGAAGGTGGCTGGAAGACTTTCCTGTTGCTCTCAGATGTTCAGATAAACAGTACAAACCAAAGATTTTTTGACGAGAACAAACCGTTACCATAAAATGAACTTCACTTACGACCAGCTCCCTGTTTGACCTGCACAGCTGATACAGTTTTCCCTTCATACGCTGTCTCTCGTACCTGAAATGAAGCTCGGGTAGTAAAGAGTAAAGAGAAAAAAACCTGCAGCGACGAATTTCAAAGCACGTGACTATGAATCATTCAAATCTTTCTATTTGCCAAGTGCGAAGTGATCAAGAAGCCTGAGAAATTCACAGCTATTTGGGGGCGTTTCGCAAAAACATGTCATTTCCTGATAAACTGTTTAATTAGCGCGCTGTTATTTATGGTGCTCCATTGCCTTCTGTAGACAAAATACTGACAAATTGTTCACCATTCCTGCTGAATAAACCACTTGTCAACATCACAAAAGTGGCTGGAGCCTTCTTTCATGCACAGGTGCTCATCAAACGTCCGGGTCAGCATCACTCTGTAAAGTTTCTATAATCTTTTCCACAGCAGACGATTACAGAGAACTCACAAATCCTTTCAGACGTCTCGGCTGTGGACGGAGCCGTAACTCAAGCCCGGCCGACTGACATCATGCAGGATGAAACTGAGTGCGCTGAGTTTGCTGAAGGACGAAGTGATACTTCCTAAGAGGTGCGTGGGTTTGCCAAAGCAAACACCGCGAGGCGTGACGCTCCCCGAGGCCAGAGCTGCGTGTTCAGCCCTTTGGAAGACGCTCGCAGTGACAGCGAGCGCGCTCTCCGTCAGCTCTTTTTAGGCGGACGTATATGGGACGGCCATAATAAACGCTGATAAATTGCTTCTCTGGCTGGTGTTCAGCAGAGCAGCGGGGAGCTTGGCCAGTTCCCGGTCATACTCACCATCTTGGGTGTAATTTCATCCTTCTTAGTGACTAGTGCAATCGATTATCTCACGCCAGGCGTCCATTTGCAGTCTGCGAGCTCGTGTCCAAATAAAAAGAGGAGACGTACACGGACCTCAACAAATATGCAGTTTAGCATCTTTACAGTTGTAATTCTAACGTACGAACGAAAGGACGTGTTGGAACTGCCCGGTTCGACCTATTGCTAGTGCTAACGCTGAACTGCTTGATGACTCAAATAGAGGAACTCAAAGCTGTTTGAATAACCTCAAGAACCGGGACGGTTCTGGAAAGAACACGATCCGTTCCCATTGATCTGCGTGCGCTCAGGATCCAGTGCATTTAAGGACACGGATTTTGGACAGAGCGGTGAAACACAATCTTACCACACTCTTCAACTCCTCATCTTAAGCACACAATTGTCTTTTGAATGACCTTGTGGTCTGTTTTACTACACTCACCAATTTTACTACTTAGAGTCAACTGGTTGTTTAACAGCACAAGTTGTTGTTGGGCTTCATCAGTCTTCAGCCATTTCATCTTGTTCCAATGGGACACAGCATTTTAAGGTTGAGACCCAGGTTGGACTTGTGTTGGGTTGATCAAGATGCATTTTAAGGTTAAATTTGTGTCACATATAACTAACTGTGAACTAACTGATGCGGACGTAAACAGAGACACCAGAGTCCAACAAGTGTATCGTGAGCCTTGTGCTACAACAGGTTCATTAGCAGTTAGATTAAATAAGCGTTCAAGCCGCTGGACGAGATTCTCTCTCTTTCTCAATTTCAGTCGACAGTGGAAATTCACTGAGGCTTGATTGTAGCAGGAGAGAGTGTTGGCTCAGCTGTATGCTTTAAGAACCCATGATGTCAGAGCCTTATTTTCCTTGGAGAGACTCTCATCAGCTGCATTGTTCCAGGAAACCATGGTCTGTTCGCTGGGCAACAAAAAAAAGAGATGTCGGTGCCCAAAATGCGGTTCCCCGCTCTGCACTCGAATGCAGCACGCCCGGCTTTGGCACGAGACGCACGCGCTGACGTGAAGCGTCACGCGTGGGGCATCAGCGCTACACGTTTCCTTGGAGCTGGAGCTTCCTCCGAGCTGTGACGGGGAGTCATCTCTCCTTTTGGTTTATTTTCTGAGGAGATGGGTGTTGGTGATGAAAGGTGGTGTGTTAGTACAGCACGGTGGAAGTGATGTGTTGGCCCCTGGAGGTCGATAAATCAGTGCTGCTACTGATCCTATCGGACCCTGATTCTGGGTTCTTTGCTCAGATTCTCTCACATGATTGAAAAAGAACAGTGGCGACTGACAGGTGACGCAAGTAGCTGACAGATCGGATGAGAGAGCAGGACTAAGTCGAATCTGGACGCAATTAGAACAGCTTGCAAACAAGACCTAGCGCCAGCACATTCAGTAGTAGAATAAACTACTGGCATCGTTAGACAGTTTGAAGACCTGAGTTAGTAAATATTGACTCACTCGGCCACATCTGGTCTTTATACGGTCGTTTGACTCCCCACCTCTTTGTCAGAGCATTATGATAATGATTTCTTAGAAACTGATGAGGGAAAAGTTACAGTTACCAGATAAAACCCTTCACCACGGCTGCAAGTTCACTGACCCTTCAGAGCGAGAGCCGAGGAAGCTCACAGAGCCCAGCAGGATCAGGTGGATGGGTGATGATGTGCAGCGCGTCCATTTTCTATATCAGCTCATGAGCGCAGGCAGTGTTGGGAGAAACATGGGAAAGGGAAGGGGGGGATTATCAGAACGAGAGAGCGAGAGCGAGAAAGGTTACAACAACAGAGCATGTAGCTCACAAGTTCAGCTGGAACGGCTGAGCCCCTGCGGACGAGTTCAGGCCTTCAGTAGAAATCCCTG
Organism: Macropodus opercularis; assembly: GCA_030770545.1. Taxonomy (NCBI): domain Eukaryota; kingdom Metazoa; phylum Chordata; class Actinopteri; order Anabantiformes; family Osphronemidae; genus Macropodus; species Macropodus opercularis. The sequence continues at coordinate 1,443,590 of CM061108.1, forward strand.
CCCTCCAACAATAATACTCACAAAATAAAGGCTGACTGCTCCAAGGAAAATCACTTGAGCTCAGTTCAATGGCTATTATTCACGTAGCAGCTCTCCATCCCCTGTGCTGTGGCTCCTGTGATGTTAATAAGCTAAGCCTCGTGAGCTGGGAAGAGATCTGCAAGGAGCTTTTGGGTTTGGATGCTCTTCAGTCAAATACCTTCATTACAAGAGCGTTGTCTAATAACGAGTTCAGCATTTTGCTCACTTGAACAATCCTGATTCTTAAAACGTTACCTCTACGTAAAATGCAATGATTTGCAAGTGTCATAAGTTTGTCAAATGTTTAGACTGAGTGTCTGTGGTGAATAAGTAAAACAGTATATTACATTTTAGTGGATGGGACATTATTACTGCCAACCTGCAGGAGGACGTGTCGTTACCCGCTGACTCCGCCAGGGGGAGCACTGAGGGCTCCGGCACTTCCGGTCTGCGGGGGTTCGTGACCGTGACTCGCTCGTCCACCTCAGGTATGAGCCTCATTACACCTGCTCGCGGTTGTATTTTCCTTCTGACACCGCTGCGTTAAAGTCGATTTGCAGTATTTTATGCTTATTCATTTTGTGGTAATGTAATAGTAACGGGCGTGTGGCGCTAGCCGCTTTAGCCTGCATGCTAACCTCGCAGCAGCAGCACTATGCTAACTGCTACCTGGCAGGTGTTTCAGGCGTAGTATTTAAAATGTGGATTGTTTTGTTAATGAAACGTTAGTTGGTTCACTTCATTACTTAAGAATATTCAAGCTGTGTGGTGCTAATATTTTAACACATTCATTTTATTTGTTAATAAAATGCACAGCTACTCAATCCTTCTGTGGCTTTTAATAAATCAATAAGATAATAAGGTTAAATTCTGTAATGCACTTTGTAATTGCGTCTGTTAGTGTCACTAGTTAATGTGACCGATGTGTTGATGTGTCATGAAGCTTGCGTCAGACTTCATGAAGTCGACCTGCTCTTTTAGAAATACTGCTCATCCAACGCGTTTCACTTTGCGGCCTCGGCCCCTAACGGATTAAGGATTTTGCTCCTGTTCACCCACTGATGCCATTACGAGAAAATGACTCCGTGTGACCACTGGATGTGCCCTGTGCTGTCACCTGCTGGTTTCATTTCAGCATGTGGAGTTGGTAGGAACAGATCCTCCATTAATTCTTGCCCTTTGACCTCCCGGGATCCCTCTTCACCGACTATGCTTCCTGTCTTTATTCTTTAGTCTTATTTCTATGAATGGGCGAAGGCACCTGTTATAGGAGTCACAGCCCATTTGCTTTGACCTTTGACTGTTTCTTGTGTCTGTGTTGAAAGGGAGGCATTTTGTGCATGTAACAGCGTCAACTTAAGTTATGAGCAACGATCACTCTCCCATAATATATAAAGCTTCTGAGAGTCCAGGCACAACAGTCATTAGATGAGGAAACGTCCTTATAAACCAATATTCTAGATACGATGATTTCCATTTACTCTCGCCTGTTGACTCTAATGCTCTTCTCTGAGCTGGGCAGCCATTTAGTCACTGTGGCCATGCCTGCAACGAAGACAGACGACAGCCTAACGGAGCAAGATGCCCTGGGTTCCTTACTTGTGGATGAGCCCTCGTCTGAGCTCGTTGTGGTTCCCGCTTTGCAGAGACAAAATTTTATGCAGGACAGCGTCAGGGACGAAGACGGGAACCCAAGATTCATTGTGTTGGTAAGTCTTTGCTGTTTTGGTTACTAATAATTGCGTCACTTGCTTATATCTTAGAGGTCAGTTAGTACGAAAGATGGTAACGTTGCCAGGTTGTGAAACTCCCTGAAAATGTCAAGCAGGGGAATCTTTCACAATCTGGCAACACAAATCTTTTCTAGCAAGGCACAAAATAAATTCCAGTGTGGTCTAGTATAGTGACTAGTTATTCATAATATTAATTCATTCATTTAATTCATCTATGATACTGTGTTGGCAGTGGTTAGCACTGCTGTCTCTGCTCTGAACATAAATATGGTGGTTGTATGATTCCGTACGTCAACTGCGAGGTGAAGTAGCGTCCGTGGCGTAGCCCTATGCGCTAATACTGGGCCCAAGACAAATCTCAGAGCGTGTCCTGAAAGCAGACTATACAAAATACAGTGTTAAATTCTACCAACTTTATTTGTACCAGCTATTTAAACTATTCTGCTAATTTGTCCCAAATACTGCGCCTGGCTACTCTCTGGCTGCGGTCATCCACCTTTGTCAGGCATCGTAATTACTCCTCTTGTGAGATTTCATTCTATAAACAACTTCAGAAACCACAGCTCAACAGCAACAAAGAGCACATTGTCCACTCTAACTGAACATTTCACCCTTTTCAGTTGGCCACTATCCTCTTTACTGTTAAGTCAATATTTCATACACATCTATGAAAATATTTTACAGCAGCTTTGGAAAACCAGGAAATACTGTTAGCTGAAAAGGTCAAATGACCACAAGCCTATAAAGACTTATTGGAACTACACTGGGGAGAATGATGATATCTATGCTCCCTCAAACGTTTGGCGCTGTGTTAAGAGTTTATCTGGCGGCCGCGTCTCCCGTGTGTCGTGGACGTGGTGGTTATCTGTGTAGTAATGAGTTACAGGCAGCCGTGATGGAGAGAATAAAGCCATATGGGTGAAGGAAACAGGCCACTGTGATGTAGTAAAAGCAGGAAAGCATTTCTTCCATTTGGTTCCTGTGGCTTGGATTAGCTGGTAAAAAAAAAAAAGATCCAGCACCTGCGCTTCAGCTGCAAATTTGTTGTAATGCGACGATCCAGGGTTCTCTTGCTTCTGAACGGAAATGTGTGTGTGTGGTCCTATTGTTCTTCATATAATCACATATAATCAATACTTTGTTGCAGGACATGAGGCTAAAGGGCCACAGTGTTCGTGGGCTGAACCCGGCCATCACCCGACGCATTCCCACAGGCCCGAGCTTGAGCCACGCTCCAGCAGAGTACAGTTCGAAAGTAAACCGTAGAGACGTTGACCTCGACAGTAAGTCAGTGAAACTGTGTAAATGTATATCACATCAAACTATTTTCCTCTTTTTGATATTTATGCTACTAACGTTCTGTGATGTTTCAGTGCTGCGGTGTATGATAGGAAGAGTCTACAGACCCTGCTGGGAGGTTTAAATCTTCAACATGCGCTGCCACCTTTCAATTCACTGTAAATTCATTTGCATTTCAATGCATTTTCTTGTACTTAAAAAAAACACAGTACAGCAACATAAAACTAAATAAACATTTATTTAAAATCAAGAACAGTGCTGATGTTGTTGTGGAGACCTTACAAATTAAATGCATTGTACAACGAGTCATTAAATACACTTCAAGCATCTCATGTTTCCCACTAATCAATGAAAACCGTATGATTTAAACTTACTTAGATCAAAAGAACATTTATCTACAATTTTCCTAAATCAAATGACGCATTCAAGTAATTGACCAGGGAGAAATTGCAAACGTTACCCGTTTCCCCTTCGCTTTAAATCTGAACTCTTGGTTGAAAGCTGTTAAAGAAAACCGTGAACCATGGCTTTCACATTTAAAACTGAAAGCCATCGTCACATCATAGATGTAGTCATACTCTGAAGAAGCTCGTTAGCTTTCCCTGCCCAGCTATCAGCTTCTTCTTACTCGAGGCCTTGCTAACCTTCCTACCAGGCATTTTGACTGACACGCTAGTCTGCGGTTTCTTCTCTGGAGGCTCGTTCTCCGATCCTTCGTGCTGGTCAGAATCCACCTGCTTCCTCTTGTTACCTTTGCTCTGCACCTGGATGTGACTTGTTTTTCTTTTGCCCTGACCTGCGCCCGTGTTCTGGGCATTTCCACTCCTTGGCCCCAGAGCAGCCCCCCACCGTGCACCGCTCTGCGCCTGGTTTGGGCTTTTAGAGGTAGGCTTGCCTGGAGAGTCTGAAACAAAGCAAAAGCAGGTGTGACAGGCTGCTAGGAAAAGAGGGGGACTGTGACGAAGTCGCTGACGTTAGCCGCTAGCTGAGGCAGGCTGTGTTTATTCTGCAGTGCTGAAATGTTACATTTGTCTTGTAGCCTGATGGAGCCGAGCCCGAATTCCCACGGAACGAAAGACAGAAGGGGAAATGAGCTACAAGTCTGTGAGTGCATGTCCGTTTTGGGTTTTACTACAGACGTGGGAGTGAGAACAGTTTATAGAATGGGGATTCGTTTGATGCATTGTAAGTATCGGTCACAGTTCTGGGGCTGGAGCTGAGAAGGTGTATCTGGGCCTCAGTCCAGCTGAATGGCGTCAGAGGAAACAGAAGCATCCCAACAGAAAGAACGCTCTGGCGTTTTCAGCTTTTCCCTACATGTAGCAAAAGCACAAACTGTCCTCATAGTAGTACATTTTCAGAAATGGGGGATGAATCTGTACCTGGCGCGCTGTCCTCCTCATCGCCAGCGGCGGTGCTGTCGAATTTGGGTGCTGGGTGCACACAGGTGGGAAGTTGGCTGGTGCTGGGAAACTCCAACACGCGGTTGAGTGGCAGCTCTTCGTCTTTGTATGTGCACGCAAACTGGGATCGAATGACTCTGTCTCTGCCCTAGAAATAACAGAAATGAGAAATAAATAAACCCCATATTCTCTTTAGCTTCAGTCCTCTGCACCTATCAGCATGGCAGCGACTACAGCTACTGACTGACAACACAGCGATTCATTCAGGTAAATTCTTTTTTTTTTTCCCACAGTTGCATGTTGCAGACTTTTTTTACTGAATCATACTGAATATAGAATCCTGGCCCCACACATTCACAGCTTTTCATCTGACGTTTGATCTGCGCCTTCTTGGGATTATCACAATCCAAGGATTTTGCCCTTTAGGCCAGTGGGCCACAGTAGGGAGCAGAAATGTCTTAACGTCTTAAAAGAGCAGCTAAAACAACAGCACTGCTGACGGAGACCAAGGAACCAGTTTGTAATGGAGCTGGCCCGGTTGCATTCTAATAAAATAAAACACTCTTGAAATAATGGGAGGGGATGGAGACTAACTGGGCCAAACTATGACTGATGGAGAATATTTAATCCAATTACAGCAGGTGGTTGCTCAACGTGGCACCGTACAGCCAGACAGCCTTCGTTCTTCTGAAGATGGATGTCCTGAACTAACGCTCATACACCGCGTGACCCGACCCTGAGACACCGGACCGAGACATTCCTGATAACACTTCCAGGAGCAGGTGCAGGCAATTTCTGCCACTTTGTGTTTATGCGCGTGTTCTGTCAAATACAGTGAGAATGAGCAGCAGGTGCCGCACCAGACAACGATAAACCACGCAAAAGAAGCGTATATACGCTCAGTAAAACGCAAAGATACGTTTATTTTCACAGACGTTATTACTGATGAAAAACTTTAGCAGAATGAAACTGGAATTAAGAGTTTTAGTCGAGGCTTTTCTATGTTTGGATCATCTGTGGTACTGAGGAAAAGGAAATATCCCAAAGGCTGAAACTAAATCTGTCCATCTCCGTGTGTGCCAGTTGACGTCAGTGCATGATGAAACTGCTGCAATAGTCACCCGGCAGACAACAGCAAACAATAACCAACAACCAATTCCACTTTCACTTGCTAGTTGAGCTGTGTGACTGATATGGCGTCTTCAAAGAGAAAGTGATGCAGAAACCTTCCGCTGACCGAGTTCAGGAAGCGGCGAGCTGCCCAGGGACCATTACAGCGCACTCAAACAGGGAGGCAGCCAGAATGTGGGGAGCTGAAATGACATCTGCTAGCACAATCAAATAAAGGAAGCATTTCTCACAATGTGTTTAGCATGCATGTGTAATGGAGCGCCTCCGTGTTCAAATAGCAGTATTTTCATATGTAACACTGGTCTTGTCAGTGTTTTAAGATGACTCCGCAGATGTGTGTGTGTGTTGCAGTAAAAAAGTACTAATGACCAAAATAAAAAACAAAATCTGAATTAGTGGAGCAGAATCACAACGTAAAGCACTTCTGTTCACGTACACTACTACTGAAATGCACCCCCCCCCCCCATCATCTAAGCATCTCAGATTTTATTGGAACTGTTTGCAACAGTAGAGGCTTTTTAAAATATGTTACCTGGCAAATGAGGACAGCTGGGGTCAGATCCAGGATGCATTTAATACAGTGTTACATTGTGCACTGCAAGCAAATGTACTGAGCCCTGACAATAGGATAAGTTATCATCAGGACTGGGTAATGGTTTCAGGCGTTCTCTGCCATGGGAAACAGCACCATCAAACCAACACCAAGAGCTAAAACACAGCTGTGAACGGTGGTCAGCTAATATGTGAGCTTCAGCTAAGCAAATAAACAATACCAGGGAGACATTACAGGATGTAAAGATATTATTTTCAGTGTTTGTACATCTGATTCAATTTGAAGCAAGTGAAGGTTCGAACTGGGGGCTTTTGGATGAAGGGGCCCACGTTACCTTGGGTTTGAGCAGGTCTACTCGGCTCTGGACCCGGTTCCTTAGGGGTTCTGGAGAACATCCAGTAGTGACTTCAGGAGATCTGAGTAGGGAGTGTGCTTTTATAAATTAGAACATCTGAACCAGAATAAAGAAACACTGTACTGCTGCTCCACAGTCGGGATCAGCATGTGACACATTTACTGATAACCTCTCGCTTCCTTACTTTTACGCTTGTTAAACATATAATTGGCAGAACTTGCATTTTGGTGCTTTCCTTTAGCATTTAGCTTAGCAGACCCACTAACGTTTTCTCTCCTGCCTTTCTGCAGGTATCTCCAGCCTCCACCACACGTTTCCTACCAACCCGCTCAGTGTTTTCCCTTTTGCCCGTTGTCTGTGATTGCCCCCACACCCCAACCGCCCTCAGCTGGTTCTGCTGGAGCTTTCTTTTCGTAAAGTGAGTTTTTCCTTTTCATTGTCACCTAGTGTTGCTTGAGTGGCATATGTCGGGTAAAATACAGATTGTTCTCAGGCCAAAATTTGGACGTGCCGCCGTAAATCTACGTTATATAACCACTATACCCTTAAAAATATTCTACCAAATCAGAATCATCGTAACTACAGTGCAGTTCGTATAGCAGCTGTACAAACCTGAACAGAGCGAGGATGCAGCTTCCCTCAGCGCCGTTAAGGACAGGCTGGTCCTCAGACAGCAGCTCTGCTTTATTCTGAGGAGGAGGACTCAGGACTTCTTCATCCAGCATCGCCATCAACACCTTCACTGTGTCCCGACCTCCGTAAGCAGTGGCATGATTGACAGCATAAGCTTTTGGCTGGAGAGGAAGAACAGCGCCATCACTCCGCTATCAGCTAATCGACTGAAAGAAGACAAGTGGCTACAGGGAGAGCGGCGGTCACACATTACCCTGGCTGGGCTTATCCGTGTCCCACTTCCATTGACAGGCTGTTTGTGGACCTGGTGTAGCTGGCTGATCCTCTCCTTAAGCTCCTTTGCCATCTCTTCAGTTGCAGAGTGCACCGCATCTCCACTGCTGCGTCCCTTCAGCAGCGCCGACCTGATGGCGGTCACCAGTCTGGCTCCACATGCGCTGAAATCAAAACCAGTGACAGTCACACTGCGTTTGTCTTGGAAAGGTGCAGCGTTTCGCCTGCAAAGCACACACAGAGGCCTTCATCTGGTCTGAATTAACAGCATTCGAGAGTTCAGCCAACATTTGCCAACATGAATAACTCCCTCCTAAAACCCAGAGAAGCCAGGGCCTTAGTCTGAAATCTAGTCAAGATATACTGCAGCTTCACATTCAATTAACTGAACACCAGCTTTAAGGGCTCGGAGTAATTGTTTCAGTGTTAACATCCAGTTGAGCTTTATTTCACTGTAACTCAGATTTGCCAATGCTAACAGTTATGGAGCAGAAAATGAGCTTTAAATCCCTTTTAAGGTCGCCCCAGGCACTGTCACTGCACTTGCAGACTGAAATTTAAGGAATTTTTATAGTTGTGGTGGATGCGTGTTCATGTTTGAACACGGACTGTGCTGCATGTCCAAAAACCACAGCAGCATATCACATCTGGAGGTTCCTAACAGTCAAGTGCGCTGAAGCACGTAAGGTGCAGGAGCGGTGGGTCCAAGCTTGACCCAGCTTGGATGCGAGTGAGCACAGTATCACAATCATTTAGGAAAAGCAGATGTTCACCGCACAGGGGACCCTGAACGCTCCACAGAAGGTGTTTGTATGAGGAAACACAGTACTCCACCGAGAGGGTAAAGGCACTGCCTGTTGAAAGACACGCACTGGCTCGAGTGCAACGTTCTCATCAACCTGCGTGAACCGAGAACCCTCATAAGAGCGGTGGGAGTCAAATCAACTACTACGCAAACATCACAATGTGTTGTTATGGCGCAACAACAGCTACAAAGGCTGGATTTGCCTCGAAGCTGGGCCTTCACATGACCGAACGGCTAAATAATTTCTGATAACCACTTCTGTTGTGGTGCCAACCGTCTGACGTCCAAAATAATCTGTAATGGTATGGACCTGTGGAGCACGAGGTCGGATGATAATTCATCAAAGTAGGAGCATTAAACTGGCAACAGGTTATTTAACAAAGACGGGCTTTGATCTAGCAAAGATGAACTAGCTTTCGTAATCCAAAAGTTATTATGAGGAGCTTAGAGGGGAGTCATTACAGGGTTTTAAAGGAAATAATAACGGGCCGCGGCGAGACAGGTGGATTTTATGATCACAGGTGTGATTTTGGCTCACAGGTGTCCGGTTGCTGCATGGCTTGAAACTGTGTGTGTGGGTGTGAGCAGCTCAGTTCCCCTCTCAGAACTTTAATTTGATGGAGTGTTGAATCGCGTGGCAGACAAGAAGCAGAAGTTAACCTGAATCACAGGAACTCGGGAAGCAATTCAAAGGAAATTCCAGTCAGCTGTAAATCTGAGGTTTCACTGTGCTAAACATCAGTCGCTCCCAGATACTCAAGTGTTCTCAACTTTTCTTGGCGTCGTTGCGGGGTCCTCTTCAGCTCAGGATTACTTCTATGGAAATTAATTCATTTGATCATATTGATTCTTGTACACTGTTGTAACCAAAACGGTTAAAAATACAGCACCATCGTTTATGGGGCCTGCCTGAGTCGTTTTGCAGCCACGCTGAGCTAATCTGAAGCTGACAATAGTTCCAAATGCAACTGGACCAATACTGGGAACTGTTTTGGCTTCTCGTGCCCAAGTGTTGGATAAATGGATGGTAGAACCGTGGAGAGGGCAAGAAAGTCAAAGTGCTGATAGAGGGATTAACACATTATTGCTGTTGGTTTTTCTGTGGACAAAATCATCCATTAAAGATGGAAAATTGGGCCATAAATAGTGAGACTGGCAGCGCTATGGTTCTCTTTCCTCGTCGTGGGGATGGTTGTTCATTGTTAACCTTTTCTGCTAATAAGAGTTTGAACCATTCAAAAGAGGTGAAAAGGTTAATAGAAAGCCACTGAATACCAATATAAAGCCGTAACTGGCTGCGTTTGTGGCTCTGACTGCAACATGGCTTGATGGCGTTCGGCTTTGTGTGATGAATCAGTTCACCAAACGGGTCCAGATGGCTGCTAAAGTTCCCCAAGGCTCCTGGGTTAGCCAGAATTGCTTTCTAATCTGGTCTGGGCAAATTCAGCTGTAATGATGTAAATCTTCATATTACGTAAGTCGTGCAGGACCAGGGCATCAAAAAGAAATGGCGTGATTGTAGCGCCACGCGATTTTAAAGCATTTGTTGTCACTTAAGCTCTTAACTGTGAATTTTGCGCAACCCAGTTGTGTATTTGTGGTACGACACTGCCATTTGGAGATCATTTAGTTATTGTGGTCCATTCATTCAAAATGGTAAATTCCATCTAGGTGACACTCGGGCTCCTTTGATTTAAATGACTCAAAACTGACCTGGAATCCATCAGTAATTTACAGTTGGGCCCTGAAAGGGTTGTAAAGAACATTTACAGGCGATTATATGAAACGAGGCATTACCTCAAAACCAACAGAAAGACAGGGAGCGAGTGGAAGTCTGCTTTAAGCTGTGTACCTTGGGTCAGGAGTCTCCCCCAGTATTTCTTCCAGGTTGTCTAGAAACTGGACAAAGTCAGACAGGCCTTTGACATGTTTCCTCAGTGGGTCAGACTCCGCTGGAGCGTAGCCCTTTCCTCCGAGCTGGAGGGCCCTCACGAAAGATGTCACAGTCTGCAAAAAGACCACAAAAAGACCTAGATGTTTGGGGATCGCTCGAATTTTAAAGTCATAGTTGACTTTTTAGGGATGTCAAGCGCAAACGCAGGCGTCAAGCGTTAAACTAGAAGAATGTGCTGAGTGCGACTGTTTTTACCAAGGAGAGCGATGTGTTGGTGTTGCGCGCCGCATGCTTGATGTCTGTAAATGCCTGTCGTCCAAGTGAACGACTGGGGACGTCGAGGGTAAGCGCCAAGGCCAAGTCGTTCTGGGAGTTCACGAGCAAACTCAGATATGAGCAGAACACTCTTCTCAGGGCCACTTTCAGCTATGGACACACATTAAAGCGCATTAGCAGGGAAATGATCCGTTTCTTTCCATGCCACCATTCTGTTTGTGTTGTTTTATCACTTGTGCTCACCCGTCTATAATTGCTGGGGTTTCTATTGAACTCTACACTGTTGTATGCTGTGAGGTCGTAAACCGTGACATTGTAAGGGGGCTTGAGATTTTTTGTTGTGCTTGGTGAACAAACTAACACACTTTACAGAGTAAAGAGTTAGGAGATAAAAGGCCTATTAAAGTCCATAAATTAAATCATCCTTGGAGTGGAGGCGAGATGCTCACTGAAGCTCGTGTCATGCTTCGCATTTTGTTTAAACATCTGGCTGATGATTGATTTCACATTGTCCTCTTAAAGTGGAGCGATATGACGTTGAGTTGCTGTCAGTAAGAGCGGGACAGATTCCGGGCAAATTTCAAGCAGAGTAGAAAAGTAACTGCATGGTAAATTTATGAGTGTAGAGTGGAAAGATGGGATTTCTTTTGATAGGTGATGAAACGTGGTGCACCTGTTTATCGATGCGTGAAAGCAAGAGCCTACCTGTGAACTGCACGGCCTGGCTTTACTGCATGGTGTGGAGGAGGCTGAAGAGTCTGGCAACTCTGTGGCCTCCACATTCCCTGATAAGAACTCAAACAACTGAATCTTGGCAAAAGAATAAAGGAAATGATTAGATTGATAACTTTAATGATCTTAAGTATAACATAGTGCCCAGACTAATCTTCCAAGATCAACATCAATCCTGCTCACCGGGCTCACAGGCTCTTCTGGGTCCGTGTCCTGTATCCTTAGCTGTTTGTACATGGAGAAGACATCAACCAGGTCCACACTGTTGGACCGTTTCAAGAAGGATTCGTATGACTCCCGGATGAGGTCATAATTCTCCAAGCGTGCAGAGCTTGGGGGTGGCAGGTGAAGTTTGTCTAGTAGTAAGTGTTTCCAGACCATCAGGACGTCGCTCAAAGCCACTTTGAACTCTCTGCCGTGCTGTCACAGGAAGAGGGAAAGCAGTGAGAGTCGCAGGTGTAATTACTGACGGCCCAGAGCCAAACCGTTGAAAAGCAGAAGAAAAAGAGCAATGAGGGTTCTCATCCGGAAATCTGGGAGAACGTTATCAGTTATAGACGTCATCACAGTCGCGAACCGGCTGCCAGATGACGCACGCTGTTTGTTATCGAAGCTGCAAGGAGCTGATTTTTACCTTGCATGTTGATTGATGAATGCATTTCCCTATGTGACGTGTGGTGTTGGATACAGCCCATCACTATTTTCTAATTGTATCCGCACACCATTATATGTAAACTTTGACTACTGCGAATAAGCAGGACAGGTTGTCTCCTTCTTTTGACTGAATAAACGAAAGGCCTGTTACCTGTTTATTCACCTCGGCCAAAGCCAGCTGCAGCAGCAGCAGCATGCCGTCGGCTCCCTGAATCGTGGTCCTCTCAGACTCTAACACCCTGTGACTCTCTCTCCTGAACGTTTTCACCATCAGCTTCAGACGATCTCCTAAATGCTCCATTATAGCCTAAAACAGAAAAGATGGGGAAAGAGATGTGAAATGACTGGTGCCTTTCTGAGTTTAGATGGTAACACGCTACCACTACTACTACTACTGGAAGCAATAATAATAATACAGATGAAAGATGGTGGTTTTAAATCAATGTAAATACGAAAGTATTCAATAACCAAGTAATAATGAACAACTACTATATACAACAGTAATAAACCACAAACATCATCGTCTCATTGTGCAAACCTCTGAATTTGAAGCCGCTTCCCACAACACACGTCCACGACAAAACGCAGCTGTTGTGAATTTTTAAATCCCTGATGCTGTCTGCTGGCCAATCAGCGTGCAACAGAGTGCCGCGGGGGGGCTTACCCTTTTTTTAATTGTGCCACACGCGCCACATTTTAAAGCTGTAAGATGTGTCGGTGCAACATGTCGTCTTGTTTAATTGCATTGTTCCACGTGCGTTATAAGCCCGTAGATGGAAGCGCGTTTACGATCGTGTCGTTCTTGTCGCACGGGATCCCCTGTGACTGCAGCGGAATGGTACCGCCTGTGACGTCACAGGAAGACTGTCAAAAACACCCCGAAGGCGCGCAGCGTTTGATTCAACGAAATTGTGGAAGTTAACAAGGTGCAATGTGTATTTAGATAGTTTAATACTGTGTGTTAACGTTGTACTTTCAAATCGGATTATACTCTTATAGCTTAGGTGTAATTGTTATTTTTTCAGCCTTAGTATTAGTTTGTAAAAACTGGCAACCATGTTTGTTTGGCTAATTGCTAGCTAGCGTGACACATGGTTAGCAGACACGTTTAGGTTTAGTCTGATGCTACAACCGGTACCGTAATATGATGATGGGTTCAGGGACACCAGTGGAGAGTCTAGAGTTGTCTCACACTTGTAAAATCCATGTAAAACGTGAAGTTGAACGTATAGCACTTCACAATGTTTTGTGTATTTCTTTGCCAATTTAAAGAGTTCTTTCAGAAATGTATTAAATAATTTCCTTCTTTAATTGGCGTTAGGTTTTCTGTCTGGGTTCTCTTGTTTAGATTTGTTTACGTGAGCTGCCAGTGTTGCACCATACGCTGTGATTGATAAAGGAAACTATTGAAGGTTGTTTTTAGCTTTTAATTCTCTATTATCCATTCTACTGTGTTTATTAGTGGACAGTAATGAGAATTTCTTCGAATGTCATGTTTTATATTCATATAGTGCATATTTTCCAACGTCATTTTTTAAACCGTTCCGGTTTGTCTGATTTAACAAAGGGGCGTCCAAGTGACGAAGGCACTCAGGATCTTATCATTAAGGCCTGTTTTACCGGGCGCGCAGCATGCAGGAGGACTCGAGCCGCAGTCCCAGTTACACAGTGACCTGTGAGGACTATGTTCATGTGGTGGAGTTCAGCCCGTTCAACTCTGGGACCCCCGCCTCTCTCCTGGCTTATGGTGGCAACCAGTACGTTGTAGTGGGCACCTGCCTCTTCCAGGTTAGCAATGCAGTTTCACATAGTCTAGGTGACACACACTTGCACAAACTGTTCCTTCCTCTCTGAACATGAACGTTCCCTTTCAGGAGGAGGATGTGGAGATCGAGGGAGTTGAATTCAATGTTCTTCGAGCTTTTCATCATGAAGTGCGTGTAGATGCTATTGCCTGGAGTCCCGAGTCTCGACTGGACAGGATACCCAATATCAGGTACCGTAATACTTCAAGCCAAAGAAACATTAAAAGCTGTACATATGTGAGGTTTAAAACACTGAATGGTCAGCATATGTGAACTGCCATCTTCAGGTCTCTCCACAGATGTTCTGTTGTGTCTTGGCCAACCTTATCCCAAAGCTGTTCCAGTATTGTCATGACGGTCTTGTGCTCTGTTGTCTTTGGCAAGATCCAGACGATCAAATACTGTTTACTCCATGAACACCTGACTGATGGAGCATTGCTGAAATGATTGTGAAGTTCTGTTAATGACTAACCTCACCATGACGATTTAGTGAAAGGATCAGAATACATTTTCAGATTTTATGTTGAAGTTTAATCAGTTTGCAAGTTATTCCTTGTTCTTTAGTTCACAGTCACATTTTAAGATAGGTTGACTATAAAAACCTAACATAACTATGGGAATTCATAGCAGTTTCATGAATATGATTCTATATATTTAATTAATTAATCAGTTTAGTTATTGATCTCATCAGCATGTTTGGCTGTATTGAAGATGGGGATGTATAGTAACTATATTGTGTTATGTAAGTGGTTATCAGACATCAATGACATTAGAAAGGGATATATTTTACTCCCACGTCACAAACCTGGCGTCCATATATCTTTGAGCACAATAGGATAATTATGTACCGACATTTTTCTTCCTAGAGAAAAAGTTTTAGAGAAGGCGCAGCAGCCACGCTGTGTGCTTTGTGAAACCGTCATTATGGGCTTTCACTGTCACACTGCAGCTGCCAGGATGTGAGCCAAGTTGTTTCAGGTGGCCTTGGACAGGATGGAACTAGCTTCACTGCAGATTGTTAGAAAGCAAGAGTTTCCTCCTAATTGGAGCAGTAGACGGGAAGGTTCTGTGGCCCCTCTGGAGGTGTTTAGGCTTTCTGTAATTGAAAAGGAAAGGCAGCAATAATTTTTGGCCTTCTGTGGTTTACTCCACAGGACCCTTGAAGCGGCCCTGTGACGTGTGCACATGTTATTGCGCTGATGACTACCCACTCAGGTTCCATCCCTCCCTTTGGTCTGCACGTAGCTGTGCCTTCCAGGAAAAGTACAGCGTTCTCACGGGCTTGCCTCAAGCAGGGGCCCAGGGAGAGTGAGAGAGATGGGGGGGGGGGGATTGGGCGGCGGTGGTGCTGCCACTGCTTCAGCTTGTAATGGGACCACATCTCAAGTCCACTGAAATGTGCAAAGACACATAACCACTGCCTTACACAAAATGCACAGGTTTTTCAGGCTTAGTGGCTGAATCACATTTTGAACATCTGGGTAAACACAGAGGACAGCTCAGCAAGAACAAGTAGCAGTGTTGTGGGTGGAATTCATACTTTAGTCTGTTGTCATGAGCTCTGGACGGTGTCTGCAGTATCAGCGGACGCTGACGCTGCAGCAAACAAGTGCTTTTCTTCAGTTAATCTCTTGCTACTTTAAGCCAACAACTTTTGTTTTACAGTCCACATCAAACCGAGAGCAATGATTTGCAGACCACATACTTTGTTGACAAAAAACAAATGTACCTTTTTTTTGTATGAACATATGCCAAATAGAGACACATTTACCGTATACTGAAGAACGAAGAAGTAAAAAGAGCCAGAATAGGTTCAACGTGTAGCACTAGTATTAGAAGGCCTGTCCCGATTTCATCTAACGTACTGAAGCACGTTAAGGGTGTTTATATTGACACCACGCCAGATCCATCGGTTCTGCAACTGAAAAAGTGTGAACCACTGTCTGTTTATTCTGCTGATATGTGTGTGTTTTTCTTGTCATAAGTGAGTTAGTGTAATTATGTGTATAATTGCAGGCGCTGGCGAATACTAGCACTGATTAGAGGGAAAGTCCTCTGCTGGGCCTTTGAACAGAGACATGCGTAAATGGCGTGAGGAATCTTATTTTTCGGTGTTTATCTTGGTGCGCAATTAGAATCTCCCTGGCAGCGGTTCTACTGATCACTGTCCAAGTTTCTACCACACACACTGACACATATCCAGAGGTGTCAGTCCAGGTGGTTGTGGGCATGTTTGTAGAAAGAAATGGCATTTGTCTATGGGGTCTGTACAGTCTGACTCTGTTTTGATGTTCTCTCTCATTGTTTATTTTATACCCTCTCTTTCTTTTTGCTCTCTCTTTGCAGATTTTGCACTGCTGCAGCTGACAAAAGGCTACGCCTGTTGACTTCTGATCTTCAGGATAGGCATGAAGTCAAGGTAGTGCAACATCTGGAGAACATTGGCCAGGACCGTTCTTGTCAGTGTCATCAAAATGTCTGTACTTAGCTCTGACATGGGGCACTTAGTGATGCAGGAAATGTAGCTGTACGCATGGAAAGCACGGGCGCATTAGGCTGATCTTGGTAGAATATAATAATTTTTATCGTTTATCGATAGTTTTCTTTCATTCGTGTGTTTTTCTACTGTTGCCTAGGTGATGGAGGGCCACACCAGCTACATTAACCATTTGGTGTTTGAACCCACAGAGGGGAAACAAATTGCTTCCGTCAGCGACGACCACACTTGCAGGTTTAAACTTTTTGTGTTTCTCTGTGTGTGTGTGTGTTCCCAGGTTCTGATTTTCAGTTCTGTTCTCTGTTAATGGTGCAGAAAGACATGACTGTGTTTCCACGGTGAAACTTGATGCTAAGCACAACATGCTCCAGTGTGACCGTGCGTAAGCACAGAGCTGCTTTGTAGCTTTTCTAGCTAATTGGTTAAATATGGAAATCCAATTAGCTACAGAAATTTTTCCTCTCTGAGGGGGACCTGTAACAAGGTCCCCAAATTTTCCTCTTCAGTTGAAGCTCGAGGAAGGAAAAAATGTGTTGAACGTCAGGGTCACCACAAGGACAACCCTCTTTATAACAGGAGGCGGTAACATGCAACTCTCTGCTGCACCTCTCTGTTAGGCTCAGTGTTCCATAATTTAATTATAGTCATTTATATTACCTTTATTATACTTTGCAGTAAATGTAGTTCAGATTTAGATACTGTTTTAAAAGGATTTCCTTGCCCTGTGGGAAAAGGGCAACGCTCAGGTGGCTTGTTCTATCTGACCAACAGTCCACAATCCAAATCAGTCGAGTTTACTCTTACGCAAAGCAGCTGATCGTCACATTGGAAAAGTTAGAACTGGAGAAATAAAACAAAATTAACCAAACGCTTCAGTTTATCTGAGAACTTAGACTGTGGAAAGTCATGTACCATCCTAACACATCCTTACTAGTGTGACAAGGTAGTGTTGACATTTTGTATACACTGCGTATGTTACAGTCTTATAAAGACAGGGAATACGACTCCAATCAGAGCTTTTCTTCATCGTGTTAACATCTTCTTTGTCATTATGAAACACTTGATCTTGCTGTCATTCTTAGTGCCTTGTCCTTCAACATCAGGCCTGAGATCCCACAGGAGAATGAGTCTTCTCCACTCACATCCACTCTACACCTCCCCTCCCTTCGCTGACCAGCCAGAGAAAACAGAGTGCGCTCCATCTGCTGAAAGATTTAAATTCTGTCATGTTGAGAAAATATGGGAAGCGGGAGGAAGACAGAGGCGGAACGGGGGATAGATCAAGTTCACAGGAGAGGACCTTCCAGTTAGCCCACACAAACTGAGCCTCGATATGAGGGGAGGAAACTGGTTCTGCAGAAAGGGGGGAGAAGTGTAGGCCTGCATGTATAGGCTCATGACCTCTCCATCGCTCTGTTAGGTTTGGCAGCAGAGCCTCTACTATAAGTTTTCTTAGCTCTGCCATCACTGTCCCCTGCAGTTGTGGGAACTCGGCTTTCGCCAAAGTGCAACCTGATGCTGCAGCATCTAGGTGGGGAACCAGACTCCACTTCCTCACGGGAGTTTACATTTGGTTCGTGTAGTCTAAACATCTCAGTGAAGCAGCGGAGGTGGTCTGTGGGGACATGTGCCACCTAGAGATCACAAGGCAACATTGCCTTGCGGAGGGATTCGGCGTTGTCTGAGTTCGCTGGTGATGAAACGCACACCTGCCACTGCTGCTGCATTGTGCACTGTTTGGGACTTAAAGTGTGTAGTTCCTCTCTCAGTGATGATCTGTGTTTGTCCTTGTATAAGGAGAGCAAGCGTTGTTTTTGTTTCTTCTTTTCTGTTACAGTAGATTCAAACACCACCACAGCCTTGATGTATGAAGTCTCCATATCAGCAACACTTATAATGGTCTCAGTATGTTCTTACCAATTTAATACAAACTGGATTCATTTACCACTTACTTGTGTAAACGTGGATATTGTTTCTGTACTTTTTGTGCTGCTCTGATCCCATACAGTGTCACGAAAGGCCAGGCAGATTTTTTTCAGATTGTACTGTATTTATATTTTACACCATGTCACGTATCCCCTCATTGACTTTAACTGTTTATTTTCTTACTGGAAACAAGCTAACCCCAAAAAACATATCAGATGTTTTCAATAATCCCTTTAACAGCAGAAGCTCAATGTGTTATTTTTTAGGATAACGTTAGTGTTTCAGGTCTAAATTAAATTATGTACAGAGCCTGTTAAAATAGATGCTGACGCTGATATTGTGGACTTCAATCAAGGCCGTGTAAGAAAAGGAGGATTGTTGGACTCCTCCAGTTACTCTGGGCCAGAGAATGAACGTTTGATTATTTCCCCCCACAATAAATAAATTCACACAGTATTAACAGTTTGCCCCGTTTATGGGAAGCACTGACAAACAGAAATGGTCTGACCTTACTGTTCTGTCAGGTAACGCAGTGCGCGCTTCAGATGTCCTTTTCAACTGTGTTGTATGTGGAAGTGGAGCGTCACGGTTCGGTGTAGTGTTATGCAATTACAGTGTGTTTTATCAGACGTGGTCACGCGTGTTTTTGTGTCTCATGTCTCGGCAAAGGTTATGTTTTCTTGGGGAGCCGGTGCTCTGCATTTGAAGGGCAGAGTGGTTGACCACAGTTTGGCCGTCAGTGGTGTAGCGTGCAATTGAGCGCCGCTTGGCTGGTGGTTTGAAAGAATAGGGCTTAGTCGTTGTTTTCCTGCTGTGGTTTCTTTTCTTTTCCTTTTTTCTTCTCCGCCTCGCTCATGCTCCACAGTGGAGGCTCTGGCTAAGTCTTCCTAGGCACAAAACGAAGAGGGCCAGAGTTTTGTCAGGGCTCGATCCTGCTTCGGGAGAGACGACGCAGGAAATGTTGAGTGTTTACTGAGGTCTTTGTTTGAGATGGGGCATATCCTCCCCTACACCACGTCACTGAGGGCGTTTGGAGATAGTCTTTGGGCTTTATTAGATGATGTCTTCTGTGTGACCTCATCAGTCAGCGCCTTTCTGTGCTTCACGAGTGTTTGTTTTATATTCCCAGAAACACTTGCAGTCTCCCACCCTAGCCCCTGCGCCTCCATCCCCACCTTTCGTTCGTTCAGATGTGGTTAAGCCTAGATCCACGTCTCGGGAACCGCAGCGCGCTCCGTCCAAGTGATTCATTACATTCGAGCCGTTTCTCAGCTGCTTTTGCCATCAAGGATCTTATTTAGGTGTACAATCAGCTATTATTTTAATGACCATTGGTCATGATCTGCGCATGAGCTTTGATTCTTGGTTGGCGTTTGCTTGCGTTACCGCTGTTTCGTTTGCATGAAGTAGGATGCTGTTCAAGGTTCTCCGCTACTCTTCCTCAAGTGACGCACTTTGTGCCCTCTGTGTTTCACAGAAAATGAACGAAGCAGGCCGCCCACAGCGAAACCTTAGCTGTAATGTGAGTGGAGCGTAACGCACACTCAGGCGAGGCCGATGCACCCTCCTTCCCCTGATATCATAGCTTAATGTAATGTGAGGCTGACGTTTTCTTTGTCTGTCTGTCTTCACAGTAAAGGGCCCAGATTTGTGAAAGGCCCCGTTTTTCCCTGGAAAAATATGACGACCCTGTCCATTACTTACAGGGGTTACAGTAGATAAATTAGCAAACATGAAGTTGGATGAAAACATGTCGTTCATCATTGCTCCATTATGCCCGTTAGCTGTATGTCTCGTACTGAGTCACGATTTAGGAAAAGTTGATGATGAATTCTGTGGTAAAAGCATCAGAAGAACAAGCGGCTACATGGAAACTTGTGACTTTTACATCTTTCAGCGTCCAGACTGTTTTTGGTTGAGCATCAATGAGAGAGAAGCTCAGTGAAGGTGAATTCTTTCTATTATTATACAGTAGAAGCATGATGCTATTTTTAGACGTGTACTCCAAACCCCATGGTTGTTGTCGATTAATACGGCATGGAATTTATTTTGGGTGTCTGGCCAAGAGAGACTCTCATATCAAGTTGAATTAGTCCACAACCCAACTAATTAGAACCGTTTCATAATAGCTGTTTAACTTGACGACTTGTGCAAAGAATTCTCACTACACATTCTTTTTAATGGAATAATTGTTACTGTGGCGGTGAAATGATGCAAATATACAGTAGTTTACTAGCAAGGTCTGAGATACAGGCTTCCGGGTGTCGTCCTGTGTATTTCCTTGATTATAACGCTTGGTTTACCTGCTTTAATCTCTTTAATTTATCTTCAGGCTGTGGGACCTGGATGGAAATGAAAGCGCTGTACTTAGACTTCGCTCCCCAGGCATCAGTGTGTGCTGGCACCCGGAGGAGACCTGTAAGGTTGGTAGGAGTTTGTTCCCAGTACAAGTTCATATTCTAACAACCTGTCGCTCGGTGTTCCAGGTAGAAATACTGTACAGTATAATCTGAAGTCATGTTGGATTGTGGCTCGCAAGCCTTACTTTACCTCGCCTAAAAATAATGAGCGTTGAGGCAGATGTTAAGTTTAGAGTCTGTCAGTGGAGAATAGGCTGATTACTTTGGGACAAATGCTGACTTTACTGAACATAGCTCCACTTATTTCAGTAATGTCAAGAAAAATCGATTTAAAATATTGGTTTAACCGACCATTATATTCTCTAGTTAATGGTGGCTGAGAAGAAGGGGACCATACGCTTCTACGACCTGGTGACACAGCAGGCGATTCTGTCGCTGGACTGTGGCCAGTCGCCGCTCATGTCGGCTGACTGGTGCCTCACCAACACAATCAAAGTCGGCGCTGTGGCAGGCAACGACTGGCTCGTCTGGGATATTACTCGCTCCAGGTGAGAAAAGCTTCTGGTGATGGCTGCATTTGGTACAACAGGCTGTGGTTTGTCTGCTCCTTCTACCTAGTTTTTTACTTTTTTGCAGTTACCCTCAAGACAAAAGGCCGTCTCACCGAGATAAAGCGCGACTATTCAAGTAAGGAAATTAGTTGAACCTCTGTAAGTTACTTGAGCCAGGTTTTGTACCCAAACTAACCAGCAGTCTCTGTAATAAGTGGAAAGCTAGCAAGTTTGGAATAATTATTTTTCTATGTATTTATTTATTTATTTAACATTCTCTACTTGCACATACTGTATATTAATTGAAAATGATATATTGCTGCTGTGTCTGGATGTTATTCTCTCCCTCAGATGGTCTCGGGCCAATGAAAACCTCTTTGCCACCACTGGGTGCCCAGGAAAGATCAATAGTCAGTTACTCATCCACCATCTTGGCCACCCGCAGGTCAGTGGAGAGCATTTACGCGTTTCCAGGAATTATCACCGGTGTCCTCCACAGCTTTACTTTAACGTCACATTCTGTCGTTACCAGCCGGTGGTGATCGGATCGGCTGCGGTCGGATCGGGCCTCAGCTGGCATCGCACTCTCCCCCTGTGTGTGATTGGCAGCGACAGGAAACTTTGCTTCTGGATGACTGAAATGTAGACATCTGTGCTGCACCTTCCACGGTGGATAACTAACTAGATTCTCTGCTTCTTCTCTAGCAAATGTTCAATAAAATATTTTTCTGAGTATCTGCCGAGGTTACATGGAAATTGGCTGCTCGTTTGAGCTTTGTTCTTTTTTTTATTTCTCAGTACCCCTTCAGGTCAGCTCCAGATAAGCAGCAGGCTGGTCTGAACTTTACAAACAGCTCATTTGCTTTTCTCTGAAGAGTGAGTTACATCAGTTGTCTGTCATGTCCTGCCAAGAGAGCTGTAGTTCAGAGGAATGAGGCAAAGCTTCGGTGCCAACTCTTCACTTCACCAGTCAACACCATCATCGTACTGCAGGTGTTCTCTGCTCTGTTTTTTTCTCTCTAACTATGATAGACTCTGAATTACCTCGAGAATATCTCTGTGCATAGGCTGTTCCACCTGCTGTGAGGAGCAGAAGATTCACAGGAAGGTTAGGATGAGGAAAAACAGGAAGGTCTGGCCAGGCTCCAGCTGTTGGGCAAACCGTGGGGGGGTTCAGGTTGTAAGAAACATAATCACAGGAAAAGCTTGTGAGTATGGGGCCATGTCAGGTCATCTCCAAAAGCTGAGATGTGTGTTGTTACCTTACCTTGGTGAATAATTATCAGTGTACCGCAGGCCAAACATGGAAGGAGAAGGGTTATTTGGCTCCAAGCTTTAATAGCCTCCAGTCAAACAAGGAGTCTTTGTACTGTCTTGGAATGTCATGTATGGGAAACCACCATCTCCACTTTCAAGGCAGTGATATGCCGCTAAGCTGCAGAGGGAACTCTTTTAATTAACTGGATCATGAATCATGTGTAGTGACAGCTGATCGCTTTTTTCCGCAGATGCCCTGCGTTGGTTGAGCGTGCGTTCAGGTTGGAGCGCCATATAGTGCTGTCTCCTGTGGTAACGTATGCGTCAGCAGAAACACAAAGTCGCATTGTACAGCGGCGTGTCTGCAGCACAGAGCACGTCTAGGCCATAGGGACGGACGCTCTTTCGAGCCAGTTCGTCAACCTCTTGTGTTTCTTGGACAACCCAAGTTAACCGCCTTCCCCAAAGCATAACATGCTACCACTCTCCTGGTTCGCTTTTTTGTTTTAACAAGTCCAGTGCGGTGTCCACTTTGTACATTTGCTTTAGGTGCAAGTGTGCTTCGAGCGGCTGCATATGACAACGTCAGGTTACAGAAGCCAACTGAATGTTCCCGGAGGGAATTCCAGCAACCAGAGAAGGCACTGGAAACGCCAACGAGCCATTTTACTGTGAAACACCAGTCAAGGAGCTCAGCAGCGCCTCAGACGGCGGTGACTCGAGGACACCATCTGATGGCCAATGAGCAGAATTGCAACGTCTCATTTCTTCTCAGCTGTAAACCTCCTTGTTGCTGCATACGATCCTTCTTGGACATCTCACAGACTCCTCTTTCCTGGAAGCACGTCCTCACATGTCACTGGCTGCTTCCTTTGGATGTTACCTGAACGAGGCCTGTTGTGCCTCACAAACAGGTCGACCTCTCGCGGTTGCGGATGGATAAAAGGGAAATCTGAGCGGCTGAAAATCCAACTTTCCCCTAATCTTTCTCAGACAGCTCTTCTGTGGCCCTGCCAACTTTAAGCCTGGGCTCAGCAAAAGAGGGCAAATACAAATAACGAGAGGCATGATATGAGAGGAAACAAAGGAGATTAGAACCCTTTGAGGCTGCTGTTTGACTAATCTCATCGCTGGTCGGTGTGCGATGCTTTCCCAGGATGAAGCGATTATGTTGACCTTGTAGAGTAGGTGGAAAAGTCAAGCAGGTGAAAAGGGGAGAAAGCTAAGCAAGACAGCGGACGGGTAATGTGGGCTGCTAGCATCAAGGATCAACTGGTTGGGCTGGTTTAAGTGTCGGATGGATTAAACGTGGATCCCAAAAACCACATTCCTCAAGCAGTGGTACGCGAAGACGTCTGCAACAAAGCGACTCCAGCCGGCCGTGATATTTATGCAGGACAATGCCTCGCTGCACGCATCCAAGTACTTGAATTGGACACAGAAATTGGTAGAAATTGTATTTATTACAAATTAGATTATTAATTTATCAAACATGTTTCTTTACTGAGGAAACACAAGGCTTGTTCTTCAGTTGCTTGAAAGGTTTTTTGTGGAACTGTTTTATTTCTGCTCAGTAATAATGTAAATCTTGTTATTATAGCACGTTTCCATATAAGAAGAATCAGAGGGTGATTGTTTGGCTGGAAGATGCCACGTGACCTTAGGCATCGACTGACTTCAATCAGAACGTTTGAAAGGCCATATTTTCCGGTGGGTGAACCTGTGCTCGCTGCCTTCAGTTGCATTATAACGTCTAGTATGTGACTTAACATAAAGCATAGATTTCTCTTACGGTTTGCTTTAAGTCTCTGCTTTGACTCTGACCTGAGGGCAAAGTGAACTTCCCAACCCAGGGACACCAATAAATGAAAACGCTTATGGTTGGAGTTGGGAAGATGCATCGTTGGGGATTTGTGGCGAGTGTGGAAAGCTACAAGAATCTAACTGGATCTCTTAACTGGCCTCCCTGTTGCCACGGCAACCTGCGTTTGTTTAGCGCTCAGCAGATTTGGATCCTGGCAGTGGTTTTATGGGGATTTGTGGATTCGAAAGTGCTGGATGTAGAATGAGACACGAGAAATTAGAAAGTGTTGGACTTTTCGTTGGAGCATGTGTGCGTGTGTTCTACACACTTGTCAAGCGGTAGATGACTCTTTCCCTCAACTTTCTTTATCCCACTCTCTCGTCACACACTGTTTTTATTCCACGAACGCTGGCTTTCTCAGAGAGGCTGGGGAAGGGCTTGATTTACTACGCAGTGCAATTCTGGGAAGGGGAGAGCTTCCCAACACAAGGTGGCTGATGGGAGGCTCTGCAGATGGAGAGGACTCGTCTTTTCGAGGAAAAGCTTTGACGTACGTGTTTCTGATATGCACTGTCGCCTGCGTGGAGATCAAAACACTGGACGGGCGTCTAAAACCTCAATGGCCAAACTCTCCAGTCGCAAGCAGAAAGAGAAATAAAGAGGGAAGAGCGTCTGTCAGCAGCGCAGCCCTGCGGGCCGGGTTGTGGTTGGCTGTGAGGTCCCGGTGACCTGGCCCTACTGATGTGCTGGGCCTCAGCGCTGGCTCTGGCCTTGACCAGCACAGGGAATATGATACTTAAATCATTCGTAATTAGCTCCTTCCCTTCGCACATGAAGATAAATGGGTTCCAAGAATGTTTCCAAATGGAAAGAGTCGGTTTGGAATCAGAAGCCAGAGCATGGCCCACCAGCTGCATTGTAGTGGTTCTCACTCTCTCTTATTCCTCCTGCTGGCAAACACTGACAACACTTCTGTCCTGCACCAGGCGCTGGCAGACTTATAGAATCAACATTTACTTCTCTCAACACATTATTCACATACATCTTACACACAAATAACTGGCTCTGTGGCACCGTTCGCACCACGCTACGCTGTGATGCTCTGTGTTTGTCTTATTGCAGTATTTACACGCCAGCCGTCATCACTGGAGCTTTCTGTCTCTCCAGAGCCTGTTCCTGGTCTCAAGATGAGCTGAGCTTCTCCAAGGCACTGTGCAGGGTCTTCAGGTCCTCCCTTATGTGGCTCAGAGCGTTTTGGATCTTCCCGGGCTGGTCCAGTACCTCCATGCTGCAGGTAAAGGGGTCGTAGCGAACTGCGAAGGGGCGCTTGATGCTCTCAGAATACCTCCTGCGGAGATGAATGTCTGTTACATGACGCTTTTAAATCAAAGTCTGATCAGAATCAAAAGATGATGCGTCCACGTCATGTGTGGGTTATTTAAAGTCGTCATAGCTGTGTGTTTAAAGCAGTAGACATGTGTCTGTGAATGTAGCTTCCTGACCGTAAGGCCACTACCTCAGTTTGATCTTTGCATCCTCAAAGCTCTCAGACAGGAAGTAAACAGGCTGGTATGTTTGGTCCTGGTACGGCTGCACTGCTGTCTCCTCAGGGTTGAACGGTTTGTACTCTGGCTTGTTGGACAGTGCGTACTGCAATGACGGGTCGAAGGGTGTTGGTACACGAAGCGAATTCATGTGCAGCAAGATGGAGCTTTAAGGAGAGGAACACGTACCACGAGCTCCCCGTAAGAGGAGAGGAGTCCGGCGCCGTACGCCTTCACCGCTCCATTCTGCTTGCAGAGGCCGAACTCCACAGTGAACCAGTACAACTACGACCAGAGAGAGAGAGAGTTAATTATAAGGGTTTAAGATTGGAAATGATGTGCAGTCATTAGCTTTGGCCACTAGATGGTGCAGAAGATCCATAATAGTCAGCACTTAAGCTATTTCAGTCAAAGTTATTGCTTTTATAGCAATGTAAACATTTAACTGACTGGAAAACTCATTTCTAAATTTAACCTACCGTCGACAGTTTCTCTATATCTTCATCTGAAGCCCCAAGCGAGGCGAGTCCAATCTCCTGCAAATGTTCAAACGATTAGTATTTAGGATGAGAATAGTAGGTTCCACTCACACAATGTTCAGTTAAAGTTACCTGTGAAAACTGGGCAAATTCTTTATCCGCCAGCATGGGAATATGGCCGAGTAGCTCATGGCAGCAGTCGCTGTGGGAGGATGGGCGAGTCAGTAACACAGAAGGCGGCTGGAAGCCTTCAGAAATCGGGGGGCAGTACTCACGGCTCAGGGGAGTGCATGGGCGCAGAAGAGTGTCGGATGTACTGTGTGCACTGAAACACCCTGAAGGCCAGGCTGGCGAGGAAGTCTCTGGCAGACAGCAGGCCGGCCACCGGACGCAGCTGGAAGCCGGTCCTCTCTGAGGCCAACAGAGGCGTTAAGATTACACATTTCATTCCCCTACACGTCTCATGATGGACATCTTGTATGTCTGTCACCTTTCAGGAAGGCGGAAACGTCTCTGAGCTGAGGGATGCGCTCCGCTCCGTAGCCACACTCCCTCTCCAGCTGCTGCAGGCCGTCCAGGAACTGGCTGCAGGCCAGACTGGGGTAGACGCCCCGGAGCTTCAGGTACACCTCCCTCCTGCAAAGACATTGACACTGAGCGCTCTGCCGTCACCAGCCACGCGTCCACAGCCGTGACTGCACTTCATTCTTACCACGTGGCTACTTCTTCTTCTGTGTACTCCACCACCGGCAATGGCTCGCCCCTGTGACGAGGGAAGAAACGGCTCAAACGACGCTCGGTGCTTAATGCAAAGAGAGGCGCAGTCTTTTTAGCACGTCACTCACTGTTTGTATGTGAAGGCGAGCTCGGTGAGGAAGGCCCGTCTTCTTCTGTATTCTGCGTCACTGTATCCCTGAAGAAGAAAACGACCGTAAATAAGTGCCAGTTCGTCTTATAATGCAATATGTCCTGTGTGACAGGTGTCAGACACCTACTGGATGGTCCTGATCCATGTCTGGATCAAATTTGGTAATTAAAATGTTGCATCTGTCCAGGTCTTTGATCTGCCGAGGAAACCAGGGGACTGCGATGTGAACAGCAGAAGAAAATCTGTCAGTGCTTGGGTTAAGTAGCCTGAAGTCACATTTTCATCACGGTGAAAGTAATGGGAAAACCCTCCAAGCAGCACTGGTTAAACAGCAGGTCCGAGAGGTGAAGTCATGGGATACTTGCCTTTGTCCTCAGGCACCGAGCGAACGTCCTCGGCCACTCTCTTCAGCGAGTTGATGAAAACCTCCAGGTCGGAGCTGTGAACCTCACACTTCATGAAGAAGTCCAGGTCTGTCCCACTGTTCTTCAGCTTCCTGCCAGGTCGACTCTCGATGTGGAGAAGTTTGGCTTCGAACGTCTGCGAGCGTTTAACGTACAAAGGAAGTCAGACTTTCTGTCCTGAAAACGGATCTTTGCAGTAGAATAAATCCATGAATCAAATCTGAGGTTGATGAAACCAACAATATTTGTTTTGTTAGGCTTCGCGTTGATCAATAATACTAATTATAGAAAAATTCCTTATCAATCAAATCAAAAACTTATGGCTAAAATGATCCTTAGGTGATTTTATATTTTTGTAGATGGGACAGATTTGACTAGATTTCAAGCATCGTCTGTCTTCGTTCTATTGTTCTATTATTCTACAATTCATTTATTTGGCGCTCACCTCAAAAATCTTGCCCGTTTTGAAGAAGCCGGTGTTTTTCTCGTTGCTGAGCGTGAACAGCACGTTCAGAGTCACCCTGCCCTGCTTCTCCTCAAACACCAGGCTGTCTCCGCGGCCGCAGGGCCCCGGGGAGCCCGCGGAGCCGCCGCCGCTGCTGCGCTCCCTGCGCGCATCGTCGATCAGGCTCCGCTTCCTCCCGCTGAACGTCTCCGTCTTCATGTGTCCGCCGGGTCCAGGCTCTGGACGAGCTGTGCTGCCGCTGCACGGTCACACGTTTAAGTAGCTCTTCATCCGGCGGGTCCATGGAGACGAGATGCGCAAGTGCAGCACGTGCGTTTGGCTTTTTTGGGCCCGTTTTGCGTCATGGTTTGTTCAGGAGACCAGAAGGAAACGGGCCCGTTTACAGAACAGATCTTACATAAGAGTTACACAACTTTATTTATCAGGAAACGCTGCCTGCTGTTTGTTGTCTAGTTCAGAATAGGTAGGACTCTGTTAAACAAGTGATCAGTAAATGGGATGTTATAGGATTATAATAGCAAATCCATTCATTTGCTTCAATACTACTGCCTCAATATTATAACTGTAGTTACGCATTTCATTTTTTACTAGTTATGAAATATGCACGTTTAAAGAATGCGAGAACACATACATTCAGTCCAGATGTACGTCTGCTGGGTTAATTCTCATCTCCACTGTAAACAAGAAGCCAGTAATTATTACACAATAGAAATTTAATTTATTTCGTTTTATTCAAAACTTCAGAAGCTGAAATTAATGCTTTGATTCTGTAGTCAGTCAATTTGAAGTAAACAGTTTATTGCTGGATAACTAATCTATATAATCTATAACCAAGTGTAATAATTTATAGGGAAAGTAGCCAAATTGTCTTTACAACCAAAAGAGAAACTGTAAGAGATGATATAGTATTTATTTGTACTGAAAATATGCATATTGATACAAGTTATATGCACTTTTACACTTGTAATGCACAGAAAAAACACAATTTGGCTCATATTTCCACCTAAGTTACAGGTTTACACGTTAGATATTGAAAATCATTTGAGAAATTGATTGACAAAGTGCTCTTGTTTTGAAAAGAAGTCTCAAAAACATTTACTGCGTTAAGGCTGGATGTTGCAGTTAGATTCCCTGATATCATTTGAAGAACTACAACTGCAGAGGACGTTTCCTACCAACTGGATTTGAAAACAGAGAGCGTTCATTTGCAAGCAAGCTGAGCGAAGGGCAAGAGGCCTGCGTTGTAATAAACGAACGAGCGCTCGGAGGGAGAGAGGCTCGCTGGGCGTCGCTGGGCTCACATCTCTTGTGCGATTATTTCAGTTTGCGCAGGGCTTCACACAGTTTCCCCACTTCACCTGAAATAACAAAGAAATGTAGCATCCGATTTATCGAAGATGTTCGATGATTTATGCCGACTACTATAATCTGAGTTACGGTTTAATGCTTTCAGTCCCTCCGTTATGTTTTATTTGGTTTTAATCCTTTCATGTTGTGTAACACAAGCTTAATCCTTTACATCAGTGGCAACAAGTGAAGCTGATGAAAGAGAGAGGAGACTCTGGCTTCCGTCTAACTGCTGTGTCAGTGATACATACTGCTGATGCTGTCGGCCAGTTTCCGGAGCTGCTGCGTGTTGTCCAGTATCTCGATGCTCTGCGTGTACGGGTTGTAGCGCACTGTGAAGGGTCTTGGGATAGTGGCTGCAAATTTCCTGCAGAGAAGTGAATTTTAAGCGAAGCGTCCTGTATCGATACACTCTGACAAGGTGAGGAGCGTGTTTTCATACCTCACTTTCTCTTTGGCATCTTCAAAGCTGTCAGCCACGAAGTAAGCCGGCTGGTACTCCGTGATGGGGTATTTCTCCACGCTGGTCTTGTCGGGGTCGAAGGGCAGGAGCTTGGGCTTGTCTGTCAAGCAGTACTGAGGGAAGAGCGTGATTTTAGTGCAGAGGTTTCCTCTGATCGCAGATTCTCAGCGATTGCCTCTATTGTCATGAGAGTCGTTGGCAAACAGGAAGTGCAGGGTGATTAACGTCGTGGCTTTTCTGGCGATGTGACTTGCCAGAGTGAACATCCTCTGCTGATGTAACTTGTGACCTCGATAGCTGTTCAGTCACCCAGTGAACCACTTTACCCAAACCCTGCCGAGCCGGCGGCCCGACTCCCCCAGTGACACATTAAACCCGGCTCTGCGTGGACCACTAACCCAGTGCCTGGACCCCTGCAGCGCGTGTCAGGCCTTACCTGCAGCTCCCCAAATGATGAAAGCAAGCCGGCTCCGTAAGCTCTGATGTCTGAGCCCTGCTTACACAGGCCGAATTCCACGGTGAACCAGTACACCTGAAGGCAGACCAGGCCATTGTTATACGGGCTGTGCGGCATTATTACACATTCATCTTGTGCCCAGTACTCACTGTAGCAAGTTTCTCAATGTACTCATCAGGGGCACCCAGGGAGGCCAGACCAATTTCCTAAACAAAACACAGTGAAAGGCAAGACGTCCGGAACTGAGCAGAGCCACAGCTGAGAACAAAATCTGTTTTTAAGCGCAGGTGTACTTGTACTAACTGAGCTGCTACCTGTGAGAACCGAGCAAAGCTCTGGTCAGCGAACAGAGGAACGTGCCCCAGCAGCTCATGGCAGATGTCCCTGTAGTGCAAACACAAACCACTCTTTGACATTATGCAGCTTATGCATTTCTTCTCCTCTTTCAGTACCAGTGGAGACACTCACGGCTCGGGCGTGTACGTGGGCTTGGAGCCGTGGCGGATGTACTGCGTGGAATGGAAGACGCGGAAGGCGAGTCCAGCCAGGAAGTCGCGGGACGAGAGCAACCCGGCCACCGGGCGAAGCCGGAAGCCTGTGCACGCTGCAGGAGAGGGAGGCACACGTGAAAGAGGGGTGAGCGTCTGATTGTGCTGAAGAGCAGTAATTATAGGAAGTGGGCCTAAGATGTGTGACGCTAGAAGTGGATGAGTCAGATAAATGGACATGAAAGGAATGTCCTGCCCGACGCATCCTAGGTTATTAGGTTCTGCCGTCATAGGGCACAGACGATTAAAACTCAGTAAATGATGGCAGACAGACTGTTACCGTGGCCCAGCGAGCCGTGCGTGACAGCAGCGCTGGTAAAACGCCAGACTTGGCCGTTAGTGACATAATAGACGAGGATGTAATGTTGTGAGCCTCAGGGAGCGAATGACACGGAGGGACTCACACTGCAGGAAGCGGGAGACGTCCTCCAGCTGTGGGATGTTGTCCTGCCTGTAGCCGCAGTACTTCTCCAGCAGGGGGAAGACCCGGTTGTGCTCCCGGCAGGCGTGGCTCGGGTACAGGGTCTTCAGCTCCTTGAACACTGTGCCCCACGTGGCCTTTTCCTCCTCCGTGTACTCCACCCTGGGGATGATCTGGCCACTGGGACAAAACGCAGGCTGAGTGCATCACTATTGGTCCAAATGTATTTTAACTTTACTTTTAAACTGAACTCAAGCCCGAGTACTGAGTGTGTCGTCAATGATGAAACCCTAGAAAGCACTTCATTACTTCTAGGTCAGTATTTTTACCGGAGCTCCTCATCACTTGGCTCACCCACAGATTCAGTATGTAAATGTTGCTCTTTGTAGTCCTGTGAATAATCCTCCTCAGTAGCACACACACTGCTGCTTACGTCTCCCACTTGCTCAGTCACTTTCTTCCTATTTAGTCGTGATTATTTTGAAACCAACGCTGAGAAGAGGGGGCTGGAGGTTTGGAAGACAGGCTTTTAAGAGTAGTTACTGTTTGTAGTTGTAGGCGATGTCGGCGAACTCCTTCCTGCGGGCTCTGTACACTGGATCTGTGAAGCCCTACACAGACACACACACGCACACACACAAAGGAGAGGCCTGTTAGATCTCATGATCTGGCCTCTAGCAGCTAAATCAAAGAGTGAAAATCCTCCGCTAAGGCTGAAGCCTGTGTCCGGCATTATGCCCTCCATCTCTAATAAGAGCACGCAAATACATATTCAGATGAAGCCTTTGTAGAGTGTTTTCAGCTCCTGATGAATCCATTGTGCTTTAATGGCGGTGGCAAAAGGGAGCAATTATCTATAATTATAGGGGCTCAATTAAAGCAATGACATCAATTTGTGTGTCGAGATAGTTTTCCATTAGAAAAGACGGCTTCATCTCCACACGCACACACACAGGATGTAGCAAACAGACAGTGATGGATGAGTCGGTTCCTACTGGGTGATCCGCATCCAGCTCGGAGCCGTAGCTCAGGATCTGGTTGGCGAAACGGTCCAAGTCCTGGATGTCATTGGGGAACCAGGGCACTGTAGGATAATGACAGCTATTAAACGCTGCAAATGTAGGCGTCAGTTCATCAACTAATTAAGCTTTCAGTCAGCAAACGGGAAGAACAGGTAGAACGAGGCAGTTTTTAACGTGTTGCTATTAGTTAGCTTTAAATATTATCTGGTCTCCGACAAGATTTGCTGGTTGTTTTATGAAATGTCAAAATCTATTTTTCACTTGCTTGTAGCACTTTTTAAGAAACGTGGCATTTTGACACTCAGCAGAACCGTCACCGAGGGGCATCTGCTTGCTCATGTGGATTTATGGCCCTTAAATGGGGCCAATCATCAATCTACATTTGTGCAGTGTGGTCCACCCTGAGGCCCCTGAAGCCAGCAGGTCTCTGCCAGGCTCCTCCATAAACAGACCGTCCCCAAAACAGGCCATGAATGTTCACTTGACCCTGACCAGCAGACCACAGTGTCTACGCCGAGGTTAAAGGAGGATCCACGGTGGCCCTGTCTGTCTCAGCCGTCGTGACCTTGGCTTGTTCTCCTGCCCTGAAGCTGAGACACAGAGCTGCACTGTTAGTCCCAGGCCTGTTGCTCCTCAGTAGCTAAACTAATGTCATTGTGGAAACAACTAATAAAAGGGGTCTGCATGCGGCCGCTGGGCCATCAGTCTCATCGGCGGCGCTGGCTGTCCATTACCGAGTCTGGCTTGAGGGTTCGCGAACCACCGACACTGTGCTCACTTGATAAATGGGTCATTTCAGCTGTGCTTGAATTCGCGTGAGCTGTGTCGCTCCGGGGATGGTAATGTTGACGCACTGAAAACATGTGTCTAGACATTCACGGTGCCTGGAGCACGAGGACGCCACAGGGCTGCAAGTATTACTGTAACATTTGGTGCAGACAGCTCGAGAGAAATATTTGCATGTATTTCAAAGGGCAACATTGCTCAAGTTGGCTGTTCTTCATCCACTCGCTAACCTGTGTCCTTCTCTTTGTTGCGCGACAGCTCGTGCACGTGGCCACTGATTTGTGTGCGCAGGCTGTTGATGACCTCATCCAGAGCCTGGGAGCAGCTGGAGTCCACGTTGATGAAGAACTCGTACTGGTGTTGGTTAGTTTGGGAAGGCCGGGACTCGATGTGCGTCAGGTTGATGCCCTTCTCCTGCAGAAATCACAAATCACACACGTGAGCCCAGGTGAGACCTTGGTTTTGATGTTTAGTTCTTCGGATGCTCAGCTACAGACATGTATTAGGTAACTGTGTAATTGTTAAAGGCAGAAGGTTTGTTTTGGTCATTAACAGCCATTGCACCTGCCTGCTGCGCTATCTCGGTTCCACCACTAGAGGGCAGCATGTAGTTACTCAATGAAAGGCTATTTATCAGTCATCGTGGCCTCCGTGACCTCAGGTCAGAGCTGCCTTAAACTGACTGGGAGTTTGCCAGGATGGACATTGCTACTAAATCAGCTAATCAGTCGCAGACCTTCTCCATTTAGGCTTTTTAAATTTCCATTCTGATGCATGAAAGCTTGTTGTCTGAAAACGCTCGCACGCCGCCTCATGTGGTGATTACCAGCGAAAATGTGCCTCGTTCTAAGTAGCTCATAGACAATTGCAGCACAAGAGACAAAATATGTGTCTACTGCGCTTATTTGCTTTCATGTGACCAAGAAGAAGATGAGAAAGAAAGAGTGACAGTGTGGCTTATAATGACACAGCTTTTCCTCTACTTGCTAGAATAAATCACAGAAAGACCCGACATTTTTCCACAACAGTAACTTGTGAGGAGGAGGAAGTGGGAGTTTGTTGTTCTGTGTCTACTATAGGCTAAATGAATAGGAGGGCGTGAGCAGCAGGGTCTCACATTTTTGTCCCATGTGGATCCTATTTGACGTAGCGGCTGAAGGGGGACGTGTTGCTGCATCCCTTCGTGAGAGATATGGAAATGCCCGCAGTCCAAGTTGGCATTTGAATAAAGAGATGATTGGTTTATTGTTACGGAGCATGATCTGGACGTCGTCAGAGGACTTACTGCTGCTTTTATAACATATGAGAAAGGAAAAGCAATTTTGAATTGAAAATCCAAGTTTATCTTTTTAAAGTCAGGAACGTGATTTATAAATCCATTCATGTGTTCTACGCCACAAGTTAAATCACGCTTGGTCACAGAACATTTGAGGGACTGGTTTACTGCAGATGAAACAAGGCGCAGAAACTTTATTCATGCCAGCGTTTCTCTGCACACATAGGAATAACTCAGCCTGTGCTGCTGCTTGGCCTAAATCCTCAACCCAGCCGTGTAGGGCGCGTTTTCAGATTTGTGTACCCCTCTGAGCCGTCGCTCCGCTGTAAGGCAGGTGACATTTACCCTTCTGGCAGCCCTGGCCGAGGCGCGAGGTGAAGGTCAGTCACATGAGAACCACGCTGCCGCGTCACATGGGCTCCGTGTCCCATGGGGATAAACCGTGTGTCAGCTCTGGTGTGCGACTTTTCTCAATGGAATATCAGGAGGAAATGATCATGTGATGGGTGCTGCAGCTGCTGCTAAACATCAGCACCTGGAGTTGTTTTGTACGTTTGAAGCTGCAGCTCTAGGTGGTTCAGCCTAGGTTTCTCTGGAGGAGGTCGGGGGCGGAGCGGGGGAGGATCACGGAAGCGGCAGCTCATAGGTTCAGGCTGGATCCTGATGTTTGCCTCTGCTTTTGGAGGAGCAACATGTGGCACATGGTTGGTATTGATTGTGGTCTGCCCACTGACAGCTGCCCCCCCCCCCCAACTTCACTTGAGTGATGGGGGGAAAAACATCTTTAACCTAAATCACTGGGCCTTGTTCTGTGTTTTGCGTGTTGTTGGGCTTTTCAGGAGACACACTTTGTGTTTGGTAAACTCGAACCTTGATAAGCCATCGACACTGAAGGTTAAGCAATGGAAGCTCTGCCAGTAAACGTTCACTGCCTTCATTCGGTCACGTACACACGGACGCTTTAGGTCAATAAAGGATGAAAACCACTGGCTTTTAGGTCTAGGTTAGATTTAGATCCAGTTATTGAGGACAGAGGTTGTGGATCACAGTTTGTTTAGGTTCCTTCTTTGGCAGGTCAGAAAGGGACACGAGCACACGTCTAGATCAGAGTAACTATAGATGTAACGCTGGCATTAAAGATGATTACTGATTATAAGGATCAACTAAAACCTGTGATCATACAAATTGTCTAATTTGAATGCATATTTCTGTTTGTGCAGTTTGTTTTGTCAGTTGTTAATGAGTAACGTGGAACATGAGATTCCGCATCTGCCTGGCGGATCAGGTCACTTTTCCACTGGGCCCGTTTAAAGGTTGTAGAATGAGATATGAAGCGGAACCTAAAGGCTTGTTAGCGTAGCTTAGCGTTAAGAGTGGGAAGATTTGCTCACTAGAACCTCTAAACAACCAAGACAACGGATATTGTGGCGTTTTTGAATTGTGAGTTTAAGCTTATAATTGTGCGAGTGTAACGTCACGCCTCACTTTTTGCAACGTGTCAACGGGGGCCAGTCCACAGCTGAGTCGCTTGTGACTCTGTTCTGGGTCTTTGGGTGTGAGATAGAGAATAGATCCGCTAATGATGGTGTGTTTTCTGTTTGTGCAGCGTGTGAGCCCTGGGGATCACCAACCACTAATAAGTCATTGAGTCTCACCACGTGAAAGCGAGGAAACATGCTCCCGATCACGTAAGGTTTGGTAGAAACATTAGGGCTCTTTGTAATAAGTGAGCGAGTGGGTGGGGCCGTCGCTTTACCTCAAAGAGCCGCAGGGCCTTGGCGAGAGCGCCGACCTCCTCCTTCAGGGAGAAGATGCAGGAGATGACTTCTGACTGCTTGTCGGTCTCCTCCTCCAGGTACATGGAGCCGCTTCTCTTCTGTTGAAGCAGAAAAAGGCAGGTTGAGCAAAGCGGAGCCGTCTACAGGTTTAAAGGGCGTAGTGAGTTTGATGTGTGAGCTCGTGCTCCTGGTCTTTTCAGGCTGAGACGTGTTCATTTTGTGCCTCCGTGTTTAATTGCTGCCATATGTAAAAGGAAGGGGACGAAATGTGTTGGAAAGCCGTGACACTCAAACCACATTTGATCTTACGGCTTGAAGCCTAAACAGCTTTGCGGAGTTGTGACCACACAGCCGAGGATTTTCAACAAGAAATTAAGCATTAATCCAAATAATAATAATAATAACTTTTATATATAATATATATATATATAAATATATATAATAATAACTTTGAAAAAATTGGAGAACTATTTGGGACTTTGGCTTCAACGTGTATAATGATTGGAGATCTTATCTTATCAGTTCTCTCCAATACGTGGTCCTGCTTTGCAGCCCAGCTTCCACCTGCTGACCCTCTGTTCTAGACACCTCTGCTTTGTCTGCTATTGAACCAGAATATTCCAGCTGAGGACAGTTCACACGCAGCTACAGCGTTGCAGCTAAAGCACAAACCGCTCCCCGGATGTGAAAAGAATCAAAGTGAGCTTTACCCTCTGGCCTGGGTTCTCTGTCTCTGCACCGTGGTTTCCATTGACTCTCTTGTATGCAGCATCCATCGCGTTGCTCCGCAGGTAAATGTCTGAGCTGATGAAGGTCTGGGCTCTGGAGGAATGTGTGTGTGAGCCGCGGCCTTTAAAGGCTCCCTGCCGCAACCCCTGCCCACGTGACACCACACCCCCTCTGCATCGGTATGTTGTCACGGGACAGTTGGGAAACATCACATCTGGCTTTGTGTTGTCCACCGCTGGGTTTAGCTTCTTTCAAACCGCTGTGCAGCCTGACTGACCTGACCACAGGTAAACTGCAGATACTCCTTCAATTCACAGGCTTGAATACAACAGCAACATGACTGAATTTTAGTCTTTTAGTCATATGTAGAACCAAAGACATATCCCTTCCAGGATATAAAATGAAATGAGTGACGGCACATTTCACTGTACACGCTGTGGCGTTCAACTTAACCCTGTGCGTTAAACAACTGAAGTTACTTGTCCGCTCTTCTATTGTTGCCATAATCCCTAATCCTGTATCCTCTAATCCTAAAGAAAGCACATGGATCCCTGAATTCAGATCCTTTTCTAAGCAGAAGACTAATCCCTCAGTGTAAGAGTAATCTATTACCCATCAACCACCCATTGAGAAGTACAGTACTGTGCAAAAGTTTTAGGCAGATGTGAAAAAACAGAGAAAGCTTTCAGAAATATAAATAATGATTGTTTATTTTTGTCAATTTACAAAATGCAAAGTGAGCGAACAAAAGAAAAATCTGAATCAAATCAATCTTTGGTCACTACGTCAGTACTGGAAGTGATGCTTGGCCCCACAGAGCCCTGGTCTCAGCATCATGTGTGTCTGGGATGATGAACAGACAGAAGGATGTAGAAACCCTGCATCCACAGAAGATCTGTGGTTGGTTCTCTAGATGCTGGAACAACCTACAGCCCAGTTCCTTCAAACACTGGAAGAACTGAAGGGTGGTCACAGCAAACACTGATGGGATTTAGATTCTCTGCTGTTCATTCACTGTTTGTTCATTTTTTAAAGCATAGTTTGTTTACAGCATTCTTCACACCTGCCTATAACTTTTGCACAGGACTGTATATGTCAGGAAAACCAAAGTTCTGGCCTGTGACTTTTACATGTTCTGAATTACTAATCTGGATATACTGTAATTTAGCAGCAAATGAGGGTGCGGTGGTGCTTTTCCGGGGGCTCGTAATGCACCTCTTTGTTTCTTTTGTTCATCTCATTATCAATTAGTGGGATGTGTCGTTAAATAAAAACACCAAGAGTCCTCCTCACGCGTCACAGTGGACGAGAGCTCCCCGCTGTGTCGTTTACCGTCATTCATACGGTCCAAGACACGGAAAAGAGGTTTTAACACAGTGTAGTTACAGCAGGTTAAACTGTGCACACACGCGTGCATGTATGTGAAGAATGTGCTTCGAAGGATGTGTCATGTGACACGTCAGCCGTTAGAATAGGCTGCAGGGGGTGAAAGCTTCCTGAGCATTGGTGTGTTTCATGTGACGCGGGTGTGTGTAAAGTACCGTGGAGACTTAGCTCAAAGCTCTGTAGCCTTACGGTAACTGATCCTCATTAGTGTGAGCAGTGATCGGATGAGATGATGGTACGTTTCTTTTTTCTCAGGCACGGTTTTAAACTTGCAGGTGTTTAAGGAGTCACTTCTGTGTTTGCAGCAGTTGTGCTTTCTGTATCACCTCACCCTGCATGAGAGGCTGTTTATTTCCAACCACATTGAGTGTTGGTCTGTTGCTGTAGTTTCACTAAAAAAAGCCTCCAGTAGGTCAAATAAAAGGAGGGAGAAGAGAGAAGAAGCATCTTGGTGATGTTCTGTTGGGACCCTGGTTCTCAGTTGACCCCACCTGACACGCTGCGTCACATGACCTTTAACCTCTGCTGCTAGTGCTGCTATGCAGGAGGACCAGTTGACAGACATCTTGTGAACGTCGTCCACATGTGCGCCGTCCACGGGGGTCCTGAAGAATCCACTTCAGCTTTTACTGCTGCATTGTGGAGGCTCTTTTCTGCAGCGGGAGAGAGAAAGAGAGAGAATGGGGGAGGAGGAAGAGGAAAAGAGTGGAAGCAGACAAAAGAGAAACTTTGGGGCTTTCAGCAGCGCTGTTGTAAAGGGGAGTGAATGAGAGTGAAGGCCGTGCAGCCACATGGACCGTTCTCACTGCGGATAATGGAGGCCTTTCTCTGGCTCTTAACCCCCTTGTCGCATGCTGGGAGCAGGCAGTCGTGCGCCCGCTGGATAATTGAATTTTACACCCAGGCAAACCACGGCCTTCCCCCGGTCGCCCGCTACACGTGGCGCTGACAGGAACTCTCCCATGGTCAGCATGTCATGTGGGGAAAGAGTCTGAGCCAGGCCCAGCTCAGCAAGAGCAGAATTAAGAGACTGTGTGAGACTGTGTGACTGATATTCATGGGGCTCAAACATATCTTGTTTGTAATGTAAGACTTCCCAAAATGAGCCACGAACCCAGCTGTGGGGCTCAGCAGCTGTTCTGTTACGACCACTGAGGACGTCCCGTTTGACCTGCAGGTGCAGATTGGATCCGTGTGGTACGCGATGCGAGTGTAATCCACGTCCTCCCCTTCTCTGCAGGTGGATGATGCCACCAGCAGGCCGACCTGGGTCACTGCTGCAGTGGAGAGTCCCTGTGACTTGTTTGTCTTGTTTCTTGAGCTCAGGGGAACATGCTGTACGTGATAAGAAGTATCATGTCTGCAAATATGCAGCACCTGGACTTTTCTTGCACAAACAATAGGAGGCAACCACAGTTTCTGTCTTGTCTTAGCTTGTGTGCACCCTAACTAGAAGCATATTTCAAGCTTGAATTAAAGCAGACAAAGACAACTTTGTAATTTCCTCATCTGCTTTATTAATAAAATCCACTGTTTGTCCCGTGATCTGTCCTCAGGTCTGCGTTACTGCAGAACGTACGCCTACGTATTGACGCAGGAGGCGTCAGTGAGGCCTCTGTGAGTGATCGACGTTCATGCGGCTTCTCACACAATACCTGGTGAGCTACACGACTGCCAACACCCAACACACGCAGGAAGGCTGTCACTCTGCGGCTGCTAATCACACCTGAGTCTCCCGGTTTTGTAACGTGTGCTATGCATGTAAACACGCGGGGCATGGAAACGCCTTTTAACGCCGCGCTCAGCTCTAACGCACTGTGAACCACATCAGATAAGATTAATGTAACGTTTAGGAATTATTGACCAGCGCTAATAGCTGAGAAGTGAGCCTGATTTGGAAAAGCAGCAGTAGATAGCGTCTCTCATCAGGCCTGCATCCTCAAAGCCCACTTGTTTCAAACTGCCCTCCAGACGTTCTGTTGAAGACCTCAGGCGTAAACCTCATGATATCATCAAGGTTACTGCAAATGTTTTCACAGGCACGAGTCGCTTGTCATGATGACGTCCCCAGTGACATCTGTAGATTGATTTACCTTTCCCTGGGTTAGCATTGTGCAAATACAAGTACAAGCAGCTCAAACGTTAATGTTTATTAATGTGCAGCTTTTGCCAACAGTGATAAGTATATTTTTGCAGAATTGAATACTGTTGTAAAACTTTGCGATTGCACAGTTAGGACCAGCAGAGGGCGACCTTCACCCACCTACCTCGCTCCCATCAGCCCCCCATCCTCCTGTCACACTCTCTCTGCCCCCATTGACAGCCCCTCCCATCAAAGACCATACCCTCTCTTAATCCCCCCCCCCTCGTTACCCTGGAGACGGCTCAGACGAGCAGGTGATGCATTGACAGGGAGCAGATGGTTCCCTGTGGAGGTAAGCATGGCTGAACAATGCTTCCATATTCATCATAAACTCTTGCTAACTCTCTGCGTCTCCCTCCTCCTTCAGCGGCGGGCACACACATAACTTCAAAGTTGAATGGGTCCCGCTTTCACGGCACACGCTGATATTTGTTCGCGCTGCCTTTTCCCGGACTGCTGATGGAAATCGCCGCCGTGCTGATGAGTGTGTCAGCGCGAGGTGACAGTGTTGTGACAGGTTATTGTACAAGGGCTCGTGACGAATAGCGGCTCCTCCATTCAGGGGAGCTGCGACGGCCGAGTCTCTGACGGGAGGCGAGTAAAGACGAACTGCAGGCTTTCCTTGCCTCGAGTTTTCCTGCACTTGTCTCCTGCAGGTGTTTTCAGGCTTTTCGCCGCAGTAACTCACTCCTCTAAAGAAGCCCCTGTCTCCCCTGGAGATAAAGTACAGACACCCCACTCTCCCTGTGCCTTTCTTTCAGCTAACTCTGAATAATCCAGCAACAATACAGGGCTCTGAGGCGGTGTGCAGCGATTCGCCGGAGGCCTGACTTGTTTTGAGGTGCGGTGGGGGGTGGGGGCAGGGGAATGGCATTATGGAGATCGGCTAATGCATGTAAAACACTGCATCCATCTCTCTCCCTTTTTTTATTGGAACAAGTGCTAAAGAAAAAGTGTGTGGCACAATGGGGGCTGTGGAGCGCTACGCTTAACCCACCACACCTGGAGCACACAACGGGGGGCGCGGGTGAGTGGCAGCCCACCTCTCTCCCCCCATCTTTTGCCTCACCCATCATCACCAGCACTGCAGCACCTATCAATACGGGCTGTAAGGAGCGTGGTTGGGCTGCGGGGAGGAGGGGGCCGCCTGTATTCACGGCCTGACTATGATAAAGACGCACAGTGAGGAGCCATTCAAGAGCCCTGTGCTCATAATAGAGTCACTAATAGGTGCCTATTCAGCAAGGAAAGTGTTTTCTGGAGGAGAAAAAAAAAAGTTTTGGGGAAGCAACAATCGCTCTGCTGCCTTGTGTATGTAAAATTTATGCAGTGCTCCACCCTCCACCCTTTTCCAAGTCTCTTTGCTGTCTTTTTTCTTTCTTTACTCTAAAGAGCGTTACCGCTGAATGGACTACATGCATGGTTTGGAGTCTTCCTTTCATCCTTTCTCGAACATAAATTGAATGGTCTGTTCTCAAGTGAGTCCAGTCCAGCGGCAGGAACACACTCGTTTTCTTTTTCAGCTCCTTTTCAGCGCTTTTCTCCATGAAACTGTGAGCACAGGTGACCAGCTCTCACTTTCTGACTTAGCGTCTCGCTTTGCAATGTAACACACATCAGCAAAGCAATGTGTGCAGGACAAAGGGCGCTTCTGCATTTATAGACATTACGAGTAATAACTGGAGTCAAAATATAAAAGTCTCCTAAACTCTGGTGCATATTTATCATATGCATATGGGAGGTTCAACCGTTTCCTTAGCTTGGTCTCTGGAGCCCTTTTCATGTCTTTGTCAGCATGTGGACAATCGCTGCCGTATAAACTATGTGATTTCCCCAGATGATGATGTTGCTGTGAATCGGTGTCTGTTGATCTTATTGATGTCAGTGCCTGTGCAGATTTTAAATGCATCTCATTCTGCCATCGCTGATAGCTGCTATATTTGCTGCTCACCCCCTCGTCCTGGTCCCGAGGCACCAGGGGAGAGAAGACCTTTCGGGTGAGCTGACTAATCTTGAAATGCTGGAGCCATATTGAAAGAGAGGGCATGAACTGAGAAATTCTGGGACCATATTGTGCTGCGTGTCAAAGGGCTTAGCTGACAGATTGATGAGATGAGGAAATAACGGAGCTAACCGGGGGGCAGGAGGAGCAGGGGGCGTTCGTAGTCGGAGATCTCAGCATGGCACGGAGTCAGAGCAGCACTCCCCCCAGGCCTACCGGGCGAAGCCGGCACAGGTCAACGCTCTTTGATTCTGGGTCCCGCAGCTGACAAAGCGCAGCACGCAGTGGGCAGGGCTGCTTTCCTTAGAACAGCGTGAAAGCCCTTGTAATGGTATTTTTATGTGTTTTCTGAAAGGCTTTGTCAGCTTTTAAATGCTGATGTATGTGTTTATTTGTGTGTGTGTGAGAGTTAGCGTGAATCCGCACAGTTGTCTTCCAGGTCAGTTAAATATTGAGAAAGGAAAAAGCGGATTTATTCAATATGTGGCGTTCGACAAATGAACATTTTCGTCTGCACCTGTGGTTCAGCATTTGGCAGCTAGAAGTTGGGCTGACGGCTTGATTGCAGACCGTGTCAAACAATAGCCGGGCAGAGCTTTCGCGTGACCGTTTCCTTCGAGAACGGACATTACTCAGCATCACGAATGAGGTTACGGCTAGAAACCCACCACACAAGCTTTTATTTGAGTCTGTGTCCTCGTATCTGTGCCACAGAAGTTCTGTGATTTCCACCTTTCTCGTCACTCAATGCATTTTCCAGCAGTGTCTTAGCAACTGTTAATGTGGCATCTGGATTTCCCACCGTGCACTGCAGAGCCCCCGTAGGGCAGAACAGTGAGACCTCAGCCAGTGGGCTTTAGGGACGGAGCTGCAAAGGAGAGGTCTTGATCTGAGGTGGTGTCACAAGATGTTTCACTACGCCACCAGTCGTGAAATTATATCATTTAGAGAATTGAAATAGTGAATCACTCTGTTGTGTTTGTAGCTTCAGCGGAGTCTGCAGAAGCTAAATGCGACAGGATCGGGTTGAAACGTTTCGTTTGGTTGGTCACCATGGAAATCACTGACGGCGACTCTTTTCCTCAGGACTTGTTAATATTTCACCAGCAGTTTATCTACTAGAATTTTCCTGCACTACAAGGCTGAAGATGACACAACACACACTGGCAGGTTCCAGGCAGATGACTGTTTGGGGCACACACACACTGCATTGTTTAAACAGAGCTTGCCACTATACCGTATGCCCTGTAATGTAATTACGGGCTGGAGATTTACGCTGCTGAATAGCAGCAGAACCTGATCCTGGTTGTGCCTGGACTTGGACCGAAAAGCTCTCACTGTCCAGCTGGTCCTGATTTTGGCTCTGGCCTCTGTCACCGTGTGGGAGTATTATTAGCTTAAATAATTTGGAGCAAACTTACAGTGTTTGCTAAGGAAATGTTACGAATGGGAGACTTGCATCAGTTGCGCACAGGCTAATGATTAACAGACACGAGCTGTTTAGGTAGGCTGCATTTTTAGCCTCCCACAGAGAACCAGCTCAGTTCTCATCTGAATCTCTCACTGAAGACTGAAGGCGTGTTGACGAACGTTTGGAGAAATGACGCCTTGCTTCAGTGGTGACACGTTCATGTAGTCTAAAGGCGAGATTCTACTGGACATGTCTGCCGTCGACAGAACAGGAGCCACACGGCCTCAGCGGGACGGCAGACCTTCCAGAAATCCTCGGAGACGTGCGGCCTGGACCGGGCGTCCCGTCAGCACGTGCACCTGGCTCCCTGACGGCTCCTGCTCTGCACAGCGCGCGCACAGGGTGAGTCCGTCCGCGCCCACCCGTCTCCCTAAACCCACAGCTGAGCAGCCTGCTGCCGCCACCGCCCACGACTGCAATATCCCAAATGAAAGACACGTCAAAT
Organism: Macropodus opercularis; assembly: GCA_030770545.1. Taxonomy (NCBI): domain Eukaryota; kingdom Metazoa; phylum Chordata; class Actinopteri; order Anabantiformes; family Osphronemidae; genus Macropodus; species Macropodus opercularis. The sequence continues at coordinate 1,487,587 of CM061108.1, forward strand.
GCTGCTGAATGAGCCCCATGTAGAGAACGCGCGAGAGAGGATCCGTAAGACTCGGGCATCTGTCCACCTCTCTGACACTAATGAATGTTAAGTAGGTTAGCTGCTGGTGTGCCACTGTCCCACAAGTCATTGTGACCACCGGTGGCGGTGGGGCTGTGCTTTTGTAAGACTGCGCCGAGCCCCCTGTGAGAGGTCTAAAATGGATGGACCACTTATTCCTGCACCAAGAGTTGCCATATTGATCCTCCTTGCTTGCAGATTAAAGTATAAAGGGATCTCTGTCCTGCCAGTGGGAGTCCCTACTGACTCCTAGAGCTCATTTCAGGGTCACAGAGCCCTTGTAGCTCCCTGACCCGAACCACAACGTGGACACACACAGACAGCAGTGCAACTCAGGACAGAAACCGGGATGAACTCCATTAAACAGGGTTGTTTGGATGCTCACATCCGTGGCCCATTATCGCTGACCCCAGTCTTTCTGTCTCTCAATCTGACTCCTCTCGTCTTCTGTCTCTGGGTCTAACCTGGCCGAAGGCCTGCTGAGGTGCTCACCCATGGCCTTTTGTTTGCCATTGACGGCTTTGGCTGTTTGCTGGATTGTTTCCTGAACTGGATCTCCTCATTCTGTTGTGTTGCGCTGCATTGTCGGGTTCCTGTGGTGAGCTTTAAAGTTCTGTCCCAGCTGTAGAAAGTGTGCAGCTCTTTTGTCTCGGTGTTAGTAGGTTTGAAGGCTAATCTCTCAGATGAATGATGTGCTGCTTTCACTGGCAGTAGGCGCAGTGATGTTGTGTTGCGTTGAAGTGTTTAGGTTTTGTAGATCATAATGTTTGTTGCAGCAGCTTCTTTTCGTCTGCCTTCCGTCCTGATGCACAACAAATCCACACCAGGATGCAGCTCTGATCTCTGGGTCCCTGTTCAATGCCTGCTCCCTCAATTAACCGTTGATTAAATGCCTATTAATGTTCCCTGACTCACAGACAGGGTGTAATCAGGTAAAACGAAATTAATAAAACATCCAGTGTAGTGGATGCAGGAGAAGGACGGGCTCCCCTGAGAAGGCCGGACAGATGGTGGCAGGACTCACCAGAGAGAGAAGCAAAGTGGGAGCGGATAAAGCAAAGGCCAGCCACCACTTCGCTGATTAGCTCCAAATTGGTAATTTGATCTAGGCTTTTCCACCTACTCATTATTGATAGACCATATTGGGCCAAATGTCCCCCTGCTGGCCCACGCCGGCAACACAGCCCTTCCTGTGCCCTTCTGACAGGAAGTACCTTAAGGCGGAGTTGGTGTGGAAAATGGGCTATACGTGCTGTCAACACACGCGCAGTGGAAATCCCATCTGCCAGGAGTCTCCTTAATCTCATCATGCGAAGTGATCAGGGAAAGAGCAGCAGCAATCGCTTTAGACAAACCTCTGTGGGATTAAGCGTTGCGTTTGTGACGATGGGTCAAATGATGACATCAAAAGCGAGGTCGCCGATCGAATTCAGTCCCAGCTCGTAGAGCACACATTTTATTCTTACATGAGTCCATCCCCTTTGTGTCTAACTAGATCAGCTGCAGTTGTCGTAATGGCTGCGAGCGATTTACTGATAAGGAAGGAAACGAATTATCTCGTCGAGTGTCATCGTTGAAGACGAGATGATGAAGTAAATTACTGGGTCTCACAAGTCACATATGTTGCTGCTGGTCATAAAATAGCTTCTTCACCTTGGGACCTGTGTCTTTATTTAAATGTTAAATGTACGTATGGGATCCTATCAAATGAATCAACGTTACGCCGTAAACTTCCCCAGTTACTGCTGACTTAGCCCTAACTTAGCTTGGATTAGTGCAGGGTATCACCCTAAAAAGCCTTCACTGAACACGATGCGTCTTTCCTTCTATCTCCTAGACCTTCTGGCAGCCAGTTTTTATAGGTAATTGCATTTTAATGCCCAGCCCCCAACCACTTCATCCTCTGCTGTTTAGAAATGTACTTGATTTCACATTCACTATGTAATTAGTAACAACAAGGTCACTGGGCCACAAGCACACGTGAGTCCCGGGAAAATTGGTTGTTGTGTCCCGTCTGTTCATTATTCGGCTGCAATTAAGGCTCCTGTTAAGGATGGAGAGCTCGTAGGGTATTCCTGGCATAATGTGCATAATCATACGTGATGTGCTTTATGCCGTACAACAAATACAGCCTAAATGAAGTCAAAGGACAAAGGCTGCGAGATGGACCAGACCTGAGGCTGCCTTTTAGCATCTCATAGTGGCAGTGAGTGGCTTTGAGAGTCTGGCACAAGCTTGCAGAAAGCTTCACACCAGCGCACTCCAAAGGGAGAGGGAAACGCACATGTATACACACATCAAGCTCCATTGTCCTCCCACCCTGTGAGCCTCTGTTTGCCCCTGTCACCCACTCTGCTCTGGGGTTAGAGCCCATGAATGGAGGGTGAGTCCTGGGAGGCTCTGCTCTCTTGCTCCCTGGAGTGGACCAGCTCTGGAGCTGACTCTGTGCTTCTGGGAGCTGCCAGAAGCTGCAAAGAGAGATGGATGAGCTGCTGAGTTGACTGCTGTGTATTGGTCGCTGATATGTCCCCAGTGATTGATGAGGCAACACGTTGCCCCCTGCTCCAGCAGTCAAAGCGACCGTCAGACCGCCGCACTGTCCCGAGGACGCGACATGTTATAAGAGAAAAGAGGAAGTGAAAAGGAACAGCCGCTGTGTAAAGCGAGCAGATGTTGGAAAGTGGCTGCGTGGGAGAGCAGACTCCATCATCGAGTCAAACCACTGGAGGAGCTTCACAGCAGCTCTGATCATGACAGAGCAGTTATTAATGCGCTGCTGGCTTTATGTTTGCCTTGCCAAGCGTCAGCCGTTGTTCTCTGACAGCAGTTCATCTCTGATCAATCTCCATCTGACGCAGACGGATCAGTCTGTAAATCAAGCTCTCATTCAGTTTACATGTTGATGGTTCCTGTTTTCTGCTTCTGTTGCAGAGTCCTGTCTATGTGTCTTTTGTCAGCAAGGCCATCTTATGGGACCGAGGACTCTGCCGCTACGCTGTGAGTGTACGCAAGCACACGTTGCCTAACTACCCTGGAAAACACTAGATGCCTTTAGAAGCGGTGCCACATAAAGACACACGTGGGGAAGAACTAGGTCTGTACATGATATACACTTACTGGCCATTAATGCTACTTTTACCAGGCTATGTGACGGCAGAAGCTGCAGTATCATACGTAAATAATAATGATAATGCTCCTATGTGTTTGTTTTAAAGAGGGGTGGGCGATGGAGTCATTACATTAGTTCTAATGTCTTGACCCCCTCATGCATTTTAAATAAACATTAGCATTAAAGTTAGTCTCCAGCTTTGAATGTAATGTTTATAATTTAAAAGTATTGTCAGCTTGATAAAAATGCAACAAAAGCATAAACACCGTCAAGGTTTTTGAGCGAAGTTTTCCACCTCTCTAAATCGCAGCAGTCCTGCTTTGGCTCTAATGAGCTCCAACAAAAAAGAAAAGACAAGAAACGCATGCTCTCTCTTCTGCGTCTTACACTCACAAGTATCTACCTCTCCCCTTCGCTCAAAAGACCCTGTGAGTGGATGTGCCATAATTAACAGTGGGGTTGCCATGGGGACAGCACAGTTGTGTGGGCTGGCTTCCTGTCTTGGCCTCTGGTTAAACAAACAAGTAAAGTCAGCAGACAAAGACGCTTGCTGGTCCTTACAGCCTCATTTACATTCTCAACTGCCTTCAGCTCTTCAGCTCTTCAGCTTTCAGCGAGGTCGCCGGGCCTGGCTGGCATCACCCGCCGCCACCCTCCGCTTCTCCCGCTATGTCTAATAAATCGCGAGGCCATTGTGATGGTAAAGCCTCTGTCATACAGCGACGCAGCGTTTACAGCGAGGGGTGGTGTCGCCCAGGACACGAGGGCCGAAGGCACAGGTGCTCGAACGAGCCAGCGAGGCCGCACAGCTACAGTTTAAAGAGGAATGCGTGTGTACTTTTCCTCTGCTTTCATGCTTTTCACACCTGCTGTGTAGGTGAATAGAAAAACTCAAAGTAGTGAGGTAACAAAAGTGCTTCTCTGCTAAAGTGTATGTAAATGCACTTCCTTGTTTGACTGTCATGGAAGTGTTGACGAATAAAGCTTTAGCAACCTTAACATTACTGGTTAAATATTAATTTAATAATGTCAGTAATTAACTGTTGATGCAACATCAATCCAGTATCTGAGTCTGAAGCTTGTGTTTGTGATTTCACACCTTCTTACATCGCGTTCTTGCTTCAGTACGTTTTGCGCCGGTGAAGTTTGAGCGTTTCTTCGCGTGCCGTCATCCGGTTCTGTGCCCTGTTGTTTCAGGATGTGGGGGCTTCTGGGGAAGAGCCGTCGGGCCCTCTGGGGATGCGTGGGCCTGTAAAGCGGACTCATTGTCTGACCATCGAAAGTAGAAAGTTGCTCTGAATGTTAAGCTGCATCTGAGCCTGGCTTCTGACACGAGCTGATAATCAGATTTACTCCCCTGAATCCGCCGGACTCTACAATGCACCCCACTGTCGCCAGCTAGCGCCGGCCCCCTCGCCAGCATCCCGACCCTTCGTCCACCCCCCCCACCCCCCCAACAGCAAAGCTAATTACACCCCGCAGAAACACAAATCTCCATGATTTAAAAAGTCACTTTTTTTCAGGGGTTTAACCTTGTTAGGGCCTAAGCCTGGCTTTCTCGTGCGTCGCTTCTGTGAGGAATTCTCTGTTCGTGCAGACGCTCAGACATAGACACACTTCTGTCTCCGCTCGTCGTCGTCCGCCTGTCAGAGGGTTCACTCGGAGGCAGCGTAATTAGGTGCGCGTGCGCGCGTGTCCGTATCGCTGCTGATGTATGCTCGTGTGTGTGTTTGGAGGTGAGGCGGGGTGAAGGAGCACACGCAAGCCTGTCCCTGTGCAGGCCATCTGGGACTCTGACTAACTAATAGACTTCCTACACTCATTGAGCCGCGTTTTGTTGTACATCTCAATCAGGGAGCTGTTGACCACAAACAGGCCTGTAATGACATTAGGCAGCTCTGGCTGTGTGAGGACAGCGTGTGGGTTGCCTGACGCCAGGAGGTCAGCCTGTTTCCTGGGGGCCTGCAGGGGCCCCAGAAGGGCCCACACAAGTGTTACGGGTGTCTGCAGAAACTACACTAAAATCTACGGTCGCGGCTGGAAGCGCATGTCTGCGACATGTTAAACTAACAGATCACATTTTTTATGATGTGGCAAAGTCTTTTTTTAAATTGAAATGATCATTTATAAACTGAACTTTGAACTTGAAGCTCAAAAACAACATCCAACGAGACTAAATAGGAATAACAAAAACTCAGAGGAGGCTGCCACTAAACTTAATGTCCGTTTATTTACGAATCATTATTTGGTGAGAAGTTAGCAGTCACGTGATACAGGTTAGCTCACATGTACAGTAGAGTCACATGTCTGCCTGTGTGGGAGCATTACCTGGGTTGTAATGACACGATGCCGTTCGTGCCCAAACCTGTTGTGCAGAGGGGCCTCACAAAGCCCCGCTCAGCCTTTTTGACAGGTAACGAGGAGGCTGTAGGGTAGGAAGAGGAGCCCGCCGGAGAAAATGCCCCCCGCCCGCCTCTTGTTGTGCCATTTCTACCTCACTTGTCCCTCTTTACATCACAAGAATGCAAATCTTTAAAGCCTCCAGATCTGAGAGTGGAGATGGTGCAGGGATTTGAAGAGCTGATCCTCCCTGTGTGAGCCGCAGACAGTAACCCCACCTTTCTCCCCCCACCTTTCTCTCTCCGTCTGAAGCTCTCTGGTTCGTCATTGTACTCACAGATGTACGTGTGGATTTGCTGTTTGTTTTCGTTGCGTGTTAAAAGGGTAAAGAGCTGAGCTTCAAATGCTGTTTAAATCCAAGTTAAATAAAAGCCCTGCGTCCTCCGGCCATTTATTACAGATGTTTGCTCTGTAAAGGCCACGGAGGACCTGATTGAGTCATGGGACTCGCTGCTTAACGTGCCGCAGGCTGTCGTCCACCTCCCCACACGTTCAATATTGACCTGCCTCGTCCTACATCCCCACACATAAAGCGTTTTATCACCCGTCTTTGAAGACGGAGGCAGGTTGTGGGTGTCACAAGCTGGAGTCACAGAAGTTGGTTGGTTTGCCGTGTGTTGTACTTTGTCAACACAAGGGGGCAGTGGTGGAGCCGTGCGTCCTTTGAGCCTCTACAGGGGCTTCATCCCGTGGAGCACAGCTGGTTCAGTGGGACTCGGTTACTGGCAGAGGTGCCATATGTTGGGTTAGCAAGGGGCGAAGAGAAGCATCATCTAGAGGAAAAGTGCAATTAATTTAACAATAAAATATGATATTTTATAAAGTAATATTTTACTTTGATTGTATTTGCATATTTAAAAAAACATTTTTCTTCATTTATATCATTTCTTGTTGTTGATCATTTAGAAGCACTTGATGATATTACTTCTGTCTTATTTTCTTACAGGCTCATGTTCATCCCACCGCTCGCTCCTCACTGTGTCCACGCTTCTTGTCGCACATGAAAGCTTGTCCTGCAGACTTCAGGCCTCCTTGTTCCCTCGGCTCCACGCTGAGGCCGCGACCTCTGTCTCAGGGGAAGACGCAGGGGACGCACGTCCTTGTTGCACCAAAGACCCAAACGCTGGAGGGTGAGGCTCACACACACACCTGGCAGGACAGGAGGAGGGCGCTGACTCCTTTGACTCCGCGGCTCAGCTCGTTAATAGGTTTTCTCGCCTGTTCCTCCCCTCCTGGAGCGGTGGAGGTTGAGGCCACCAAGCTCGTCGTTACCTCTTAATCTCTCTCTCCCTGTCTCGGTGGTGGTGTTTGGTTAAGTGCGGGAGTGGTGGAAGGGCCCACAGCGCCGCCCTCCTGGCCGTCCTCTGGTGGGAGTGAAAGGCCTGGGGGTGGGAGACCTGCAGCTCCTTTCAGAGCCCCTCTCTGATGTGAAGGCATTTTCCCAGCACACACCTCAGCTCCTCAGCAGGGCCCTTCTTTCAGCAGGCTGGGGCGTGTGTGTGTGAAGCAGAGGAGGGGGCATTTTTTCAGCATCGGGGTCTAATACTAATTATTCTACCATATGGTCGACGGCTTCCTCACAATCGTCTTTAACACGGCTCCCTGAAGAAACGTGCTGCGCCCAACGCCGCGGCCTTGTCCTCTGACACATGTCATTCATATGCACATGAGTGCACACACGCACACATTCGCGTACACTTGTGTGTGTGTGTAACAGATGGGAATGGCACAGTATTGTAAGAGGAAGCAGTGCAGAAATGTGCTCTCCAATGCCTTCTCTTTATCCCCCTGTGCTGACTCCTCTTGGCGGCAGACCCCCAGGAAACAAGAGCAGATTGTGTGACACCCTCCACCCCCCCCCACGTCCACATACAGCCTCGCAGTGGCCCACAAAAAATAAGAGCGGAGTGAAAGGAAGGGGTGTACAAAGGCAAAGGGGGAGAAAGGAGAAGGCGAAGGGGAACTGGGTGGTTGATGTTTGTGGAAGTAATGAAAGGAAATGTTAAAATGAGAAAGAAATAATGATAGGAAGCGAATCAAACAGTGCTTTAGAAACACACTCCAGATAAAACGAGTAAACATGGTGAAAAACCACGGCTCAGCCTCTGGAGGAGACCTATAAAGAAGTAAAATCACCCAGAGACATTTCCAAGGCACTTGTTGCAACCGTGTCTGCTTTTTGGACACCTGTCTGTCTTCTAATAAACACTGTGCACACGCTCTCCCCTGCCCTCAGGTCTGATTACTATGTGAATATTGAGTTGGGAAACAGGCAGCTGCTCCATCGAGGCGATTTCTCGCTGCCTTTGTTAGCAGGCCGACCCACCCAGCAGGGAAACAAGTGTCTGTAGGCCTGAGGAAAGTGGGAACCAAAATGTCACGAGCAGACTTTGGCAGCGTTGGAGCACACAGAGTTGGCTTTTCAGAGGCAGAAAGTGTCTTTTAATACAAACCACATGGTCCAGTTGCGTCAAACACACATTTAAAGCCAGAGTTTGAAATGTTCTGCTTCATTCAAAGGAAATGTTTTGTTCTTTTTTTTTTTTTAAAGGATGCTTCCATTTCAGTTCAGAGAGAAGAAATCGTGTTGTACACAGCGCTCGCTTGCAAGCAGCAAGATGTGCCGCTGTTGTTGTTCCCCGTCCTCCGCTCCCTGCAACCCCGCCGCCATCCGTCGCCAACCCAACACCTCCCCACCACTGCACCCTTCACACCGACTCTGGGTCGAACACGGCGCCACCTTCCCCTCCGGGGCCTCGTTTTTCTTCAGAGCCAGGGAACGAGTTTCCAGAGAAGGAACGAGCCCCTCAGCCTGCGGTGGTGTCCATCATGGAGCCTACAGAGCTGGGCTGGCAGCTGAATCTCGGGCCTGGTGGACGCGTGCGCTCAGAGACACCAGCCTCTGCTGGTTCATACGGGTCCCTCTCAGATTTGAGTCGCCCACCCTCCAGCCTTTTCAGTCGGAGCACTGACCTCTCCAGTGGCCGGAGCAGTGTCCTGTCTGGTAAAACCGCTAACGAGACGCTGGGGCTGGGTCGAGGTTGGCGCAGAACACGAGGTTAATCTGTTTTCTCTGTGTATCTGCAGCAGGTGTTGCGGACACAGACCCCGAGGGCAGCGTTTGGATCTCTCCTCTCCACCTTTCACCCTTGACGGAGCCGCCTCTGTCTGCTGCTCCAGCTGGATCCACCACAAATACCGCCACCCACCCACGCAACAGGCCGCACTCCGGCCAAACCAAACCCCTCTCGCCTCGCCCAACATCAAGCATCCATTCACATTCAGATAAACCTGCAAGCAGAAGCAACAGCGCCAAACCAGCAGGCAGCCTCCACCAAGGCGCTTGCATAGATCCGGGTCTGAACCCATCTTTGCACTCTGATCATGGCCCCGTTACACTGACCTTCGCCTCCACTACCTGGTCGTCCTGCCCAAGTCCACAGAAGACCACTCCCCGCTCAGTGTCAGGCGCAAAGCCAAGCCCTTCTCCTCCAGGGAGTCGCCTGGAGTCTCGACGCTGGCCCGTCCTGCCTCCCATCTCCCCAGTCAGAGGTGAGAAATGATTTCTGGCGGCCACATGCGGATCGTTCACAGCCTCCTCCCTCCCCGGCACTGGCTGGACATACACCCTTAAACAAAGACACTGGGCTAGACAGAGAAATCAAAGCCTGCTGCACGGTGGGGCGTTAAGACGCTGCTGCCCCCATCAGCGCATTGTGAAAACATTGCTGTCACCCTGTTTTTCCCACCTCCTCCCATCGCACAATAAATAATGCAGAAAGCTTTTATTTTTCTTCTAAATCACCAATAGAAAGAAGAGCTTTTGATGAAAAGCTGGTACCGTTTGATTCCCTGTTCAAAGGCATGAGGCCCCAACAATAGAACTCGGGGTCCCTGCCTCGTGCGCCGTGCCTCTCAGCCTCGGCTCCCTCGCGCCGTCGCCTTTCACTGGGCTCTGAGAGGGAGACGTGTAGCCGATGGTCATAAATCCACACTGACCGCCGCTCGCTGACGGCTCCACACTAAGGAGCACCGCCACAATAGAATACCTCTGTGGCTTTCCTGCGGTTGCTAATTTACCGTTCCCAATGGGGATAAAGAACCGGGCCACTGACATCTGACTCCTTCAGGAACTTTATGAAAGAAAGGAAACAATGTGGAAATTGTGTAGGGATTTTCTCTTTGCTATCAGAGTCGTCTACTGTTCTCTGTGTGGCGCTGCGTGGCGAGGAGGGGGAGCCCGCGCTGTATCGGAGCACGCTGTTCTGTTGACGGCAGACACGGAGCGAGGGTCCGGGTCCATTTAGTTCTCTGCAGATGGAGCTCGGGATTAGGAATCACCCTGGTTGATTTCAGTTAAGACACTGTTGGGTCCGTTGGGCTAACTACGGTTTCTAGCAGCATTGTGGGAAAATGCTGTTTTGCTTGTTTTTTCGACGTGGCGTTCGAGGTCACTCAGCGGTGCACTGGTGCATTTCCCCTCTTTACACGTTTACCAGCGCAGCACCTGGTCTAACACACCCCCTACATAAACTTTAGAAAAGTCTCTAATTATGTCCATGCTTTTAGCTAAGTGATCGCTTCCTGGTAAGGTCTGAATGCTTTTAATGGGATGACCATAGCGTCGCACGTTACGGGGAGGGTGGCACATCTGGACGGATCTGCCTCCGGTGCCATCATCTGCCTTGATTTTCTCAGGTCGCCTTCGATCCTCACATTGGCCCTGAGCTGACCTCCAATGTGTAACTGTGCCTAACAAAGAAGGAGGCAGTGGCCTGGCCTTCAAGCCAAGCACACTGGCCAGGAAAAGAGGGGCCACGGCCACACAGTGACGGCCTTGTCTGGCTGTAAATCCGCCCCCCCTCCGTTCCACTGCTACTTTTAACCTCTCGGCAAAACTCGCCCCGACTCAGCGTAGCAGAGAATGACAGCTGAGTTGACAGCGGCAATATGCTGAAGTGCGGAGTCAAGTCCTTCCATTGTGGCTGAGAGTAGAGCACCGAGCCGCTCAATAGCGCGATGGTGTGCGTGAGGTGGCTTCGTGTGTACATTTATTCCAGTCCTGCAGATACAAAGTGTTTGCTTTTTCCTTTTAGAGCCTCTGTATATATTATCCCTTTGTCCGGGCCAAGCTGTTCTGAATTTCTAATGCCAGAAAAGCCTTGACAAGCTTCTTTCAGTACGACAAACCACACCACACAGCGAAATGGTTTCACTCCCTAATCCTTTGATTTCCAAATGAGGCAAAGCAAAACTGTGTTGTTCTGACGGTTAGAGAGGGGGAAAGTAATTAGCAATTAGCTGGACAGTTTCCGATGCTTCCAAGGCTTAAGGGCAGAGTTTTTGGCTCTATGTTCACTGAATATGAGACGAGCTTTTAGCCCTGAGGTCCAACGTTAGTGCTCTTCTCAGACCTGCTTAGCTCCTGGAGGTCCTGGGGTTGTTTAAGCTCCAAACTCTTGGCCTGACTCTGTAGATATTTGCCATGTGCATTTCTTTAATCTGTTAACATGAATCCTCATCGTCTTGTCTTCATACGTCTGCTCTCGGCTGGTGCAGGAGGCTGCGGCACAGCAGCGTCACGCTACTCTGAGCTCAGCTGCACTCAGTCGTACGTGTTCGATGAACTGGAGGCCATCGCCCCCCCGTCGACTACCTGCCTGTCTCTAGACGAAGCCTCGGACTCGTCGGGCCCGTCTTCACCTGACACAGGTATGCACGCACAGACACTCACACCCTCGCTTAGCGTTAGCTCCTGCCGCCTCTCGGTAATGGTTAGATGTCCATGATACAGGCAGGGAGGTCAGGGAGTCAGTGCATGTGTGTGTGCATGTCTATCTTCAGATAGCATGTGTCAATGTGTCCTGGAGGTGGTTCGCTGAGGCGCATTAGCCAATGAAGACGTCCTCCTCCTCCCTCATAGCCCACTAATCCCCGTCAAGGTGTTTAACCTGCCTGCTCGACCCAAACCTCTGTGCGACCCCGATGACCTTTGCCCTAAGGATGTGGACAGATCAGGGTGGCTGCTGCCACAGCAACGGCCGTGTGATAAAATCAACTCAGGACCAAAAACCCAGTGCTCTGCCAAATGTGAGGAGCTTTGAGTGAATGAAGCACATTTACATGTGTATAGAATGTGACTATTTGCAGAGGGGAAAACATTTAACCAGGCGTCGCAAGCAGTGCTAACGAGTGACATCACAGACAGGAGATATGATCAAGAAGCTTCCATTTGTCCTTTGGTCTTCCTGTCACTGTCTGTCTTTTGCTTAATTGCTTGATTGTGATCTGTGCAAACACACCTTTACCTAAAAAGGTTGGTTTGGATTAAGAACCACCTTCCTCCACCGTCGCAGCCACGATGCCATGAGGCATGACCTGAACTACTGCTCCTGTCTCATGCACTGCAGCAACTTGTGATCTGGCCCGGGTTCGCCATAAAAAGCCCGAGACTTGGTGTAGTTCTTAAATTTGCGTTTCTGTCCGTCCGAGCGGTGGGTGGCAGCCAGCGCGTCAAACACCTTAATCACCAGATTAGCCCTTTGTTATCTGACAGTTTGCTGAGTGCCTTTCAAATCTGCGGCTACTTTTAGCTAATGATGAACTAAAACCTGGCCTAACTGCGGGTGTGCGGTTGTAACATAACGTTACAGCCGGAGTCATCCCAGGGATTTCCTCTCAACGACTCCTCGCTTTATCTGCTGAGGCAACAGTTCCTTTTTCTCACCTGTGGGATTACTTTACCTGCATGCGTTTGACTTCCCAACTGAAACTATGCGGCGCGGGCTGGACACCAACTGAAAACCTTCCGTCTGCGGACGCGTTTGTGACGCAGAGGGGATGTGGAGGCTTTCCTGAAGCTTGTTGGGACGTCGCTGGGGAAGGGAGAGTGTGTAGCAGCGGCGTCTGCAGCGGAGCGTGTTGTGTGAAATCCCCTCACAGAGAAATGGCAGCTCCACACCCACCCAGCGTGGCCGGGGGATTTGCATTGGCACGGAGCCACACTGCCACTGATCCGTTTTTAATTGGGTGTGACGATGAAGCCTTTGGGGAGGGGGTCATTGCAGTGAGGCAAGAAAGCAGGGAACTTTAGAGGCATTTCGTAATAGGTCATTCCACCTGAGTCATTATTTGCAAGTGTCTTTACCTTTTTCTACAGTAATGTTGTACACACGCCTGTCATCATTCCTCCCTTAAGAAATGATTAGACATTGTAGACAGCGTTATAGTTAAACGTCTGTCTTCTCCACTGAGCCCTGGTAAATAAAGGGAGCTTGGAGGATTTTGGCTTGTGATGTCACCCAGTCAAACAAGGTGTCAGTTCACACACACCTGAACTGGCTGCTTATATAACGCAAAGAAGACAACAGTAAAGTGTCAAACCTAGCGTCCAGTTGTAGCCCAGGACTAAATTTAAATGTATATTTTTAATCAGTCACTTACTTCCCTAGGACATTTACTTAGCGAATAGAAAATGGAAAGACTAGTTTGACTTCCTGCTGTTGTTTTGCTCCTCAGATGATTTGTATGCAAATGTGAACCTGTTTGCAGAACTGCCCTTGTTATTGGTCCTCTGCTGTCATTATTTCACCTGCTATTGTCTCTCTCCCAGCAGAACTGTCTTCGGGCCTGGCAGCGCTGACGGTGGGCTGTGACTCAGGGAATCTGGGCTCGCTGTCCCGGGTCCAGCTGCTCCTCCTGGACAGACTGGAGCCTGACGTCCTGCAGAGTGCCTGCAGCTTTGAGGAGGACTGGGGCGATCGTACCTGGAGTGCAGCAGGTATAAAGTTCTTTAGAGACCACAACATGCAGATGTAGGCCTCTCTACACATGGACACTCAGGGAAATCCCCGTTTTTATATGGCGATGGATCAAATGTGGAAATAAACCCTGGAAGACTATTCAATACTGAAATCTAAATAAATTCTAGATGTTGGGATTCGGTGTTAATGGCTGACTTTAAACATTCATCAGTCGTGGTGTTGAAGACTATCAGAGCAGCACCGTGTAATGACTAATCTCTGCCATGTATGTTGAATGAGACAAGCAATCTCAGTTGAATGGGTTTAATCCTGCTGGGGATCAGTCGGACAGGTGAGTCCGTGTGCGATGACCAGACGGGGAAAATGTGACACTGTGGGTGTGTTTTCTTTGGTGAGCGAGCGACGCCTTTATGGCTGCGAGCGGCTTCCCTTTTATTGAGCTGTGATACCTCTCATCTGCTCCCAGACATGCCGCTGCGAGCACTTAACTGCTTTTCCCCAGAGGTGTGGCAGCCGAGTAGAAGGGTTTATGGGCATATCAGGATGTGCCATATTAATAAAGATCAAACCGCTGCAGTGGATCATTAACTGGGAAAGTCCGAGTAAGATAGCAGCAGACACTTATCCACACATAACAGTGGATAAGAAACTGAGAAGATTATGTACAATAAACTCATGTATACTCCCTGAGGTTATCTCCTAGCGTAGACATTTAAAGGTTTAACTCAAACCTTCCACAAAATATCTTTTATTGAACTTTTGTGTTCAGTCAAGTCTTACGTTGTAAATGATGAAGTTGTCGTTTTAACTCTCACAACTTAAAGCAAATCTTATTTAACAGCAACAGTCTTGGCTGTTATTAGTAGGCTTGGTTATATCCCTGCTAGAGAATAGACCATATTCCACCAGAGTTACTTTGACTTCGACGATAACTCTGTCTTTAGCACCAACATGAGTTTAATGTTTGTGGCTCAGGTTTAAACCTGAAAGAAAAATCAACCAATTCATGTTTCTTTGCAACTAGTGTTTACCAGAGGAGAAAGTCTGTGAGTTTACTGGAAGCTTGTCTTTCCTCTCGGTCTCCAGAACAATGTTTGCACCTGGCACATCTCTGCAGACAGGTGCTCCTCCAGGGTTTTGTTGCTCCATTTCTTCCTTTGTTTGCTCAGAGATTATGAGCCATAATTGGAGCTAATACACCACATTACTCATATCTGTGCATACACTCAAGCACAAAAGACAAACGCATGTAATTGCGCACCACAGACCAACAGTTATGTACACACACGCGGGGACGCACACGCCTGCCTGCATCACAACTGCAGGCAAACACACTCTGCTTCCGCTCGCCCTTAGCTTGACGCTGTCCTGTGTGCTTTTGTCAGGTGTTTTGAGGCCTTGCACATCTGGCAGCGTCTCTGAAGGGAAAGTCCGGGAGAACAAATCGGTGAGTGCCACTAACTGCTTTCAGCACAAACCCGCCCCTCGTCTGTCAGATTCCCCCTTAAAGCAGCATCGTTGCTCAAAGTTGAACTGCCATGCATTTATAACAGTCATCCCATTAAGACGAGCCAAGTTGTTGTTGATAATGGGAACACAATGTGACAGAGGGCACGCGGCGTGCAGCAGGTGTGTGGTTAATCAGTCGCGGGCTGCAGCCGGAGGCGACTGTACGGGAGCAGGCAGCCTCGCTCTGTCGCGGGGAGGGGGCGGCTGCGCTGGAATTCTTTCGGAGGATGCACCAGCAGTGGGATCAGACAGGGGTTGAGGGGTCAGAGGGGTAAACAGAGCGCGTGCATGCTGGACGGACGCAGGTGCTCCGTGTGATTTACCATTAATCTCTGCTCTACGACCGATGAGATGCTGCGTCTGAAAAGCATGAATGAAACTCGAAACGAGGAGCTGAACACTCACAGCAGGATCCATGCCGTCATTTGCATAATGCTCCTCAAACAAGTGCAGATGAACTAGATAAACTTGCTGCTGCGTGACTGCATCAGGCTTCATCAGCAGAACTGAATCACTTAATGCTGCAGGTTTATCCTTAAGGCCATAAGCATTAATGACTCGAGTTACAATCAACAGCTTTGAATAAGATCTGCTTTGCTGAGTTTTAGAGAAATGGATGATTTTTTCCATCACGCTGGTGTCAGTCTGTAACTGGATGTTTTCTGGCTTCTGTTTTGTGCAGGATCTGTCTGACGGAGGCTCCTGGTCACCGTCTTCGTGGATTATAGACCCGAGTCCATCATACAGCATGTTCAGATCCTCACGTTCACCCTGCCCGTCTCATCACAGTACTGGATCCCTTACGTGTACAGAGTATTATTAGTTACTTTCTCATTGGTGTGTGGTAAAGCAAGTGCTCACTTTTAGGAGCCTCTAACACCAGTACTTAATCAATCCAAGAGCCCAACTTCACCATTAGCGTCTGATCCAGTAAAAGCCCTCTCAGTCCCTGTCAGCTCTGCTTTATTAGGAGCCATTGTCTCTTCAGTGGCAGCGCCGTGTTTGGCGTTCCCTTGCCTCCGGTACACTTAAGCCCGCTAATCCTCGCTAGGGCCAGCTGGCTTGCAGTATCACCTTCACCTGTGTGGCCGTGAGCCTGTGTACATTCATGAGCGATGGCTCAGAGGCAGCGCTTACTGTACAGCACACAAACACTAGAAAGCTTGGCGCAGGACAAGAAAAAGGTCAGGAATGCTGTCACCACATGGACATGTAGAGTCACCGCTGAGCTCCAGTGGCTCGGTTCCTTTGCTCCCACCCTGTGTCCACATCTGTCAGGCTGTGAGCAGCTTCTGTTTGTCCCCCACTGGTCATTTTGCTGCAGCGCTAATGATCCATGGTACGTTGTATTTCTACAGGACATTACGAATGCAGCCGTCATATCGCAGATGGATGTGGAGTCAGTCAAGCGTTCAGGCCAAAGGACTGATGACACGTCTTTGGTCCACACACACACACAAGCTGTGAGCTTGACTCTGACTGTCACGTCCCCGTCATCCCTGCAGACGGGACGGACCTTTACAATCTCGGCCCTTTTTTTTGGGACTGACTGATTTACTAGCTTGCTCAAGGTTTACAATGTACAACGTTTGGAATAACATACAATGAGCAACGTTTAAAACGCTGTCTTTTAGACAAGACTTTGCCTTGTTAACACCCAATAAGACACAGGCAGCTTCTGAAGAAAGATGTCACCCGGAGGAATTGGGCGCTGGCTTGTGTGCGCTGACCTTTTAGAGGCCAAAGACATGGTCGAACTCTGCGGGAGGAGGATGGGAGGCGGGTCATCAGCAGGGCGTAGAGAGGTCACGCTTGAGGTCACGCGGCCTCTAAAGGATGCCCAGTGTGTGGCATGTCTTTGTGTGGATAGGTGAGATTTGGTTACCCTGGAGGTGCCAGCAATTCAACGGGATGACCCCAATTTAACTCGATGGATGTGAGTGGGTTGAGAAAATGAGATGCTCACACCGTTTGCATAGAGAGCAGTTGGCCCGTTAACGCTCGTAGCCTTAGTGATGTGTGATTGTCACAGTGGCTGTATTGGACTGTGCAGGTGTAGCTAATAAAGTGGCCAGTGAGTGTCTGAACAGGGGTCAGCTGATCAGACAGATGAGTTGACTACATTTCCCATAATTCAACCAAACATTGTTTTTAATTGCAGCGGGTGATTTATGGGGAGCTCCTTCCGGAACCGACCAACCACGTCTTTCAATGCTCTGACAACGGTCCAGTGGTTCTGAGATCGGAGCTTTGCGATAGGATGCGGCTGCTCCCAGTTGAGGCTGGTGATAAACCTTTTGTCCGCGCGGGCTCATCAGGACTTCATAGGTAGAATAATCCCTCCCCCTCATCCTTGTTTCATGGCTGTTTCCCTGCTGCCCCGATCACTGTGCTTTTCCCCGGTGTTTAGCATTCAGCTGCTACTGAAGATGTTAGCGTCCGAATGAACGTAGCCACAAAGAGCACTAATCTGAACTGACCTGGGCGGATTGTTCTGGAAGGCTGAGGAAGTTAAGAATGGTGGCGTTGGTGGAAGCAGAGATTAGCCATGTACTAAACAAGGATCGTTTCCCCCCAGAGGACCACACACTGACAGTGTAGCCGTGTCACCATTGTCTTTAAGCCACTGCCTCTGTGGACTCGTTGGCTATTGTGTCCGAAATCCTCCAGCGTTTCCTCAAAAAACCTGGACGCGAGTCCTTTGATTGGCACTTGTCAGGGCTGATAGAGAGGGTGACGTGTTGGGAAAGGCATCGATAAAAGCCCTGAAAGGAAAATCCCCTCCCCATGAATAATAATTTGGTGCGGATTTTCCTTTTTACCCCCCCGCTCCTATTCTGCCATTCTTCCAGCTGATAGAGGACTAGAGGCTCTGGGTGGCATCAGTGAATAGCCTCGCTGCGCCGATTGTCTCACTGATGCTCATCCCTTTCTCAAACACGCAAAGAAAGACATACAAGTCCAACCTTCTTGCCTCTGCATGGTGCGCTGGATGTCGGGCCGAGCTGCAGGGGGAGTGTAAAGGGCAGGCGGAGTGTTTTGTGAGCGCTGCATGTGTGTTTATTGTCTTTGGTGGCCTTTTCGAGATCAGCGAGGGGATTTGACTTGGCCGCTCGCTGCCAAATCCAGCTATCTGCTGTGTTCAGATGCTGTGGTTGGTATGGAAACCTGCTCCGTGTGTTTTAGATGGGCTCTTGTTTCCAGCTTGAACTGACCAGTAATCACTGTCCTGCATTCATGGATTAGACCAAGCTGGAGGTTAGGATAGGAGCGTTTCAAAGGGAAGAAACCACATACTGAATAATATTACCAAGAAACCCCTGATAAGTCGTCATAGAGAAGTTACTAAATGAATCGTGAACAAATTTCCACGGAAACACAAGCCAGGGGATATTTCTTGTAAAAAACCAGAATGAGCCAAACATGCAGGAAAAAGATAACAGAAAAATAAACCAGTGAAAGAGGAAGAACTAATGACTTTCCCACATTAACTTTAATGGTTGTACAAATGAATGGCAATAGATTCAAAAACAATCAAAAGGTGAAAATTACAAAAACATCCTTAACCTTGACCTTGAAGGATCCTGTAAGTAGCTTTAAAAATCTAAACTTCAGTGTATTTTATCGTGTAATATTTGCAGGACGCTGAAATCAAAGCTGCCCAGGTTTTTGTTGTTTTAGTGTCCCGTGGACCCATTGTTCCTTAAAGCGGGACGACAGCTTTGAGGAATCGTTCTCCACAGTCCAGTTGTCATGTAAAAACCCCACATATGCGGATTAGAATGAAGAGAAATGAGCAAGTCGTGATAAATTTCCTGCTCCGAAGTGGAATGAATTTGTCAACCTGTCGTCCCCTTTGGCGACAGTTGGATCTGGACGCGGAGGCCGACGGGAGCGTGTGATTGTGTGCAGTGCGGTGGAAGACGGCCTGTCAAATGAGACATGGCTCCATCTATCTGGGCCGCTGACCTCTGCGCGCTCACTGACGCATAAATGGACCCACGGCATCGATGAATCTCCTGGAGTCAAGCTCTCCTGCTTTCAGTAGGACCACGAACGAACACAAGTAACGCTCATGTTTGCAAAAGTAGGCGAAAGAGAGGAGTCTGAAACTGTAATGGGGAGCAAGTGGTAATCTGTGCTTTCCTTAAGCTCGAGTCTGCATTGATGGTGCTCTTTGTCCCGACGCGCATTCTGTGGACTTTGTGTTCGGAAATAATGGGACTCGTAATTGGCTGGACAGCATCAAAATGGAAGCTGTTGTAGGTTCAGGCAGAGCGTTGGCTCCTCGGCGCGACTCTGAAAGGACTGACTGAGCAGTTATTAAAGGCAGAGAAAAGGGCTTTTAGCTCTTTGCTAAGTGGCTACTTCCACATAAACCGCTATGAATACAGATGTGGTTTTTCTCTGAAGGACTTTGTTGGTGACAGTGGTTATATTTTAAACCTTTCACCCTCTGTGTAACAGACCTACCTTTCCATCCAGACTCCTGCCCAGATGACGGCGGTCAAACTGATGATGAGTCCGGTCATCCAGGCTGGAGGGACGACGCTGGAGGAAGCCGGTCAGAGAGAAGCGAGGAGCTGGACGCAAAGATGGAGGAGAGGGAAACACAGGTGATGCACTTGCTGTCCAAGCTGCAAGACACGACACCGCGGGAGAGGAACAACAACAAAGGCCACTCCAACTTCGAGGACTGTGAGTTTTATTACAGTAAAGCGTTGGACTACTGGGCTGGTAAAGCCCCTAGCGGCCGCTCAGACCCCAGCTCTTAGCCGTGACGCTGTGTGAATCTACGTTTGAACGTACAATGCTGAAACTAACATTTAGTAAAAGTCAGTAAACACCTTGATGTATTTACCATCACTCATAAACCTTTTGCCTCAAATGAAAGCTCTTGATTCGTAGAATTGCCTTTTTCTCAAACAAGAGTTTAGCCAGGACTTCTCCAGTTTTCCCTCAAGTGCCTCATTCCTGGCATCCAGGCCTTTGTGGATGTGCTGCGGCTGATGGCTCTAACAATAAGCATCCACACCTAAGGTCAAGTCTGCGGGGACGGGTCAGGTCAGGGTCTTTCTGTAGAGCTGACTCCCATGAATGGGACTGAACGGACAGGTTTGTTCGGATGCTAATAAAGCAGGAGGACCGTCCCTGTAGCTCCCGCTCTGCTGTAAGGTTCCTACTAATGGGGGCAGTGAGGGGCACAGGCTGTGTGAGACACCTCTCAGGACGTTACGCATGCAGGAGGATGTCTTGTGTGTGTTTGTGTGGTTTGCAGCGTGTGCTCTGACACAGGCTGCACATTTGTATTTGTGTGTCGCATCCAGACACTCGTAACCGTGGCCCTTCATTAGGCTCTGAAAAGGCCTAACTAGTCATAATTGTCTCCTTTGGTCCAACGCTGACCACTTGCCAACGGATTCCCAAAATAGGGAGCCCCCTCCTCACCCAGCCACACACAGGCCTTTCTGCATGGAGCAATCTGTAGCCTCTCACCCTTAATTATCGCCATTTAGCGAGAGGAAGTCGTTTAGGGGAAGTGTTCAGATCCAGTTGTGTCCACCCTGCTCCTGGTGCTGATGCACAGCGGAATGAACCTCTTTCCTCTTTCACATGGGATCGTTCGTAAATGCTGCGTAGTATCATTAACCGCTATCATTGTTAGCTTTGTCCGCTGCGTTCGTTTCTGTCCGTGTGAGCTCATTGGAAGCGCCTGGGGGGAGGCCGACGGCGATGTCAAGTAGCTGTGGTGTCTTTGTGCCTGAGTGTGGTGCGAGGTCCCCGGTGACTGTCCGTGTTGATGTGGAACACCTGGCGGCCCTGTCGCCAGCCTCTCTTTGACCCCACCCACCAACCAACAACCCCGGGAGTGTGTATTACTGTCTTTAACCGGTGGGTGGATATCGGAGCTAACTGATGTGTTCAACCCACCGAGTGAGGAAAAAAGGAAAACACGGCCTCCGGTCACTTCAAAAAGAGATGGAGGGAGGTGGCAGCCAGAGTCTGGGCTGGTTGTGACGGTGTGTTTGTGTGCTGGAGGATGTCTCTTATGTGTGTTTGGTGTACAGTGCCTTTATGCAGCCCCTGTTTGCTCAGCCTTTAGTCTGGAATACCTCTATGTATTTACCAGTCCAGGATGGCTGAGCAAACAAACAGCTCGCCCATTGATGAGCGGCAGCGTGGAATATGCCTGCTGCATTCACAAGAGAGAAAAGGACGGGGGAGAGTGAGCGAGAGCAAAGTGAAGCTGTCAAAGACTCTATTATACGGTGTCCAAACAGAGCGCGCGCTCCACAAAGGCCTTATTAATGGCACAATGTCAAGGAGCGGCAGGACAATAATAGCAGATGATTTTGCATTGAGAGGTTATCTCAGGAGATCTGATGGCAAGTTGCGGATTGTGGTGAGGCCGATGGCGTGCAGCCAGACACGGGAGCGTGGCCGCTACGTGTGTCTTTATTTGTTTTCCTAGCAGAGCTTTAAACCCACCCACCTCCTCCCCCATCACACACAAACACACGCTCCTCAGTCTTTTGGGAGAAAGTGAGGGGGAGGAGTCGCGTTTCAATGGCGCAACAACAGCGCCTGCAGGAGAATGAAAGTGTGGGACGTCAAGAGAAGAAGTCAACAAACGCAACCTGAAAGCTCAGGATCCCGTCACACCAGGGCTCAGGGTTAATGACGCTGTGAGCTTCTCAGCTGCTTCACCCTTCTCACCAATGCAAAAGTACATTCTCCGTTCTCACGGCCCGCAAGCAGATGATGCCGAGTCTCTCGGGTTGGAAGCAAACTGATGGATGAATGCGACTGGCCTGGCCGCCTGTAGGTGTGCGCGTGGAAGCCGCGTCACGTGACAGAGCAGGTGTGTGAGTCAACAAGTTTTGGCTGGTGTTTGTGCTCGTTTCTAGTTGTCCAGGTGCGCAAAGATGTGACAGTAGAACAGGTACAACCGCCTCCGTCTGCAGACGCGGCCGTACGAACAGTAAACAGTAAACATTAGGTCCTGCTAATCACGACGGCGGCGTCTTCAACCGTAACCAAGTGGATTTAGCACCTTCATTATCATGAGGGCAGTTTGAGAGATACTAGTTCACTTCTCACCCAAAAGGACTGATTGGTCTCAACGGCTGAAAATCCCCCAGTAGGCAACAGACGGAATCACTACGCACCGTCTCTTATCTGTGAGAGTTTAGCTTATGTAACTGGGACGTGGGATAGAGCCAATAAAGATAATCAACCGATTATGCTCAGCGCTTAAGAGGGACTTTGCTAATCTTAATTCTAGTTTTATAAAATGTGTTTTATCAAAGTTGATGGAAAATCCACCAAAAGCATAATGTTGAATGTGATCGTTTACTTGCAGTTGCGTGAAGGCACATGTGCACGTCCTGTAACGCTTTTATCAGATAAGATTTGGATCTTTGCCTTTGACGCGAAGCCCGTTCAAAACTCCCCACAATGCCTCAATCTACCTTTTGTGAAATGAAACGCTCGGCCGGGTTTGCAGGTCAGCGTCGGCGCTCAGGCCTCCTCGTCATCGCGCCAGTAGCTTTACGGGATCGTCACATATCGTAGAACTCGGCAGAAGCTCGTTTCTCATAGACTCAGAGCCGTTAGATCAGTTTGGACTCTGTGTGAATGTTATCTGGTCTAAATGCGCTCTTAGTCACACATTTCTGAGCTGTGTATGTGGGCCATGTGACATTCTCCTGCTGCTAAAACGGGGCCACCTCCGCTCCGCCGCTGAATGTGACCTTTGTTATTGGAATTATGGGACACTTCATACAGTGATGATGATGATGAGCACAAACAAAAGTCTGGGATTAAGCGGGAAGAGCAACAAACAAGCGAGCGCTTCAAGAACACAATGGACTCCAGTGTGTTAGAAATGACGTCCGGGCTCTGACATTGTTCAGGGAGTGGATTGTTTTTAAGTGTCTGCTCATTCGTAAACTGTTTATTTAGGCATTAATCTGATTATTAGGTTTGACATGATATTAACTATTCAGTGCTAATGCTGCGATACAGCACCTAAGTTCGGTGCTAATACCGCTTTAACGTTGGCCTAACGGGTCAAACATTCCTCTCTTTTTTGTTTTTTCCTGCTTTGAGACGTGCAGAGCGTCGACCGTCCCCATCGTCCCACCTCTGTTTGTTTTTCAATAGGAAAGATGGAAATCTGCTCCGAGGCAGGTTTGCATTTATTTAACCTCGCGTGTCGTTTCAGATGAGATGGTTCTAACAATTAGCCCTTTAGCGTTACTAAGGCTTAACACTGTATCTGGAGAAGCCTTGAAATCTTCTAACATCGATATACTGTCGATATGTAAATGTATCAGATATATGTCGTCTGGTCAAACTCAGAGTTGTGAAAAGTTTTTGCAGAAACTTTTGGTCTAAGCCGCACATCAACACCGTCATGGAGGAAAGATGAATCATGCACAGATCAGTACCAATAGTTGTCAGGCCAGTAGTTTTTCAACTGTCAGCTGCAGACATTGAAAATGACATCCAAGCGTGCGTTAAATGAGCTGTGACCCGCGGCTGTTTGCAGCCTGTGGACCAGCGCACGAGCGGTGACTCTGGAGAAAGGAAACAAACAGAACAAAACAGAAAAACAAACGCCGGTGAAAGAGCGAACCTCCCTGCTCATCATCATCACGGCCCCATTCTTCCTCTCTCAATTGCAACTGAATCGCCTGGGTCTCATTACAGATTATGGCCTCACCAAAGTGACTCTCCCCTTTCTCTCGCCTTTCTCCACACAGTCCCTCTCTTGATTAACATTTTCTGCTAGGCTTCACACCAAAGGCACAACCTGTGTGCTTTAAAGGCAGGGTGGGAAAAAAAAGCCATCAAGCGCTGGAGTGGAATCAGATAAGGCTATCAGGCAGGAGGCTTTTCTGCCTGGGCTTTGTCCCGCTCCTCCACCCGCCCTCGCTCCTCGCTTCCTCCCTCAATCTCTCACTCCACTGCACCTTTTGTCTGGCTGATTCCCTGACGGAGGGCTCCCCTCAGTCAGTGCCCAGACCTCCTCCAGCTCCGCTGCACTGCAGAGCAGCCAGGCTAGTGCTGCGCTCCTGTCATAACATCCCCTCTTTTTCATCGCTTTTATGTATAATCGCTGATCTGTGGCGTGTTTTGTATTGACCCTACTGCAGCATGTCAAATATAAACTGAGAAACGTTTAATGCTGGTGTAGTTGCTGTATAGTTATCACATGTTCAGAATGCAGCCTGTGTTTTATTCCTGTGTTTGTGTCACTCGTTAAACGCAGGAGCAGCTCGAGGTTCCGTGTTTCTGTCGGACTCTTTAACACGGAGCCTGCAGCGATCAGAGCTCTGGCTGTGTGTTTACCGGACGACCCGTTCGATCCCCTGCACCGCATCAGAAAACCTCGTCCCAGTGACTCGTTACAGTGCAGAACACACCTAGAGTGGCCACGGATCAGCTGCTTGTGCAGATGGTCGGTGAACCTCAGCCACACTCACCATAAAGACAAATAACGTGGTGAGCGAGCATGGAGTCTATTCAGTCTGTCGCTCAAGCTGCAGCAGGTTGACCGGTGCCCTGCCCGGGCTCACGCGTGAGTCCAGATCCTCGTCGTCCTGCAGCCGCTTCCCATCGCAGATATTTGCAAACAGATGCTCGGAGGCAGGCCGCAGCGTTTTTGATCAATCAAGCTTTAACAAGTCAAGTTGACTAGATGCGAATGTAACATTTAGCATGAGAAAGGCCGAGGCCACAGAAGGCCTGGTTTTGATTAGGCCTAAGCTGATAAATGGCAGATTCAAACTGCACCCCTGCTATTGCAGAGAAACCCCAGAGGTCCAGGGGTTTAAGTCCAGACTGATATCAACTCTGTTGCTCGTCTTTCTTCTCCAAACCAATGAATAGATCCATTATTCAGCAGACTCATTCTCATCTCCTAAATTGAAGTGGCAGCAGCTTAAAAGCCCCCATTTTCCAACCCCTCCCCGTCCTCAAAGTCTTCCTCCCTCCCATGTTCGCCTGCTGAAGGATCCATGGGTGTGGTTTGCGTTTGCACGTAAGCCGTTGGATGTTTTAGACCCCTGTTCATAGGATTTCTGTAATATTTGTAGACAATCTGATCAAAACACCAACTCTTGTGTAATTAGCAACACAGCAGACAACATTTTAAAGAACCGCTAAGCATTTGAAACATCTGTGTGAAATGCAATCAGGTTTTCCGATGAGCAACCAGTCGATCGCCCGTTTCAGAGCCAGATCAGAACCAGGCTCTGCTGTTTTAATGCTTCGCTGCTTTGACTTTCTTCACCGATGTGACTTCCCAGCGTGTTTTCGTGTCTCTCTTTCTCCGAGCAGCCAAGTGCCACCTCCACCCTGTGACCCGCTCGCGCTGTCGCCCCCTCCAAACCTTGAGCCCAGTGCAGCCAGAGGGGAGAAACATCGCTCACATCCTCACTGCGCTCAGTGTTTCGGACATTTAGTTGAAATGCAGTCATAAATGTGCATGTACACGCTCTGAAGGTTTGTTGTTGCGTCTCTTTTCTTTTTCCAGTCGACTTTTTGGCCAAGTATTGTATCTTCAGTCAGGAGAAGCTGGCTGAGTACAAAAGGGCTTTTGAAGCAGTAAGTGTTCACGTGAAACCTTAAAATCATTTTAAAAAGCAGTAGCTAAATCAGGATCTCAGGGGAATCGATGATGATGAGGGGATGTGGTTTGTTGCAGGAGGACAGTGACGGTGACGGCTACGTCTCCTGCCTTCAGGTTCTGCTTGCTCTCAAGAACATCATCCCTCCAGAGCTGCTGAGCGATGAGGAGGAGATCTACGTCTACAGGGTCGGCCCAGCGCACAGATACACAACCGCACCATGTGGACATGCCACTAACATCAAATCCTCTTTAGATCTTGGAGATGGTGGACTTCAGGGTGACAGATGGACTGGTTGACCTGAGGCTCTTTGCTGTGATTGCCAGTCTGGCACAGAAAATAGCCACCATGGAGTAAGTGACCATCAGCAAACGCACCCTCGCTCCTCAGAAGAGGAGTCACTGACCTCCCATACATGGAGTGTGTACACAGTGTGGTTCCGCTGATTTCGCCATCGTGTGTGGGTTTTTCTTTGATCCTCTCTTTAGTGTCTTCACAGTTCAAGGGGTCAAAGTGATTTGATAATATTACATCAAAAACCAAAAGCAGTTTCGCCTAAAATAAACATTTGCCCTTTCCCTCGAAATAAGCAGATCATTTGCGTATAAAATATAAATCGCTGGTTTGTAATATGGCGTTTGGCAAATGTTGCAGTTTTCCACTGGGTTCTTAGACGCGAGGATGTGGGTCCTTGGACGGGAAATCAGATATAACGTGACAACTTCTCCTCCGTGGGAATTCCAGCGAATCAATAATGAAAACACTGCTTGGCTGTGGTCCTGAGCTGAACCCTGAGCCGGCAGAAACCCGTCAGTGTGATTTGAACTCGGCCTCTGTGCCTCTACATAATGCCCCATATGCTGCGGATTCCCACACACAGTGCTTTTTTTCCTGCCCTGGGGTTTATAGCTTCCTACAGACTGGAGTGTGTGGAGCCAGGCCTGCTCTGGAGGTCCCCCAGGGTCAAGGCCTGCTCCCTGGCCCTGGAGTGAGAGCTCACTCTCAGCGAGGACAGGGCCAGGGTCACGGGTCCCCTGATTTACGGCCGGCCCTTTGTGCTGTGTGTTAGAGAGGCCTGTAGAGCGACTGCCTCACCGGGGTGTCTGCTCTGTATAGAGGCAATTATAGTAATGATAATGAATGTCCATAATAAACCTCTTTTCACGAAACTCCTCTTTGCAATTTGAATACTAAGAAGAGGGAAGATCAGCGTTCATAATGCCAGCTCCTAAACACGGAGAAAACAATAGCATCCTTCTGTCATCTCATCCCAACTGGACTAAATTGATCCTCTTACCTGCTTCAGTTAATCCTGTTGTGTCTAATCCGAGCTTAGAAATGAGCTGCAACACTAGTTACACAATCGGCCTTTCTGAGCACGCGGGCTTTGAAATCTGAGGAGGTGCATCCCACATTTTTATAGATTGTACCTTGCACTAATTGCACCCTTCGCTGCTTTCACTCTCCTCTTTTCTTTTCAGCTTTAACTGTACGTCCCCCCTCGCGTCTCTCGTTGCCTCCCTCTCACCCTCTCCGCTGTTTTGGCCCCTGACTCAGCCCATCTGTCCCTGTGCAGCATTGTGCTCGCCGACAAGTCCACCTCACACAGCGCCACATTCCCTCAGGGCGAGTCACATGACCCACCAAGGAGCGCATTGCCACACAGGCCTCCCAAACAGCATCAGTGAAGCTCTTACAGCCGCCGTGATCGGCGCATCGTGCGTTGGATTCGTGAGCGTGCATGCGTGCACTGAGTCTTACCGTAAGTCTGCTCCTTCCTGGAAACTGACTGCGCTAAATGACTCAGTCAGTGAGCAGACGGAGAACTGATGTCGAAAAGAGACATGAGACCATGTGAGGCAGCAGAACCTGGAGCCACATCAGCTTCCTCGGACCCAGCGCTGCTTTAAATCTCCCAAAACCACTTTTCTGTCCCATGGAAGTAGGTCAGAGTGTATCACTGTACTGCAGCTCCCCAACGTGGAGGCCGCCAAAATGCTGTGCGTTACGTAAGTGAGAGGTCTGCTGTGTTAGCCCCAGCAGGGGGCCAGAGGAGGGCCGACAAAAGAAAATAGGTTAGGCTGCTATTATCGCCTCTGCAGTCCGTCGCCTGAGCCCTAGCCTCTCGTTTACGCTGCCCATTATCACGTCAGTGTCCTCAGTGCACCAGCATTTGGACTTTTTTACTGCAAACCAAGTGCAATTAACGATCATTAGCTGCCCTGTCTCCCTTCAACCCCATCCCCCAGCTCTGTGGTTGGAGGACAAGGGCCAATCACGGCCCTGGAAGCACTCGGGCATGCATTGTACTCGATGGCCTAGCGCTTGGCTATTCTTCACGCTAACAGGCCATTGAGCGGTGGGCGAGGAGGGGCTCATTAACACTGGGCGCTCGTTAGCGAAGGCACGACTGTCGCTGTGCCACACGCTGGACAGGAGAGGTCTGTCCCGACACAATCGGTCGTGTCTCCCTCTAATTAATCTAAGTGGACCTAGATTTTGTTTGTCTGCAAGTGGTCAGGTTGCCACAGAGCGTGCCCTGGCCGCTCGCTCCCCTCCTCCTCCCAGCTCGCCGCCCCCCTCTCCCACAACAGCCACTGTCTCCGAAGCAGAGCAGTTTTATCCGTTACTTTGGCGGGACGTCCCCATGTGCCCACGCATTGTTTTGCAGCCAGGCCACTGTGAGCAACCACAATGGGCTCAGAACACTTTACCATCACGTCTCTGTAAACAGAGCGTCGCATGGGACGGACCCGCCAAAAATCACCCGCCACGACCGGCAAGCAGACGCTGGGATTTTAAACCAGTGATCAACGAGTCAAACTGGGGTTTAGATGAATGAATGAATGAATTTCTACGTTTGCTGACCTGCTCTTTAAAGTCTTGACCTCTTCTCGCCCAGTTGTGCCCGTTCAGGGTTGTTGCATCTTCAGCACCTACTTTAAAACCTGAATGTTGATCTGCTCTCTTACAGCGAGTTTATGCGATCGCTCATCAGCGACATGGACTTTCGCTCCCTAGAAGTGAGGCTCTTCAAAGCGAAGGTAAAACCAACATTTCCTTCTATTCCACCAATTCCAAACGACGTCTGCTGGCTGATATGTGCAGCGAGAACCTCCCAACCTGTCTCACACTTGGTTGCTTCCATGCGGCTCTGCCACTCTTTCATGAGTTGATTGTAACAAAATAAATAGTGGTGAACAGTTTAAAGAGACATTCTAATGTTTTCTAAGGCTTGTTTCTGATGGGAGCCTCTGAACCTTCATGCATAGAAATGAAACAAGCAAGTTTGGAAGAGAAAGAGACGGCTGCTCTCACTTTTCATAGATTAGCACAGCTCTAATCTCATTAAAGAGCCCAGCAGCGAACATGCCGTCCACTCCGCCCAGCCCTGTAATCAGCCTCAGACATACAGCTCATCTCAGATGGGCCGGGACTAGCCTACCAGCTGGCAGCCCACAAGCAGGCCCGACCCGCATTCATACAAGGAAGTGCTGAGCCCCTGAAAGGCAGGAGGCACATGAAAGCTTGTGGCTATACGTATGGAAACTGAGCCCAGACCAGGTAGGGGAAGCTTTGCAGCTGTAGAGGTGCTAGGGGCTGGGTTGTTAACTGGAGAGCTTGCTGGGGAGGAATGGGCTAATTGCCAGAAGGATTATTCCCCCTGTCCCCCAACAATTACTAGACTACTTTAGTGGTGCAAACAGATGCACTCAAACAAGACTAGAAACAGGTCGAGGTAACCTGAGGCCGCCCTAAAGAGAACAAGCGCACAACAACTCAGTCACACTCACACATAAGCACACGTCGCGAGCCAGCTTCCTTGTTTCTGACCCGTGCAGCAACTGTTCCTGTTCCTGCTGGAGGAGCAGCGAGGAGAAGCCGGAGCTCAGCAGGGCTTCATCAGCGCCGAGCAGCTGCTCCTGGAGCTGAAGGCCGGAGGCATCCATCTGGAGCAAGAGGCGGCCATCCGGCTGGAGCTGCAGCACATTCCCCCTCTGGACCTGCTGGACTTCCTGGCCTACCTGCCTCTCTTCATGCTCATCCACAAGTCAGTTATCTCCAACCCCCTCAATGACTCCAGCAACCTCTGACCTCTGTCACCTCACTGAAGTATCAGGCATCAGCCTCACTGCCAACACAGTGATCAGGGTCCTCTGTACAAGCTTTTATCACGTAAGGGTGTAATCACGAGAACCACACCAAAACAAAAGTGTCCTACTTGCATTCACTGAGGACTTGTCTGAAGATGTATGAAGCGCATGTGTTTCTGTCAGAAGCACAGAACACGGCGGTGAAGTGCTGTCTGTGGTCCTGAAATCCTTTTACACTGTAAAAAATTGTGCACTGCAGTAAAAACAATTGAGACACTGGAGCTCTGACCTGACGCTACTGTTGTCTGGAGATGAGCTGATGCAGCAGCAGCTCGTTGTGCAGAAGTAACAACAATATTTGAGCCGGGAGCGGTGGCAGCTCCGCCCAACACAATCAACGCTGATGAAGGATTTTAATGACGTATTCAAGCTAATGTAGCCTGAGCCATTGTTTTGGCTCCGATTAGAAGAGGTTGTGCGCTCGAGCAGTTCAGACGCGCTTCACAGACCAACACAGTGGAAACGTCACGGGCACCAGCCAGGGTTGTTGCATCAGGGACGTCCTGTAAGCAGCATGTCTCAGTTCTTTATAAAATATTGGGTGATACAGTCAGCCGCTACTTTCAAAGTTTTGCCAGCTCTTCAATGGAGGTTTAAAATAATTCTTCAGCTTCATGAAGCTTCTTTCTCCAAATCTGGCAGCAAAGCGTGCGTGTTTGGGTGGAGGTTGGCCCAGCTGTTTAATCAGTCCATCTAATCGCTTACTGTCTTTTGCTCTTGTTTGAATGAACTGAATTAATAAAATATGTTCATATGGGTCTTAAGCCAATTATTCACTTAGTTTGTTGTTTCTTCTGCTAAATCTAGTGACTGTATGTTATTCACGGGCTCCACTGATGCCTTATTATATGATTTTCATTTCGAAGGCCAAGCTGAGTCATGATAAGCTCTTGAGGCTGTTTGTAGTCTTTTTCTATTTACTCAGCTGTTGCAGCACCGGAAGCCTCCTCCTCGAGCCCCCTGGTGGCCCCGGAACCCGAACAGCTACTAGTTAGGTACGAGGTAGGATGACACCTAAATTCACTCAAACACAAACACCAAACAGCGGTTTGCTTTTTTTATTCTTCGAGTAAATCAGTAATTTGATACTTTGCCGCCTTAAAATTAAAAAATAATATGTAATGTTTTTTGCCATAATTTCTTGCTGTTACATTTGAAATATAGTAAAAGTAAAAGGCGCCGAACAGCGTCCGGGGCCACACGCAGGGCTTTTCCTTCCCAGGTGGTGACTGTGCGCTCAGCGCATGCTGCTGTCAGGAGGCACACGCCATCAACCAATTCAGCTCCGTGTCTCCACTCGACCACCACACAAAACCCATTCACTCATTAAAGCAGACACGCGTCCGGCTGCAGCCTCCGCCCTACCTGTCAAACTTAGTTTTCCCACAAAAACACGCTCCTGTCTCAAGATCTAGTGGCGACCGCCCCGACATGTAATGAATCCAGTGACTTTCTGAGCAAGGACTAAACGAAAGAGGCGATATCTGGTTCTTTCTCAGAGTGAACTCTTTATTAGTGTCATTATGGCTACAACGTGGCTACGTTCAGCCCGGTTGTCTTTGCTTCTCTTTAATCCCACAGACCACCACGTTTCACGCACCGATTAGAGGAGCATGATTCTCTGAGACCCGTTTGTGATAAAAGAGTCGGATAATGACTGAATCTTCTGCTTCCTGCAACTTTCAACTTCCAACTTTTCCATTTTCTACCAGTGTACGCGCCGCACTAAGATGTATCAGGCCTTCAGCTCCGCGAGGACCAGCCGTTACCTTTACAGACATCATAAATGAGGCTTTCTTCGAAGAGTTAAAGTCATTAACCGTGCATGCTCCAAAAGACACAGGCGCGTAGACTCAACCCATTTGTGCCACCAACTGTAGGGGTTGCGCCTGCGCAATTTTGATCTGTCTTGTATAGATTGGTCACTTCTACAAAATTAAAGAAATGAGAGAGTTAGACTCTGTGAGCCTTTGAGGGGAAGTGGCGACTCAAATAGTGAAATCTCGATAAAGGCGCGAGAACGTGTCCGTGCGTAAAATGTGCGTAAAAGTGCGTCATCTTCTCTCCTTGTTGTCACGACGAGGTTGAGCGTTGCTAATATTCCAGCTCCCTCGCTGCACTTAACTACTAACCACATGTTGGGGGCTGTTACCGCTGTTAAGTAAGACATGAGAGGTGATTCGGTAGCAAAGTGTTTTTATTCTCGGACTAGTGTAGAAAAATTTAAATGATATAAGACTTTTTTCAGCATCTGTTTATGAAGACAGTGTAGAGCTGGCAGTATAAAGAGACAATGCGTGACCATTGCGCTCTGTTTGGACAATAGCTGCATACGTTTTGATCATTATGAACGTCATGACATAATGCAATAACATGGTTTTGATATTAAATAAGACACATTGGTGCTAAAATAAAAAACATCGGAGTATCAAACTCCTGGAAACCTCGTGAACAGAAGAGCCAAGGAATAATAGACTACACGTCTACATAGGCAGGAGGTATAGAAGCAACTTCGCAATATATAGACAAAATATATACAAAAGGATGTGTACAAAACATCTATAAATCTCTTACATACAAAAATATCTTAATATATTTCAAAAAAGCGTTTGATATAGAATTTATAGAATAATTCCGGAATCTTGGAAGCATTTTCTGAATTCAAAACGTCTGAGAGGTTTTTCAAAGGTTTGGTGCTCTGGGATTTGATTTAGCATAGTGGAGGAGCGACGTATTAAATAGTGTTTTTAATGTGCTGCTGACAATTCACGTAAAGGTGAGGCTTTGTTTATCATGGGCGAGTGCACAGAAGCTCGGCTTCCTTCAGCGTTTGGCGCAGATCTCTGGCCTGATTCCCCCAAGTTTCCGGGACGTTAAGGCCGCGTCTGTCTTTCTGTCTGTCAGTCTGGGAGGACGCACGACCAAAGCGCGCGTACGGTGCTTCACAGCCTCCTCCAGGGCCATCACAAGCGGCAACGACAGTGAGTAGAGTTGATCCATATTTCTGTGAGGAGAAAGGGATAAGAAACGTTAAGGGGCTGTTCAGGATGCGTCAGTAAACGGTTCACTGTCACTATAGCGCTCGTGAAGTCGGTTGTTACCTTATATAGACGCTCAGAACCAGTTGGTGAAGTCCAGCAGCTCCTGCTCTTCTGGACTGAGGGGGTCGTAGGAGCCCTCGTCGGAGGAGTAGGAGGACACCGGTGAACCTGCCATAGAGTTCATGTCAGCGGAGTATCCTTGTGACATGGTGGGCGACAGGACGCCGGACTGGAAGGCCGCGCTGACCGCGTCGTGCTCGTCCAGCAGCTGCTGCAGGGCGCGGATGTACTCCACGGCGGAGCGCAGCGTCTCCACTTTGCTCATCTTCTTGTTGGCGGCGCCGTTGGGGACGTGCTCCCGCAGGGTCGCGAAGCCGTTGTTGACCAGTTTCACGCGGTTGCGCTCCCTCTCGTTCCTCCGGGCCACCGCGTGAGGCTGCTGCTGCGGAAGGGTGTAGCCGAAACCCGCGAAATTCAACCTCCGCTTGCACCGCAGCAGCTCCGGGGAGGAGGAGCGCTGCCTCTTGGGCTGCTTGGACACAGACTTCACGCTGCCCTGGCTGCTGCCGCTCGGGCTCAGCTGGATGCTCTGCGCCGCCGCGGCCGAAAAGAAACAAGCGGGAGGCATGAGCTGCTGCTGGCTGACGTTAATCTCCATCTTGGCTGTGAGGTCCATTTCCTGGGAAAAATAAAACTTAGGAAGAAGTCACCAAGTCTCGAGGCGGTGCGTCGCGCTCGTGCCGTTCACGTGTTGTGGACGCTTGACGCGCACTTGTTCAGTGGAGGCTGTCCGCTGGGCTGCTGCCTGGCGCGCTCCTCAGAGCTCTACTGAGTCCTGGAGGACCGACGCCACTGCTTATCAATACGTGTGGAAGAGCGACTGGCCACGCCCCCGGTCGCGTGGATTCACCTTGGGCTCCTGCCCCGGTGCCGGTGCGTTGCGTGCGCCGGACGCGTGCCACTGGAAGCACTAAACAAACAGCGGTGGCGTTTTTTCTTCGCGTCTGGTCCTGGGTGTCAGTAGATGTGAGACCGCGCAGAGCAGCCGTTTAGGACCAGACGGAATCTAGTCCAAGCGCGAATAAAAGCAACAGGTGGATCTTCTTGAACTGCTGCTTATGCTTAGCTTATCAAAATAAGACCTATATTTATGTGAACTCGTGTGGAATCTTTTGGAGAATAGCTTGTAACTCTGAAGGAATCTAAAACTCTTCTCATATAGAGTTTTATGGCTCCCCTCAACTGCGCTGGTGGAAACGGAACAACGTTACTGGACGAACCTCGGTGCGGGTTAGTCAGCTGAGTAGTAGTTGTACGTGGCAGGAAATAAACATTGCGACTTGAAATGGAAGCAGGTCAGCTGATGTTCGTCTCCCCTTGTCCCCGGGTCTGGACCGGACCGTGGTGCTGAAAGACAGCTCAGCTGCTTTCCTGCGTTTCAGCACAGTCTTGTTTTATTGTCCACATTACAGACGCTCATCTCAGCGCTATTGTGCACCAGGGGCCGAATTTTCCACTTTGATTAGAGCACATCATCGGGCTCGCACAGGCGGAACGGAGGGGCGCAAATGTGCGGAGGGGCCCCCGAGACGCGGTTCGTAGGAGCCTTTGTGTGCGATTTGATACACTCGGTGCGGTTACAGTAGCGTGGACGCGCTGCGTTCTGTCGATTATTGTCTTTGAGAAGTGGAGAATAATAAAAACACATCGTTCAGCGGGGAACAAAACCAGCTGAGCGCTCGTCTCTCCCTCCGCTTGCATGTGTGCAATAAAAACAGATCTGAAGCAGAAATCTGAATTTCATTGTGCGCAAGTGTTCAGTGTTGCGCTCTGTCTACCCCCCCCCCCCCCCCTTCTCCTGAAGAGGGGATTGTAATAAATTGTGCAATTTTTCTGCATTGGCAGTGGTATTCAAAATCAAGGATGCATTGAAGAGCCCCCCTCACCCAAGCCCCGCCCCCCCCACCTCCGACACTTTCCTTTCTTTCCCTCCAGCCCCCTCCTCATGCTTTTTTTTTTGGGCCCAGCAAGAGAGTTTAGAAAAGAAGCGTGGGTTCCTTTCAGGCCGCCCCTGCGCCCCTTCGCCATCGCCAGGCTTTCTGAAACCTATCCATGCCCTGTCACTGGGCTTCCAGAGTCCAATTAGCGCTTTGTGAGGACTCTGTCTCCCTCTCTGCTGATGCCGCTGGTCTTCCTCACTTTACAGGAGGGGCTTTCCAGTCATAGCCGAGTGTAATAATTCACATGACATCTGGGCGCCCCTTTCACGGGTTTTCTCTTTTTGTAGTTGTTTGTGTGGAGGATAATCAAGCGACGCGTCACAGCAAACCGTGATGTTTGTGCCTTGGAAGTGATTTTCCTGAAGCTGTTTTTAGTTTGTCCTGCTCGCTGCCACTTTGTCTGCCGCGCCATTAATTCTGCTGCTGTCAGGTTACAGGTTGGCAGGAACGTCATCCTACGCTGCGTGTGGATGGAGGAGCTTTTGTTTAGACATTATTGAGTCTGCTCAGTGTAACTGACGAACGTTTAAGAGCCTACAGACTTCATCATGCACCAACCTGCTTAGACGAGACACAAGTGAACGATATGAACATTATATTTAAGAAAAGGGTCAAATAAATATCCAAAACGCAGCCTCATGGGATTTAAACCAACTCTCCCTGTGACACGTTGCGGTAGACCAGCGTCCCCTAGAGGACACCTGGCACGTGGGCGTCAAACCTTCTCACATTTCATTGACCTGCAAAAAGTTTTGTCGAGCACAGACGATGGAAAGAAAAACACATTTAGGATCATCGGGCCAAACGATGACGTTATGACACGTGACGTTTATTGTCATGAGAGTTGAATGTTGAAGTGTTTAAATAAAGGCTGTCGCTTATAAAAACAGATGAAAGTAACATTATTATAAAACTGTTTAAAGGCGTGGTTTGAATTGTGGCCGATGACTAAAATTTAAGACAGTTTTTATTTCTACTGCTTTCTGGTGCAGTTGCAGTTATCCGCCACTAGACGTCACTATTTCAACTCAATAGTCAGACAAACCATGGTACCTAAAATGTCAAAATTGAGATGTAAAGAAAAAATTGGTTTGTATTTAAATAATACTTTTTGTAAATAAATACTTGTGAATACTTTGGCATAAAATCTACATTCAGTGAGATATTGAAATTCGCGAGGTCGCCATTTTGTTCACCCCGAGCTTCCGTATCTTTGGTCACATGATTTTGTTTACTACGAGGGGGGGCGTGTGTTATTTAAGCTAGGAATTACACCGCCGTCTAACTGTTCGAGTCTTTGAATAAGCAGCCAGCTTTGTTAAACTGCTGCTCCGTGTCAGGCCAGCGCTAACCGGCGGCTAAGCTACTGTAGCATCCAGTCATGGACGGTCTTCCCCGGGAATGAAGCGCTTTCCTAGCGGCTCAAGCGTCGCTAACGCCAGCAGCCATGCGTTCCTTAAACTATGTCCAGCGGGTTAGCTTGGACTTTACAGGAACCCTGTTTCCTCATGCGATCTGTCTGGGAGACGCCGACAACGACTCGGTACTTACGGTTCTTTAATTTAGGGTCATCTGTTCATGAAACGTCGACACGTGCAGTCAAACATTCTTCTGCTTTAAACGTATACTTTTTAAACGTAGACGTGTTATTTTCCTGTATTTATTGTCCTTGTTTATCTGCCTGTTTAGACGTTTATTTATTAAACAGACCAAAACTAAACGACTGTTTACAGAGTAAACATCTGGCTCGTGTCTGCTCATTGCAGCTGAACGAGCTGGTCGTGGGAGACACCAGTGGGAAGCTGCTTGTGTACAAGAACGACGACTCCAAGCCCTGGATGACCAGAAGCTGCGTCGGCATGGTGGGTGCAGTCCAGGCCCGGGGTCAGCGCTCATGCTTTCACCAAGCGGTTTGGCTTTTCTCACTTGTGTTACGTGTCTTCATGTTGCAGTTGACTTGTGTTGCAGTTGGAGACGTCTGCAACAGAGGAAAGGTGAGGACAGACGCCAAACAAGCCGTAGCGGGTCATACATGTTCAGGATGTCACGTGTGTCCTGTGCTTGTGCTCTTTGGCAGAACTTGGTGGTGGCTGTGGGTGCAGAGGGCTGGTTTCACCTCTTTGACCTAACGGCTGCTGCAGCAAGCAAATCCGATTCCTCCAGTCAGCATGAATTCTTCTCAGCCGACGAGCAGAAGCCATTCTTCACCCAACATATTCCCGCCAACACCAAAGTCATTCTCATCAGCGACATTGGTTAGCGATCGTTTGGTGCCAGCGATCGTACGTGCGTCCCGTGTGTGGAGATGTTGACTCTGACTGGAGCAAATGTGAATTTTTGTAGACGGCGACGGACGATGTGAGCTGGTGGTGGGCTACACAGACCGAGTGGTGCGAGCTTTCCGATGGGAGGAGCCCTCTGACGGGTCGGACCTGGGATCGGGCCAGCTGGTCCTACTGAAGAAATGGCTCTTGGAGGGACAGGTAAGCCTGGTACATAGTGACTGAAACCAGGTGTACACAGTGTTTCGATATCACATCTGCTGTGCAGGTTGACAGTCTGTCAGTGAACCCAGGCCCAGAGGGTTTACCAGAGCTCATGGTCTCCCAGCCAGGCTGTGGCTACGCCATACTGCTGTGTTCCTGGACACAGCAAGACTCCAGTAGCTCAGGAGATGACGGTCCGGCCACGCCTGGCAGGTAGGTAGCATCGCAATACGAGCCGTGTAGGACAAGCGGAGCCGTTTTTAATCTCATCCTCGTTTCATTCCTCACAGCGAGGGGCCCTCAAGAGATGTAGTCCTCCACCTGACGACCGGGCGGATTCACAACAAGAACGTTTCCACTCATCTTATTGGAAGCATAAGCAAAGGTATACGACAGTGTAAACCCTGTGCCACTCTGTTTAATCTGTGCTATTGTTCATGATGATTACATTTTATTACATAATCTCTATTTTCCATCAGGGTCAAAAGAGGAATCGTCTAAATGTGGACTGTTTGCTCTCTGTACTTTAGATGGTAAGTCGGGAGTTTTTAACCTTCTAATGCAACAACATCAGTATTTGTTCCTAGTGTTTGTTTTTGAGGTTGTTGTCACACCCAGTAAAATTAATGGGATGTAATGGGTGGTTTACGGTGCTTTAAGCTTTGGCTGTTTGTCAGGGTTGAAGGTCTCTGGCAAACAGCTTTCAGAGCAGCCGAGAGTCCATTAATATTCCAGAGGATCCAGTGAGATTATCGTCAGTGGACGCTTCCGGCTGCCAACACAAGTCTCACCTTCCCGCCTGGATGATTCATTTAGATTTACAGTAGAGAAACTTTAGAAGGAGCTGTTAGTGGCTGGTCCGGTTGTTATTAGTATCGTTTCCCATTGGTGCTGTTTTCCTTTTGATGCACACTGGAGTGAAAATATGTCTCTATTTAATCTGTGTTCATGTGTTAAAGGGACGCTGAAGCTGATGGACAGCTCAGAGCAGTTGTTGTGGTCCGTCCAGGTGGATCATCAGCTCTTCGCCCTGCAGAAGCTCGACGTCACTGTGAGGCTGAACATCTGTTATTTTGTACAGTTGATAAATTGCTCATTTTTAGTTATTCCAGTCGTGTAATCAATTTGAGCTGCGTCCGCTCTGTAGTGTTTGCTTATGTTAGTCACGGTGCAAAGCTGCCGTTTGGTTTTAGGCACAGGCCGTGTGTGTTTTCCTTCAGGGTGATGGCAGAGAGGAGGTGGTAGCCTGTGCCTGGGACGGTCAAACCTACATCATCGACCACAACAGGACAGTTGTTCGGTTCCAGTTCGACGAGAACGTCAACGCCTTCTGTGCGGGTGAGGGAGACCTTTATTTACCAGACTGTAAATTTGCATTTTGTTATGCCTTTATCCTCCAGTAGGTGGCGACACAGCTGCACATTTACAGATCTTTTCACAGCTCAGCTCTTTTCACTTTTCTCCCTCTGTCCTTTCAAATCTTCCTGCAGTTCATGCACAAGACAGTTTATATGAGGAAGTCGATGTGACGCGACTAACAATAAGTGGATAAGAGGCCTGATGTCATTGAAATTTTTGTCTTTGCACCCAGAGAGTGTAGGTTTGTGAAATAACCAGCCCCTCCGCTCTCGCTGCGTTCTGTGACCGTTGAGACAGATTTGATCAATTCCCTTTCTCACACATATTCGTAGCCAGGCAACAGGTGATTTCTGATGTGTCCATTAGGATCCATATTGATGTGTTGACATATTTGTGTGGTTACAGGCCAGTATACATGCAAGGAGGGTAAAAACAGCCCCTGCCTCGTGTACGTCAGCTTCAGTCACAAAATCTACATCTACTGGAAGGTGGAGCTGGAGCGCATGGAGTCCACCAACCTGCTGAAGGTGCTGGAGGAGAAGCCTGCCTTCAAAAGCCACCTGAAGGCGCTGGGAGTCGGTGAGTAGTCAATAACCGAGGGTCTAATCCACCTGCACACAGACGCTTCGTTTCATCCTTCGTCCTCGTCTCTGCAGTCCAAGCGCTTTCCAAACACAATCCACAGCATTTGAACAAGCCAGTGACGTGAATGTGCAGAGAGCTTATTCGCCTTCCTCTGGTAATCTACTTTTGCAGGGCGGTAGTAATCTCGTACGGTCTCTGCACACGGTTCGTAAAATGATCCTTCAACGGAGGGAAATGCTGGTCAGTCTGCGCGTTGCCAGTCATGTCTGAAAACACTGCAGTGAGTGGAAACAACGCGATGACACGAACCGAATGATTTGGAGTTTTCCAAAAATGCAGGTTCCAGTTTGTCTGAGCTGCTTCCTGCTGTCTT
The DNA here is from genome assembly GCA_030770545.1 of Macropodus opercularis. NCBI lineage: Eukaryota > Metazoa > Chordata > Actinopteri > Anabantiformes > Osphronemidae > Macropodus > Macropodus opercularis. The sequence goes on from CM061108.1 coordinate 1,527,063, forward strand.
TGCTAATAATTCATACTCTAGGCCTGTTGAGTTTCATCTGACTACCGTTCCACAGCCTTGTTACCTAACCCACTGTGGAAAATGTCTGCTGTAGCAGCCGAGGGACTCGACAGGAGGAGGGCGAAACGAGGACAAACAGTGTAAAAATGTGTGTGAGCGTAGGGGAGGGAATTAACGGATGAGGAGCGATCTGTCCCTCCTGCTCCGCCTGAGGTGCAGTTTTACCCAACGCACTGTATGTTCACTGACAAAGAAGGACAGTTGTGAGAACGAGCACAGAGGAAAACGGGAGGTTAGCTGCTTCGCTCACGTCTCCAGATATGTTGGCGGCACCTCGCAGGCTCCTCCCTGCTGTTCATTCACCTTAAGAACCGTCAGAGGTCGGTGTACATGCAAACGGCTGCTGCTGCCTGTAATTGGTGGAGTTCCGTCGTCGGCTAGTTTCCACCTGAGACAATAGTGATAGTGTTTAGCAGTGCAAGGTAAGAAAAGCAGTTTTTTCTATCGTAGCGTAGTTGCGCTTAGTCGGACGTCCTTGTTTTCCATGAGCTCATGATCGTTAATTGTACACTTGCCTAATCACGTACTGTAATCCAGCGTTTCTTTACTGGAGGTGGAGCAGGCAGTGAATTTGGTCCAGATAAGGTCTAGTGAGCTGCAGTCACCACGTTTGTGCTTCCTTCCACAGACGCTGAGGACCCTGCAGCCGTGAGAACAGTGGTGGCAGATATTCTCTACGGTGATTCACAGACGTAACACGGTGACACACCGACTCACTGCTGTGTCTGTTTTCCTCCCTGGCTGTAAACACTCTGCTAATAAACACTGTCTGTCCGTCCGCAGAGCCGCCGGTCTCGTTATTTGTGTTCCCAGCAGATAGACGAGTCAGGTTCACGTCTCTGATCTGCTCGCGGCTGCGTAATCTCAGATGTACGCACCATCGTTGGTGTTCTGCGTGGCCGGGTTCGTTTTAACAGACACGGTGCAGGGGACACTCTCGACTGTTTTCACCAGGTGAACCGCGAGGGAGGAGGCTCCGCGGTGACGTCATTTGACTTGCTGTCTTTTTCCTTTTCCTTTCTATCTGGTGCATCATCTCGACACATTAAAGCACTGAAGATATTCCATAATTCAGCGTTTGGTACATAATGTGATATGCGTGGCACAAAGACGCCGCTTGTCTTTGTCAGACGTGCAGCTGAGCGGCCGCAGGGTGTGACGTTTGGAGATACCGGGGGAAAGACTCGCTGTTCCCAGTGGGAGGATCCTAAAAGCACCTCTGCAACGCGCCTCGCTGTATCTCATGCAGTATAAATGAGCCTCGGGGTAAATGCAGGCTCAGGTTCCCGCTTGGCCACAGCCTCTCCTGTGTTGATTCGCTTGTTGAGCTCTTCCTTTTAATCTGCCTCATCATATCATGTTCGTACTATGTTTACCTCCATATTTATCCTCTAGTCTTTTCCAATAACCTACGTGGGTATTATCACATAAATTACTGTTGCCCTGCTTCTTATAAGCCTGCAGTGAGCTGACACTGACTCGTGTTCATGACCATCAATGGTCAAGCAGGCCCAGGCTGTTATCTCTTTAGTTTGGCCCGTTCCGTTCCCCAGAGGAAATGTCTCGGACTTTTACCCCAGCAGGCAGGCTGGACATGAAAGATGCCTCGGCAATCTGCCCTCGGGACTCGACCACACAGGGGTCACGGCCTGGACATCGTCTGCGTGGCCATGGATGCCCCGCAGCTATTTTAGCCAAATGGTTTCCTGTAAAGCAGCATAAACTAAAGAAATGAGTCAAAGCATCTTCATCCAGTACAATGATGTAATGAAGCTAGAATGGCAAAAAAAAGTAAAACCATGGGACTAGTATTTAATAATGTGAGGTTTAGTATCACTTGTATAATGGAGCCAGGAGACAAGTCAGTGAGTAATAACCCCGCTGTGAAGGCCCATGTATAGAAGCTGACAGCATCACGTCCTACTCGAAATCAAATATAAACATTAACTTTAAGCTCGATGAGAAAACTTCAACGGGCTGAATAGAGAAGGATTTAGAGCAGCTTGATCCAACTTTAAAAGGCTCAACGGTTCTTTTTCTCCAGTCTTGAGAACTTGCTCCTCCGTGAGCCGATCGTGAAGTGACGGTCGCTGCCGACCCTCCACCACCTGCCCCGTCAGGGCCCGGAGTCGCCTCTGGGACCATGTACGACGGCCGAGCGCGTAAATAACCCAGCATCTCTGCCGTTTGTATATATTTATCTTTGCAGTTGAGCGTGAGTCATTTCAGACATACAGCAGTTATTGTGTTTGACTCAATCCATGTTGAACAAAGGTTGCAGTGGCTGGTGATTCATCCAGTTTTGTCTCCGTCTCTGCTGATGAATCTCTGTGTTTGCTTGAACGTGAGCATGATTATCCACAGACTGAAGCGACCTCCCCGCAGTCTAATGGACCAGCAGGACATTAGTGCAGTACTTTTTTGAGGTATTTCCATTTGGTGCCGCTTTGTTATATTTAGAAACAGGCATACTAATCCTGCATTAGTATTCCTATTCTATCCAGTATTCCATGGGTGTTGGGGAGAGAGATTCAATTAGGCCATATCTGAGCTGAGCTGAATGTCTCCTCACCCTTCCAGCCTATGAATATGCCCCAGTCAAGCTTTTGCCCAGTGCGCAGGCCTGGTCGTCGTGGTGATGTTGATCTTATCCTGACTGACAGTCTCTGAAATAGGCGGCGGTTCACGCGAGCTCCATCACGTCCTACCAACGGCTCCGAGCAGCTGAGGGGACTGACGGCGCTGATTAACAGCAGTCTGCATCAGGCTTAATTCTGCAGCGTGTCTTCATCCCCTCATGCTCGCTGGGACAGCTGCGTGATGGAAGGCACAGGCAGTCTTAACAGCCACGGTTTTATCTCGGCTGAGGCCGAGGATTGCAATCTGACTAGACGCTTCATTAAACGTGTTTCGACTCTATGCTTGTGCCGAATAAATAACTAACACAGTTTATGACAGGAGCGGGAAAACAAGAACATTTCACAGATGAAATGTGCAGAGCTGTGTTTGTGGAGACCGTCTGCTGCGACTGTGCAGAGGTTCCTTCCACCTCCTGTCCGTTACCTGCTGCATCATTTAGATTTAAATGTTACTCGTCCCGTAGTTCATCAGCAGCTGCTGCTTTCAGAGTCATGTAGGCCTGTCAACATACGTTAGCACGTTTGTGTTACAGCTGTTATAAGCGTTCAGCGTTAAAGCAACGGCCAAGATATTCAGAGTTCATGTTAAATGTCAACAGGCTTTTTCTCCTTTTTTGGACGAACCCTGCAAACTGCACATCCAGCAAACGATCACTAGGCTTTAGTCTCAGAGAAGGTGACTCATAAATGATGTTTGTATGCACAGTGCAGACGATGAATTGCCCAAAGGCCTCGTTTAACCACGGCCAGGATTCCACTGTGCATGTAAAAGAGAGACAGAAAAATCGGACTTTCCCAGTTGTAATTATGACTTGACTGTTTAACACTATCTAATCGTAATTGCCTTTACTCCGGCAGCCGCCGTGTTCCCTGCTGCTTGAAATGATAAATGTTTCTCATTTGCGTGTTCATTTCCCTGCCACGGTTTCACTCCTTTTGACGACGCTCTCTGGAGGATCTCCCCCTGCCGCCGCCCGTTAGACGAGACCTGGTCTGGTCCATGTTCCCACTGCCTCGTGGGTCATTCCCAGCGAGTTACAGCCTGCAGCGCTGTGCTGTGATGGAGGGAGAGATACAAGGAAGGATGAGACGCTGTGGATAGAGATGAAGGACATGACTGGTGACAGGGAAAGTTTTTCCTCTTCTTTTAATTGTGTGGCTTGACTTGTGCACAGTCCCGCTGGTGTGGGAGTCAGTGTGACGAGTGGGCTGAGAGCGTCTGTCAAACGGCCAAAGACCTGCTGCCCACGTACGCCCTCGGCTTCTAATCGGCAAAGTACTGTGCCACATGCAAACTGTCTGCTTTAGAGACGACGCGTCTGCCTGCACGAGTGGAACCAGCGCATAGAGACAATGACTGATGGTACTTTCCTACCAGAGGTGTGACCTGCTGCAGTGTTAACAGGATGTGGTTTGCAGAGTGACTCGACACAAGCGCGGGGGAGGATTCAGGGGGATTAGTTGTAAATTCGTGTTGCTGTCATTTTCTCTGCCGTGGTCCCTGTCACACCGAGCGTAACGGAAAAACAGCACCGACGAGACGGATGCAGCTTATTTGTGGGAATATAACCAGTCAAACCAGAAATGAAACGTCTGGTGCAGACGCGTCCTCGAAGGAATACTGTCAGCAGTGGATGCTGTTAGTCTGCAGCTCTGCAACTGTTCACTAGCAAACTAAACTGTTTTGCCTCCGCCTGCCTCAGGGGAACGTGAACAGAAAGAGGTTATTGTCATCTTTATTTTCAGTAAGTGCATTGAAAGCTCAAGCGCGGTTTAAATGCGTCACCGGCTTGGACGTGAAGGGCCAGTACAGGCAGAGGGAACCTTTAATGGTCAGAGGCAGCGTCCGCCAGGGCCCTGCGCTGCTGTGGGAACCTCTGACTTCTCTTTTGGCGTCTTTATTTAGCAGGATGTACCAGCGACGGGCACATTCAGGAAGGTTTTGCTAGAACAGAGCATGGGAATCGACGTAAGGCCGCTCAGGCTGTAGAGGAGCCTCCCACGACTCCCATCATGCAGCCAGAAGAGATTAGAGCCTCTCCACACAGGCCCATCGCTGCGTCACGGCCTGTTGAAGTACTGAAGCGATAGGTACCACTAGCTAATCAGAATACATGTTTTATTAGACAGAGAAAATACTGTTCAGAAGAAGAGAAACACCAAAAATAAATTTCTCTTGTACAGCATAGGAAGGTCACTAGTACATCATAAACAAACCAACATAGCCAATCTATGCGTGGACAAGCCCCGTGAAAATGTAGCAGTCGAAAGCATGGCACGGTTCAGGCGTGATTCAGGCAGAGCGTGATGGCCTCCAGTCAGCTCATCAGCCGCCCTATGACAAGACGAGAGGCCCATACAAGAGCCAGTACCGCTCTGAGTACGGGCTCAGCCCAGTGACTAGGAAGCTGGACTGTTCTGTGGGCCGGTCCAGGAAGGTGGTAACGGGGCAGAAAAGCCGTACGCACGCATCCCGCCCCTACGTCGACATGCAGACTTGTACAAAGGCAGAACGCTACAGAGTCATGCACATGGAATGTTTCTGTTTCTGCTGCTGAGACTGAGTCAAATACCTTTGTCTGGCTGGACTAGGCGTGGTGTCGTTATATCTGGAAGGAAGTGCAGTAATTCAACGGAGGCCATCGTGGCTGCACTCCTGGAAAACGTGGCCTCATCAGGTTAACAGGGAAACTGAAAGCTGGGGGGTTTCACAAAGCTCAGACTAGGTACGGTGGCGTTTTCCTCATTTGCCCCCACAGCTAATTACTTAAGAACGCTCCAGACGGCAGGTTTCAGATGAGTCGTGTCTTGTGAGGATGCTCAGGAGATGGTAACTGAGTCCTTGTGCTCTTCTGGCTGGTGGACGGGCAATGACCACCGGACCGAGCCAGGCCAGCTGCTTCCAGCCCGGGCGCTAATCTGAACCAACCAGCTGCTCAATGTTTGCTCACATGGACGTGAGCGTCTCTTATTATAGCAAGGAAATGAATGACATGAATGTTTGTTCACCTAATGATTTAAAAAAATATTTGTGGAGCCAAATCACAACATCTTCCACCGACAGTAACTTATTATAATGTTCAGTGCACACAAGCAGCTGGTTGTATAATTATATGAATGAATTAGAGGAATGATTAGGCCCAGAGAGGCTGGATGAGCTCCCGACTGAGTGGCCATCCGCTCTGTCAACTAAACTGATTCAACAGAAGAAATCATCATGAATGTCTTAACTCTACGAACACAACGATGTAAACCTTAAGAACAACTGTTTCGATTTCTCCACCAGGTTCTGGCAGTGAGAGACACCGATTCCACGGTCCAGACACGAACGACACTAAGCCTCAAGCGGTCGAGATCCGAAGCAGCCGCCGCCGCCGCCTCACAGGTTCTCGTTGGTGTCGTGGCGGCACTGGCTCTTCGTCGGAGGGCTTAGGAAGGGCAGCTCCTCGTCACAGCCTCGCAGCTTCAGGACCCGTTTACTCAGGTCCACGCAGCACTGAAGCAGCAACACAAACAGTGAGTCTGATCAGTGTCTCACAGGCCTGTTAAACTTTGCCAGAATGAATCAGCCTTCATCCCCTGCTAAACCCAGACAGGCTGCAGAGTTTACTTGGATTAGTGCTGTTCTTCTGTCTCCTGGTTAGCTGAGCCGGAACATCACGCGTGTTCAGCAGTTTCATCATTAACCAACATTTGTCTTTGCCCAGTAATTAGATAATATTTAATTAACGCTGCAGACAAAGGCAAATCTTTCATTGAGGTTAAAAACAAAACCCTTTTCTTAAATGTTAAATTACATCCTTGAGGGATCGTCTTCAAAAATGTACAGCGTTCATAGCATCGGCTCCCTCTAATTAGGTTTTTAGAAAGATATTAAGCCGCTGCTGAAATCATCGCCACATTCCGTTTATTGGATTTCAACTGCATTCCTTAAAGGGCCGTTTAAAATATTACATAACAGTCTTACTTTAAGTTCCAGCAGAGTCTGAAGACCCAGGCACAGCTCGAACGCTTCATCCTCTGAAAGAGAAAAAGAGATGAGGGCCGAGGGGAAGAACAGGAAGAACTAAATGTTCCCGTTCATCAACGCCTTCATATGGACGCACAGTCATTAGTAGCTGCACTCACCAGCACAGTGTGTTAATGAGCACTGTGGATGTTCTTCCTCATTCTTTTATTCAATCCACATTTCAACAAACGTGCAAGCACAACATATTATAGATGAATCTGAGGTGTGATGACACCAGGAGGTGCATTTAGCTTAGTTCTCCTTGTGCATTTTGTACTGAGGGACTCACGTCGATCATGGATAAAGATCATTAATAGTAGAGTGGGCGCTGAGGAAATGCCAGGTGTGAAACAAACAGCGATGAACAGCACAAAGATGATACTTCACAATATTCCCGGAGCCTTAAAAGCAGCTTTTGTGTGCATCTGTAATCACTGTACAGCTGTTTGCTTGTGCTCTTCTGAACCGGTAAACCAGACATGAGATGGAACGGGATGCAGATGCATCCACGTTCACCTCTGGACCACAGAGAGTGAATATGTGACGCTGCTCTGTTATGTCTGGCTCTAGTTGGCAATGCTTCAATAATGAGAATTATCTTCCCACTTGTTCTCTTCATGCGCGTTTCCTGGAGAGACCAAGCGAGTGTGATTAGAGCAGCAGATGTAAATGCTTTCGCACACAGCGATGCAGCATAATTGGGTTGCAATGGCAAAAATATGAAGTGGCAAAGTTCAGGAAAACACTGCTACTCAGTGGTGCAGCATCCAGGCTGGGTGCAGTGCGCTCTGAAAGCTGAACTGTGAGCCTACTACGTGTCTGACGATGTGGCGTCACCAGGACAGGACATGTCTGACGTGTTTCACTTTGATCTGCAGCTCTCACCTTGGACATAAGCTGAGCACTGGGCCGTCTGTCCGCCCAGCTGCAGCTGCAGACCCGTCACTAAGCTGCTGCCTCCGCACGGTGAGCTGTCCGCACCGGGCACCAGTCTAGTAGCAGCCAGAGAGACGCTAAGTCAACGCTCAAAAGCGGATCACAGTGTAGATACAGGAACAGAAAGTCTCCATGTGACAGTGCTTTTATTATCAGTCACAGGGTTTCACAGACATGTTAGAAGCTTCCATGTTGTACCTGTTACCATCGGAAGTGATTAGAAAATGAAGGCAGGCCTAAATTTGCCCTTTTACCCTGAAGCTCCTGCAAAGAGCTCATTTGAATATATTTTTAGATCTGCAGGTATCAGGACTTTTCACCCTTTGAAGCTTAACGTTATCAAGTTAACAGACCAGGCCGCGTGCGTTTCTCACCCCAGCCGCTGGCAGCAGGAGGCGGAGATGTGGTTGTGTTGGCTGCCAGTGTCGATGGATGCCTTGACTTGAGTCTCGCAGCACTGTGGAGAGGACAGGGGGCGAGATGTGAGTGTCACAGTGGGATTTTTCCATCTCAGGCTCGTAGGAGCAGCTTCAGTTGGACTCTGAGCTGTTCTGTGTGTCATTGAAGGAGTTTTTGATTATTGGCTGAACGTCACTGCTGAGTGCACTTCCTGACTGGATGCTGATGCATCACTAGAGCATAAAGCGTTAACTCACAGAGTCACACTTCACGAGCACGTTTATCTTACTAGTGTGACTAAAGAGGGAAGAGCAGCATGTGCAGGGCGACTCAGCGCGATTAACAGCTCACAGCTGTTTTCCTCTGCATGTCACAGGCGACCTCTGGGGGACTCTTGCTCCGCGTCACCGCGTCACGTATGTGTCATGGAACACAGGTGGGAACGTGTTTGAGGAGAGAAATAAAGGCAGAGAGAGGCAAACGTATGGCAGCTCGGCATGCACGTCGCATAGGCAGTATGCTGACACCCCCAGCACCTGGATTAGCCACCCAGTCACTGTCGCCGTGATGTGGTCACTGAAACGTCTTCGCTCGGCATCTTATGAGTTAGAAACCACTGAAAAGTCTCTTTTGTTTCTTCATATTCACAGATCTCTGCGGGTTTTTCTTTCCTTTCAGTTCATCCTGTTTCCCAAGTGTGTGTCAGTGTATGTTTGTGTTTCCGTCGTCTCCTTCATAAATCAATACCTTATCCACTCAACCAGAGGATATTTCCACCTTAGGAAAAAACATGCTCAGTTTCCATGAGGCGTGTTTGGATCTTTTACACACTGGAGCCGAGCCCCTTTGTCCTCCCAGGCACCGCCGCTTATCAGTAAGCCTGCAAACCTGCTCCTTTGTGTCAGCCACACAGTGCAAAGAAATCCCTCTCGCTCCACGACGGTTAAAAATAGCAGCTGAATGTGCAAGCGTGGAGCACTTTGGGTTTAATAAGTTGATGTTAAACCCGCTGAGGTGCAATGAGCAACAGGAGGAAACGCTGAATCTGCTAATAACGGATCACTGGAAAACGACTCCTTGTCTTACATGGAACCTGTTGCTGTGTAGGTTGTGTTTGAAAATAGGAGCCAGACCTAGTTTCTACGAACGGCATTGATCGGCACCTTTTGCATCAGATGACCTGAATGCTGAGCTGGGACATGTGACTGACAGGTGTTTCTTGTTAGCCTTGGAGTAGTGACTGCTGGCTTGTTTGCTGTGTTGCTAATTAGCCGTTTACCTGTGAGGAGTGCTTTGTTTTTCAGAAAGGAAAGCTGCAGAGAAAAGAGGGGACAAGAATCAAAGTGCTGCAGCTACAGCAATGCAGCTTTTGAATGAGGCAAAGGAAGAAACCCCTGGTGCACTGAGCAACAGCAGAAGAGGAGAGAGTCAGCGATGTCACCGGCGAACCTGTCACAGTCCACTAACTCAAGAGCTGCACCAGATGGAAACCCATCATCAGAGAACAAAGTCAAGGTACTGGCTCGACTTGGTTTAACTAGAAGCATCGAGACTGCAGCAACACTCAAAGTGACCAACCGATGCATCTCGTGCACCACCTAAACGTCCTCCCTACTGCGTGTGCTTGGCTTGAGCAGCGCAACCAGACAAGTGGTCTCTGGTTGGTGTGTGGATGTAGGTGGTTGCCTTTGACTTGTGCAGCACAGATTCTGTACGAATGTTTCTTCGATAAGTCATTTTAATCAGGGCCTGACACTGAATGAGTGACTCAAATAGCAAAGTGTTGCTGGAGACTCGATTTTAGGTTCATGATTCATAGAGAGCCACAGTTTTGACCAGCTTTCACCTTGAACCATCACAACCTGCACCATTAAATGACGGCTGGGTGCGATGCTGAGGAGGCTGAACCACCGCTGTGCGTACGCTAGGCATCGTTGTGTTGTGTCTGATGGGGCACCAGCAGGAGCATCTGCATCTAGAGGTTTTTCATGTTCAGGATGGTTCTTTGTACCATGTGCATCAGACTTTATGCTCTAGAGCAAATTGTCAAGGCAGCGAATGCGACTTCCATACCTTGCATTGAACGACCAGAGCTGTGAGGAGAGTCGACCTCTCGGTGACCTCGGGCTTCTCCGCCGTCTGTCTGGCTCCTGCTTCGCTGCTGTCGTCCTCGTCGTCCGATCGTAGACTCCTCTCGCTTTCCTCCAGAGACTCCCTCTCCTCCGTGGAGTCGTCGGCCGTGCTCTCGCTCTTCTCGTCGTTGTCCGTGGGTCCGTCCTTGGTGTCAGCCAGTGGGGAGCGCACCCTGGTGCTGAGGTCGCGGGCCTCCCCCCGCAGGCGCGTGACGTTCCCCTCCAGCAGGCGTCGCTGGACGATGCTGTGAGGTTGCTGGGGAGAGGAGAGACAGAAATGCCAGGTCTGTCAGGGTAAAGGTCTGCAAGGCCATTATTCTACACCACTGTAGGCTCCGTAAAGGTTGGTAGTGACGAAGGGGATTCAGTCATTTGTGGCTTAGATGGCACAAAGCAAACACATTCCCACCACACGCTGAAACCGGCCTCAGGCTGCTGCTGTACAGAACCTGGAGCACAGTGCAGTCGCGTAGTTTGCTTTCCAGAAATCCTGTGTCTGCAACCGTCCATCAGAACGAAGCAACGGGTTCGGCCAGGAAACGCATGGAGCCATTTATAGCTTTAGACTTAGCGTGTGCTGACAGCTTGTTCCCTCCAATTACAGGAAGTCACTGCAACCGTTAGAGCCAAGATGTATTAGTATAATATAAGAAATATGTTCACACAAACAAGTAATGTGTGAACTTGAATCTGCAGCTTTATTAGCTGTATTCGTCACGGTCACGTACGGTACCTTGACTTTGATTAATGCCAGGCATCCACAGCTCTGAGGCTGGCTGCTCTTTGTGGCTCACAGAAAAAGTAAATCCTATTTAAGCCGCCTGTTCCTTCATAATCACATTGCTGTTCAACCAGCGCAGGGCCTGAACCAAAGAGCAGGTCACACAACACCAACAGAGTCTGCTCTGACCTCTGCAAGACGACTGGGTAGAAACAGCTTCCTTTACCATCTATTTCTCCTCCTTGATCAACAAGCCTGGAGGAAGCAGAGCTGACCACAGTTGGAATGAGAAGAACACAGAGACGGTGTAACCTTGTTCAGAGACGTTTTCCCCTTTGGAAAAGTCTCTGGGGGTCTCCAGTTAACAGGCCCTTTCCTGAAACACGACGCGTCCTCGCCAACAACAAACCCCGTGAGAGGAGTAATCAGCGCCCTGTCGGTGGCGTAGCAGCGTTTCGTGGAGATGTGAACGGACAGCGATGACGGCTTCTCGGCCTGGTTACGCTTCCTTTCTTCCCCGAGTGCCTTTCAGCTTCTCTACTCATTTGCAGGCGTATTATGTTTGTCTTTCCCTTAAGATGAAGGTTTATTTGCAAAGGCCTGTAACATTAGATGTTAACGAAGTTGTTTCTGGATGCTTGTGTATTTATTAAGCGGACAGGGCATGAGACGGAGGGAATTCAAATCTTGTAAAGGTTTAAGAGTGCAGGAGAAGAAGATGAAGGAAAGTCAGAGGTTTGATTGAAGAGTTTGTGAGATGCTGTCGACAGTCAAAGAGCAGGGAGTCGTTCCGGCCACGCGTCTCCTCTGCCCAGGCTTTTGATGGCTGACGTCTGTGCTGAGCTCGGCTGTAGAGTAAATCGGTTTGGTGTAACGGGTTTCGGGTTCACGTTTACACCTCGGGTGATTAGTTTTTCACGCTACAGGGGCCTCTTGGTCGCCATCTGAGCTTTCACGCGTGTAGAAAGAAGGAAGGACACATGACGGAAGCTGGTTGGGTTAACCCAGTTGGCACGATGTCAGACATGTGGTGCAGCGCAGAGATTGTCTTCACGAAGAGACGTCACCTCTTTGTGGACGGACCGCGGTGACGACAGACATCAGATGATGACAGATCCACACAGCTACTCTGTGAACGTCGAGGTTGTTCAAGGCATTGATTTGAGCCTGTTCCTTTGCGTCCACCCGTTCGTGATCTGGAGCTGCTGCTGCTGATGTGCATCCTGGCGTGACCCCGCAGCACAGAACTCCACATCCTCCATGTTCTCAGTAGCTTTTTCTCTGTATTTCTCCCTCTGTGACTGTGATGAGAGTCTAATTGCTGTGTGGACTAATTATCTGTCTGCAGCAGGCTCCTCTCGCTCATCCAGCCGGTCACGTGAGCTTTCTAATGCCCCCTTTCTCCAGATGGAGCTCCCCAGCGGCCGGCATCGTGTGGCACCGACTGGGAGGCTCCAGCAGCTTCACATCTGCTGCACAGCTGCATCTCCACTTTGTGTTCTTACTCATTTTACACCACTGGGCTTTTCACTTTGTGTCTTGCATTAATTTGCCTCATATTATGTCAACCAGCAGCCAGTTTGCTTAGAATGAGGAAGAGAAGAGACGGGCATCATAATCTGATAATCTGCAGTCTCCATCTTCTCTAGTATGTTTGTCTGATGACTTTAACCTGTGCTTCCTTGTAGAAGTCATTAAAAATAACCAGCAACTCGTTTGGAGTCCGTGTGGAGCCTGAAGTGTCGTGCGTCATACCTTGGCATAGGCAGGATGGATTTCCCCTGCTTGTCCTTCTTGCTCAGTATCGTGTGTTCTCTGCTGCTCGGTTGTCGTTGGGGTTGTTGTTGTAATTTTTCCGGGTATTTTTAGCTTCCTGTCTGCCTCCACAGCAGCGAGGGAGCAGCTGAGGGAGAGTTGCCGCCCATCCTCGGCTCCAGATGACACAGAGAGAGACAGGTTCGCGCTAGCTTCTCTCCATCGAATTGTCCTGGAGCTAATAATAAAACCTGATCCAAACCGATTTAGCGCGGTTTGCTTTGGAGGACGTGGCTAAATCCTGAGATCGTGTCTTGGTCTCCACCTTGAAGAGTTATTTTGCCTTATGGTGAAAATAAACAGCGAAGCTCAGACAATCTGGATGCATACAGACGCTGAAATCTGTCCCTGCAAATGCAGGACTTTTACAGGAGAAAACACGTCTCCTCACTGATCGTCCTGCCTTTTAATGTCTAACATGCTGTTGAGACACGGAAGCTGTATTTAAAGGTGCCCATCAGCAGTTCAGTCCTGCATTCAAGCCCAGTCCTGTAGCTTTTGATCATCCTCACAATTACCTGGAGACTCTATTCCCGCGATTCGACAGGCCTACGCACAGAAACACGCACAGGTTTCAGACTCGCTCATCTGTAAGAGGGAACACGAGCAAGCGAACAGCTAAGCTGCAGGGGGGTAACAGGGAGGCTCTGCAGCAGCACAGGAGGTGTGTGCAGGAAAAGGAGACTGCTGAGATTGTAAAGGTCGCTGTTTTCACGGTGAACCTTCAAACAGGCAGCGTGTGCACTTGAACACGCTAAAGCCATGCAGCTACCAACCTGCGTTCGATGAAGACTAGGTCTCGTTTCAATCACCTCTAGCATCTGCTGTACTTGGGCCCTGAATTTCTGAACATAAGCCTCGTAACATAACTTGTTTCAACAGCCTAAACGACTGCATTGAATAGAAAACACTGGTTGGTCCGGTGTTGATGTGAGGCTCAGGTGACTGTGTGCTCTCATCTTTTAGTTTACGCCGTGTGTTACATAAGCCTGAGCCTGTTACTAGACCGCGCTGCCTCGCCGGCCTCGTCTCCAGTCGTCCTCTCTTACTGCGCTGAAGTGGTGCATTTTGCCCTTTTCATGCTCAGCGCTCCCCTCACGCTGCAGCACAACATGGCTGGAGTGATTGTGCTGCTGCCGAGAGTGAGAGGACCTCAGGCTAAAGAGCAGCAAAACAAATTCACTCTTACATAACTGCTGAGTTACACACTGGCCAGCGAGTAGAAACAAACGGGCAAGGACACGAGGGCACAACTAAGATGTCTTTGTGTGGCTGGAACGCAGTGAAGACGCTGAATCTGAAAGCAGGATGCAGCAGCAAACCAATTGTTTGAGTGTCTGTTGGCATAACCTGACATTCAGGAATCGCTGATGGGAGACTTAGATGAGAATATTGACATCATCAGCATAAACAATTCATCCGTGAGCTTCAGGAGAATGGCAGGCAGACTCGTTTGGACAGATGGCATAGAGACGCAGCCAGTTCTCACATTTGAGAACCAGAAAGACCGATGCTGTCATCTTTAGTTGAGCCGTCTGGCAGCAAAGGAGACGTCCACTAGGCGAGTTTCCTCCCCTGACCTAAGCTCCCACGAAAGTAGTAACAAAGAAAGCGGCTTGTTGCAGATGCTGGTGCTCCCCGTGGCCACGTCTGCACCACAGATCATGGTTCTGAGAACTGTTGAGTCTTCGAGGAAATATAAATGTGTTGAGATGAGAGTTTTGAGGCCCCTGCAGCTTATTGAGTCGTAGACTGGGGCGTCATTTTCTTTACATAGATACGTCCTAACATCGGCCTAGTCGTTGAAAAAGCAGCCGTATGTCAGCAGCACAGTGGTTGCCTCAAAGTTACAGTGTTATCAGTGGGAGGAGGTTTTCGCACGTGTTGCTATATTGTAGAAACAAGTGAAAGTTCGACCTTGTGCAGAATAGAAACCGGTGATCATCACCTCAATGGTCATCCTATTATTATTATTATGTATATGTGCTGCTGGGAAGCTTAAGAATGTCTCACCAGTAGGTGATTATACGATATTTGCATCTGTAAGCAACAGAACTGGATATTTATATAATAAAAGGCAACACAACGTGAAACATGTGCACAGCTGCATTAAGAGAGAGCAATTAACGCTCATTAGATTCCAAATGATGTGACATGGCTGAAGGAGGAGGCTTCCTCTAGCAGCAGACGTGTTGGCTTGGCAGACATAAATGCAGCACGGTGGGATTTTTGGCAGAGCACAGAGCTGCCAGTGCTGCTTCTCAGTGTCCGAGCGATTGTGTGGCGAGTGGGAGCCGTGACGGAGGAGAGGTGCGGTAATAAATGATCCGATTCTTACAGGGAGGTCCTGCTGAGAGTTCACAACAGCTGTGGCTTCTGCATCTACAGGAGGAAGACGTGCAGAGGTTGACACGTGCCACTGTACAAGCAGGGCTGTGCTTCATCCCGTACGTCGACCCTAATACGCATGGACGTCAGGCTTTATGTGGAAGCCTGTCATCGCGTTTGCTTTTCACGTCTGCCCTGAAACGACAGTTCCTTCAGCATAATGACTGGATGAATGAGTAATGCTGGTCGTAGCCTATACGTGCTTTGCAATTAGCTGTAAATGCACGATGCTGACTCTGTTCATTCAAGGCATCACACTGTGACTGCACTCTAACATCTGTAGCATCTGTAGCTTGATGCTAGCAGCCACAGATGGAGGTGCATTGTGGGTGAAGCCAGGTTGACATTTGTGCTTTTGTTGCCATAATATTTTACCACCTTGTGTTATTTCTCTTAAATCCTGTCAGATGTTCTACTGGATTCTGCCCATGTTTGACATCTTTGGCCAATCAAATTACCCAGCTCTCCAATCAAGCGCTTACTGCTGCTGTGTCAGTTCTCTACACGTCCACTCACCAGGTCTTTGGACGTGCCCAGTCTCTTCAGCCCGTCCAGGGGCAGGAGGTCAGCGGAGTCCTTGTGCGTGAACTGCGTGGCCTGCTTCAGCCGCCGCTGCTGGTGCAGGATGGCTTTATCCCGGATGGCTAGCTCACCTTTCTTTGCCTCGCTCATGCTGTTCAGCGTCTCCAGATGCTGTCCACAGAAGCACGGAGCCTCACGGCAGCAGCGCGGGGACGGACGGACTGGACGCCTCTGTGCACAGGAGGAGAAAGCTGTTTAGGGTCCTGCTGAAGGTCTTCAGCGATAGATGTGGTCTCCTCCACGGTGTTGTGTTCTCTCTGGAACACTGCTGTCCTTCCCTCTGGGTTCTCTCTCTCTCTCTCTCTCTGCTTGTAGTCCTTGGCATGTATTTGTTTCAGCAGCTTTAGGAGCTATCGTCCACCTTGGATGTGCCTCTGATGTAGCGAAGCATCTTCCTCTGAATATCAAGCTCTGTTCTGTCCCTGAGACCGTGAGAGAGTGTTCGTTTCCCTCCTCTCAGTGCCGTCTGTCCTTGGATCGCTCTCTCTCTCTAGACTCGCGTTTCTGTTTTGAGAAGTATACTCTCCCCCCCCCCCCCCCCCCCCCCTCTCTCCCTCTCCCCTCCTCCGAGCCCTCCTCCTTCCGTCACACACTCGACTGTGAATAGACACCACATTTTGTCAGTTGACTCTCAGCTGAGGAGACAGAAAAAGCAAACGCTGTTAATATTCCAAACCTTTACACTCCACTGATGATCAGTCAGCCACGCATCCACAGTCAGAGGTCACACACTCAGCCTGTCGCTCTGTACCAGCACAGTCCACAGCCATGAGCGTTGTGATCAATCGCAGCCACGGTTGGCAGCGATTGATTTCCTCGGCCTCGGCAGCCGCGAACCTGATTTTTTCCCCCCATTCACACTGACTACTATAAATATCACCCCCACCCGTGCTCACGACCTCTAGATGACACTTTTTAGAGCGATGATGCTCCAGCCTGCATGAGTGGAAGGTTTCATACCGTTATTGGATCATTAGGGCATGTAATGATAATAACTTGGTGCATATTGAAATCAAAAGATTGAGAAGGGAGCTTAATGAAATCTATTTTACTGGACAGGGATGTGAAGGTGAAACGGTACAGTTAGCTTGTTAGGCGTGTGGCGCCCCCTGCTGGCCTGCATGGTGATCCTCTAGGATGCACAGCTCAATAGATGTCACGTGAAATGTAACGTTCATCAACTTTCTGGGTTTTCTACCTTTGCTTTTCGACTAAAGGTGCAACTTTAAAAAGTCACTGTTGTGTTCTGTGTTTTGTACCGTTGACGTAGCGAAGCGGTTGCGCTTCACTTCACCCTGTATCCAACCTTCAGGTATGTTATTAACCTCCCTTGCTGCTTGTAGGGGCCTTTGTGTCCCCCAGGGTTCTACAGCACACACTGATTGGGTTCCTGTGCCAAGTTTTCCTGGGAGGGACTGGAGCAGTTCAATTACATGAGCTGATTTTTGTGGTAAGAGCGAACATTACGGGTTATTTATGCAATAAGTTTTCTGTCCAATTGTTTTAGATGCTGTGGATGAAAAAACCTAAGCACATGTAACCGGGAGAAAAAAGACCATGTCAGTGCTACAGTTTCAAAACAGGACATGACGCTGAACACGAGCTTTAATGTCAGGACTTAAATGTGCAAACTGTCAAACAAACACGTAGAGCAGAGAGAAGCTTCCATTTTACCAAGCCAGAAAGTTTCAGAGCTGGATTCAATCCGAACATCCTGACTTTGTAGCGTAGCTGTTTCTTTGAGGCATTGTTAAATCGACACATACTCATTAAATTGAGGAATTTAAACTGGAAAATGATGCTTCAGCAGAGAGAGAAACTAAAACACAGCAGCTTTGGTCACTTGCTGGCAACGTTACAACGTTTTGAGTTTTGTGCTTTGTGCTTTGTTATGTCAGGTTCCTGTTAACTGAGGTCGCAG
The DNA here is from genome assembly GCA_030770545.1 of Macropodus opercularis. NCBI lineage: Eukaryota > Metazoa > Chordata > Actinopteri > Anabantiformes > Osphronemidae > Macropodus > Macropodus opercularis. Next base: position 1,544,665 of record CM061108.1, read on the forward strand.
AAGGCACGTGTGCATCGTTCAGGACACAGATCTGCGCTTGGAAAATAATAAGTGAGCATTAAACACACAACACTCCCTCTGAGCCACCTCACATCCCAAACAAGGGGATCGAGGAACTTTCCCATAAAACAGGCAGTGTAAAACCAAAGCCAGTTCAGGATTGTCTGCTAAGTGCAGTATATAAATAAGAGACATTTCTTTGAGATATTTAAGGTTTGTAGTGAATTATGGATCAAGATGGAGGCCAGTGCCATATTTAGTGTAAACGTCTGTTATTTTGCGGCCCAAAGAGTCACACTGATAGCGATCAGTTTGTTTGAGTAACTGTCTGCCAATGTTACAACCGTTTACAACTCAGAGTCAGTAAACAACAGAGCGGTTCTGAAGGTTCTTCCACAATCCCAACGTAACCATTAGGATTTGTAGCTCGATGTTTTGAGGATCCACAAGTCAGGACAGTCACAAATGCTAACTTTGGGTTAGCTGGGTAGCATTTTGCCATTGAGGCGCTCTGATTTGAATGTTGTGTCAATGCCAACGCAACAACTGAAGCTACAGTATCTGCAGGCCATGGTGCTTCATCACTGTCATACATGTTACTGTTGCTTTTGTGTTTGCATCCACAGTGTATGTATAGTGTAGTGCATTTCTTTCTTGATAGGCACAGAGGTCGAGGCATTTAAATAGACTCTGTTCACACTAATATCACAAAGCCCCATTCTGTGCAAGAACAAGACAGCTACACGCTGGCCCATATTCACGCCGTCTTTCCCATCAGCCCTCTCAGTCATAGCACATTGGGGAGGTAGAGCGAACACAGCAGCATGTTTTGTCCCAGAGCCGGGAAGCGTCTGAAGGCCTCCCAGGCGTCGGAGAAGATGTTGTATTTGAGAAAGACGCGGTGCTCTAGGCTGGTGGGCAGGCTGACATCTCGGCTCATGATGTATATGCCGTCGTTGTGCAGCGTGCACGTCAGGTTCAGGCCTGACTTGGATGTGTTCTCCTTCAGCTGGATCCACTCCCCCGTGGTAATGTTGTAGGACTGCACCGTCAGCACATCCTCCGTCTGGCTGGGCCGCCGCTGCCTCCGGCCAGTCTCCAGCTCGTGGGTGTAGCCGCCCACCAGGTAGACGGTGTCCTCGACTGAGAGCATCTGCTGCTTCCGAATGTGGGCTGGACATGAGCGAAACACTGTCCAGGTGTCAGAGGTGGGGCAGTAGCGGAGGACGTTTGTGTTCCTGTCTATCAAGCACAAAAAGGCCGTAACAGTGAGGACATTACAGGAGGTGTCTTAACAGCTTATACTCTACCCTAGAAGGTGAACAGGCCTTTTCAGCAACTTGTCAGTTTAATTGACACGCTTATACCAACCTCTTGCAGTGTATCCACCCATGACGTAGATCATTCCCTGGCATTCACAGGCAGAAAACTCAGCCAGGGGGTTTGGCATCGACGACACGCACGTCCACCAGTCCTGCTCTGGACTGTAACACTCCACCGTGCCCAGACACTGGCCGCCTACAGCGTACAGCTTCCCCTGCGCTGCCAGAAGCTTGAAGTTGGACCTGAAGAAGAGATGAGTCTAAGTGAAGCACTGGGGTGTTTCTGTGAGGCTGCAGAATGAATCCACAACCCAAGGTTCTTGCTCGATGGGCGAGAGTCTAAGCGCCTCACGTGACTGAAACGTTTGCGCCGGATGTGGACGTACCTTTTCTGGTTGAGCGGAGCCACCTGGTTCCACTCATTCCTACATGGGTTGTAGCAGTGCACTGCAGAGATCTCCTGACTTGTCATCCTGTACCCGCCCACTACGAACAGGTAGTTATCGAGGACGGCCGATCCGTACCCTCTGACGTTGATCATGTCTGGTGGCAGGTTGTTTGCGAGTGGCTTCCAGCGCTGCTCCATCTCTCCGTACCTCAGCATGGACCAGGGTTCATCCTGATCAGGCACATCTAGGGAGAGACAGGTAAAGTCTCCAATGGCGACTAGGGTGGCCGTGCCTTTCATACGCATCTCTCTGACTTGGTCTCTGACTGCGGAGGGCAGGCTTCTGAACTCGGGCCACCTCAGCATTGGATGATAGTGGCAGCTCATGTATTTGATGCAAGCATTGCGTAGCTCATGAGTCCCATAAACCTCAGAGAGGCTGTACAGCTCCACACAGTTATCCATGCGGATCTCAGCGGCCAGGAGCTTGAGGATGGAGGTGACCTGTAAGAAGGACGCAGTCTCAATCAGGTCCTCCAGAGTCTCGTTGACAACCTGAACCTTGGAGGTGTTGATGAACTCCAGGACCAGCTCCAGGCCGAGCACACTTAGCCCCTGCAGCTGCACAGAGTCCTCCGTGGACTCCCTCATACCAGAACTGTACAGGGCACGGAAGTAGTCGCTCTTTTCTATCAGCTTCTTCTTATTCACCTCGTACGTCTTGTCGTCCACAACGATGGCTATGACCTGGTCGGATGACATGGTGAAGCCTGTTGTTTCCTCTCCCAGGCTGAGTTTGTTTAGCCCTTCGTGTCAGCCTCCAGGGCGAGTCACCGTTTACATTTCACCGGCGAGGGAGCTCTGTGACCGGGCTATATATGGTAATGTTCAGCCCATAGATCGCCATGGAGCAGCTTGCTTTAGCCCGAGAGGCTAACCCGCTAGGCTAAGGGCTAGCTGCGGCTCCTGGATCAACTAGCCCACAGAGAGCCTCCCTGCGGGCCGCATTCCTCGACAGGGCGGTAAAAGGTCGTCTCCGCCTCTGAAGACGTTCATTTCCGGCTGCATTTGTCACATTTTATGCGGGACGACGCCGAGCTGTCAAACTATAACTGTTGTGACTCTTGTGCTTACGTCATTTCCGGGTGTTTCTTCCTCGTGGGGAGTGTTTGGTGCAGAGCTGCTGCTGCCACCTACCGGTCGAAATCAGCATCGTGTAATAGTCCACAAAAGTAGGTGGAAAATGAGAAAAAAGTCTAAGCCTAGAAGGAAAAATGATTAGTTATTACAATATGTGAAGGTAAACATAACAATTACAATATGTCATAGTTTGCTACTGAGTAGTGTGTAATACTTGTTGCTTGTTAAAGCTCTGACTATATGTTTTCTACTTTACGATTTAACTTTGAAATGCAGCTATAAGCTGTCACTAAAGTCACTAAATGTCTACCCGTAGTTTGGATCCTATTGTCAGATAAGTCTCCAGGGAACATCAGCACAAAATTCAGGTTTAATCTCGGGTCACACGTCATTAGGCATCTGTGCATCGTTTGGTTTTCACGCTCCATGTGAAGCTGACGACGTGTCCAGAGAGCATGTGTCATCAGTTGTGTGACTGTGGGTCAGCTCTGTGCTGCTGCTGGTTAATCATCACACGCATGTTGTGCTTTACACACACACACGTCATTTTTATGTGAAAGCCTGTTAATGAGGTTTAATTGTTTGGACTCTGGAAACATGTGGGCTCACACTCAGATTCTTATCTGAACTGCGCTGTGTTGTTTTGAGATGCAGAATTATTACCAACTCAGCAGATGTTAGCGAAGACAGCGTTTGTTCTCACACTCACCGTGTTTATGTGGCTTTCTCAGCGACACTGGTGCCTCCAAAATAAAAGCATTACCGTCATCATTATTGCCGAACACAGTCAGATAACAGCTAATCAGTGACGTGTCAAGACTAGTTCGACTGGTGTCAGCAAACACACACTTGGAAATGTACACACGTTATTTGAACTTGACAAAAAAACTGTATTAGTTGTTTATTTATGCGTTTCATTTTTGTAAAATATCAACAAATCTATGCAAATTAACCCCTAAAGCACGTCATGGTTGAATAGATGGGTAATGTTCTGTAATAAAACCTGCACCTGCGCTTTCCTTTCTTATTTCAGGCATAACGCGACCGTTTTAATTTGAAATTCTAAACCGGACATGGCTTCCGATGCGGGTAGACGGTGATGCGCGTTAAAAGGCATCGGCGACGGGGACGCCACACCAGCCGCCAGCGCTCGGTCCGTTTCCAGCGGGCAGCCGGTCGTCTGTGACCCGAGCCGAGGATGCGGCGGCAGCTCGGGGCCTCCTGGTCCTGCCGCTGCCTTCTGCTCTTCATCGCCGCTCACGCATCACCAGCGTCCGGCGGAGACCTGCTGCGTCCGTGCGACGAGGCGAGTGCGCACCGAGCTTTTTATTGTCATTGTTGTTGCCATTGTTGCCTCGTTATTGGTTTCTGGGCTTTCACGGCTGAGAGGTACATGTTTCATTTTAATGCGAACACGGAGCATCTGCGCTTTATTGCGGGATTATTATTCTTATGTGCACATTTTCTACTTTAATGCGAGGCTCGAGTGAAGAAAATGTCTCTACCTGCAGGATTTAACATCCAGATTAAATCCAAACACCTTCTGCTCTCGCACACTAAACGAGAAAATCACAGGTGTTGTCCAGCTCCGGCTCTACAGATATGAACACGCGCTGCTGATCGGCTTAAAAGGCCGTTTGTGTTGGCTGTAAACGCTGCCTGGCCTCCATCCGTCCTCTGCCCCAGCGAGCTGTGCTGGGGCAGGCGGGTGCGTTTTAATGCGCGACGCTATTTACCGAGCCACAGCGTCAGGGATCTCACCCGCCCCCCCATTCAGCGCAGCGTCATTTTGAAAGCCAGGTGCGGGGCTGGGGGTCATCTGCCTCCACAGCTCGGAGCGTTTTGAGACAGAGAAGAGAGAAGCGTCCTGGGAGGTAGAGGTGCTGACATCCGCTAAGTGGCTGGAGAGTCTCCCCAATGTTCCCAGGTCTCTCAGTCAATTCGTCCTTATGAAGTGGAGGTGCAGGGATCCCCACGTACCTACTACTTAGATCTGCTACTTCTGTGTGTCCATCACCTCATCACACGCGCAAACGTCCAAACTGCGTCATTAACATGTAGCCTTGCAACCTGATCCACCCGCCGTTGTACTAGGGAGGAGAGGGACAAGGACTAACGTGTTTGTCTCCTGGGTGACTCGCACTGGTTGTCATGGAGACTGACTACTGATGGGAAGCAGAGGAGAGGGCTGGGGGATGAAATTCAGAACCTGAACCTACATTTAATGTTTGATTTGTGCTGGAAAAAAATGAGGCACTGTGACCTTTGACCTTTGTAAACAGTCCACGCTGCCCACCCACCGAAGTGGAAATATGCCAACGTATTGATGTTTGTGTTTGTGTGCAGACGGACTTCTACTACCAGTACACAGAGTGTGACAGCACCGGGTCACGCTGGCGGGTCGCCATCCCTCTCAGCCCGGGCTCCTGCTCAGATCTCCCACCTCCAACCAGAGGAACCGACTGCTGTGAGTGTAACCCGCCTGTTGTGTCTGTGTGGGTTTTCAACGTGTGTGTTTGCTATCGCTAGACGCTGTCTGTTTGCCCACAGCTTTCTCGTGTCCGGCTGGGATGTATCTAGAGATGTCCACGCAGCAGTGCACGCCGTGTGCAGCAGGCTCTTACTCTCTGGGCAGCGGCCTCCGCTTCGACCAGTGGGACGCCATCCCCGCCGGCTTCACCAGCCTGGCCAGCTTCCTGGACCCTGGGCCCAACGGAGAGGACAGTCAGCCCTGTAACAGGTGACGCAGACGCTTCACACGCGAGCATCCCGTGCAGGTCGATGTTTGCTGAGGCGTTTATGCCGTTGCAGCTCGTCGTGGACGCCGCAGGGGGTGTACCTGGAGTCGAACCGCGATGAGTGCACCGTGTCTCTGGTCTACGCCGTCCACCTGGAGAAGCAGGGATCTGTGTCCTTCACCTACCAGTACCCCGACAACAACATCTTCTTTGAGTTCTACGTACGAGCTGAAACACGTGTGCCCATAGTTAAAGGAATAATACTATGTCGGATTGCACGATGACTGTCTGGTTTTCATGCTTTTTGCTGATGTTCAGGTCCAGAATGAGCAGTGTCAGGAAATGGCCCAGACGGACGACCAGAAGTGGATCAAAGTCACCAGCAACGGAGACTGGGACGCGCACACTGTAGGCATCTGACGTGTTGCGTGGTGTGCTGGTCTGCGTGTGCGTCACTGTGTCCACGTCTCCTTTTCCGTTGTTCTGAAGGTGAACCTGAAGTCGGGGATGAACATCCTGTACTGGAGAACCACCGGCATCTTGGTGGGAGGGAAGATGGTGAAGCCGGTGCTGATCAAGAACATCCAGATAGAGGGTGAAGCACCAAGTGAAACACGTTCAGCAATAAGCTTATATTTACACGTCTTGTGTTGTAATGCTCTGCGTTGTCCCGGGTCCAGGTGTGGCCTACACGTCAGAGTGTTTCCCGTGCCGGCCCGGCTGGTTCAGCCCGACCCCCGGCTCCTCGTCCTGCCAGCCGTGTCCCAGCAACAGCTTCTCCATAAAGGGCGCGTCGTCCTGCACGCGCTGCCCGGACCACTACTACTCACGTAAGTATGACAGCATCGCGGACGTGCACGTGTCTGCTGTGCGGCACCGTGATGGGTGGTTTCCGTTCTCCCTCCCGTGGCAGACGAGGGCTGGGCGGAGTGTAAGGTGAGGCCGCCGTGCTCAGAGAAGGACTACTTCCAGATCCACACGGCCTGCGACGGTGAAGGGAAGGTCAGCGGCTCCGATCTCCCACACACAGGGACGAACTCACGTCCTTGTAAAGACCATTTAATGAAAGGCAAACGAGCTGAGCTCTGAATAAGAAAAGATGCAAATGTGGTTGATTGTGACTTTCGCCATCGGTTGCAGACGCAGGTGTTGTATCGCTGGGTGGAGCCGAAGATTTGCGTGCAGAACGTCAGCGGGTCTGTGGAGCTGCCTGCCACAGGGCACAAAGAACCCTGCCCGCCCTGCAACCCGGGCTACTACAACAGCAACGACTCCACCTGCTCGCCCTGCCCGCCTGGAACGCACTCGGACGGCACCAATGGTAAACCGCTCCCACCAGGCAGCAGGTGGACGGTTGTTTCCACTGTGTCACGTGATGGGTGTGATTCGTGTACACACTACATCCGTGCAGTTGTAATGAATCTGCCACACGGGGTGTGGCTCTAGTACTGGTTCTGCTCTGAACCCATCCCGGCCTCTGTTTCAGCCTGGATTGGTTATTGTCTTCTGAGAACAGGGCCGCTGTCCAAACGGCGGCTTTTCTGAAGGTTGACAAAGTCTCACTGAGCAACGCTGTGTGTGTGCGTGTGTTTGTTCCAGCGTGCGCCGAGTGCCCCGCGGGGACCGAGCCCGTGTTGGGCTACGAGTACAAGTGGTGGAACGTGCTGCCGCCCAACATGAAGACCTCCTGCTTCAACGTGGGCAACTCCAAATGTGACGACATGAACGGTGAGCGCGTTGGACCCTGAGGTCCTGAGGCTCCGTGTTCTCAGACACCCGGGCCTTTCACGCGACCCGGTTTAATGCGAGCTCATGGTGTGTGTGTGTGTGTGTCCGTCAGGGTGGGAGGTGGCAGGGGACCACATTCACAGTGGAGCCGGAAGCTCCGATAACGACTATCTGATCCTCAGCCTGCACGTGCCTGGTTTCAAGTAAGTCTGCTGGCGTGGACTGTGTGGACAGTTTGCTCTGGAAGTTGTTTCCATGTTGGGTCAACGCTCGGCCTGTGTTTGTGCTGTCAGGGTTCCCGCGTCGCTGTCTGGTATGACCACCAGCGAGTTTGGCCGGATAACCTTTGCGTTCGAGACCATCTGCTCTGCCGACTGCGAGCTCTACTTCATGATGGTGTGTGCTCGCTTGCAGTGACTAATTTCAGTGTCACAGAGGTCGCGGCGTCCGACTTGCTTTCCGCTCTGTGTCGCCCCCTGCAGGATGTGAACAGGAAGAGCACCACAGTGGTGGAGTCCTGGGAAGGCTCTAAAGGCAGGCAGTCGTACACGCACAGCATGAGCAGGAACGCCTCTGTCACGTACACGTGGGCCTTCCAGAGGACGAACCGCGCTGTCGACGTGAGTGGGGACGCGCCGCACGGTCGATTGTGCGCGTTTGCGCCACGCTTATATTCTTCTCCTGTGCGTTTGCAGATGCGGCGGCTTGTCGGCGACGTGGTGAAGCTGTACTCCATCAGCGTGACCAACGTCTTGGACGGGGTGGCGTCGGCGTGTCGGGTCTGCGCCCTGGTCCCCCAGAACTCGCAGCGCGCCGGCTCCGCCTGCGTTCCCTGCCCCGCCGGTTTTTACATCGACAGAGACACCAACCGATGCCTGGAGTGCCCGGCCAACACGCACCTGACGGGGCGACACACCTACGGCCAGGACGCGTGCGCGGCCTGCGGACGGGGAAGCGTCAGCGACAAGGTAGGGAGACCTTCCCAAACAATCCGAACCATAACCGGCCTGAAGTGTTTGTAGTTGATCAGTATGTTGTTGCTCAGGAACACTCACGCTGCTACAGCGACTGCTCTTTCTCGCACACGGAGAACAATCGGACGCTGACCTTTGACCTCAGCGCTCTGAGCGACGTGTCCTCGCTGACCGTTGGCCCGAGTTTCACCTCCAAAGGCACAAAGTACCTTCACCTGTTCAACATTAGCCTGTGTGGCCACGAGGTAACACACACTCGCACAGCGTCTCGTTGCATGAAAACGGGCTTCGGCGTGAGGAATGGATTCCAACGGCCGCTTGTGTCCGTCGTGCGCTTCAGGGGAGGAGAGCGGCAGTCTGCACAGACAACGTCACCGACGTGTCCAACAAGGACGAGCAGAGGGACTCGGCCCAGTTCGTCAACTCGGTGGACAGCTTCATCTGTCAGTCGACCATCATACCGGCTGACGGGCGGGGCTTCAGGATGGCCATTTCCTCCCAGTCCATCAGCCTGGCGGACACGTTTGTGGGTAAGACGCCCGCTGACCCGCGGCCCGTGCGTCTGCGGCGAGCCGCTGGGTTGCACTGACGTTTGTGTCTGTAGGAGCGACCGTCGACTCCGTCCTGGGCGGCGTGAACGCTAGACCGGATCTCTTCCCTGAGAACCCGAAGGACGTTCCAGACATTAACTTCTTCTACAGGTACAGGCGGAGAGTCAGAGGGTGAGTGTTTGGCCCTTGGCTGTGCGTGAAGTCCTCACTGGCACCTTTTTGTCCTTTCAGGTCAACTCAGGCAACAGCATCGTGCGATCAGGGTCGGAGTTCGGTCGTCACGGTTCGCTGTGACCCAGAGAAGTCGGAGCGCGGCGAAGTGTCCGTGCCCAGGTGGGGTCTCAGTCAGCTGGGCGGCGCTTATGTGTGTGGTGGGTGCTGTGAGGCCTGAACATGTTGGATGTGTGTTTGTGCAGCTCCTGTCCTGCAGGAACCTGCGACGGATGCTCGTTTCACTTCCTGTGGGAAAGTGCCAGCGCGTGTCCTCGCTGCACCGAGGACGACTACCACCAGATAGAGGGAGCGTGCAAGGGAGGCGTCCAGGTAGCGCAGCTCACATGAAGCCCTGGTTCAAGGGATGTACGGAGAGCGAATGAACTCGATCCGGCCTCATCTTATTGCTGTCAGAATAAAAGCTGAAGCCAAGTTCTAACGTAGAGTAGATGAATTAGGTGAAGACACACAGATACTGGCTCAGTACTGGAGGACTTTTGTGTCTGTCATTGTCTGTTGTCAGTCATTTTGGGTCCCCCCCCCCCTCAGGAAACTCTGTACGTGTGGAACGAGCCAAAGCTGTGCACCAAAGGCGCTTCGCTGCCTCCAGGTAGCTCCTCCCCCTGCGAGGCCATCGCTCTGTGGCTGAAAGTCGGGGTTGGTGGCGGAGCCTTTGTGGCCGTGCTGCTCATCGCCCTCACCTGCTATTTCTGGAAGAAAAACAAGAGGTTAGAGGCGTCACACACTCATTAAGATTAGGTCTGGGAGGGACAGCAGCACAGTGAGGAAGTCAATAGTATTTGCTGGCTCATGGTGAGTGTGTGTGGTGTGTGGCCAGGCTGGAGTACAAGTACTCCCGTCTGGTGATGTCTGCCAACAAGGAGGGCGAGCTGCCAGCTGCAGACAGCTGTGCCCTGGCTGAAGGGGAGGAGCTGGAGGACGACGTGGTCTACGCCCAGAAGCCGTCCCTGCTGGGGAAGCTGCGGGCCATCGCCAGCAAGGTGAGCCTGAGCCGCCGCAGAGCGGAGGGAGTGGTCCGAGCAGTAACGGCGCTGATGAGCGATTGTGTGTTTCCAGCACGAGGATGGCGACAGCAGCGAGACGGTGCAGCTGAACTCCTCCCAGTCCGACCGATGGTTGTCGGGATAAGCCGGAGCTGGGTCGAGCTGCTGATGTGCCACTCAGCTCCTCCTCGCTGGGGGGGGGGGGACCCTCACGGAGCCCACTCACTGGAGCAGACGCGGGACTGTGGTTTTTACTCCTGCACCCAAACGCAGCGGCGAACCTCCTGCTTCGATGCCGTGACCCTGAAGGTGGCAGCCGCCAGAGAATCAAGCTTTTGACGTTTTTCTATGTTTAGTATTTTTCTTTTCTGTTTGACGTCATGTATTTCTATCGGTGTGATGACGACGATCCTTTAATAAAGTCCTGTTTGGAGTCGAGGTGTTGGTTGACAGGTGGTTTTCACTGCGACCCAGTAGCAAACATGATGTCGAGATGGGTTTGAGGTTCGCTCGAGGTGCAGATGTTTAATGTGGCGTCTGCTGAGTGAGAAGGAGGAACTGAAGGCTCCTCGTGCAGTAGTAGCTGCTGATGCCGTTTGCGGCTTGTGTGGCCGGATGTTGTTGTTGTTGTGCAGTGACGTCACGGCTCCGAGCGGGCCGTCGGTTCGCCGCTGCGCCCGGGTCCCGCCTCCTCCGCTGCGCTCCGCCCCCGGCGCAGACTCTTCCTCCCCCGGTTCTCCAGCAGTCGACGGAACTTGGACGCCGAGTTCGCGGTTTGCCAGCGGCGGCTGTGAGTTGTCCCACCGGGCGTTGCTGTGAGGATTCGCAGCTCCAGGCGGCGTGTGACGGGTTCTGCGGGGGAAGCTTCGGTAGGAGCGAGTCCCGGTTCGGTTTGGATCGAACCTGGGGCCTGCAGCCAAACCCTGGCGCTGATTCGTGAGCTCCGTCAATGTGGACGCGAAGCCTGCGTTTCGGTCAGACCTTGTTTATGTTTTCCAGACGCTGGGAGGAAACCGCGGACGGGACTTCGAAGCAGTGACGTCACGTCGGGATCGGATCCTTTGGGCGAAAGAAACGGATCCAAAGTTACGAGTGAGTCCAAAACTGCAACATTTAGTTCCAAAGCCGCGAGTGTGATCGTTGTGCTTCGCCGTGATTCCGACTGAGGTTGAGGGAGGGGAGATGTGAACAGCGGTGGAGGCCGTGGGTCTGGAGACGCAGTTCCGTCCAAATCCTTGTTTGTTGGCTGAAGTGAATGTGAGCCAGGCTCCAGATGCTGCTGAACGAATTCCTCTGTGACGTAACGAGGAGCCGCCTGACACCGTTTCTCGGCTGTGGTCTAGTTGCTTTTATGTCATGGTGTAGATGAGATAAACCTGGTTCAGGTGTCGTTTTCCTGGGGAATGTGTCTGTGAATGAGCAGAGTGTCAAGATTAGGAAAATCTGTGTTGATCCCAAAGTGGAGGAATGTAATAATTACGACTGCAACAAAAAAGAAAGAACAACAATGAAGGTACTGGACATAAAGTTCCAAGTAAACAGTAGCAGATGATGTGCTGGATCTTGAATTGTGCTGCTCTGTCCTGCTGTGGATCAGTCTCCACGATGGAGACGTCAGCTTGGGCAATGTCGTCCTCCGGAGAGTCCAGTGGACAGAACTGGCTCCTTGTAATGGAAGTTCTACTCTCTGGGTATTTTCCCTCGTGACAGAACTGTGATTCGTATTACTTGATATATCCTCATATGTATTTGACTTTGATGTATACTAAGTGAAGTAATCATGGAATAAGTGATGTACCTGCTTGCAGAAATCTTTGAACAACGAGCCTTGTCTTCTGCCTTGAGAAAGGGAGGTTAGCTTTCACGCTAGGTAGGGAGACACTGTGTAGTTCAATGGGTTGATGACACGGGGCCATGGTGAGAGCATGGCAGCAGAAGTGTGATGTACTTTGTGTTATACTTTGCCCCTGGTGCGAGGTAGTGACTGACCCTGAGTTGTGACCTGTCTTTACTCCTTAGCAACGGAGGAGGTAATTTCCGAAGTACACTTGGGCAGGACGGTTTTGCACTGACTCTGTGTGCTTGTCTTCTTGCAAGAATAAAGGACAACACCAAGACAACTTTGATTGGTTTTGGCCTCCACTTGCTGCCTGCTCCCCAGCAGAGTTAGTGCCTGATGCTTGGCCTGTAGGCAAACTGTCTGTGTCAGTGGCAGCTGGTCTGCAGCGGTGTGGCTCCGTAACCACACAGGAGGTCTTCCACAGAGCAGTGACCGACTCGGGTTCAACACGTACGGTCAGTTTCTGTGGGTTTGCTGGTGTGATGTTAGGATACTGTGACTGTTGCTTTTCTCCTGTGTAACGTGTAAGTAATGAGATGTTGTTGTTGTTTGTAATGTGAACGTGTTCCAGGAACAACACCGGAGCTTCTGTGTGGTCCAGCCCGTGCGGGACCATGGCGCGGGGCTGCATCTGCTGTGTGAAGTACATGCTCTTCCTGTTCAACCTCCTGTTCTGGGTACGTGTCCCCCTCGCAGCGACCGAAACGCTGCGTTTGCGCTGGTAGTAAGCGTTTGTGCGGGTGTTGTGTTTCAGCTCGGCGGCTGCGGACTGCTGGGCGTCGGCGTGTGGTTGTCTGTGTCTCAGGGCAGCTTTGCCACCCTGTCGCCGTCCTTCCCTTCGATGTCTGCTGCCAATCTGATTATCACTGTGGGCACCGTTGTCATGGTGACGGGTTTCCTGGGATGTTTGGGTGCCATCAAGGAGAACAAATGTCTGCTGCTGAGTGTGAGTGCATTGTTGTAGTGTCACCTTTGTGTTGTGGTGGGAGGGAGCAGAAAGTGAGCAATGTGAGGCGGACAAGTTGTTGTTTGTGTTTCAGTTCTTCATCGTCCTGTTGGTCATCCTGCTGGCTGAGCTCATCCTGCTCATTTTGTTCTTTGTGTACACAGACAAGGTGAGACCCCAGTGTGTTTTGTGCGTGTTTGTGCATCTGCAGCTTCTCAACCGCTGTGTGTTCAGGTGAGGGACAAAGCCAAGCAGGACCTGAAGGATGGGATGGTGCTGTACAAGACGGATGACAATGCGGGTCTGAGGGATGCGTGGAACACCATCCAGGCTCAGGTGGGCTTCATGCTGTCATGTTTGTGTGGCTGGAAGGGGTTGGCGGTCAGCAATACTGTCTGTGTGCGTGCAGTGGAAGTGCTGTGGGGTGGACGGCCCCAAGGACTGGTCCGATGCTCTGCAGGAGCCCGCGGCTCCTGACGGCTGCTGCTTTGAGCGCTACCCAGGCTGTGGACACAATGCTTCCAATGTCATCTGGACACAGGTCAGTCAGTCAGTGGTGGAGTGTTGTTGTCGTCGTGGTGGCTGTTTTGTAATGTGTTTTTGTTGTGTTGCATCTTACAGGGTTGTTATGAGAAGGTGGAGGAGTGGTTGGACGATAATAAGCATCTGTTGGGCACCATTGCTATGTGTGTGCTGGTCATGCAGGTGCAGAACCGTTTTATCGCGCTGACATTGTCACACGTGAGGGAGGCTTTATTGATGTGCTGTGTTGATGTCCCTGCAGCTGCTCGGGATGGCGTTCTCCATGACGCTGTATCAGCAGATCCACCACACAGCGAAGCCGTATAAAGCCTGAGTTCCACCTGTTACTCATCACCTGAATGGGAAGCTGTAGTGTTAGCTGTGCTCCACCTGTACTTGCTGTAATAAAGGTTTTTCACATATCTGTGTGGGTGGTGTTGTGATGTGGGCTGGTGAAGAGGAGACGTGTCCAGATGACTGCTGTGGGAGTAACAGCGGGTGAGTGTAATTGGTATCACCTGTGTAGCCCCGCCTCCTTTAAGCCACGCCCCCTAATGACTGGCCTTTTAGGAGGAGTGGGCACACCTGTGCGTTCTCTGTCTCTGGGTGCACCATTCCAGGCATGTGGTGGTGAGTGTAAGTATGTGTCACTGTGGCTCTGTGCTGGGTTTGACCCGTTTGTTTTGTCTTTGTGCAGCTCTGTGAAGTAGTGGTTGAAGTGTTGGGCCAGTATGTGGTAGTGACAGGGTGAGTAGCTGGTAAATGTTTGCTTGTGTCATGATGAAGCACATGGTTGTGCTGAGGAGTGTGGTGGCTTGTCTTGGTGTGAGGTGTCTCACTTTTGGTGGTGCCGTCGTTGTCTGTGTGAAGTCAGTTGATAGTGGCCTGTTGTTGCTGTTGGATCTTTGTTTGGTGGTTGTTGGCTATGGGTCTTGATGGTGTTTGTTACCATGTGGTGTTATTGATGTACTGAAGTAGTTGTTGACCTGTTTTTTCCTCCCCTTTAGAGAAGCAGCATGTGATGTTTGGTGTGTGTGTTTTTTGGCTGCAACCAACCAGACCCCAACTGTCCCAGAAGTGGGATCGATGTTGTTTCCGTATCCCACTTCTGGGACAGTTGGGGTTGAGTAGGAGGTTGGTTGCGGCCACTCTGTGACTTGTCTTTTTTTTGAGGGTGTGGAGTAATTTGAGGTTTGATGATGCAGGTTTGTAAATGGTGCATGTAGAAAATGGCAGCTCACCCAGGAGAGACTTGCCTGTGTAGATGTGACAGTAGCATTTACTCAGCTGGGTGAGATGTTTAGAATAAAGGCCCTTCAGTAGGTGACAGTACTAAGTGGTTTATTTTTGTGTTGTGTGGTTGGGAAAGTTTCCCCTGTTGAAGAGTTTGTTGTGTAACCTATGGGAAGAAAGGTGAGTAAGTGCATTGGTGTGGAACATGGCATCCACATGTACCTTGCACACAGCCTGAAGAAGTCAAGTGGCCCTGTAAGGATGGTGAGTGGTTTGCAGGTAATTGTAATAATGTTGTGTTTGTGAATAAAAGCCTTTGGAGTGTGGTTGATTCCTTGCTGGAGAAGTTTGGCTCAGGTTGTGGGAGGAGTGTCTTCCTGGGATACTTCTGCAAAGACCATTTGCAGTCCTGTGGGGGAGAGCAGCAGCCTGGATTATGGTGAGTGGAACAATTGGGATGAGGTATATGTTGTGTTTCTCATTTGTAACACCAGTCTTTGTGTTTCAGGTTGTTCCTGTAATGATGCTGAAGTGGTGCAAGAGTGTTCAGTTGGTGTCAATGCTAATAAAGCCTGTCGTCTCCAATGTGTGGCCTCCTTGTGTTGTTGCTGGAGAAGTTTTAAGTTTTAAGTTTTAAGTTTTAAGTTTTAAGTTTTAAGTTTTAAGTTTTAAGTTTTAAGTTACAAGTTTTAAGTTTTAAGTTACAAGTTACCAGGGTCCAAAAGCGGATGGAAAAATGAATGCAAAAAAAATTATTTTGACCCACACAAATAAAACCACACACCAAGCCAACTTTATTCAGACATGATATGCAAAGCACCCAACATCTGCCACATTCATGCTCCTACTGTCCTAGCACTGGCAAATGTTCTGGCCTTTGCATACAACACATCAAGTGGACCCAGGGAGCAACACTTACTTGGTATCTAAAGTGCTTCCTGTCATCTGCTGCTACTGTCAAAACAAACCACATCATTACATACAGAGACATTAAACTGTGACAGTCTGCCAACATCTCACCTTCACAACTGCTTACTTGCCTCCTGAAACAAATCCAAACCCACCTACTTGCTACTCTCCCGACAGGGCTGCAGCACCATCACCACTTCCTGTAAAAACCGTGGGGACAAACAACTCAGCCAACAGATTGCAACAACTTACCTCCAGGTACAGACAAACCAACAACTACTGGGCCACTTCAAACATGGATCACAAGTGCGAGCTGGTCCTGAGAAGAGAACAGCACAGCTCATCTGGGCCAGTCTGTCTCAAACTGCAGACACAAAACAAGCCAAGCGTGACCACATTACAGCCAGAGCTCTAACAATGCTGCCACGCACACACACTCACTTCCAACTACTTCACTCCAGACCTGGCAGGAACCCACACAAGACCATACTCACCACTCAGGCCCACTGCATTCAGATGAGTCATCTTCCAGCTACACCACATGCTGTGACAAACAGTGGGGACAACAGGCTGCAACCACACAGTATGGAACAAAAACCACCCATTTCTGGGCCACTTCCAAAGAAAAGCATGTGCACACAACAGCAGCAGCAGCAGCAGCAGATCCTACATTACACAACCACCAAAACACAACACATCCAAATACACTCAACTTACCTTCATCCACTGCCTCCTCCGGCAAACGGCCCAGAACTGGTCAACACAAGCGCGCTGTTCATCGAGGACGCTCGCGTGTGTTCACCCACCGTCAAGCTCCAACTGCCAAACACACAAAAAAAAACCACATGACACACAGGTGACACACACACACACACACTCACTCCCGGGAATCAACGACGGGCCAACGTACGGCCGCGCTTCTTACCCGCCGCTGTCTGGAGACGCAGCGTCCGTCGCACACGCCAAGCAGCTCCTTCAGCCGAGCCGCCACATGTGTGCGCGTCTCGGCTGACACGCACCTGCGGAAAACAAAGCACTTGGCAAACGTCACACGGACACACTACGCACGTTTGGATGGCCGACACATGCATCAATAACATACACCTGTGTAGCGCTTGCACACGCACCGCTGACAGACACACCAGGGGCGGCAGGAGGTTCCGTGTCCTGCCCAACAACACTTCGGCACATGACTAGGGAAGCCAGGAATCAAACCTACGGTTGGTGGGCGACGGCTCCACCTCGGAGCCACTGCTGCCCCGCAGAGCACAACACAACACAACACACACCTTCAGTGGCTCCGGCTCCCGGAAGGACAGCGCGCCCTGCAAACACAACACACAACAGCAGACGAGCCGCTCGCGTCGGACTCCGACGACCAACTAACGTCAACTGACGGCCCTGCAGCCAAGTTGAAGGCTGCCGCCGCGCACGCGCACTCCGCTCCTTAATTAGTTCCATCACTTTCAGGTGACTCGCCACCACACACGTGGAAACCATCATCATCATCATCATCATCACTATGACTCCGGCTTCACTGACAACAAACTCTTGACCTTGACACTTTTGCTTGTTTCAATGTGTGAAGGAATCATCATATGATCACCAGGACCCGAGCTGAACACATACAGCATACAACAAACAACAAACAACACCAACACAACCTCAGACAACACACCAGATCATCTCACATCCTGCCCATTACTGTAACCCTCTGGAAAAACTACGCAACACTCTTCACACCAAACCATTGACAAACTGCTGCTTCACCTCATCAAGCATCAAGTGTCATCACACTCACCTCCGCTCGTCTGGCAGCAGCTCCTTCCGCCTGTTGTCCATCCCACTGTCCAAGTTCCTGTCACACATTACACAGTGGTTGGAGCAACGACGTCTCGCCGTTCTTTCAGGTCCTCGCCAACGTGACAGGTAAAGAGGCCACAAAGCACAAAACCATGTCAAACACAGTGACAGCACATAAAACACACGACACACTGGCAACACTTGAACTTCAACAACGCTGCAGATAGAAAGGCCGGATGCTATCGCAGCCCACCCACAAGTCATCTGTCCACTTCAGTTTGCACTTGATCAGGACTGCTGCTCACTACCCACACGTAACATCGCACACATACGGCAGTACTCACCGAGACATGCAACCACTCCTGGCCCCACCGGATGGCGCTCCTCATCGGGACTCGTTGCCCTGCGCAGACACGCGCAGACACTGAGTGACACCGCAATCGCATCACCGCACACAACAAACACTACAACTTGTGCATCTATTTCAAACTTCCTTTTGATGCACTCACACAGCTCTGTGTTCACCACTGTGCAACACACTCCACACACACACAGCAACATACCTCAGTGTCTTCGCTCATCCTGCTCAGTTCAGGAGCTGTGGACCGTGATTAGCTTCGGGCTTGTTATGAGTTGGGAACCGCCGCTGCATTAACATTACCATTGACCACACTGAGCCTCGTTATTTTCACAGCATCGTTTATTAATTAGTACGGTATGAGGCTGTCTCCGCAGGTCGGCCGCACGGCAAACACGTACAAAGCCTGAGGACAGAGCACAAACGCAACAACTCGTCTCTCCGCTCAACACAAACCGCTGCTGCCACCTCTGCCCGAGCTTCTGACAGACTGACCTTCGTGCACCTGCCTCGCGTGTGCGTCTGGGAAGCTGCGTGGTCACAGACCCGCCGTTTGCTCATTTTCGTACACGACGTTCCCCTTGACCGCAACAAAACGGATGAGCTCCTGATGTCCTCCCAGCTGGTAGATCAGATGCTCCCAGCTGAAAAACCCCTACAACTCATCAACAACGGCCACAACACAAACGCACGCAAAACCTGCGTACACACAACCTACCGAGCACATTTCAGCACCAGCAGATCTCCCTGTTTGTTGACCTCCAGAGAACCGTGAGTGTCGGCCAGACCCAAGGCGTAGGCCGCGTTGATGGTGGCTGCGGCCAAAGCCTCCGTCATGGACATCCTCATGTTGACGCAGGCCAGGTGCATCACTAGAGGCTGCCCAACAACAACAACAACAAATGACACGACGCTACAAATACAGACGACAACACCTGCACACCGACACTGACCATGGAACAGCAGTAAGCGTTGGGGTTGAAATCGCTGCCGAGAGCAACAATCACTCCGGCGTCCAACATGTCTCTGGCTCTGGGCTGAGGCAGCCTGGAAACAACACACACAATTCAACACGCGCGCCTTGACGCCAACAACGTTTGCATCCGTGTGTCACAACCTCAGAATGTAAGCGGTAGTCGGCAGAAGCACCGCAGCCGTCTGGGCCTTGGCCAGGGCGCGGATCCCCTGGTCCGTCACCTCCTCCAGGTGACTGACGGCTAAAGCGCCAAGCTCAGCTCCCAGCTGACAAACACAGGTTCAAAGCAACCGTCTCAGCACGACAAACGCTTCCATCCACATCGCACACGCGCCAAACAGCCAACACAAACATCTCAAACGGCAGCTACACATACACTGAAAGGCTCAAGGAAGGATGCGCACCTCAGCCGACTTCATAGGATGAAGCTCATCTCCGTGGAAGTTGATGTGGAGGCCCATGTCTCTGCCAGCCTTCAGGATGGAGCGAGTAGAGCTGAGGTCAAACACCCCCTGCTCACAGAACACGTCAATGTTGTCCACCTTGATGGTCCCGGCTTCCATCTCTTCCTTGAGGCGAGGCAGCTGAACCCGCAGGATGTTCTCAGTGGCCTCGGCCACAGTCTTCCCTCTGCACAAACAGCAGGAAACGCGTCGCACCGCGCACACACACAACAAATGACTACGACTGAAGTTTTGTGGCTGCAGATCTCACCTGGGCACTGCGTGAGCGCCGCAGTAGGTTGAGGAGATGCCGATGGGCAGAGTGCGTCTGGCCTCTTCAATCACCTGCAGCATCTTCAGCTCAGTCTGCAACTCCAGGCCGTAGCCGCTCTTACATTCCACCAGGGTGGTGCCCGCTCGTTGCATCCGAACCAGCCTGTCCCTCAGGAAGGCGAGAAGGTCTGAGGCAGAAGCAGCTCGCGTGTGCTCCACCGTAAAGTGGATCCCTCCTCCGGCCCGGTGCACGTCCATGTAGGAGGCGCCAGCCAGCTGGAGGAAGAAAGGATCTCGAACCAAGGGCTCGCACAACACACACACACACAAACACAGACGCTGCTCTTTGTCATCTACCTTCATGGCAAACTCGTGCACCCTGTCGCCGGCCCACACGGGATGGGTGTGAGCGTCCACCAGCCCTGGAACGACAACACTTTCTCTTTAAACCCCAAATGTGCTGCGGGTGCAGTCCTGACTCTCACAGAGACACTCACCGGGCAGGACGCACATCCCTGCTGCGTCAATCGCTCTATCAAAGGACGCGTCTGCAAACTGAGTCGCGATGGTTTCAGCAGGTCCCACGGCTTTAATCAGCCCGTCTCTAGGTGAGCAGAGGACACTTTGCTGTACAGACTGCTTACTGGATTCACCTTCATGTACTGCTATACAACTTTCCCTCTTACACAAAATCAATCCTAACCGCACAAAGGACAAGGATGCTCACAGATTCGACGCCGCTTGGAACTACTCCTGCTCGTTAAACATTGAGCTTCTGTGCTTTAATCGATGATCGGTGTGTCCGCTATTCAGGCTCCCACCGTGCTGCGGTAGCATTTCTTTCACTTCTCCTCCCTAAACCAAACTTGGCAGCTCATTGTCCACATATTACATAAACACAGCCCAATGACAAGATGCATTACATTACTCTCGCAACCCTTTCGTTACTGGGTGGATAAAAGACCCGTCAATATCACTTTATAAACTGATCCCTGACAAAAAAACCTCAAACTCTTCACTACGACTGGCTCAGAAAACTCACCTCCCAATGACGACGCTTCCGTTTTCAATCACGCGCAGATTCTCCATCCCCTGTAGGGTCAGGAACTTCTCTCCGCCGCTGCAGATCACAACCACCTGCTTGGCATCTTTCACCAAAAGTCGGTAATTTCTGGACATTTTGGTTCGTGCGGCACGTACAGACGCTTTGTGCGGAGCGAGTGGCTTTCAGAGCGAGCAAATATTGGAGTTTAAAGTGCAGGAAGAGAGGGTGGTGCTTCAGACACTCAGACAACCATTTACCCAGTAAATCAAAGTCTGCTACGTGCAACAAAGATGTGGAAGAAGCCCAAAGACAACCAGTTTTAAGAAAGAGCGCAATCTTTTAATGTTTCCAAAACAATGTGACAACACAAATTGGTCTTGCACATTCAAAACTAAAAAAACATCCCACCGCACCTCCAAAAACAAACCAAACCCAAAGCCATCCCACGGTGAAAACACAAACGCACATTAATCGACTACAAGGTACAGTCACAATAACACAACGCCGGGCTGGGTCCTCTTCGCAGGTATCATTCCCGCATTTCTCCGTCTTCTTCCTCTTCTTCTACGCCTCTGATGTACAAAACGTTATTGCATCTGCAAACAGAAAATACCAACATCTTGCAGTTCAAAGCAGTCAGACGTGGCTACGGGCAAAACACATGGTTGGGTTTCCACAACTGACATCAATTATTAACAAAGGACAGTAAAGACAGTTCAGAATTTCAACACTTGAGGCTGTACAACAACCTTTTCTGCTTTGTTTGGCCAAAACCAATTCAGCCTACAGTCAGAGCCTGCGTATGAGCAGCCAAAGTTCGCTGCGCCGCAGCACATCTGGACTCGTTACGTGTTTGTCTGGCAGCTCATCTTAACAACCTCCCTCGTATTCTTCTTACAGAATTCGCACTTACCAAATAGCAACAAAGATAGCGCTGATTAAATGACAAAGCCTCGACTCGACTCCTTATTGGAAACAGATGAAAAGCCGTTTCAACATCACCTACCTAATAAGCACCTCCCCAAGATGACCTGCCAACGCTCCATCCACGTACTCCTCTGTGTTTGCCAGCTGTTGGGAAATCAAGCACGCTCGCATTACATTGCCACCCACACAGCTACATGCAACTCAACAAGACAAATATCATCAAAGACATGGAAAAACCACTGAAGACACAGACACAGCTGCATGTGTGGAAAGGAGGAAACCTCCATTTGCAGTCATCGCAAAGCTTTTCAGCATCATTTGGATTTCCCAACCATGTACTAATGTGCAAAGCACACACGACAACACACAAACATTATTAAACATCGTTAACGACGACACAGACAGACTAAACAACTGTTTTTATCCTACACTCATAACTGCACTGAACATCAACATATTACTGTTTACAAGAGAATGTGCAATATGTCATTTGATGTGGTGGAATGAATGTTGCCATGAGCTTTTACATTACACTTAAACCTTTATCTCATATTTATTTTGTATGCATTGAACTGCGCAGACTGTTTGGGACTTTGACATTTTCGTTGCACATGCAACACTGCTCATAAACTCCTTAGAAACCTCGCAATCACGTTCCACTCGTACTTGCACAATGTGCCAACAGCACACACATCTGACGTTCAGGCTAAAGCCTCTCACCTGCATATTCATGTAGCCATCCACAGACACCAGGTAGCCTTTATACTCCATGCCCCACTTCAGCTTCACCATCACCGGCTTGCCCGTCAGGCCGTTCAGGAAAGGTTTGGGGTTCAGGGGTAAGCTCTGCGCAGACACAGTTGGTTAGCATGACACATAACTACAGCAGATATGTCTGAACGCCCGACGAAAACAGAGCAGGTCCACACAACGAGCGGCACAATCCACCAGACGCTGCGCAGATCTGACTCGTATACCGCTGATCCACGTGAGAGCTTCACTCATTTACCCAAAGTTATGAATGGCAAGCTAGCAAAGCTAATGCTAACAAGCCCCAAAGAGACCGTCCCGGCGCGACGGCAACTACACTCACACCATCAAAGAGGCTTCACGGCAGCCGTTTGTAACCCGTGCTCACCATAATGTTTTCGGGAAATGCGTCTTCGAAGCCACCAAACGAATGTTTGTTAGCCTTTCGTCACAGTAACGTCTGTAGCTCACAAACGCACAGCGCACGCTTTACCGCCAAACAGGAAGCAGCGCGTCCAAGAGCTCCTCCTGGTTTCACTCACCGCCCCCTGGCCGCCGGAGTCTCACACTGCACCGTCCAAGCAAAACGTCTCTACTCGGCAGAAAACATGTTTTTGCTCCTTGCTGCTCGCTGGATGTTTGACCTTTACTCTGCAGGAAGCTTGGCTTGGAGTTGGGTCAAAGTGTTTCACTTCTTCTCATTTCGCTTCTCGTTCTACATGCGTTCACATGTACGGAGAATCTGACGTTGTGACCTTTCGGCTCTCGGAAAAACATCGCTGTGCAGGTGGCCGAGCTCACAAACACTTTCGACAACCGCGGTGACCAGGACACGCGCAAAGCTCAATGGGCCTGGGAACGAGTTTCAGATGTTTAGCTAAACTTAGAAACTGTTCCCTTTGAAACCACTCACATGGTTTCATTTAAGTTAATTATCCGAGGCCCAAAGAGGATAATTTAGCCAACACTTCACAAAACGCACCGATCGCAAAGACAGCAAAGACAGATGCGATAAGTCAGACAAATGACTGTAAATGTCTGAAATCCCTGAACCACTGAACTCAATCCACTGGGCAGTACAGTAATCACCGCATCAGACTACGTTTCGCGGCAAACTGCAGGTCCAGCGCCTTCTTGTCATGATACACACATGACACAAACATGTGAACCACCCACCGGCCTGTTTGGGAGTGAGAAGCCAAATGTCACATGTGGGCCGAGCGAGCTCTCTGTCTGAGCAGCTGTTCCTCTCCAGGCACAAACTGTCTAAACGCTTTACTCATGTTTCTTGCTAAAAAAGCAACAGGTTCACACGTGACGCTGTGAATCAAAGACACACAGGTTCCGTCACGCGTGGCTCCCGTGCTTGCGTCACGGAACCTCGGTTTGGCGCTTGCTCCTTGCTTTGAGTTGCCATCGCTGTAATTCACTGATCCAGTTGACTCTGTCTTCTGGGTGTAAGGTCACATCAGAGGCAATAACCACACACACACACACACACACACACACACACACACACACACACACAAGGAAGAATCACACAACATACAAGGATCAAGTCAAATTTCTCGTGGTTTCCTTTTTGCGGCAATCGCAGACAGGGCTGGGCCAGTTAGGCCACTGGGCCTGGGTCCCGTGACCCAGTCGTGAAAACAGTGGGTTGAAGATCCGAGTTCAGATCCTCACAGACAACAGGAGCCGTGACAGAACCAGTGCAGAACAAAGCCAACAGGTGAGACGGTTTCATTTGGCTCGGGGCTTATTGGACACGGGTCAGGTGTCCGGAAAGCGGGTCACGGTCCATTTGCACAGCAGACAGTGAAGCCAAAGCCACGCTGTGTTCAGTGGAGCTTGACCCAAATGGGCCAGAGCGGAGAGAGCAGTTCCCTACCACCGATCCTTTGTATCCCAAATGTGGACGGCCGCGCTCATCCGGCTCCACGTGGTCTGTTCGGGGAGAACCGGTCCTCGTCCTGCCACGGACCCGCTGGACTGAAACCATCTCGGGTGGAAAGTACTTGAGCAGATGACGGTCATGTATAAAATGCTACTAATGCCAGGTTTGATGTCAGCAATCAATACAAAAACGCACAAATCTACGTGCTTCACTTGTCACAGTTGACTTCGTTTCGGAGATGAGCTGTTCGTAATCCACTGGCTCATCTGTAATAACACTTACGTCATTGGACGCGCACTAATAATATCCCACTCCACACTTCGGGGCGCTACAGGCCACTCGGCCGCTTCCCGTGCTGCGCGGAGCCGCTTCTCCATCCCGTGCGTAAAGTGGAATGTTCCTTTAAGTGCCACAGAGAAACGCGCGGCAGAGGCGGGGCCGCTGTCGCTGCTCAGCCGCGGCGCGTCTCAGCGACCCTTAGAAATAGATCTGCGGGCAGCGGGCGCGCACTGCAGGGAAATGAAACACGCTGCAGGTCCCGGAGCTGCAGACGAGCTGGTCGGACCCGTTGTCTGCTCCTCCACGGCGGCTCAGCGGGACATCGCGCACCGTCCGGGATCATCATGCTGCCTCCTCTCCTCTTATTCTCGCCTTATTGGATCGCAGCTGAGTGACAGAGAAAGTCCACACTGGATTTGAATCCGCGCACTCGCTGGAAACCTGACGCGTAAACAACGCCAGCGGATTTCCGGGCTCCCTTTCTGCTATTTCGGATTATTCCTCAACCACGAGACATGTTGCTTTTCTTGGCGATCAGTCTGGCCGTGTTGTCCGACGCAGGTTAGTGTGTCTGTGTTTTTATCCAACATCCTTGTTGTCGGGCAGTGGTGCGACTGCGCGCCTGGCGCTGCTCCGGGACAAGTGCACCCATTCACAACTCCCGTGGATTTTTAGCCCCTTTCATTCCCGACCGCGTTCGCTTCGACTTTGGGCTTCTGACGCAGGAACCCGCGCAGACAAACAGCTTTGCGTTTACCCTACAAATAACCTGCTGCACAATCGGCCTCCAGCTTCCACGCTCACCCACCGAGAGCACAGAAACACACCCGTTCTCGTTGTCGGCCCATTTGGTATTAAAACAACTACTGTGATTTCCATTTTGGTTCCATTCCAAACCTTGCCTTACGAGTTAAAGGCCCCTCACCATACTTTTCAGAGAATAACGTTTGGCATCCACCAACTCCCCATTAATCAGCACATTCCCCACCTACAGACTGTTATGTAAGTCCAGACTAACTCAAAAAAGTTCCTCAGCAAATAACATCATTAACTCCGGGTGTTGTTAAAGACGCGTGACACGCTTGACTTGAAAAACAAAGACGCTTTAAGACGATAAATCCACTTTGGAAGACGACGCCGTGGCCCCTGGGGCTTGCAAAGCGTCTGAGAGCTGCTCGTCTGCACCGAGCTGCCAAACGTTATCTGCGTCACAGTCCACGCTGGCTGCGGCCGACAGGTGCACAATGCCTCCGTTCTCGCTTTTGCAGAACATTTCCGACAGAGGTGAATCACTTGACTTGTGTACGCACACCGTGTTCGCCGCTGACAACACTGCTGCTGCGGCTCTTTGCTCTGAGGAACAAACAAAACATCTCCAAACCTGCTGCGTGATGAACAACCACACACATTTTTATTGGCTACTACGCTAAAATATTAGACATAGGTTAGAGAATTATCAGCTCCGTGTGTTGTCGGCAACGTCGATCTGCTTTTGACTGCTTTAAAAAGCTTACACTGATTTTCCAGTTATTGTTTGTAGATACTAGTGTGTTTAGCAGTCATTAGAGTGCATTAGAAAACTGACATCTCACCGATAGACGTCCCTCTATCTTAACTCCCTTGAAAAATCCAGCACAGTCAGGCTGGAGGGTGGCCTCTGCCTCGGCCTGCGACAGCAACAACAACAACAGCAGCAGTAACAGCTTCCTGTAGAGCCACAAAGAGGAAGAAACAGGTTCTGCATCTGTGACACGTCACCTCCTCACACTTTTCTTCTTCCTCCGTCCGTCCAGGTGTGTCGTTAGAGGTGTTTCGTGCAGGTGTGGCCCCTCGCTGCGAGAGCCGAGCCTGCAATCCCCGCATGGGCAACCTAGCCCTGGGTCGCCGGGTCCTGACGCAGACCGTCTGCGGCAACAACGGCACGGAGCTCTACTGCTCCTACTCTGACCCCGACGCCAATCTGGCCTGCAGCGCCGCCGAATGCGCCAAGTGCAACGCCGCCCTGCCTCACCTGTCCCACCTGGCCGGGGCCATGTCCGACTCCTCCTTCCGCCACCCCAACACCTGGTGGCAGTCGGCTGAGGGCGTGGACGCCGAGACGGTGCAGCTGGACCTGGAGACCGAGTTCTACTTCACGCATCTCATCCTCGTGTTCCGCTCGCCCAGGCCTGCTGCCATGACGCTGGAGCGCTCGCAGGACTACGGGCAAACGTGGAAGATGCTGCAGTACTACGCCGCCAACTGCAGCCTCGTGACGGCGAGGCGTGACGGGGCCACTTGCACGTCCAAATACTCGGGGGCTCTCCCCTGCCAGCGTGGAGAGGTGAGGACCGAGCTCTGAGCTCCACGTGTGTGTGATGCGCCTCTGGAATAGTAAACACAGGAATTGCAGTCCGCTGCCAAAATCAGGTTCAGCCCTGATGAGTTGGTTCATCTCTTTCTTGAGTACATCTGTAACCACTAACAACGCACCTCCTGGCTTCTGCTCCGGTTGCGGTACGGTCGACGTCTCTCTCCAAGTTGCACCTTCGGGCAGGTGTGAAATCCGAGAGTTAGGGTAAGAGAGAAAATACTGTACGAATAAGAGTAGACACAAGTAGCAAACCAAAGTTTCACTTTCCAGCCTTTTTCTGTCTGGATGAGGCTTCTGTGAGCAGAGTTATATGTGGTTTTGGTTGGATCCCAGATTTACCAAACACAGTAACACAGGTGGAAAAAGCAAAGCAGAAACGGAAGGCACAGTGTGGCCGACAGCTCCCCGCTCAGATTTTTATGAACGAGGGCTACGCTGCAGACGACGGGTGGAACCGGACCAGCGTCAGCTTTTTCTGCTCAGACTCTTGAAACACGCGAGAGTCACGCGGCCCAGTCGGCAGCCAGGTGCTCGGAGCTCTGCGAGTGTGAGTATGAGCGCGAGCGAGAGTCCGGCAGGCAAAGCGCGAGCTCCCCGGCCTCCGCCGATGTGTGGAGGCACATGCTGAGCGTGATGATGCTGCTGCTGCTGCTGCTGCTGCTTCCACTTTCACAGCTGTTAATAAATCTCTCTTTATCGCCTCCCGCTGTGCTGGACATTAAACATTAAAGCACCTCTGCATTTCGTGCACAAAGGTGTGAAAGCAGCTGGTCTGCAGCCTCTTCCCCTCTCCGACTCATCGCCTGGTGACCCAGAGGTTAAACGAGGTCAAGTAGCACTTTAACAGACCCGCTGCTCCACCAGCTGCTCCTCGGCTTCTTCTCGGCTTCTGTTTTTTTACCTTGAACGTTCCAAATAGCGCTGTTAAACATTCCTGCCTGGAGCTCGTTTTACTGGATGCTTTCCAGAGCCCTCAGCTGCACTTTGGGCTTTTTGTCATGGCTATCGAACATAAAAACACTGCGGCGCACATGAGACTTGACGGCATCTGCGTGTCAGATGTGATCGTTTGCCGCTTTCAGCTCTTGACGAATGAATGGGACACTCGTTCGATCCATGGCAGCAGCTCCGTCGATAATCCTGCTGTTAGGCGGTTCTACGTTTAAACTGAAGCTGTCGACAGATTAGCGGATAACTTTCCAATCGCTTCCTGTATAAACTCCCACCGTGGAGCTGGATTTCAGGCTAATGGAGGAACGACGGCCCTCCGCTGCCTCTGAGCCAGACCAACGGTTAAACCTCAGTGCATGAACATGATGTACAGAGAAAGTACAGAACAGCAGCACCTGACTGCTGACGTGACTTCAGGCTTCCTAGCGGTGGATCGCAGCACGCCGGGCAGCGTGTGAGCGTCTGCTGGGGCGGTGAATGAAGAGCCAGCGATTACAGGCGGCAGCTATTCTCACTTTTCTGCTTCTGTTCCCTCCCCCCCAAAAACATGAAAGCTTGTCATCTGCTGTGCTGAAAGCTTTTCATGTTCGCCAGCAGCGGTGGGAACGGATGATGCGTGTGTCAGAATAAGCCAGACTACCTGTCTTATTTATGAGGTCAGCTGGGCTGGAAGAATGCAAGTGTTTGTTACAGAGACTTGACCTCCTTAGGGAGGAGAGGGCGGCAGCCAACACACACATTTTCCAGTTTCTAGAACGCACACGCGCGCTTGTCTGCGCCCTTTCAGCCAAACGCATACAGTCGACTTTCCGTCTGTCTGCCGGGAAGGAAGTGCCGCGGCTCTGATGGATGTTGGTAGCGCTGGCTAGACACCCATCCCCCCCTCGCTCCCTTTCCCTCTCCGTCTTTCCCCTCCCATCAATGCCCATTGTGCGTGTTTACCAGATTACAGTCCACCGTGCTTTGATGGAGTTAAGCTTGTTAAAGACAGACTTACTTTATTTTCTGCCTGAAACAGGAAGAAAGATTACGAGTGGACGCGTGGTCCCCCCCCCCCCCTCACACCACCTCAGGCCTAAGAGACCAAGTGTAAATGTATCCTTGGTTTTTAAAAATCTCGAATCTTTGCACTGTCCATAATCCTATTCCACAAAATGATTAGCAGCGTATACTGCTACTGTTTTGAGGTAGTTGCTACAGCTTTTATGGCTCAGGGTCTGGGATTTCTACAAATTGATGCCAAAAGTATTGTTACTTCTCATGTTCCCATGCGTTTATTTTTTTCCCTCCCGTGGCTGATCCAACCTAATCTACAGTAAACAGCGTCCTGTTGTGGCAAGCACGGCTCATGTCATTTAAAGTCGAGAGAATAAGGCCGAATAATGACTGCATATGCATCACAGTCCAAAAACGCTGCACAACACACTATTATTCACTTCACTGATTAATATTTTTGACAAGCAGTTCAGCTGGTTATCTTGCTCTCAGTTCTCAGCTCCATACAGTTCAGACAGAAACATAAACATTGGTGTCATCAGCATATTTGCAAACACCAATACATTTTCCCACCACAAACAACTCCCAAGAAGCCTCTAGTAGCATTTTTGTTGCGTAAACAAATCCACGACACTAATGTGTTGTTGTCAGCGTGTGTTTGTGCCCATGCCAGCACAGTTGTGTGTGTGTGTGTGTGTGATGGTGTTGCTGTGGTGTCACTGGGCTGTCGCTGGGCTTTTGTCCTGCCGTGAGTTATGTGAAGCTGCATCCCCGTCCCCGTCTTTGTCTGGCCCTGCTCTCCGTGCTCTCCCGCGGACCGGCGCCCCTCGTCCTATTTGTCGTGTTCTCTTAATTGCGGACCACAATGCCGTGACCCCGCGACCTCATCCAACAACCGGGAAATTAATAGTGCTCCTCCCATCGCACTTTTGGCATGTCATCCAGCCAATGAGGGAGCTACATGGGGGCTTTTTGTGCATGTCAACCAAAACTCACTCACATAAACACACACACACACACACACACACACACACACTGCTCCTCTAATGGCATCAATGAATTTTCTTGCCAGAGACAACTACTCACTGCAAACACACTTTTTCTTTGACAACGAGAGCCCGGCGCAAACGCCAACTTTTTCACACTGACAGCTGCGGCGGCGTTGGTTGCCAGCAACAACGGTTACCGTGGTGATGGCGGCCCATAAAGCGACCTTCAATTTGACAGATGACCAAGGACGAGACAGGGGAGAGAGCTGGGTGCACTCATGAAAGGACACCCAGCACCCTCTTGGTCATGTGAGGATGTAGTCACCAACCTTGTGGGGTGAAAGGTCAAAGTTTACTTCATGAATAATAACAACGGAACGTGATTGTGCTGCAGAATACACTGAAAATCCTACATCCTAAACAGACTACTCAACAAACACACTTTCCCTCTTGTTGATCACTAGGTGATCTACCGAGCTCTCCCAAAGTGGGAGTCCTTGGATCCATTTGGCATCGAAGGCCAGCGGCAGCTGAAGGTGACCAACATCCGAATTCGGCTGCTGCGGCACCAGTCCTGTCCCTGCCGAGCCAAAGACCTCGCCTCCGCTCACGAAGCCCGTCCGACCCGACACTTTGCCATCTATGACCTGATAGTGAAGGGAAGCTGCTTCTGTAATGGGCACGCTGAGCAGTGTGTCCCTGCGTCAGGATACCAGCCCATCAGAGACCGCACCAACCACGTGGTAAGAACTCTGCCGCGACTCCGCAGAGTCCGGTATTGTGCTTTTCTCTCCTGATGATCAGCGGTTACAAACACAATGAAGATTATGGCTTTCATTGTTCATTACTGTGTCCTCAAGCTTGATTTTGTTCACCTCCCATAGTCTCTTAATTTAGTCAGTGAGGCATTTAGTGCCAACGCCCAACACAACTCAACAACACAACACAACACAACACAACACAACAGTGTTGTTTGTCCTGAAACTGAGACAATTCCTGTGTTTCCTTTGCTGGCACCAACGTTTTACAGTATAACAAAGGTGGTGATTTGTTGGACGCACTAAATCTTCACATCTGACTCATTTCATGCCAAGAAATTCCAAGTAGCTCTGCTGAGTGTTTTCATGAGGATTTCCGTCCTCTGAGCATAGAAAATCCTCTGAAATAGTGTCTAATCCACGGGACCTTAGAACTGGCCTCTGCACGCCAACGGAAGAATAATAAACGCAGTTATGTGAAACCGAGTGGCTAATATTCACGCCCCGCGTTTGAACATCGCCTCTGCAAACAAACAACTCACACGCGTTACATAAATATGTCTTCCCACCTATCAGCAGTTTGTATCGACGTTTCGAGCAGCGATTTCTGGCAAAACCCAAACAAGCAGCACGAGATGGAAGATGAGGACAGAGATTAGCGACAACTCGTGGAAAGAAGGAAAGGGAGGGACATTTGGGGGGGTCTCTTTGTGTACGTTAAGCTCACAATAGATGATTCAGTTTCATCCTGCACGTAAATATGCTGTATGTTTGGTCTTTCTGCTTCACGTATCGACAGCCGTCGGCGGTGAAAGTGGTCTGAGACGTCGAGTCAGGGTTGAAGGGACCCGCTTGTTTGTTGTTTTGTGCTCCCGGAGGCCAACACGGGGGTTTTATGGTTCACGGTGATTACACTGTCTGTTAGTTAGTCACAAAGCCAACGCACACACGCTGTAATAATTGACTGAGCGTAGGCACAGCGTCGATGTCACTGTCAAGGTTTAAGACCTTTCAGCAACCAGGCTCAGGCTGCAGCAAGAGAATAGAGAAGGAAGACCAGAACCACAAGTGGCACAGGAGCAACCGCAACAAGCGACGACAACACGTCGTGTTGCAGGGCGGTGGTTGCGTCCGGCCTCGCTGCAGAATATACGGTAGTGTTCTTGTTCTACACATTTCCCAGATTTTGCCGTGGCAGAGATAAAGCCGGGGCTACTCTCACCCCCGTCACATGGGCCGCACTGTATGTGCATGTGTTAATTATGCCAGATCACGGCATGTGAAACATGTGAAATGGGTTGAAATACCAGCTGTCTGGACCCGAGCCAGACGCTGCTGCGGGTTCTGGCCTTTTCCTTTCTTCTCCTGAACCCTGTCCATTTTTTCTTTCACCAGTCTGGCCCCGGCTACTTTGTCTTCTCTCGTTTCTGCGATATGTGCCTTTAGGTCTCCTGCCTCCCATTTACGTGGACCTCTCATTGAAACAATTGCCGGCCCTATTAGCGTGACTGAAATAGTGTGTGATGTGTGTAAAATCAATCGTGTGTGTGTGTCCGTCTCTACAATGCAGGAACGATCTGTGGTCAGTTCAAGCAGAGGACATGTTGTTTATGGCGCCATTCATATAGCATGCGGATGTGTCTAATGTTCGCTCAGTACAGTGTGTGTGTGTGTGTGTGTGTGTGTGTGTGTGTCAATGGGAGTTGGAGATTAACGCACACCGTGGGAAACAAATGCAAACGAATAGGTCTGCATCCGTAATCGCTGTATAATGTGTGTCCTACATTACAGTTGCACGGTGTAATGTGCGACCGGCCCCCCTCCTCCTCAGTCATTATCCAGCATGCATGGCATTCCAGCTCAAAGGAATGACAAGGAGATTGTTATTGTGCTCAGAGCTGCATACTTGCACTCGTACGCACTCGTAAACACCAGCAGCGCGGCCGCAGGCTTTTCAGAGCCGAGGCCCCGCGGAGCCTCGCCTCACGCTCGCCCGCTCATCCGTCCACTTTGCCTGATGCTAATGAGCTCGCTCTCGCTTTCCCTCTCTCAGGTCCATGGGAAGTGTCTTTGCAGACACAACACTGCAGGTGATCACTGCGAGCGCTGTGCTCCGCTCTACAACGACCGACCCTGGCAGCCTGCTGACGGACTGACGGGGGCTCCGCACGAATGTCGGAGTGAGTCGACAGCCCGATGCCACCGTGCAAGCTCCATCACAACTCATCTGGCTCACATCTGTCGTTCTCCTCCCTCCCTCACCAGAATGTAAGTGCAACGGTCACGCTCTGAGCTGCCGCTTCGACTGGACGGCGTGGCGCGAGTCTGGCCAGCGGAGCGGAGGCCTGTGCGACTGTCTGCACAACACCGAAGGACAGCAGTGCCAGACGTGCAAAGCCGGCTTCTACAGGGACCCCCGGCGACCGCACACGGCCCCCGACTCCTGCAAACGTAAGACGCCCTGCATCCTAGACATGTCAATTACACAATTGGGCTCTACTTCTTGGCAAACTGGCACATGAAAGCCACAACCACCACGTGTACAACACACTGTCAAATGTCATCGCGTGTAATTAATCAGACCTTTGTTGACAAAACGTTAGAACATCAACCTCATGCGCACCGGCCTGGCAGCGCTCTCGCTCTCTAAAGGAATGCTGGGATCACAAGCCGGGACGTGCTCGACAACGCTGATCCCTGATGGGCACCTGGCTCCGTGTGTGGGTGCTTGTGTGTGTGTGTGTGTGTGTGTGTGTGTGTGTGTGCGATGGCTGCGGACGGACTCGCGCGCCAACCTCAGCGAACATCACAGTTAATCATCAGACGGCTGCATACTTGCACCTTGACTCAAACCGTGACACACAGTCCCCGCTTGTGCTTGTTGGGCTGACTCACTGTTGAAAGTGTCGTTAGATGACTCTTATGTAAACACCAGATAGTCGTCCGTGAACAGGCAGCGGTGGCGACCGTCTGTGAGATTTCACCCGATGAGCTCGGTCCTGCAGGTTCGCTGGACCCGTAACGCGAATCCAAAACAGCCCCCAAACTGCACGAGACCTGTCAAAAATATCTACAGTGGCAAATATCTTAGATGTGGACGTTGCGGCGCTGTCCTGCTACTCTATAAAGACATTACTGTTACCGCTAGAACTGTACTTAAATGAATCAGGGGGATAAACGACACTACGTGCATCAGACAACGAGTAGCTACAGGCCTACGTTTCACTTTCTGGCTTTTTTGGCCTTTTACAGAACGACACAACTGAATTCGTTTAGCTTTTACCATTTACAGCTGATCTTTCCTTTCATAACCATGAACGCTAGGACCCTGGACTGAGGAGGGAAGCGTGTCTCATCTGAAGACCCTTGAAGTGGTACCGGTCCAGATCAGATCACATACATTATTGAAACGCTCTTTGTCATAAACAATATACGCACTGCAGTCCACCCTGGAGGACACACCAGTCCCTGCATCAAAACTCATCAAAGTTGCGATTGGGAACCTCGTGGTGGTTAATCACTATGATTGTTGAACTTTTAGCACTGTTGTTCTTCTAAGAGTCTCGTACGGGCTTTCTCGCGCCGCACATGTGTTATAATCGGGTTGGACTTGGGTTTGCTGTCGTTGTACCAGAGAGACAATCGAGGAATTTCCCTCAGTCGTGAGGGACATTTTCTTCATACCAGGCTCCGAGGGGCCATAGAAAGATAACACTCTTTTCAAGTACACACCAAAACACTTTAGCGGGGGCAAAAGCTACAGTGTGTCTAAGGGGAGTTGTTCAGGCAGGTGTGCTGTCATGTCTCAGCGCACGCTCATAAAGTTCTCATTGTCAGATCTTCTGCAGCTGACAGCTCGCTTACATGTACACATACACCTACATACTGTACACGTCTCTGGGTGGTGACCTCTTCAAATGCCTATAAATCCTCGTCTAGATATGCAAACACACACCTGCGCAGCACATCGTCGCACGTGTTGTGTCTTTACGTGAAGCCAGGGCGGTGCTGCGGTAATGATTAACAGCCGCTCACTCGCCGACGTGGAAAGGGCCGCAGCTGAAAATGTAGTTCTGCTCCCCATCTCTAAACTTTATCACGGTGATGTCTTTATGATTTTATGACGCTCCAGTAATGCGATAAGGTTTATCTCGTCCGTATGGTTCGTCTGATGAGCAGTGTGTAGTTCAGGGAGGGCGAACAGACGACGTCCCTTCAGGGCAAAGACACGTTCGTGGCGCAATTTGAGAAGTCGGTCGAAAACATTTCACACACAGACAGTCTAACGCGTCAGTGTTGGTTTATGAGGCTTTCGCACGTTGGGTGGAATTATACAAGGCTCAGCTAATCATTAACCCGCAACAGCCGTAGATAACGTTTTACTGAGCCCCAAGGCGAAAGAGAAAGCAAAGAACCTCACTGCAGAACATCCTGCCACGATGCCAAACAAATAAAATGACTACAAAATATAACAATAATACGTAGATGTGGCTGCCCACCCAGGTCAGACGTCTCTTTCCATGGTTACCTAGTGCTGCTCAGTCGTGATCTCTCTATAGATTCCAACACAGTCAGCCGCTCGCATTCTGCGCCAGAGTGGGACGACACGAGTCTCCGCACCAGCAGGTGGCAGTAGGCCGTTTTGTGTTCAATAAGGGAAGGCGCTAAACAGGCGCCAGCGGGCTCGACTCTAGTTGGACCCATGTACTTCAGGCATCATTAAACCGCAGTCCGCTGGCTCCCAAATACACCCCCCAGCATGCCTGTCCTCCCTCCCGGTCCGCCCCCGAGACCGAGACAGATTTATGGAGGAATCTTTTCACCCCCCACCGACAGCGAGTTCAGTAACACCGCCGACGGTCGGTGGAAACGTGGGCGTGTGACTATATTGTTGCCGGAGGTCGTTTAAAGAACACACTATCGGCACACAATTAGAGGGAGAAAGCTTTGATAAGGAAAGAGAGAGGCCTTTGTATTAAAATCTCCAAGGAATATTGAAGCACTGCCCATAAATATTCATTTGTAGGTCAGTAAAACAGTCTGAAGACCTTTGACTCAACGCGTACAGCAGCGTTTCATAATTGTCAG
The DNA here is from genome assembly GCA_030770545.1 of Macropodus opercularis. NCBI lineage: Eukaryota > Metazoa > Chordata > Actinopteri > Anabantiformes > Osphronemidae > Macropodus > Macropodus opercularis. Next base: position 1,580,059 of record CM061108.1, read on the forward strand.
ATCTATCAAATTTGGACAAACTGCTACGTGGCAAGAAACCTCACCGTGCACAGTACAACAATGCAATGCGGTGTCGTTTTCACGTCTTATTTCTTCCAAATAGAAAAACTATAATAATCATCTTTGCATCTTATCAACCTTTCCTGCCTCTTGTCAGAGCACAGACGTCGTAAACTAATTGATGCCTTATGTGACCAATCATTGTCTGAGCTCAGTTGCGCTATCGTTCTCCTTTTCTTCTCCAGCGTGCGACTGTCACCCCTCAGGCTCTATGCCCTTCCACTTGGCTGACAGCTCTCCCTGCGACCCCTCCAATGGAAACTGCATCTGCAAACCTGGTGTAGGCGGAGCCAACTGTGACAGGTGCATGGTGGGATACTGGGGCTTCCATGAGTACGGCTGCCGTCCGTGCGACTGCGCAGGAGACTGTGACCCGTTCACTGGAGACTGCATGTTTGGGTGAGTCCGTGTCTTTGCCCACCGTGTCTGCAGTAATGACTGTGACTGCACACGTGTGTGATCACGAGTTGCAATGTGCTCATGCAGCTCTGATCTGGACCTGTACCGCTCAGAGGGGAACTCCAGCGATCCGGGCAGGATCTTCAGAGCAGACGAGCTCTTCTCTGCCCTTCACTATTCAGGTGAGCCAAGCGTTAATGGCTTTGACGGAGTCTGAAGGACTAAACATTGCGATGTGTGCGTGAGCCAGTCAGTCTGTCTGTCCCCGCAGAGAAGTGCGAGTGCAAAGAGCAAACCCTGACCAACAGTATACTCTTCTGCACCATGAACTATGCTTTCGGTAAGAACTCTTCCACACGCTGCACCTCCGCTGATTATTTGTACATTATTTGCTTTGTTACATCGTTTCTCTCTTACCTTACTCTTAGTGTTGAAGGTGAAGGTGCTGTCAGCCCACGATAAAGGGTCCCATGCTGAGGTAGAGGTCAAAGTTCAGAAGGTGCTCAGTCAGAACACCAAGGTGAAGATACAGCGAGGTCGAGCCACCCTCTACCCAGAGTCCTGGACTGCACGGGGATGCACCTGCCCCATCCTAAATCCTGGTGAGACACACGCAGAACTATGATTGTCTATACCAGCAGTCTGTCAGGCCTGTAAATGAGTCCAATGCACTGTCGTTTGTCAGGAGGGGAGTATCTGGTAGCGGGCCACACGGGCCGTAAGCAGGGCCGCCTCCTGGTCAACATGAAAAGCTTCGTCAAGCCCTGGAAGACCAGCTTGGGGCGCAAAGTGGTCACGCTACTAAAGAAAGACTGCAACTGGTAGACACGTGGTCCGGAGGGACTGCTTTTAACAAAACAAAGCCGTGGATTTGTTTTCGCAGCCTCCGGATGTGGATTATTGAAACACACAGGATCTGGGGGAGAGGACAGAGTCTGCAACGCCTCCAACGGGAGCACAAAGCCAGCGGTGGAATGCACAAGCGCTAAGCACAAGGGACTTAATCTTATTGGGACATATCTGTCTTGCATCTGAGCAAACTCTCTTTCTTGTGTTCTTGCGTAGGTCTCAAGCAAAAAGTTCCTTTACTGTCGCACCTCAAGAGCTGTTTACTGTTTACTGAATGCCCCCCGACCCACTGCTCTTCCTCTCTGCAGCACTTTAGCCTAGAGGCTGATAAAATCCACAACCTCGAGCAGGACCCGTCCCTGCTGCATACGCTTCTTTACCGCAGACTCACACTCTCGGTGTGTGAGAGACGCTGAACAAGCCATGCAAGCCACTACAGGTGGTTCAGTCTTAGCCAGTCCAGGTGTGTCTGTGTTGAAATCAGAATGAATGGGGTTTACCCAGACGTGAATGTAGTCCTCTGTTTGGGAGACGCTGCGCTATGTTGGGCACAGTCCAGAGTCAGTCCTGCTCCCGGTGCTTTCACATCAAGGGTTCATCACAGCACGCTCCACTGCTAAATTCTCTTATTCATTCTTCCTTGGAGCTGTTGTACAGTATTATATGTATATATCTATGTGATGTTAACGCTGTTTAAATCGTTGTCACTGTACGGTAATATTAAAGGAAAATCCAGACAGTCTGATCATTTCTATTTGCTAAACATTGATTTGTGTCCCCTCTCACTGAGACCTTGTTGCAGAGCGGATCTAACCCCAGACACACTCACACGGACACAAACCCCCAACAACAGTTGATAGAACTGTCCAGGCCTTGAAATACTTCACATAAATCTGACAAAGATAACCTTATCGCGCTTTGCGTCTCTCTCTCACTCACACACACACCTCCTGCTTCTCTCTCTGGGTCCCTTCAGATCAAGTCGTCCATCACTCTCGCTCTCCAACCGCAGCTACATTCTGTGGCTCTGTGTGAATGAGGTCGGGGCGAGCGCACATTCTCTGTTTGGGTTTAGGCCGAGTGTGCGCTTTCCACTGCTTCCTCGCCCGCTCGCCGTGACGTAGTTGGCAGAGAGGTGCAGACACATTCCTGGCGCGTCCAGCGGCAGTCGAAGGTCGCTCACCTGTCTGCCGGCCGCGCCTCGCCACCCGCAGCCAAGCGGGCGGTGGGCGTTCCCCCGGCCTCGTGTAGCCACGTTTCCTCATTCGCAGATTTGTGGCGGAGGGGTCACGGTCCCTCCTCGTGTCTGCTGGGCTGCTCCCAGACAGCAGGGGAAGAGGTGAACGAGTGCAAACAGGAAGAGAAATGGGTGAAAGGAATGCTTATGTGAAAGTAACTGTGTTATATTCAGAGCTGGTACTTACTGTGAGCACAACCCTGATGTATTTCTACTTCTACATGACATCACTGCACACTTCAAATCCTTATTACAAGCAAACTGAATCCAGTGATTCACAAACTTTGGCTTGTGGTCCCTCATTGCATCTTGTTGGGCCTCCAAAAACAAATGGGTGCGTTCAACCGAATGTCATATAAACATATGTCAAGTTGCTACACGACAGGAAACGGGTCACATTCCGGATTTCATTTAAGGGAGACAAGACAACGGGCCTCACGCTGGAGCAGTATCGTTTCCAGACGAGCAGCATCACTTGTTTATAGCAACGCGCCTTGAAGCTACGCTCCGCAGCTTTTTGTCTCATATTTTCGTCGCAGAAAAATGCTCCGTCTTGTCTCGGTGTGGAGAGGTGCTGTCGGAGCCTCCTGCAACGGGTTCGCAGAGCAGCCTGGCAGGAGCCCAGGCGTTTTTATGCACGGTGCCCCTGACCGGCTGGAGAATAGCGTTCGCAAAAACTAGCAAGAAAGATGCTTTCTAGTCGAGGCACTTTGAGTCTCTTCACATTAACTAAAGGCTTTGCGTGACTATGTGTGTGATAATGCGGCGTTGTCAGTATTTCCTCCACCTCTGCCCGGTGCAGACCTTCAGGTCAGGTGGGGATGGAGGCGTTTACGTGGTGGGAACTGGCCTTGAAGCAAAGACACAACAGGGAGCCACAGTCGCACACTGCTGCAGCTGAACTGTGGCCCTCTCTCTCACTGTATCTCTGCCTCGCTCTCTCGCCCATTGTCCCCACGCTGACTGGCCATTCCCAGCCCGTGATGGAGATGTCCGGTCGGGGGTTGCACGGTGTGGGAAACTGCTCGGTGAATGAGCGCTTGGCGTGCTCGCACAGATGCATACTTTGCTCTTGTGCAGTTTATGCACATGTGCATGCGTGTTGTCGTAGTAAAGGCGAACGCATGCATGTGCGTGAATGTGAATGTGTGCGTGCTTGCATGAACACAATGCCTCGCTTGTGCTGCTATAGAATGGAGTTATGGCCTTTGTCCTGTCAGCATTCTTGCGGCGCTGTTGGCCCCGGTGTGCATGGCAACTCCTGCAGGCACAGAGACAATAAGCTCCCCCCTCTCCCTCCTCCTCCCCCAGCCACAGCCTGGGAGTCACAATGGTGCCAGCACCCTGAGACAGACGCCCCCACACTGCTAAGTGTGTCACACATCTACCAGAACCCTGAGGTCCAGGATAAGGTTTCACTGATAAGGAACTATTAGTAATGCTTTGAACGTGTTTACGATGTCTACGGTTACGTTAGAATAATGTTTTACAGTCACTTGGACCATCGCATTTACAGCCAAAGCCTTTTTATGGAATAACTACAAACTAATACACACAGTAAATTCTGATTATGGGAGTTGCTTTTATGACATTTCTCCATCAGAATGCCTCGAACCTGCCCATTGCCAGGTTCCCATAAGAACAAACGAACAGCTGAATGCAGCCCTTCTGCCTTTTCAGAGGACGTACAAATCAATACGCAACGCTTTTCATACATGTTCCAGCAGGAAAACACCTGCCAGCCAGCTCGTATCGTCATCACGCCAAGGCCCCTACTGTCTATTGTTATCCAGCGCTTCCACTTGCTAAACGTTTAAACCACCTCAGAGTCCCTGCAGCATCGCATGTCCAACGCACATCGAGAGCCATTCCTGCTGTTTAAGGCTTTCATTCCTAAACTCCCAAACTGACTGATCTATACAGGCCCGGACTTTTTCGTTGATGTTAAATTGTCGATTCAACTTCAACTAGTTGCCGGAGTTAGACTTGTTTACATTTCTTAAATGGGTCGTAAACGTTTAATCATCTGGGTCAAATCCTTCTACTGCAGCTCAGAGATTACTGACTATTATTGAGACTATTACTGGATTAATCTGTGCATATCCAGCAACCAGGCAGGAAAGGCGGCACATTTGGAAAGATGGTCACGGGAAGCATGTGTGAATCATGTGTCCAGCAGTTGTGGTTCACATGAAACCTGACTGAAACTCCTTCACCTAAGAACATCCCGCGCTTTGGTTTCACTTAATTACGCATGAATGCGCACACATGCAGACATGCATCAGGAATTTCTTCTACCTGAAGAGCAAGCCAGAACAGGGAGGGTGATGTTGACATAGCAGAGCGATTGAGACGCTACTGCTGATCATTATACAGCCACGCAAACAAGGGCCTGATGTCATCGAGTCATTATGAACTAATTCGCATATCAACATGACACCGGACTGACAGGCTCTCACGACAAGTCTCTCTCTCTTTATAAGACCCACACACGCATCACACGCTGTCACGCAACTATTACAACATTCAGCCCGAACAGGCCGACAACCTCAGCAGCAGGAATTATGGGAGATGCGATGGTTTACAGACCTGTGTTTTCACCTGCCAAAAACCCATCAGCGTATCCAGCTGCGTTAACACCACCATCAAACCACCATAATGGCTTCCTTTCACTGAAATCACCACCAGCTCTCAGAAAAAAACGGTTACCAGGCTGGTTTCAAGTTCTATTCCTCCCAGGTCCAAGTGATCAGGGTTGGTCTGTAATTATGTTGGTCTTCGTCTTTTCAACCGACCAAACCGAGATGAGGGAGAAAATATAAGGCAAGAATTTATTTTAAACTAACGTGGTTTATTATCATTATGATATGTCATCTGAAATTAAAGGCCCTATAACCAATGATGTGCAAGCCTGGGCCCATGTTTCACTTAACTTCTTAGAAGACGTGTTCAAATGTAAAATAATTTTCATCTTCTTACTACAAGTTTTGCTGCAGTGATGTAATCAAACTAAGCAGGAACATCCAACAACATCCATGGATCCCTGAATGGGTCAACCGGCGACGCCGCAGGGGGCCCAGAAGGTCAAGGGGCCCTGGGTGTGTATCGTCACAACACAACCAATATGGATCAACCGTAAAATGACACAAAAAGACACACTAGGTCACAAATAACTCAGCTTGAAATATTAAGTTAGTGAAGAGACATAAGGTCCCCAGGAGTACAGTAACAAAAAAGGTAGCGTGTGTTTATAGGCAGGGGAGAAGGCAGATGAAAAGACGAGAGGCAGCGTGTGCGGACACGACGGCGGTGAAGGCCTGGGGACACGGAGAGCGAAAAACATTAGAGGTGATTCACAGGCATCACATGGCACATCAACACATACCTCTTCCCCTAAGTCACTCACAAAACGCCTTAATCTCTCTCCCACAGCTCGAGAGCAGGGACGTACGCACACATACTAGCGCGCTCGGCCCCTGCTCCGCGGGGGCCCGGGAGGGTTTGCATGGATCACTTCCCCATGAATCAGGGCATGAGAGGGAGTCTTCACATGCAGCCAGTGTGCGTGTTGAGATGAAAAGTCCTCCTGCAGGCGTCGTTTCCTGAATGAAGTCTACTCCCTCCCTCCTTTTGGCTCACAGATGTTACCTCATGTGAAATTACTCTAATATTTACTCAAAGATTCCTGATGTTTTTTACTTTTATCCCTTACACTGCTATCAAATTCTCACACGGTTTCATTTTTCACCCGTAGATGGTTATAAGGTGTGAGAGTAGTCTGACATCCTCCGACTGATAGAATCCAGCCCACATTCACCAGCATGAGATGCGACACCTGCATCTCACACCAACACACAAGGCTTTAAAATATCCAGCTCCTGAACCTCAGCGACACAAGGCAAACACACATCGCATAGATGTATGATCATGTTGACACACACACACACAGTTAGAGATGTAAAGAGAGACGGAGGCAGAAAAGAAGCAAAGGCAAGTGAAATATCTGAAACGAGAAAAGGTTGTTCCCTCTAAAGATATCTGGGGGCGACCTCTGATGGGTAATAGTGGAAGGTTTACTCACTGATGGTAGTGAAATCAATACAATTATTTTAAAATCTTTGTGTTCAGAATATAGTGAAACACACATTAAGTGTTAAATTACTTGACTTACTGGTAATATAATTCTAACAGTCATTGGCACCATACTTAGGTGACGACAATGTAACTCTGCCCCCTAGTGGTTGGATAATGAAGCACACGTGCTCCATCATTTTGTCCAGTTCCTCTTCTACTTCTTAAATAGTTTCACCTTCAACTGATATGTTCTGCTACTTCGTATTCATTGTCCACCAGCTTCACATTGAATATGAGAATACTGCCATAGTTATAGCTGCTGGTATTTATGTGTCATTTTGCTCCAGTGCTCTAAAACTTGAAATAAATACCTTATTTGTCACTGACGTCTTTAGCTCAGGTTGAAACGCTGCGTTCACCGCAACTACTGGACACTAGCGTAAGTAGGATATTAGACCTGTTGCACGTGCCTCATAAGAAATCAGAACTAAACTACAACCAAACGATATGAAAGCGAATTAATTATTAAGTGAACTAAAACAATAGAATAACAAAATTACCTTTTATCGTCGGAGTTTTAGACACGTGAAACAATCGTCAACAATAATATCAACAACAACAACAACTACGTCACGTAACGAGGACGCGCTCGAGCCAAGACCACGCGACAGGGACTGACAAGATGGCGATCACTTCATAAACGGAGGAGCTGCAGCGGTGAAGGAGAGGCTCGGTACGCTCCTTTCTGTCACAATACGCCGGTAGCGGCACCGATGAGACGCCGCATTTGGTGTAAACGCGTCCAGCTGGTCGGGTTCGAAGCCGAGTCCAGCGCCGGCTGGCGAGCTCCGGCAGCCGAGCTCCGGCTGGCGCCTGGAGTAGTTAGGATTATACGGTTAGCATGCTAGGTTAATGTTAGCAGCTAGCGGAGCTAAGACTCAGCCTCTCGAATGAACCCAATATAAACAACGAGGCCGGGATACGCGGCGCCCTCTCGTGTGTGATATGTTTGTTTTTAAATTCACCTTAAGCATACGTTGTTAGCTCCATACACATTTCTTTGTGTTTGATGTCGGCATTTTATATCGGCTCCATCGCTAACACATTAGCCTCGCCTTTAGCTAGCTACTCGCAGCCTTAGCGGTGCTTCACAGTTGAACACAAACCTTTCTGCTGCGGAGCTGGAGTCGCTCGGCGGCGTCACCGGCTGTTCCTGCGCTGCGCGTCTCTCGTGGCTTGTGTCTTCCGGCCGCTTCGGACCATCCAGTCACAAGGACAAACCAGCCAACGCGCGCCAACCTGCTGCTAAAACGTTGCTGACAGAAACTCTTTGCGGTCTCAGACGTCCACAACAAACCACGACGTCGTCCCCTGAAGCTCCGCTGGTCGCTGAGCTATAAGGCTGAGCATGTCCACCTGAATGAATTGGAGTGACGGGGTGTTTGTTGCTGGTCTGATACCGGCTGAAGGGTTGGCGTGAATTAATTCCATGCTCCGGCATTTAGTAAACACAGCTACAGTTGAGGCTGGCGATCAAGTGAACGGAGTCTGTCCTGGATTTAATTTATATCACACAGGCTGCAGACGGTCTTCACGCCACTATCTGATAGGCACTCATTGAATATACCCCTTAAATAAAACTGCTAAACACACGAGTACTTGTTTTACTTAAAGCGAAATAACAGCAGATCTCAAAGACAGAAGTAGTCACTCAAGGATCCTCCCTTTCTGAGCTGACGGAGGTGAAGAGATGATGGATTGAGTGCAACTTGGTGTTGAACTGTTATCGTGCCATTAGAGTATTTTATCGGGAAGCTTCTATATATTATTATAAGCGGAGACTGTTTCATAACCCCGTGAAGTCGGTCCAAGTTATCTCCTGTGTATAGTGATGCCACATAAAACAATCCTCAGGTCAGATGTAGGGAGTGAGATCATTTTATTGTGTGGTATAACATAATTCCAGGATAAAAACAATGTCCCAAATATGTTTTCATTAATATAATTGTTATAATAATAATAATTTTGAAGATCAACATTCCTATTCACTTCACTAATCGGATCGGTTCTGTTTTCTCTAGACACCATCATGCCCTGGGAGCAACCCATTTATCAGCTCACCATGGTGATATGAAGCTAGTGTGAAACACTGACACACACAGACTGAAACACTGACAGCCAGCCGGCCAGCTCGGCAGGCAGGTGTGTGTAATGGACAGGTGTAAGCATGTGGGGCGGCTCCGGCTGGCCCCAGACCACTCCATCCTCAACCCCCAGAAGTGGCACTGCGTCGACTGCAACACCACAGAGTCTATCTGGGCCTGTCTCGGCTGCGCTCACGTGGCGTGCGGGCGCTACATCGAGGAGCATGCTCTTCAGCATTTCCAGCAGCAGCGGCATCCGCTGGCTATGGAGGTTAATGAGCTCTATGTTTTTTGTTACTTATGTGATGACTATGTTCTGAACGATAATGCCACTGGAGACCTCAAACTGCTACGAAGTACACTCAGTGCCATCCAGAGCCAGCGCTATGAGGTCACCACCCGCAGTGGGCGCACCCTCCGCTCAGCTAGTGCTGCCCCTGATGCCCTCATGCCATCTGGGGCCCGTGAGCTGCAGCTCAGGGATGAAGACAGGATGTTTACTGCTCTTTGGCACCGCCGCAGGTCGCTTATGGGGCGCGTCTTTCGCTTCTGGTTTGGACTCACTGAATGTGGAAAGAAGAGGGCAGAAGAAGAGCGGAGGAGGGAGGAGGAGGAGGAACAGAAAAGGGAGGCGAGGGAAAGGAGGCGTGCTCTAAAGAGGCAGCTGCAGGAGGAGCTGGAGAATGCTCCTATCAGGAAAAGTCGCCGCTTACGTCGGAAGAGCCAGAGAGTTGCAGATGCGGCAGTCACAACACCATCGCGAATTGTGCGCAACAAGAAAAAAACTCTTGTTCCCTCAACTCTCACCCACAGATCACGGACTCAAAGCCCTGCTACTCCTGCCCCCAAAAAAGGTGCACGAAAAAATAAGTTCCAGCCGACCCCTAAGCCTCGGGGCCGTTTGTCTGTGTCAAAATCTAGGCCCAAAAAGCACTCAACCCCTCGCACTGTCCAAACCGCTGTTAGTCGCAAGCAGAGTACCAAACAAGGTGGCTCGCCCTTTAAACGGCGACCCACGGTCACTCCTGGAGTGACAGGCCTGAGGAATTTAGGCAACACCTGTTATATGAACTCCATCCTGCAGGTGCTGAGCCACCTGCATGTTTTCAGGGAGTGTTTTCTGCGCCTGGACCTGACCCAGGCACTGGAGCTACTGGCATCTGCTGTCCATGGCCAACTGGCAGGGAAGGCCTCATCTGAACCTCCCCTGTGCCAGAGAAAGGGCCTTCAGAGCAGCTCTGGCTCTGGGTCAGGGCTAAGTGGCGGGGCTTCGCGTGCCTGCAGCATGGAGCTCATACAGCCCAAAGAGCCCAGCTCAAAGCACATCTCCCTCTGCCATGAGCTGCACACCTTGTTCCAGGTTATGTGGTCTGGTAAGTGGGCGCTGGTATCGCCTTTTGCAATGCTGCACTCGGTGTGGCAGCTGATCCCGGCATTCAGGGGCTACGCACAGCAGGACGCTCAGGAGTTCCTGTGCGAGCTGCTGGACAAGGTGCAGCACGAGCTGGAGAGCACCGGCAAGCACACGACCACTGCTGGAGTCCCACAGAAACGACTCATCAAGCAGGTGCTCAGCGTGGTCAACACCATCTTCCACGGCCAGCTGCTCAGCCAGGTATGGGACACGCACACTCAGCGTCAGCACGCTCTCTGTTCAGCACAATGACTTGCCCTTGCTCACATTCCTTCATTCTCCCGTGTGTAGGTGACGTGCCTGGCGTGTGACCACCGCTCCAACACCGTGGAGCCGTTCTGGGATCTGTCTCTGGAGTTCCCTGAGCGCTATCACAGCAACAGCAGGGAGTCGGCTGCACAAGCTTCGTGCCATTTGACGGAAATGCTGGCCAAGTTCACAGAGACTGAAGCGTTGGAAGGAAACATCTACGCCTGTGACCACTGTAATCGTGAGTCACATGACCTGAGTGAACACATTACAGCAGGCACTATGCTGCACCTCACTTTTGTTCCTTCTTCAGTTTCCTGAAACAGCAATTAAATAATATATGCCATAAAAAAAGAAAGTTCCGTCCACATCAGCTTTTATACAACTTTTGGTTGTGATACCTGACTTAACTCCTTTCTGTCGTGCAGCTGTCCGACGACGGACCTCCTCCAAACCAGTCGTCCTCACAGAAGCACAAAAACAGCTGATGGTCCACAAACTGCCTCAGGTCCTCCGGCTTCACCTCAAGCGCTTCAGGTAGAAAACATTACATCAGCCTTCATCAAGCTGCCCAAACAGCCAGTAACGTTCGATTGCTATGTGCATCTCTGTTGTGATGTCGACTGCTTACCTGGCTTGTGATTGGTCGTCAGGTGGTCCGGGCGGCACCATCGGGAGAAGATTGGAGTTCACGTGAGCTTCGACCAGCTTCTCAACATGGAGCCCTACTGCTGCCGGGATCCCTCACCCAGAGCTGTGCCCTGCTCCGGCGCCAGCAGTCCGAGTTCTCCAGGCTCGTCGCGGCCCAGGCACTTCCTGTACGAACTGTCCGCTGTGGTGATGCATCATGGGAAGGGCTTCGGCTCTGGCCACTACACTGCTTACTGCTACAACACAGGAGGTGGTGGGTCTGATATTTCTAGAAAGAACATTCACAGCAGTCAGCCTGCTGCAGTTGTTGAATTCACGTAAACAAATGTTCATACACATGGCTAATTATACCCGTGACATAAATGAGTTTCATACGAATCCCTTTTCCTCTCTCTTGCAGGCTTCTGGGTTCACTGTAATGACTCTAAGCTAAATGTGTGTTCAGTGGAGGAGGTCTGCCGCGCTCAGGCCTACATCCTCTTCTACACACAGCGAGTAACTCAGGACAAAGACCGGCCGCTATAGGACCCTGATCTCCTGCTCCTCTGCTGCAGCCTGACCACTCAGTGAGAAAAGACCAGCACAGCCCACCTACTACTCTTTCTCACCCCACTCTTTCTTCGGGCATTGATATCTTGGGAGGATGGACTATTTTTCTAAAAAAGGAATAAAAGAGAGCGAGGACTCCTTTTTAAAGCCTGGTTCTACTTTGTGAACTTCTTGTATAGGGTGTTTATATGTAGGTATTTTTAAAATGTGGTGACTTTTGTGATTTGTGTACAGCTGTATTTTTTATTCTAAAGAAGAGTATCAGCCAAGATGAGTGTCAGTAACAGCAAACAAACCCAGGCTGGGCATGACTGCACATACCCATGTCCTCTGCGAGTCACAGGTGTGTGCACGTGTCTGCCTGCCTGCGCTTGGTGGCGTCTTGATTGTAAATGCTGTTTGTTTGTTGAAATCAGCTGAAATGTTTCTAAGTCACTTTAGATAGTCGACACAGAACTGGATGTATGGTTGTAAAATGTCTTTTCAGTTGTTAATTGGCCTCCCTGTGTTTTAGACAGGCAGAAGTTTTGGTAGATGTTCACAACATGACTGTGTTCAACTACTCTCCTAATTTCTACAGATGTAGGTAGTCAGCATTGTTTTTACTCAGTGTTCAAAGGTTAAGATTCGTACACGAGCAAAGCAGGAAGAGGATTTTTCCCACTCTGAAGTGCTCTTGGGTCTGTCAGGGAAAACTGAAAAACCTTAAGCCAAAGTTTTGAGGGATGTGTTTTGATAAATCTGTCAACATTTCCAAAACCCCTTCCCTTTCTTTTACAACAGATTCCAGAGAGACACCTTTGGCTAAATGCTGCCGCCTCTCTGCTCCAGAATGTAATTGTCATAGTATGAAACAACTTGGACCCAACTGTTAGAAAAGTGCCCTTTTATAATATATTTTTATAGTTCATATCAATACAACAAAGTGAAATGTGCATTGCTGTAGTGCCACACAAACCAGCATATAGATTGTGAATGTATTTTTATACAATTTTAGAAAAGAGGCCATTGACAGACTTGACTGATCACCTGTAAGTAACTGGGGGCACTGTGTTTATTTACCACGGGGTCAGTAAAATACCTAGAAGATGGCAAAACCTCCATAGTGGAGGAAGTTGTACAAAAAGCAATTTTCTGAATCATGTTGATGTCTTGATTTTATCCACCAGAGGAATTCAAAGCACACTTTGTGACACATCATTAGCGTTTTGGTTACTACTCCATGGATGTTTGTAAATTTATGGAAGTTATACTATGCAAATTGTTACCTCAACCTTGTTTTTTGGGAAAGAAATACCTCAATAAATTAGAATATTTTTTCATTTTTCTACAATTGCTATGTCTTGGTTGTGTTGTCAACTACTACAGTGCAAAACGTTCACGAAAAGGAGCCTAGAACAGAGGAAGCATCACCAAATCAATATCCTAATGTGTGTTTTGAGGATAGAGTGGATTTACGTTGGGCTCATGGATGCTTGAGTCACATAAACTCACCTGATGAGGACGTGGCCAACATCAGTACTCATACAAGAGCTATCCGTGTCACCGTGGACACACCTTTCCCTGTGCTTCTCCCTCCTGCAGGATAAAAATAACCAATAGTTACTGAAAACTAATTAAGGCTTTAGATTCTCAAAACGGTTTACATCCACGGACATCAGCTGTGGCTGTATTGCAAAAATGCTTTATTACAACAGTAAAGACAAGCAATACATAAGGTATTAGAAAGGTACAGAATACGTTTTTGGTAACTTGCCTTAATTTGTTGTTGCTTCTCCTCCAACGATTGACCTGACCAACGGAACAAGCAAATAAATACTGAACTTATTTACCAACTTTCTAGTATATCTATAGCTTTGATAAAAGCTGGATAAAACCTAGGACAAACCACTAATGCATTTATTATGTTAATAGAATTTTATACATTATGCGCGAAAACCAACTTAAAATAGTTAAATAGTTAACACCTGCTTTTTTGTTTGTAACTTGGCTCCGTTAACTAACACGGCCCAACTTCCTAAACAAGCAACACTCAAAAACTATTTCACAGAATTAAGTTCTTTTTGATGCAACCAATTGTAGCTTCATCAGGGCTGAACATGAACGTAAAAACCAACCATGAATACAAATCCCCCAAAACAAACCCGTCCTCATTTCAGGTCAATAATCAAGACAATTTACTGGCAACAGAAGAGGGCAGCCCACAATGAGCAAAATTGTTTTAATTATCTGTTCCTTACAAAACATTTTCAGGGAGTTCAAAATTAAGCATTTCATCTGGGGACATACAGTGGCAGCAACCATTTCATAGATCTTGTACAAATACCAAAGAAACGACGGAGGGCCAGAGTGCAGCGAGCCCTCCGGTAGCGGAAGAAGCCGGACAAACAGCTGCAGATGTACGGCATATAACACGACAACACCCGGAGCTTTTCGTGTTAGGATCATGTTTGATGAGATTTCTGGCCCGAGCGCTTCTGACGCCACGTCAGTAGCATCTGTGCCTGCACTGACTCTGACACCTTCAGGGTGGAGCCACAGAAACTTAAAGGGTGTAAAGTGTTTTGTCCACCCTGTTAAATACTGGAGTTGCTCTAACAGCAGCTGCAGCCTAAAAACATGACTGTTTAAAAGTTAATTGATCTTGTATTTCAATGTGGATATGGAGGGAGCCTTGTAGTTTCCCTCAAACAGAAACATGTGTTTACATTTTCTGTAGATGTGGCTGTTCACAGAACACGCGAAGCCAGTCCTTTTGTCTTTGCAAGCTGTGAATTGTGCATTTTAGGTAGAATACAAGCATTTGGCATCCTTTACTGCTGCTCCGAGAAAACCACCTCCTGTTTTAGGAGCCATTTCTTTTCTGCTTTTTGAATGAGGAGTTGCTAACAGGTTCTGGAGGTGCTGTGTGGTGGCGAGGGGGTATATCTGGTAGCTGTGTAGTTGTAGGGCGGGGGTGTCAGTAGTCGTCTCCACGGCTCACCACCTCCTTGCAGGTGGGCCTGAGCAGGATGGTGTGTTCGAACTGAGCGGTGTAGCAGCCCTTGGTGTCGCACAGGGGAGGGTAGGGGTCCACAATGCCCAGATCGCACAGGTTCTTCAGGGCCATCAGGTACTTGCTCTCGCCCAGGCGGTCCAGCCAGCGGCGGCAGAACGCCAGTGTGCCAAAGTTCTCGTTGATCACGTTCAGCAGATGCTTGGCTCGGGGCAGCCTACAAAGGAGGACGAATCAGCGAGGCAATATCCTCAAAACACACGTTGGGCTCAAGGGTGCTCGAGTCAGACAAACTCACCTGATGGGGACGTGGCCAACATCAAAGTTTTTCATATAATGGGAGCAATCCATGTCATCGTGGACCACACCTTTCCCTGTGCTGCCGAACGTCTCTATGGCGTAAACTTCTCCCTCCTGCAGGATGAAATGAACCAACAATTGTAACTGGAAACAAACTATTTACTCTAACAGTATTTGTGGTTGTATTGTGAAAAATTACATCAATAAATAAAAGCAATACATGAGTATTAGACGCAAAGGTAAAGAGTAACTGTCTTTGGTAACTTACCTCCATTTTTGTTGCTTCTCCTCCTTTAACGATTGGCACAGTCTTACCAGCGTGTATTCTGTACTGACCGATCGAGTGACCGTTCAGGTTTCGGATTGGCTTCACTGGAAACGGAGAAAGTAAAAAAACAAAACTATTTCACCTATAACTTGGATTTTTCCTACTTGTGTGTCTTTGTTAAAACGTGGACTATGTGGGTAAAGTCTGTTCTGTTCCTTTAACTACACCATTGCGAAAGCATTTGGAGGAGATTGAACACACTTTTACATTTGCAAGAACACACCTTGGTACGTTTTGCCATCAAGTTCGACCTCGTAGGACTCCATCACCTCTTGAATGGCTTCTCCAACATCACACAGACGCACGTCAATGCCGGCGCACTGCATCCAACAAACAGGGAAACTTCAGCTGCAGATCCAACACAGAGTGTGCGTGTGTGTGTGTGTTGAAGTCGTACTTTAATTCCAGTATTGGTGGCCTCTCTCACAGCCTCCAGCAGCTTGTCATACTTTGGGTTAAATGTGACAGTGAAGGCACAGTCAATGATTCGTCCTGTAAAAAAAAGCAGAACACTTGTCATATTAATTCAGATCAACATAAGGAAAGTTTCCTTCTAGAGCTCAGGGTTCGTGAGGTACCGTTGATGTGTGTGCCGAAGTCGATCTTGCAGACGTCATTGTACTGCAAGACAGTGGTGTCTCCGGCGTTGGGAGTGTAGTGAGCAGCACAGTGGTTCAGGGAGCAGCCGGTGGGGAAGGCCAGGCCGGCGTTCAGCCCGTCCTCCTTTATCAGCTTACGAGAACAGTCCTCCAGCCGCTCGCTGGCGAGAAGTAGAGACATGAAAAGATGAACATACTCTGCAGGCAATATTAAAACAAAATGAATTTAATAAAATGAATCCATGACAGCCTGAGGGCCATTCCAGGCTTTTCACATATCCACTAAAGTTTCTGTGATTTGACCTAAAACCCAGACATCCAGTATCAAACCTCTGCAGCCAAACATTTCAAGAATAACTGCCGATAATGATCTTAGAAACCACAACCTCCTCACCAGATTTCGATCATGGTCATGCCGGGTTGAAGGAAGCTGCGGACATGTTGGCGGACCTGTCTGTGGGCCTCGGCTGCCTGCCTGAAGTCGTTCCACAACTCCTCGTTGGCTTTATCCAGCACCCGCTTCTCCTCGTTGGTGGTACGCCAAGCTGCGCTGCGGCTGGAAGGAGAACACTGCGGTTTCATTACAGCCCTCAAAGCAAGGATTTGTTTTTATTACAGCTGAAGCCATTTAATATGAAAGGTTTAATAACTCCAGGCAAGCAGCGCGGTGGTGAGTCGACTCAACTCCCCTGACTGTTTGCCTGGGCTCTGTCACCCGAGTTAATACATTTCTCTGCATTGAAGCATGTGAGGCACAAACGGGAGATCACTGTCAAATAATCAATATTTGACCCCAGCTTGCTTAAATTAAAATGTAGACAGTAATACAAATCCAGTCCCAATACCTGAATGAAAATTTACTTTTATTTGTAAAAGCAGCGATGCTCACCCATCCTGCACGACGGGGTAGTCGCACTGCTGTCCGATGGGGTACACTCCACTTGGGTACAGGTCACAGATGGGCACAGACGGGGGATCGGTCTGCGTTTTGGCTAAAGACAAGAGAAACAACAGTCAAAGTGACTTGGTTCATATACTGTTGCTAGGTAGCCGTTTTAAATTTGAATACTGAGCCAGGCTGGTTCCACACATTCAACTCACCTCCCTTCTTCTTCTTTTTCTTCTTCTTCTTCTTCTCGGCCGAGTTCTCCCCGTCATCTACATCTGCAAGTAAAAACAATTGTATTACACTGACTGGTTCACCAGAAAACGTTTTCCTATAAGCATTAGCATCAGACAATCACCTTCTTCTCCATCTTCCTTTTCTTTGTCTTCTATCACCTGCTTCTCCAACTGTTTGGCCACTTCTGCAACGCCGTTCACCTCTGCACCTGCAGCAGCCAAGGACAATTATATTTACACACAACAATAAGCAATCAACAACCTGGAGCTGACAGGTTGTTGCTGGCGTTATTGTTGAAGCCTTGGGATAACAACAACTAGTGACCGCCTGTTAAACACCTTGTGATCCACAGGCAAGAGCCTATTTCATTCAGATTTTCTTCTCTGGAAACTTCACGGTCACACGCAGGACTGCATCACGCGCATGCAGTCATCGCTCCAAATCCAACCATGACATGCAAGAGAGCGCTCAGCTGCAAGAACGACAGGCTGCCAGAAACCCTCAGGAGTCACAACCCTTGGTGACGGGAAGTTAACTCTGATCAAGTCATTTGTTGCTCTCTGGTGTCCACTTACTAATCACCCTTGACTGATGTACACTTTACATCATCATCCCGGCTCAGCTGTGCTTACCCAGGTTTAACACATGTTCCTTAGGGCCGCATTAGTAGCCAACGTCCTGTAACCAGAGGTTGACCCACGTGTTTCCCTGGCTTCGTGAAACTTGCGCGGGTTCGTGAAGGGCGGAGGACATTTCAACGCGCTTTATTTGTTAAACTAATCATCCGACTTCGTTTATAGCGTAACGACGCCGGCAAAGGAGAAATTAGCAAACGGGAAAAGTTCGGCTGCGGGTCAGAGAATAAAGCAGCAACGTGAGGGGCCGGATCGGAACCCGATGGCTTTCTTGTTAAAATGAAACGTCGTGTAGCAGCAGCAGCCACTGTGGTAAACGTCTCTGCGTAGAACGTGTTTCTGACTAAAGCTCGTCGTGCTTCGAGGCCCGACAGGCGACACCGCCGCAGCTCGACCGCCAGCGTCAATACTCAGCTACGACGCGGTGCTTCCTGCGTGACTGTCAAAATGACTTTTCCTACGCGCAGCAGTATAAATTAGTTACAAACCATAAAAAAAACAAAACATAACATCTCTAAAAACAACACACGAACATATTTTCTGCTCATTGTAGACTTCGACGAAGCCGCTTTCCCACAATACAAACACACCGCAGGCTTTTAATTTGAAGGAACGCTCACCACGTTTCCGTTTCAGTCTTCACGCACAGCTGCTGCCTGTACTGCTGTTAGCCATGTTAGCACGAAGCTAACGGCGTCCGCTCACCTGTCGTGGCAGGCTTGGCCTTCTTCTTCTTTTTCTTCTTCTTTTTCGCTGTCTCTTCCACTGGGTCGGTCTCCTCTTTGTCGTCCGCTTCCCCGTTCAGCTCGCGGTCGCAGACTGGTTTCTGGTCCGCTACGTTTTCCGCAACTACGTCCGCCATCTTCGCAGGAGCCGCTGCTGGCATGGCTGCTTGGAAAAGGAAGCACAAGGGATTGTGGGGGTGCTGATTGTGATGCTACATCCACGTACACTCGGATTTTACATGTTTCACAAGTGTGTATTAGTGCTCCTTCTTCTTCTTCTTCTTTTAGTTTTATGGCGGGTGGCATCCAGTGATACGTTACGTTAAATTACAATTATAATACAAATTAAATCAGCGAAGACTCTAGAATTTTATATGTTGAATTCATTATTATTATTTTATGTGGAGGCTTAAGTATTTCATAATTTGATAAATGTGCTTACATTCATTTCTATTTTTACCTTATGCTTATTAGGACTGGATGAGTAGAATGTTTTTCTAAGGGTAACACTGAAAATATTGAATAAAACTAGGAAAGTATAAGTCACAATAAAAGTATATAACCTTCTGTTGTTTTGTGGATGGATAATAAACAAGTTTAGAAAGTGTTACCACGCACAAATTCCAGTTAATCAAAATAAACTAAGACGGTTTAAAAAATACTATGTTTACGCACAAAAACAATAACTGGACAAACGGTGGCCACAAACAGTCTTAGAATGACCAAAAACAGATACAATGTGACCACAAAATGATCACAAATGCCTAAACTTAGATTCTCAGCGACCACAAGCTGCTTTCAGAGACACACAGTTACCATAAAAGACTGATAAGTGACCAAAAAGAGACACAAAATGACTATAAATAATGTAAACGTTTGCTAATATCTATACCTAACAAGTATGTGCTGTAAAATCTGAGCTTAGTGGAAGCACTTGAAGGCTACACAAAATAAAGTTGCCCAGTCAGCTAATGCAGAGCTTGAGCCTAACGAGGATATAAATAAACATTTCAGCTTCAGCGATCAATTACAAACGACATTAAGCAAATCTGCTCTTTGTTCAGACCTGACAGAGCCAATAAGTCATCAGCAGAGTAAAGCAGTACAGGCGCTTTGAGTTGTTTGTACATGTGCTGCTGTTCTATAGTGGAATCTATAAGGAGAGTGGAAGGACTTGTAAAACTAGAACTTATAAAAAAAAAAAGTCACCACTAGAGGGCAAAGTCAACATAGTAAACAACCTAATAAACTGCCTTATCCCGTAATTTGATTGCTGATGCAACAGTGTGTGGATCATTTCTCTGTTGCGGCTACTACTCACTTACTCTTCGATGGGTTGAGATAAGGCTGCTAGAGTCACAAGCTCAACAAGAGGGATCATAAAAGGGTTAACTGCAGGCAGGTGAAGACTAAGTTCTGCGCTACACATTTCTATGACATTTGTAACACACATAACATTATTCTAACTTTTCTGTTTTGTATTTTGTGTCAAATGTCTGTGAAGTGTATTTTAAATTTAAATGAAACCGTGTGACACGATTAAAGGGCATCTCTTAGATTCAAATGCACGTTGAGCTTCCTGTGCTGCTGGTTTGAAGCCTCCAACGCAGGAATAGTTTAAACGGGGAGCACCAGCTGTTGTGGGTCAGACAAATGCAAAATCCCACAACACGTATCAAATAACCCACCAAACCTGTTTCTTTACCTCCGGCCAACAGAGCCTGTGAAACACGAGCTCGGTGCAACGTCAGGAAAGACTTCAGGATACACCGAACAGAGTGCTATTTTATTTCATGGTGGAAAATGCAGGAAGGGGCAGACCTCCCCCCGACGGACGGGGGCAGGTCAAGGCAGACATGGTGATAGGACAGACATGGAAGGTGGAGGCATACACCAGGGCTGTCTGACAGCAGCTTCAAATGAGACATACAGTTACAGATTGCCCTCACATGGGAGAAGACCCACCTCCCCTTCAATTACCCCACACACAACTGAGTTTAACTTCACAGCAGCACAGTTCAATGATTGAATGAGTCAAAGCTTCCTCTGTAAACACAGATGCTCAGAATGGGGCCGTTTCTGTCTATATGAAGAGCTCCACACATGTTTAGAGTGTGACTGAACTAGTTCACCCAGGTCTGTGGCGCTGTTATGTCTCAGACCTCAAATAAAGCCCTGACAGTTAAAATATATCCATATATCCTGTGTTCCTGTGGATTACGGTCAGCAGGGTTAGTTCTGCTGTAGGTGTGTTCAGATAGAACGACGCACCTTGTAGGATCTGTAGGACGTTGTGTGTACAATGTCATGCACACAGGTGTTTCATGTTTCTAGAACTGGAAGGCAAAGTGAAGTGGACCAAACATGTCTGTTGGTGTTTCTGTGCCGTTAGCACTGAGCCTAAAGTAAGTCTTTTATACGGTGTACTGCTACTCTCCATTTTGAGGGTCAGGTGGCTAATTTCCAGGCCCACAATAAATCTACTTTGGTGTAATCCAAGAACCAATTTTAAGTTCTATCTAAACACACCTCCCAATTTCCAGGCCAAATCAGCCCATCAGCAGTCAGAAAGCTGCAGTTACAATCCTTTTCTGTTACACATTTCCCTTCAATATTATGTTTTCACATCTATGGATCGATTGCAAATACTTGACACTGTGAGACCTGGGGACGTTCTGGTCATCGCAACACTGTCCCGCTGTGTTTTAGTGGTTCTGGTACCTGAGTTTGAAAAGAAAAACAGCAGTAAGAATTGTGGGTAATTTACAGTAACATGGACGGATGGATGGGGCATAGAGAGGAGAGTGGTGTAAGTTTGAAATATGTCCACATCAGAAACAGTTGAGATGCAACACAGACTCACTGATAAAAGACAATCAGGCATAAATACAGTCTGTGCTGGGCGCTCTGTTAAAGCAGAGGTTTCATTTTGAGTCCTTCTCGGGTGTTCGTCTGTCGCTCTCCTCCTCTTCATCCTCCTCCACCTCTTCTTCCTCACAGTCTCCAAACGTCTGCTCCTCCATGTTGATGAGCGAGTGTGAGCGTGCCGCCACCTGTGCAGCGAGGGCGGAGCTGAAGCTCAGCGCCTCTGAACCGTGGATCTCGGTCAGTCTGTCCATTACGGAGACAGAGGTGACTTTAGGCATCAGGAAGCAGTCCAGGCCGTTCTGAGACTGCCCCTCCTCCATGACCCCGTCGTACTGGTGCAGCTCAGATGCTCCCCCTCCTCCTCTGGTGCACACTGAACTGCTTCCCAGCTCCTCTGCCCCTCCCTCTGCTTCCGAGCCACAGCTGAACTCTGTCACCAGTTCTGTGGACAGGTCAGACCTCCCCCTGCCATCTTTTCCTTCCCCTGCGTTTCCTGCCGAGCTGTCTGATAGGTGATTTCTTTCTTCATTACTGGTTTCTACTGATGGCTCTGCAGCAAGATCTGAACTTTCACTATGAGCCGATGGTGCCACAGCAGCTACAAGCAAAAAGAAAAAGTCAATTGTTATGTTGACCTTTGACTTGATACCAACAAATCAGTCACATTTTACTAGAGCTACAAATAGTTTTAAGATCATCCTGAGAACCAGCAGCTAAAAGCAGCCCCGCTCTACCAATATGACTGATGCCAGCGCAGACCTTGGTCACTGAAGAGCAGCTGCTTCCTCTTCATCCTCTCCCCCTCTGAGGCACGGAAACCCAGGACAGCTTTGAGCTCGAACAGGACGCGACGGGACTCCTCCTTCTCCCGGCGCTGACGTTCCCACTCCTCCGGTGACAGCATGTCAGTCCAAGAGCCTCTGCCTTCACCGTCAGAGTCTGAGTCTGACACGTAGGCCTCCCACTCCTGGTTTAATGAAGCAGTGGAAGACATTTACTACAGTATTTACATGTTTCTAGAAATCTTAACAGTGGTGAGATCATTTCTGTAAAGAAATCAAGTTATTACCAGGTGAAAGGAGAAACACTGATCTTACCAGCTCTTCTGGCACAGGGTCTCTGTCCAGGATTAAGGGGTATGATGGAGGAGGAGCAGGGATCTCAGGAGACAGAGAAGTAGCACACTGCTCCAGAGCCTCAGCGTTACCTGCAGCAGTGAGGTGAACAATAATGTGAACTTAAACAACAACAACGTGGCACAGATTGATTAGTGTGTCGGTGCGGTGTTTTGTCCCACATTTTTAGAGGCTACTTCCTTCATTACTGGCAATAGTCTTGAGTCATGTAAGAGGAAGGAGGAAGTCTGTGCTAATATTAGAACCACTGTTATTGTGGAAACTAATACACTACTAAAGAGAGGGGGGGGGTCTCCTTTCTGTTTTGTACATGGAATGATGTATGAGGCAAACACTGGTAAATGAACCAATGTGTGTGGTAGTTATTTCTCCTGAGCCACCCAAAAAAATAAAAGAACATGTCACCTGGGCAGTTATTGGCTCGTCTCAGCATGCGATCCACCTGGCTGATGGTGTCGTCCCAGCAGCCCGCGCTGGCCTGCATGTGCGGCTGCAGCTGGTGCAGCCGGTCACTGAGGTCCTGGTAACCCTCGCAGGTCAACTCTGTCAGTTCCTTGGAGACCATCAGTTTCTCCAGGTCGTCCTCCAGAATGATCATCCTGATAAAAACAAAAACAGAATCAGTGGAGGTTTCATGCTTCTGCTTTAAAGATTCAGAAAGTTGGAGATTCAGACAAACAAACCATGTTAAGCTGTCAAGAAAAGAAATCCTCCACATATGGTTTAAAGCCTTTTCTCTTTACCTGCATTAGTTCCTTTGTTAGTTCATTGGATTTAATCAGAATGAGATAAGAGCCTCTACTTGGATTCACTGTGCTGATCTGTTCTTTCTTAATTTTTATTTTCATTCATGTGGCTCAGCTTTTAAACCCTTTTTCCTTTACGCTGCTATTCTTTGCTCCCCCTGCTCGCCATTATTAAGTTTCATCCTATGTAATGGGGGGTGTAGAATGAGGCCAGTCAGGTTTTTCTGTGTTTCTCACTCGCTGAGCAGGGTCTTGAGGTGCAGCTGCAGGCTTCGGATGGAGGTGTGTAAGGTGTTGAGCTCTCTGCATTTCTCCCTGGCTCGCCCGGTCCTGTCGGAGCCTGTCGTCCTCGGCTGGGTCTCAAAGTGTCTGTGGAAGTCGTAGCTGTGCTGCACTTCGCTGAGGCAGGTGGCCAGGGCGTGATGGAGGGGCTCGGTCACGGCGGCGATGGATTGGTGGAGCGGGGGCGGAGGATGGGGGGAGGTTTCGCTTATCACTTGCATCTCCTCTGGCTCTTCTATTCGACGGGGTGAGAGGAGAAGGGCCAGGCGGCGGAAACATTCAGAGCTCTGTCCTACCCACAGCTGGAACAGCATCTGCAGGAGGAGAAACAACTTTGAACTGCAAAATAATGTAGGTGTAGAGAGTGGTTGAGAAGTTTTTGATTCCCTTCTATACTGAAAGTAAGAACACGGGAAAGAAGAAAGCTACATAGAGCTATGCCTGTGTTGGCAGCTTCATATGTTTTTCATGAGAAGTATGGCTTTAAAACATGCTAAAAGGTAAAGCAGCCTTCATCTTTCCTACTACAACTTCTCATTTGTCTTTCTGCACCTACATGTTACCTTCAGGGCAGGCAGGCTGTAGTCGTCTGTCAGCTCCTGGGCCTGCTCGTCACCCAGGTGCTCGATTCCCAGGCCGAGGCCCAGCTCCTTCAGGGGCACTGCAGACACATAGTTGGTCACGTTGTCGATCTCAGAGTTCAAGGGGAACGTGGGGAGGTGTTAAGGACGACAAAAGGTCTGTTACCGTTTTCTTTTCAGATATATCTATAACTTCAATTCAATAATTATTAACTGATTATTAATGAATAAAGGAATCAGATTGAAAGGTCTATTCAAAAGAAGCCATAGCAGAAGTAATGTGTGAACTGATACACACATGCATAACCACCAAAAACCACCAAATCCAGACAGCACAATAGGCTCTTTAAGGGTAAAGGATATGCCTTGAGCATGTGACAGGTGGCTCTACGCGAGGCTCTGAAGGCAGAGCGGAGGGCACGGTAGAGGGCCTTCCTCAGGCCGATCAGCTGCTGGCCGCGGGGAACCGACCCCGGCCCGGCCCTGCTAAAGGAGCTGGCCGCACTCACCCTGTCGAGCAAACTTGACAAGTGAAATGTGATACAACTGTGGAGATGTCCCAAAGAGGCAGGGGGGCACATACAACACTAAACACCACGTGACAGAGGACGACACATGAGACCAAACAAACATGGACACAACACAAGACTAAATGATAATATTGAAAGACTAAAACCTGAGACCACTCATCTGTACAATAAATTTGAGTCTGGAGCCAACAAGTCTAGGCCCAGACTGAAACAGGTTCTACTTGTGGTAATCTTTGCTTCTTTTCATACAGACAATAGATCCTTTTTGAAGTCTTTTAAATGGATGTGATGGAGACAAAATCCACGGTTCTTTAATATAAAAGTTATATGTTATAAGTTATACAGTAAGTGTGTGTTAAAGAAGTGATTAACCTAAAGCTTTAAGTATAAGTCCCTCTTTCTGTTCATGTTAAATTGCAACAGAACGGCAAAAAGTAGGACATTTGTGTAAGTGTAGGTGGATCTTAGCTTCACATCACAAAAATATGGATCCATTCATTTCAATCTCAGTAAAAGAACAAATATTTATAACCCTCAACCCTCTTAGTCAGTTTAGGCCAGATATGAAGTTCTTGTACTGTAGAGGTTTAAATAGCACAACTTTAAAACATCTACAAAACACTGCCAACAAAGAAGGGCCTAGACAGTTTAGGATATGAAACCACATCGTTATGTGAGAGAATAAGGTGGATAGAAAACGAGCCGACTTACAGGGTGAACCCTCGGGAGATGACCTCGGTCTCCTGCACCAGCCGCAGGGCTTTGCGAGACAACCCAGTCAGAGTTTTGCTGTTGTGGACCAGAGTCTGGAGCTGCGTCACTCGAGCGTGAGCGTCTCTCTGCACGTGCCCTTTTCTCCACAGCGTGACCCCCCTCACACCTGCCCAGCCCAGAAGGACCAGGCCCCACTGGGCTGCAGCCAGAGACCACAGGCCGTCAGGTACGAAGCAGAGACCCAGCAGCACGGCCACCAGGCCGACCAGCCCCGCCATGTCCCTGAGAGAAGAGTATGAGCATGTTGAGCGTTCTAATGGGCTTGAATTAAAGGGGAACATCGCCAATAAACAAGTGGTTTGAAATCTGTATGCAATGCACAAGCAATACTGTCCCTGGTAATAAAGAAAATACTGGTCCAACCTTTAACAACAATGTTTCTGATATTAAAGATGCTTTAGTTTGTGCTAAAGCTGTTTCTCTGGTGATCCAATTATCTTGGCCTGTCGCTCTACATCTGTCTGCATTCTTCCCTAACAATGTACCATAGGGAAGGCCTGGCCATGAAGCCTGGTCTGGGTAGGGTGCTCGCTCGACTGGGTGAGCCAGACGGGGAGGAGCCCAGGGTGAGCAGACTCGGATCTAACAGCTCGATCAGCTCCACATCCTCCTGCAGCAGCACATCCTGGTCCAGAATGCATCTCACCGAGTATTGGCCAAACACACGGTCCTGAAAACATAACAAAAAGTGATGCCTTTCAAAGTACAGCTGTGCGAGGTGGTTGGTTCTGGTGCCTGCGTTTCTTTTCTCTCTCGTTTCACCCACCAGTTGCTGCTCCAGCTTACGAGAAGCGGCCGCCTGGCGAACGGGGCTCCATCTCCACAAGGCCTCAGCCAGTCTCCATAATCGCCCTCCCTGCAAATCACCCATAGGGCAAAGGTTATTATTCAACTTGATGAATAGAGGCCACCTTCATACACAGCAGCAGGAGTAAAATCTAATATTTTCCACATTAAAATACTTGAAGATTCACCTGTAAATGCTTTGTCTCCTTTGGCCGCCACTACATTTCCAAAGGGTCCCACATACAACCAACAACAAAGCGTGCATAAACACTCGCTCGGGCAAAAGGAGTAACCCAGGAGACCATCCCTTTTAGGCAACAACAATAAATGCAATGTGTGTTTTGTACACTCACTCTCGGCTCTAACATAGCAACAGTGTGGCACAAAAACCACATCACAGCTTCATTTGCTGAATTCGTACGTTGAAATTATAACTTTCAACTTTCATGTTATAATAAACGGCTTTCAGACAGAAAGGCACTATGGCTTTAGTCCACAAAAACAGACACTACAAAGAAACTGCTTTATTTGTCGCTTCCTCTGTATTCCTAACGGAGACTCCCTGTGCAAACAGTGTGAGGCAAGGCCACTAACTCTGCAGTGAGCTACTCTAACATCCTAAACAATCCTGAAGTGTGCAACACCTAAGCATGAATAGGATTTACTGCTCATTAATCTGCTTATTTTGCTAATCTCGAAATCGGTGGCATCGCTGAAATTGTTTCGAAAAATGTGACTCATTTAGAAAGACTTGTGTTTTCCGTTCCTGACAATCCAGGAGAAAACAGCATCATAACATTTATGTGTTTGTACGACCACTTTACCAGACCTGTGCCGACCCATTTCAGTGGCGTTGGTCGAAAGGACGCAGGCGTATTGATTAGTGATTGAGACTGAGCTTTAGGCTCAACACTGGTGATCAGTCTGTGAGTGCACACTCCAAGTAGGTCACAGATCTGTTTGGTTGTCTCTAGCACGGATAATCCCACAGAGACGATGTAAACCTTGTACAGATTAACATATGAATATACTGTCAATACGCCTTAGACCTCGACAGAGTCCTCATCCCACTCATCAGTATTCTGCTGGTGTCACATGGCTTCTACACCCTGGACAATGTTTACTCAAATGTATGTAGAAAAGCAACAATAATGGTAATGGACTGATGCTTTCCCAAGTAAAGCAAGAGTCAAGATCGAGCCCTGTCATCAGAACAATGATTGATCTATAAGTTCTTCTAAAACAATAAAAAAATGTGACCTTCAGGTTTCTTGATCAGAACCCAAGATGCCTAAGATACATGACAAAGGAATGAAACTGCACAATATGACAGTTGAAAAGCTTTCCCCATGTTGCATCTACAGTATGATCACTTACAAAATAATCACATAATAGGAGAAAAACATGGTTATGTAATATGTTAATGCAATGACACTATTCACTACACAGAGAGGGATAAAGCATGTCCACTGATACACAGATGTTCGAGGATTTGAAGAAGCAGCTGTTGGAAACAGAGCATAAGTTGGGAAATAATACTGACTTCAGTGCCAGACTATGAACTAACTAAAAGTGCAAACATACACATACATGACCTGGAAATTATAAGATTAAGATCATTAAGAAATTCTGTCCGTGCTACAGATGTACATGTGATCTTTTACTGGCAAGGACAGACAAAGTTGTCCATCCAAGTGAATGCTGTGTTTTGCCTCAGCTCAGACTTTATCAGAGCTCCAGGAAACTGGCGACGAATGGAGAGAGTTTCCTGTCTCATCTGAATCCCTCACCCTCCTTAACTCTGTACAACTGCAGAGTACGACAGAGGAAGCATGACACGTACGGAAAGTTTCTGAATGAACACAACATCGCTTCCCATCGCAAGTGGAGCGACAACGAGGGGAGGCTTGTGATCTTGAGCTTCACAGGAGACATTACTCATTTGACAACAACACAGACAAACTACAACTACGGTCAAAAGCTATTTTAGTGCAAATGCTAATAAAAAGATATTTCAGTTAAAAAACTGAAAGAAGACACTGAGAAATTTTTCATTTTAGTAGACACACACTAGCTGCTTGTCAGCAGATGCTCACAGAGGCAGAGTAATGTCAGAGAATAGCCGAGTGTGATGTCACTAATCACATTTGAGCCATCTCCCCTAAAATCAGCACAACAGAAGGCAGGAAATGCATGGGAGCAAGGTTTTAATGCTAAAAACAAACCTCCTGTGTGCGAATACAGAGCAGAAAATATGCAACACAAAGTACCTGTATCAGTGCATGGGGAGCCGACATGTCTGACCCAAGAAAGCACATAAACAAGAGTCTGTAATGGCCTGTGGGCGACCATGTGCCAGTACTGTACATGTCAATAATCACATTAATCACCTTCTGTCTGACTGCACAAGTCAAACTGTGACAAACACACACTTTTCCAGGTCATGACAAACTGAATGTAAACAACAATCCTGGGCAATGATACGAGAGGTTCTTCTTCTTCTTATTATTATTATTATAATAGAAACATTTTTTTCCTCCAGCTTTGTAGCATCACAACAACAATTCCACTAGTCAGATTCTCTTTCTTGCAATCAGTACTTAACCAAAGTTTAATCGTTGCTTTAAGCCTATTTCAACCGTCCTGTGAGGGTCCAAATGATTGAGATTAGATTAAATTGATTTTTTGTGGCAGTGACAGAGGAACTCACTGAAGCTTTCTGTGGATCCTTGTTGGGGGAGGAGAGGTCTCCCTCCTGTTCTCCATATTCTTCCTCCTGTGATGCTGTTGGACATGCATCGAAGTCTGTGTGCCCTAAATCGTGCAGGTACTGGAACAGAGGTGAGTTCTGCAAAGAGCAAGAGAAAAATAGTCACATTGTGCAGTGGTTGAGGAATTATGGATGATGCAGAAGGATGGAGAGGTGAAGAAAGAGCTCGGTCGAACTGGCTCATCCTCAGTCCACATTTTTCCCAGCGTGAACCCAAATGTGTCCTGGCCTGATAAGCGAGGCACGCGCTTCAATGATATACGGTGAGCTGGTCTAGTTTCCTTTATCAGTGGAAGTTGAGGCTCCACCCTGTCTCACAACCCCAATCTCCCCCAAGCAGTTCATCTTCTATTCTGGGATGAATGCTGTAAAATCCTTCACACGTGAATCTGTAAATCAACTCGTTGGGACAGTCTTTTGATCCTCTCTAGCCTTTATTCCTCTTTTCCTGCATAATTAGAATAAACACAGACTGTCTGAACAAATACACCCCAGAATAAATAAATCGAGAGGAGGAAAGACGTCCAGTCCTGCAGATGATGCCTGGACCAGCTGCTGGTCCTGTTGCTGGGAAAACCTTCCTCTGAGCATCTCTGCTGTGTCGCGACGCTACGTCCTCACAGATGCACAAGAGCATCTCAGTAAAGCCACAAAAACTATAACACGCTGCAAATGTCATGCGTTTTAGTCTTACTCACATGCATTATTACACGAAGCCGCAGCTCATGTTGTCGCCATCCAGATGTAGCTACGTATGCAAGTGTTGTATCAGAATCGACGCATTGGGTCTACCCCCCCCCCCCCCCCCCCCCCCGCCGCCGCCACTCGAGTAATGATGAAACACCCGCCCGGCTCGGCCCCTCTCATGACCAGCAAAGCTGCTTGGCGTGGACGCAGTCACAACCGGCCAAATGTGTGGATTTGTTATGAACTGCCAATGCACGAGAAAGGCTGTTTAAGTGAGGCTAGCCTGTTAGCTTACCGAGCTACCTATCTGTAACGAACTGGGTCGAAAGCCGCTATTTAGGGCTAGCTCGGAGCGCCGGGAGCATGACAAAGCACCGCACACAAGTTTTACCAGAGGACATTTCAGCCATACAAACCTCAAATACCACATCTTCGTCAAACTCTTCAGTCATTGCTCTCCGCCATATAGACGCAGCCCGTTTAGCATTCTGAAATTGTAGGCGACGACTCAGAAACGGGTCGTTCACAACTGTGTAGTTAGCCGGTGGCTAAACTTCACGCAAAACCTCAACTCCCACAATGCTCGACTGCGACCGTTGCTTCTTCGCAGCGCTCGTGCCAGTAACAGCGCCCCCATTGGTTGCGGGAAGCAATCGCAGGGAAAACCTAGTGCTACAGTGTAAAGGCAGCGGAAATATGTCGACACGTCCGGAAATAAATGACAAATTAATATAACCAACTCCAACGCAGTTTGCAGTCTTTTTGACAGGCTGTAGTTTTTCTGTAGTCCTCTCAGAATAAACGCAGAATTCCACATGAAAAGCCTCAAGAACAAACTTTTGACGATAAACCTTTGCCATTCAAAAGGCGCATTACAGCGCAAATGTGGATTTATTTTGAAATGTATCGCCGGAAATGCCTGGTCGAATTGCGCTTGCTTGGCGGTGCTGGGAAAAGCACCGTGGCCGAAAACTTCGGGAAAAATGGAAAAAGCAACAGGCGTAAAAGTTTCATCCGCGAATCCCCTGGAACGATAAGAAACAACAACGGCGGAGCCACATGTTTCCCCGCAGGAGCTGCTTTTCAAGTGACAATGCTGTCGAAGGAGGAAAAAACGCAGACTGTCTCGCACTTCCATTGAAAGTACATTTACTCATGGAGAAAGAAGAAAGTCTGGAGTCATGAGCACAGGTTTGTTTCGTGGGCTAATCGCCTGCTATTGCTGCTGTTAACCAATAATAAACACGCCACATAAGACACGTTTAGGTTTTATTCGCAGAAACTGAAAAACTGCAATGTGTACGTTATAACGGACGACAGCTCCCCCTCTACTTTTACTCAGCCATAGTTAATTACGGTTTTTCTTAATAACAGCTTTCAAAAAGACATAAAAGAGGACTCGACCTCGCTTTCGGTAGTTTTTTTTAACTACAACAACACAATGAGAATAAAACCCATGTTCCTTTGTAATTACGGCTTCTGCTGCAGCTGGGGGAGTTAAGTCTTTTGTCTCAAACATCTGTCCTGTTGTTCATGCAGCAGGTCGCACGTTAAGCTCGGTTCCACCGTTAACATGTAACATTGCTCTGGAGTGGACTTCGTCAAGTGGGATTCGTGCCAAACAGTTGTCCCAACCGAGATTTTCCCACCATAAATCTTATACCTGGCGTCGCCCGTAACGCGAATTTCCGCCCAAACCCTGTCAGTTCAGTGACCCTGCGTTAGTTTTACGTTCATGCATCTCGGATGAACTTTGCTGGTGTCGTTCGCGCGTATGGACACGTTGAGCTTTATTGTTGAAACGCCAGCAAACAACAGGCAAATGTTGTGGGTCGCCGCCGCCGTCCGCGGCCAGGTAGCGACCACGCAGGGTTGCGCTCCGGAGGCCGGGGGAGTGACTCTGCGAGCCGGGCGTTGTTGGATGCGGCGGCGCGCAGCGGCTTTGGGCTGTTGGCCTCTTCGGAAACATCCGCTCGATGACGCCGCTTCTCGTGGTGTCGGCCAGCCAAGACGAAAATATGGCCCAGAGACTCCGCTCACAGCTTTCAAACGTTACTCATCAGATCTGATTCCAGCGCAATTGACTGTTTTGAATAAAAAGGTGGAAGAGAATAAGGCTGAAACTTTGGACGTGGTTTCAATGGACTACAAAGACTGAGTGACTTACAACAGACAGCTTTTGTTTCTCTAGTGTTGACTAAGCACATACATGTTACACCTCTTTAGCTTCGACCTGAATAATCCTATGTATCATACAGCAACAACCAGTCAGAGCTGCGCTGCTGTTTAATTATTCCTTCATAAAAACCAAGCTCTCAGTTGACAGCCGCTTGTCTTGCCCGAATGTATTTCACACACCTTCAGACAGTACCAGTGGCCTTTTGACCCAAACCCGAACCACACCTCGCAGCTGTCCACGCTAAGAGGAAGCTTGCAGAAAAAGCTGCCTGCTGCTGCATGATTCACTGAGAAGGACGTTTGTGTGAATAACGTGTGACCTTTCTGTAAATGTCCTCCCTGTTCTTTGTGTGCAGGTGTGAAGAAGCCGCCGTTAGCTCCCAAACCTAAACTCCCTGCTGCCAGCAAACCCTCTCCCCCTCCCATCGCCCCCAAACCAGGTCTTCTCACCCAGACTGCAGTCGTCTCCCAACCGTCTCCTGCCACTCACAAGAGGACAAAACCGGCCGTTGCCCCCAAACCCTGCATTCCCAAATCTACAGCCTCTCCCCCTCCAGTTTCACCCCCACAACCCAAACCTAGTGAAACCCTTATCCTATCTACAGAGCAGCAGGATGTTTTAGACAATAGCCTCTTGCTTCTCAACTCCAGAAATGGGATTTTATCAGAGACTACCAAACGGGCATTGGATTACATCATACCCACTTACTCCTGTGGGCTCGAGGACTGCCTGGAAAACGGATCTTCAGCCGAGACCGGGAGTGATTTGCACAAACAATTACTGCAGAATGGGATATGTACAGAAGGATTCACAGGGTCGAAACCACAGAAAGCAGATACCCGGGATGAGGGGGTAAGTGTAGAGAAGGGTGAAGGTGGTGAGATTAGCAAAAAGCCCAGGGATAAACCTCAAAGACGGAGACACCTGGATAGGAGACTGGGAAACAAAGAGGCACAGAGAACGGAGGAGCAGACGGGGAGAACGTCAGACACTGTAAGACATCAGGAAGATGCTGTTGAGCCTCATGTTTCAGAAGTGGATGTACAGACTGAGGCCCAAGATACAGACGCAACAGAGTCTAATTCAGCCTGTGATGTTGCAGGCAGTATCAATGTCTTGTCAAGTATCCCCCCTCATGCACCATCTACTGAAGCTGCGGAGGTAGAATACAGCGAGCCTAACAACAAACCACCTTCTACCAGGTTGCATGATGTGCAGGTCCCGGCCGCCCCCTGTAAGCCTCTCCCAGTTCCTCACCCACGTAAACTTAGGAAGCCAGCCCTGGTGAGGCAGGATGGCGTGGAGTTCAGCGCCCAGGATCAGGTAGCGGCAGAACAAAAACGGGGTCTTGGGATGCAAGAGGCTGAGGTGAATCCGAGCCCGTCTCTCAGTTCAGAGGGCGACGAGCTCCAGTGGGACACAAGTGACAACTCGTTGGCCCAGAGAGAATCTGGCGGAGGAGAAGATGTGACGGACGCACCTGTCCCGCCTCCTCGACAGACGTCCCTCTCACCTCGCCTGCACAGACCAGCGCACGCGCCCTCCTCGCTCGACAAAAGCACCTCCCAGTCTTTAGACCTGCTCTCACAACCCGACTCGGCGAGCCACCAGAAAGAGAGCGAGGGGGGGCGGTTAGAGGATGAAGAGGACGGGTACGGGGACTTCGAGCGGTACCCGATCGCTCACAGTCTCCCCAAGCAGATCAAACTCGGCTGCAACCCACCTCTGGCCAACATGAAGAAGGCCTTTTCCACTGAGGATCAGCAGTCGCAGAGGGCACCGCCCAGAAAACCTCAGAGACACAGTCTGCCAGCACACCCTCCACCCTCCATCTGCCCCCCGGCACCTCCCCATGCGAACACCCCCATGAGGGAGCTGCCTGCACCTCCCCAGGAGAAAACCACCTGGCGCTTCACCCGACCCTGTGTGACCTTCTTCAGCCGGCAGATGCCCACCAGGAGCAGTGTGCCGCCAAAGAGCCGAACTCCAGCGCTGGGGGGCAAGCAGAGGGCGCAGTCCTTCTCTGCAGCAGACCTGGCAACCCGAGACAACACTCAAAAGAGGAGCCTCTCTTTCCGGAAGCTGCTGGAGCTCAGATTGTCTGTAAAGATGCTGCCAAAGCTGCTGGCTAAGGGAGGACAGTCACTGGACTGTACCACGGTGGAGTCTCGCCTGGGGGAGAGGAGTCTGGAGCGGCCTAATAGCTGCATAGGAGAGGCGGATTTCTGCGGAGAAGGCGAAGAGGGATCTGTGGAGTACGAGAACGTGCCTCTGTACGAGGAGATCCCAGAGTACATGAATCTGCCGTTTCACAGTGCGAGGCTGGGCTGGCCACATGACGTAGCCGATTCAGACATCTATGAAGTACAGGATCCGTACCACAGATGCCCAGACCATGAATATGAGAGGTACGGTATTTTATGAAAGTCTACTTAAGTTGGAGACGTTCTTGCAGCTAATGGATGATGGTGTTTCAGAGGGAGATGGGGAATTATTTGCAACAAGTGTCACTATACAGATACAAACTGGGCACATTGCAATTTATGGTCAGTGCCAAAATCTCATAACAACAAGACGTCCCATCTGTCACTCACTTTGTGATTACTGAATTCATTAGTTAGTCTGTGGAATATATTAACGCGCCTGCTTTGTTTGACCAACAGTCAGATGGCTAAAAATATCTTGTTTACAATGACGCAAAACAGCAAATCCAGTTAAGAAGCTACGAGAAACTAATAGTTGTAATTTTTCTGAAGGGTTATCAAAATACATGATCATTTTTATTACACGTGAAGAATACAGTCAGTGACTCACTATTTTGGTGCTGATCTTATCTTTTGCCGTCTTTCTAAGGTGATTATTTAATATGTGAGTCAGAAACATCACTCTGTGGAAAACAAAACATCACAAATGAACCTGAAACAGAGACGGACACTTTTGTAGCAATAACAATGACTGTTCAGGTTTTGTATGTCAGAAAAAAGCCTCATTGCTGATGTAGGCCGATTGCCAGACCTGCTGGGCAACACGTGACTATCCTGCAGTTCAGGTGGCGTGTGGCGTGTTGGCCAGGTAGCACAGGTGACACAACGGGTTTGTATTTACAAGTGTGTCAAAGTCAGCCTCTGAGCCCGTGGCTTGAATTTGAATAGAGCATTGATGTGCTGCAGGTCGGCCTGTTTTCCTGTGGGTTATTTTCAGTGGCCAGGGCAGGAAATGTCTGAGAATCGCAGAAACGCCACACAACTCTCGAGAACAGGGAAAATAAACCTCTAGCAACCTCCTCCTCCTTCTCGGCCTGTCCGCCGGCACACTGTTAGCCTCGTCCTACCTTCATCACTCCAGTGTCTCTGTGAGAAAAACTGAAGTGAGTTCGAATGACACAACAATGATGCATCGTTT
Organism: Macropodus opercularis; assembly: GCA_030770545.1. Classification (NCBI taxonomy): domain Eukaryota; kingdom Metazoa; phylum Chordata; class Actinopteri; order Anabantiformes; family Osphronemidae; genus Macropodus; species Macropodus opercularis. The sequence continues at coordinate 1,615,131 of CM061108.1, forward strand.
AACTTGACACCTACAGAAAAACAGGAAGTATACACATAAAGTAGTAGAATATATCAAATACATGGGGCCTGATTTATTGTGAAATGGTTGACAGCTACTAGAGAGATGAATAAACTACCACAGTACTTCCTCCACTGATGAACAGATCTGGAATACAACCAGTCTGTTTGTTTTTGGCTCTGATCACACAGCAACTGTTGACCCAGTTTCATAGTCTTTCAGGTTTCAAACGATTAAAAGTATCAATAGTTTAAGCCAAACAATAGAATGGTTTTAAAGACAGATATTATTAGTAATATTACTATTTACCACTCGTTGTTTTACTTAGAAATTAATTGTTGATCGTAGAATGTAAACGGTTAGTGTAAAGTTCCCCTAAAACATTGCGAGACCGCGGTTTACAAAAACAGGACGAAAAAAACAAACCCAAATATTTAAAGTTTCGCTAATTAGTTCATATTTATTTGTTTCTTTAATATGAAGGAGCCTGCTGTAAACTAGGCTGTGAGATGAGTGAAGCAAAGCATTTGGGCCTCAAAACCAAAACACGAAGCTAAAATAAGCTAAACAGTCCTTATAATAAAGCTCCGTGCATTTGGTGAAGGTCTGCGTCATCTAACCGCATCTGTAGGAAGGTAAAACATTTTGCTTGACAAAACAATTTTAAATGACAAATTATATAATATATATATAGTTATAATTTTTTATGAATTGTATCAATTGCTTGTTGTGGACACTGCACAGTAATCTCTCAGCCAGCAGGTCACATTTATGCTATTAAGATCCCATTAGCTCTTGGTAGTGGGCCCAGACTCTTGTGATGAGACTTGTTCCCATGATGGAATATGGTGGTTCCTGTTTTCCCTGTTCAGTCCAAGGCACAAGTGATGAGGTCAGGGCCCTGTTAGGTGGCGCTGAGGTAAACCCCTGCCTCCTAATTTTGTCTTCTATGCGAAAGGCGCTGGAGAGAGAGAGAATCTGTACTGTTTCCCAGGCATCTGAACCCGTTAAGTCTATGTAAGTAGCCTCAAGCTGTAAACAAGTGGTGCTCTGTGCCCGACCCAGTTTGCAGGAATGTTCGACTATAGAGAAAGTGTAAAGGAGAAAGACGTTCAGAAACTGTCAAAAGACAAGTAAGAAAAACAAGGAAGTGGTGAGAGTTGGCTACTGCTGGTGAGCGTGAAAGGAAATGTGAGAATTGCTGGAGTCCCACTGCGTTTCCCCGTCTAATACTGACTCTCAGCCATCACGCTCTTTGCCAAGGTAGAACGTCTATAAGCTCTGTTCACAGACAGAGAAACTGGATCCAAAATCAGACGTTTCACAGAAAGGCTACGAGCGCTGCATAAAAACATTAGACGCACACAAACACATGTTGCTGCTTGTACTAACCTGGCAGGCAACACTGTGGATCGACATCTAACCGGCAGCCGGTGCGACTTTTGCATCTTGAGTCTAGTTGAGTTCAGCCTCACACCTTAGAACATGAGTTCATTAAGGCTAAACCGGGGGTTCGTCCTCCTCTCCTCTCCTCCTCATTGCAGGACAATTATGAAGTCGGGACACCACGGTTGTACGGTGCCTGCTGTCCCTATGCGTAGAAACACAAGCTGTGACGGTTCTGTCGTTCACTGTTACTGAATTTGTAATGCAGAGACAGCAGTTTGTTGTTGTTTTGTGTATTTTTTGGATGCGGTTGGAGTCTTTCAGCGTCTTGTCATCCTAAGTCCTCCCTCAGCAGAAGGGTTTTCAACCTGCCTGCCTCGGCCATGGTGTTGAAATGATTGTTGTCCTAGATGTCAGGCTGTAATCACTAGTTGACTCAGTTTCTTTACGAGTTGGGATTATGATGTGATTAGTTTATGTCCTCCATTGCACAAACCTTCTTATGACATGCTTCAGTGGTTATTTATCTAGGGAGGGGTTTTCTGGACACACACATTTACACACTTCTTTCCCGCCCTGTTTTCCATTCACACATTTAAAGATTCTTTCCAGAGCAAACCGTGTGTGTTCCTTTAATATCCTCACTGTGTTTTGCTGAGCAGCGGCTGGCTGAGGCAGGACGTCCCCTCTGAGGAGGACGAGCTCCACAGTTCAGACGACGACAACAGCTCCACCTCCAGCAAGGAGCACCTGGACGAGGCAGACCGACAGGTGATCTCTTCCCTCCGTAATGTCAGCCATTAAAAAGCAGTAAAACCATTATGGCTGTGTGAAAGGGAAACTGAAACATTTAACAGTATATGGTGAGTCAGGTGAGCAACGTCAAGAGAAAATAACTCTGGGCTCTCTTCAAACAGATGTCAGCATATAAAAGTGTTTTGCAGATAACGCTGAGCGCCTCATATCGCTGCCGGTGACTAAACCGTCGCTGCAGCCACTGGAGAGTGTTTACATGTGTGCGGCCGAGTTTGTTGCCTGTCAGAATTGGGTTTGCGTTTGCTGAAGGGGGGGGGGGGGGGGCGGTGAGCAAACACAGAAGGGTTACAGGTTCAGGAATAGCTCCCTGAATGACTGAAACGTTTTCATCCTGTACGCGCCGCTCCATGATAATGTCAGCACCTGTGTCTGATGGCCCTCGAAGCTCCGGGGTATCAGAAATACTGGCTCCAGCGGGACCAGTAGGACATTTCAGTGAAGCAGAGGCCAAGGCCACTCTCCAAATTAAGTCACTGAGAGGCCGCCCCATTACCATTCAAACACACGCACCAGGAGAGAGACACATAGAGGGGAGAGAGGGGGTGAAGGGAACGCTGCTGCTCTACTTTCAGGCCTGGCTGAGCTGTTGTTTTGAAGGCTGTAAACTCAGTCCTGATGGTTAAACGCTGCAGCAGGAGTCAGCAATCATGGTGATTTGCAGCGAGCCCGTGAGTGGACAGCCCAGCGTTTTGGTGAGGTTACGTTTTGCATCTCTGTGTCGTCGTTTGACTGCTTGTGCTTCTGCTCTTTCAGCAAGAGGATGAGATGAAGAGGAAGAAGGTGGTGCACATCGCTCAGGAGATTATGAGCTCGGAGAAAGTGTGAGTGGATTCATAATGAACCAGAAAACACACACAAACAACGCTTCGCTCTGTATCGTTGTCTTACTGATGTATCTCTATTTGATAGATTTGTGGACGTCCTGAAGCTTCTTCACATAGTAAGTTATTTTAAATTCAAATATAAGAACATTGTTTGATGGATGGACATGCATTCATGAGCTCTTGGCTGATTCAAGTGCGTGCACATGATTGGACATTGTTACAGTAGCTGCGTTGGAGTGTTTTGGTTTCTCCACGAGCAGGTTAACGCATTGGCTGCAGCTAGGGAGGAAGTGTTTGGATCAGTCCAGTGACATGACATTGATACATTGTTGTAGGTGGGACAAAATAATAGAAACAGCTGTAAAGGATATGATCTATTAGAGGACACTTGTGTTGGGTGGCGGTAGCTGCAGCTAGGTGCTGCTAATAAACACACGCTGAGGCCAAGGACAGGTCACGTGCTGTCCTGAGGGAAATTCCAGGTGAGAGGGTTCAGACAGCCTTCATTTATGGAGGAGGTCGGGGATCCACCTGTGTAGCGGCCTCAGACATGGCTTGAGTGAAACCACGACAGGATTAGTAGAAAACCCCGACTTGTGGCTGACGGGGGAGGGCGAGGCATAAAGCTGCATCCAAGTGGAGGGGTCAGATCACATTCTTCTGTGTCCGTGAACGGCCGAGCAACAGCTGCTTCCTCAGGCCACAGAGACGACCTCCAGATACACACATGCCTTAGCTAACCCTCTGTGTGTGTGTGTGAGTTGCATGTGTGCAGGTGGGTGCGTGGGTCGGTGAATATGAGTATGTATTCTTCTTCGGCACTTCCAAAATCGAGCTTTGCTAACTTTGCTCTTCTACTTAGCAGGGAGTTTAAACGTGGATGTGACAGTTGACCGGGATGTTTGTGTCCTGCTTCCTTCCTTGTGGATGTATACATTGGTGCGCTGGGCAAAATCAAAAGTGCTGACTAAGCTGTGTTTGTGTGTGCGTGTCATGAGATTTGTGCAGACGTGTTTGTGGGTGAAGGAGGGAGGCAGTTTATGAGGTGATAAGCAGGTGTTCCTGTTCAGCTGCAAGGAAGCACGTTGTCACATGTCACTCCGCCTTGTGCAGTTGCACTGCAGTGTGATTGATAATGTCAGATTTAACCCTGCGCTTCTCTGCAGGATTTTCGGGATGCTGTTGCCAAGGCAACCCGTCAGAATGGGAAGCCTGTGGTGGAAGAGCGGGTCCTCAGTCAGATCCTGTATTACCTTCCTCAACTTTACCAACTCAATAGAGACCTGCTGAGGGAGCTGGAGGAGAGAGTGGCACACTGGTACGCACACAAACAAACATTTTCAGGGTTTGTGTTATTGCTTTCAGTTTTTCAGTTGATGCTGTATCACTGTCTGGTCACAGGGGTGACCACCAGAGGCTGTCAGACATATTTGTCCAGAAGGGCCCTTATCTGAAGATGTACTCCACCTACATCCGTCAGTTCGACAACAACGTGGCTCTGTTAGACGAGCAGTGCAGGAAAAACCCTGCGTTCGCTGCGGTCGTCAAAGAGTTTGAGGTAGAGCTAGAAACAAGCTTGTGTGTGTTACTAAATGGGATTATTACTAACAATGCTCTTGCTAATGATGTTTTTAAATTACTGAACTGTAGAAAACACAACTGATCATTCACGTAACATCATGCACAGAATCCTGTTTCAGCCTGTTTGTTCATCTGCAGCTTCAGTTCAGAATCCTCTGTATCAGTAGCAGCCATCAAAACAAGGAGCTCGTCTTCCAGTTGCTCTGAAGCTACTGCCTCTGGTCTCTGTGTATTTGCGGCAGTGCATGAAAAGAACTGTGTTTGTTTTGTCCCAGATGAGTCCGAGGTGTGCCAGCCTGGCCCTGAAACACTACCTACTGAAGCCAGTTCAGAGGATCCCTCAGTACCAGCTGCTGCTCACAGGTACACACACCCTGTTCTCATCTGTTCTCTGCACAGCCAAGGTCCAAAGTCTACGGAATCCTGGCACTGTTTTATTGGCAGCATGTGAATGAAATTAAACTTGGACTTCACTCTCGATGCTTGAGCTTGATGTGGGTTTTGGTTCCACACTGACACCTAGTGGAAGGTCACAGTAAGGGATGAGGAACACGTTGCTAAATAAACGTTTTCCACTTCTCCAGATTATCTGAAGAACCTCCCAGAAGACTCTGAGGATTATAAAGATACACAAGGTTTGACATTCACGTCTATCTAGATGATGGTTTCTGTTGTAAATGGTGGGAACGTTACAGAGCCAACACCACAACCATGGTTCATCTGTGCTCTCCACAGCTGCCCTGAGTATAGTGAAGGAAGTGGCCAATCACGCCAACGACATTATGAAACAAGGCGTAAGACCTGACTCCATTTAAAGCGTCACATTCTCCAGAGATCATTTCATTTCATTTCACATTTCTCCTCAACACTTGTGCCGTTTTCCAGGATAACTTTCAGAAGCTGATGCAGATACAGTACAGTCTCAACGGCCACCACGAGATTGTCCAGCCAGGCAGGGTAGGTCCAGAGTCCTCATGTTAGCCTGAGACGTATGAAGAGAAACTGACCTGCCCATGAGATGCAAACGTGTCCATGTTTGCAGGTGTTCCTGAAGGAGGGCACGCTAATGAAGCTGTCCAGGAAAGTCATGCAGCCTCGGATGTTTTTCCTGGTGAGCAATAAGCGGCCTGTCGCTCTAGACTGGAAACTTGCTCGTGTTATGGTTCTCTCTCTCTTGCATTTCTTTCATTTTATTGAAGCTCTCTGTTTTTGTTTTCAGTTTAATGATGCACTCATGTACACCACACTGGTACAGTCTGGCCAGTATAAGCTCAACAGTGTCCTCTCTCTCGCTGGGATGAAGGTTAGAGGCGCTGGAAACACAGCTGCTCTTTCATCTAGATGTTTCCTTTTTCATCCTTCCCTCCTCTTCTTGTTAATTCAATTCATGTTAGACATTTTAACTTTTGAAGTTTGCGTATCCTTCTCTGTAATGTTGTTCGTGTGGCCTTGAGGCTGAGTTCTTCATGGGCTGCTGTGTGTTGCAGGTGAGTAAGCCAAGCCAGGAGGCCTATCAGAACGAGCTGAACATCGAAAGTGTTGAGCGCTCTTTCATCCTGTCGGCCAGGTCAGTTCTCACCATCAGCGCTTCACAGCCACAGCACGTTGGGCTCATTACCACTTCTTGAGTTGTTGGGGCTGACACCGCATGACTTTATTTTGTGTTCACAGCTCTGCTACAGAAAGAGACGAGTGGCTGGAGGCCATCACCAAGGCCATAGACGATTACACGAAGAAGAAGATCACCTTCATATCCAGTCGAAGCCAGGAGGAGGTAAAACTGTTCATCCGAGTGGTTACGGACAGAAATATTTCACCCTGCATCTGTGTGAACGCTCTGTGTGTCTTGCAGCAGGTGGAGGGCGTTGTTGACAGCGGGGCTCCGTTGGGGTCAAAAGCTCCCATCTGGATCCCAGACCTGAGAGCCACAATGTGCATGATTTGTACCTGTGAGTTCACTCTCACCTGGAGGAGGCATCACTGTCGAGCCTGTGGAAAGGTCCGCATCACCGTCCGTATCATTTACAGCACACTCAACATCAGTCAGCTCCAGTGTCATTCCAGTGTCCCGTGTGTGATACTGTAGGTGGTGTGTCAGGCCTGCTCCGCCAATAAGTACTACCTGGAGTACTTGAAGAACCAGCCAGCACGCGTGTGTGATCACTGCTTTGCCAAACTACAGGAAAACAGTAAGAAATGACTTATCTACTGAAGATGAGTCCTGCAGCTAGAAGGTTTTCACTGGATGGACAACGTGTTGCTGGTCTTTCCGTGGGATTTGTTGTTAGCACAGGATGACCTTGTCTCCCACGTCTCACAGTTTCACACATTTTTGGGTCTGTTTTTGCTTTTTCAGGCGACCGCTGTGCCTCAACTTCAGTTTCTCCTATTAAATCCGGAGCTTTCTCCTTCACTAGAAAACAGAAGAAAATTCCTGCTGCACTAAAAGAGGTGCATACAAATCAGCAATCATCTCCTGTACACCTTGTATTCAGATTTGAGTTTAAATGCATCTTCATTTATCTCATGCTGTCTTTTCAGGTGTCTGCCAACACTGAGAATTCCTCCATGAGCGGCTACTTAAACAGATCCAAAGGCAACAAGAAGCAGTGGAAGAGGCTGTGGTTCGTCATTAAAAATAAAGTCCTGTACACCTACGCTGCCAGCGAGGTACTTTATTGGCTATTTTAATGAGCTCTTATTTGTAGCTTTTCCATCTTTTAGCTTAGTGTGTATTTCTCCCATCAGGATGTTGCTGCATTGGAGAGTCAACCATTGCTGGGATTTTTCCTGAGAGAGGAGAAGAACGGCCCAGCTCAGAAGCTGCAGTTTAAACTGTACCACAAAAACACGCTGTTCTACATCTTTAAGGCGGACGACATCCCCACGGCCCAGAGGTAGCACAGACTACAAAAGCAATTAAATACTGTAGTGGCATGAAAGTATCAACAGTCGAACGGGACGAATTCAGCGCCACACTCCCAACAATTACTGTCAGCACATGTAACTTTCATTTGTTATTCTTCTCAGTCAATTTCCTCTTTTGTGTTTTTGTTCTTAGATGGATTGAAGCTTTCCAAGAGGCAATGATTCTTGAACAGTAATCACTTGTTTGGCAGTGAAGTCATAGCTCAGCCACAGAGCCAAGTAACAGACAACTTATGACCCCTGACTGATCCCAGGTCAGGGGTCGCCAGCTCAGGAAGGACTCTGGACGGTCTACTTTAAACAACAAACACCACAGACTGTTTTCCCCACACATAACTGGATTATGTTTGTCTCGGAATGAGTTTTCAACCAACAGCTGCTGATGCTCAGCGCTGCTGGCAGGGATCCGAGCGAACGGCGAGTCGCAGCTGCAGGTCATAGGTCAAGTCCAGAAGCACGAATGTGGAAGTGAGACCAAACAGTTGTTGGGGCCATCAAGGTCTCGAAAAATCCTAGGAAGCCTGGGAGTGATTTCAAAAATGGATGAAGGAGTCGTTTCTTATGTGTCAGTCCGCCTTCAATCCAGCACGTTGTAAATGGCTGCACGTTGTTCAAGTAATTAAAGAACACCGTGAGGAAAGTACTCAAAATGCTGAGATTCATGGACGCAAAGTAAAGTCGGTTCAAGAATTTAACGTTAATGTCACACGGTGGGATTTTACTGTGAAATCAGGCTTCTACAAACATACAGGAACTTTCTGTTCTACTCTTCAGCTTGATCTCTCTGGTTTAGAGATTTTACTCCTGTATTTTTTAATTTAATGGTGGCTTAGAAAAAGAAAGACCATCCTTGAGCAAACTGGAAATGTCATCAATAATATAGATATTTTCATACCTTTACAATCAATTCTTGCCTGTTTTGCCACATTAGTTAATGTGTAAAACTGTGTATATTGACATAAGAGAAGCAACGTTGACCTTTTTTATATCAAAGCCAAGGGCTAATATTTATAAAATAGGAAGATTTATCGTTTAAAAAGCACAGGCTGCCACTTATTGTGTGAGTCAGGGTTTGTTTTTCTTTTATTTTAAAGAGGACTTCTTAAAGAAAAGGGGCTTTTTTATGAGCAAAACTGTTGACAGTATGCATGAACTATATTTCTAGGGTAAAGGTCAAACCATTTTGAGTTTTGATGCTTGTTTCTGCAAACATTTTGCCTCATTTGGGATATATTTTGCACTAACATAGGTGCTCTGTTGTGCATTCTTCACTACATTAGAACCAATATAAGCCTCTAGTTTGCATGACTACTCGCTGTAGTGCCTCTCTGGGTTTGTAGTTCTAAAAGCAGTCATTTATCAGGTCAGTTTTTATCTTGTTTTTTTTGTTACAATGTCCTTTTCCATCACTGCAGATCAGATCAGAACCCACAGTTGGAATAAACCTGTTGACAATGTGCCGTCGTAGCTGTTCAGCTGCTGTTGACACACATTTCCATTACAGTCTCATTCAGTTTCGGGCTACTGAATTTTAAATCTGCTACCGGATTGTACATTAACGTCTGGAAACATCCACACTATCAGAGTTCCTATGAACAATGTTTGTAAACTGTCAGGCAACAGTTTGAAATAAAAAAATATGGCAATATATTCCCTGTCGTTTCTTTATTTTCTGTTTTGTTGCTGGGAAGGAGATGCATAATCGCAAACCAGAGACATAAATTCAGACCAACTCAAAAGCACTTTGTTGAGAGATAAGTCTTATACAGTCATAGCCAAAAAATTGTTCTAATTGCAACTGTTTTGCTTTTCACATGTTTATTGTTTTCGTTTGTACTGGAATAAACACAAAAAACACAGAAGAAAAGTCAAACCTGACAAAGACTCACACAGAACTCAAAAATGGACTGGGTGCCGATATTTTTGGCCATGGCTGTATCTCAGTGACTCAGAGGGAAACCGCTTTGAACTTTATTGTTGTTTTCCACTTCACTTACCCACAGTGTTGCTCTGCTGTGGCACTGCATTGTGTTGTGCTGTCCTGGGAAGGAGAGCTGTCACATGTCGAGAGTTTGTCCTTTAAAGGAAAAGAAGCACACATTTAAATCTGGTTCACAATATCAACCTTAAAGTTGATGATATATCTGCGTTGTTGTTTAACCACTAGGTGGAACAAAAGATCCACCGGCTGGTGCCAGAGTCGGACCCGTACAAAATACAGAACGGTCCGTCTCTGTAATTCTTCCGCCTAAAGATGGCGGAGTATGCGAACCTCGTCCGAAGGGCTTTGGGACAAATAGGAGGTCATGGAGGCGTTCGAGGTTTTCTTCTTCAGTTATTCAGGTCAGTGTGAAATAAAACGCTTTACTGTTTGGAATAACCATTTAGCGAGTATATATAAAATATGAGATAAGACGGAAATACATGTGTGACCCCCCAAAGCGGGGTTAGCATGTTGACAGCTATGACTGCTGCGCCGAGCTCCGTTCAGGCTTTTCTCATTTCAAGACCGATGCGTAGTAAAGACACCACGACTGATGAGCCAAACATCTAGACTTGCACAGTCTTCAGCTGCATGTCGGCGCATATTATTGTGCGACAAACAACACAGGTACGCGCGTTGTTTTCATATACATCACATACTTGTACTACGTGTTGTCAGGGTGAATGACGTGAAGACTGGAGCTCTGGTTGGTGTGGACAAATATGGGAACAAATACTACGAAGACAAGAAGCACTACTTCTTTGGTGAGTCTACGTGGTTGCAGGGGTTGTTTGTTTATGTAAAGTAATTAGAAAAATTGAATGACTTCTGCACCTGCTTCAGAGTTGTGCTCATATTCTCGTTTGTGTTCAGGACGGCATCGCTGGGTGATCTACACCACTGAGATGAACGGGAAGAACACGCTGTGGGAGGTGGATGGCAGCATGGTACCAGCTGAATGGTACGAGCTGCTTCAGTTCACATTCGACATGTCCAGTGTTACTATATCTATTTTAAGGTTGAAGATGCGTCAACTCCGGTTGTGTAACACTTTGCTGAACAATTTAGACTCGTACTATTTAGAGCAGCTGACATCTTCTTCTTCACTGTTCAGGCATCGCTGGCTGCACTGTATGACAGACGACCCCCCTACTACACATCCACCAGAGCCCAAGAAGTTCCTAGCTGACGTCCACCAGTTCAACGTGAGCGGCACACCCCAGCACTACGTGCCCTACTCCACCACCCGCAAGAAGATCCACGAGTGGGTTCCACCCACATCTGGAGCTCAGTGATCTTCACATGTTTAACTGTTCTGTAAATTATGGTTTCCTGTCACTATATCCAAGCTTTTCTGAATAAAGTCTCTCTATATACACACACATAAAATTGGTGTTGCAATCCTTGTGACTTTTTCTAATATGATGTCATGTCTGCAGCAGTAACTAGTCCCAATCAATTAGAGGTTATTAAGTTCGGTTTAGGACTAAAAGATAAAATGGGGCAAAATCAAGTTACAGTAATACCTGGGTGCTGTAGTTGTCTGGACAGCCTGCAACAGGATCCTTTTAGACTGTGCAGCACTGAACATGCTAGATTGTGCTAGTACTACTTCCTGGTTTGAAAACCAGCCTTCATGATGCCATTACCAGCAAACCTGTGTTGATTGCTATTTGAGAGACACTTTTGTCATATTCCTTCTAAATGAATTCATCATTCTAAGTCTTTTAACTCTTAACCTTAACAGTAATCTGTGCACACACATGACAGTGAAACTTTTCAGTAAATTAATGATAGTGGGACATGCTCTTCCTGCCTCCTTGTTCTTTTTATTCTTTAAAGTAAATATTTTTCCTGCTGGTTAAAAATGGGACATTTGGTGAGTTTATGCCTCCCACACGTAAAGTACCAGGCTGCCAAAACTAAGTTTGCAGCAGCTAATGTGTAGGTGTGTGGGGCCCAGACTGAAAAAACATCCCTAAAATGCATTTAATAATCAAAATATCACACTTTTAAATCACTTATTTATAATATTCAAACTACACTGATTTAAAATATTAAAATATGTACTCACTGTCAAATATGACACAAAATCAGTGATCTAGACTTACTGGCTGCTTTTTTTCTGGACCAGTACAGATAACTATAACATTGTAAAAGGAGCATTAATGGCACAGCTGCTGTATTGGATTGAATTAGACACAGGTGTACCTAATAAAGTGGCCAGCGAGTGGATAAATTAAATTAAATCTTCACTATTTCAGGACATCGTCATCTCATTTTTTGTTCTTTATAGATACAGCAGCTCTGAAGGTGCTCATCATGTTCCATGACTATTTGAGAGATGAGTATTTGAAAAAGACCAAACTGAAACATTTCTGCTTCTCATTTGAGAGACCATCGATCAGTCTGTGAGTGAGTGGTCATCCAGCAGATGGCAGCAGATAGTAGAGCTGCAGGGCATCGGATCACAGAGGTACAAGTCTAACCAGCTAATTGACATGAGCCTGACATGTCCTCAGTCACCCATTCGCCCACACTCAGGCCGGAAACAATCACGGCTGCCTCTCAAGTGCAGTAAAAGGGAAACTGCTCCCTTTAAACTGCACTTCTGGAGAACAGCAGCTGTCCCGAGGGTTGTGATTTTCTGCTTTGTGAGTGGGTGGCTGTCAGCTGCGGTTTGTCACACAGTGGACCTGGAGGAGACGTTAAGGGATGTGATGGTCCATGTCTTCCTACCCAGACAAGGGAGAACCACATGCAGCCGTGGGGTTAAAGAGCCCTGTGGTCACACATTCCTAAACTCCTTCAGCGCTGCCCACAGACATGAAAATATCAGATCCAGTCTGTGGTCACAGCATCACGTTGGCTCTCACCCATATAGATGTTTATATGACGTACAGAGGCAACAACATGTGAACGTTGAGCCACCTGACTGACCAGAAACCCACTGTTGCTATATTTAAGGTCATCGTGAGATGACAATTCTCATCTCTCTGGCTGTTTGCCATGTATACATCTATGTTTTAATTTAAGTTTATGCTTGGCCTCCTCCATTCCTGTATGTTTCCAAACAAAGCCATGTGATGACAGGTACCACAAAGGCTCTTTACTTTACTTGTTATGTTCAGCAACAGCTTGTCTTGTGATTTTAAAATATCCAATCAAGGTCAATAGTTGAAATAAAAAACCGCTATAAGCCGTATAAGTGTTTTCAGAATGCAGCATACATTGCAGACTGACATGTAAACTCCCAAGAAAAGGTGAGGGAGCAGCACACCAGGCTGCTCTTGGGCCAACATCTACATACTCCAGTTCAATAAAATGATATTAAACTGTGACCAGGCCACTTCCACATTCAGCTGCATTTACTAGCTCACTTGTGAGGCCATCAGTTCTCTTAATTTCAGCTTGTTAATTGCAAGTGGTCAGGATTCAGCCCCCCTCTCCCCAACCACTAATGTGAAAGAAAGTCATTATGTCCTGTAGAGAGCGGTAGTTTGTCTGGGGAGCTCTCAGTCCGGCAGCGTTGTCCTTGTATGGTTGTTCCGCTACAGTGTTGTTATTTACATTCCATGCAGGAAAAAGAAAAAATAGATTTGGTTTTTATTACTGGGATATTCTAGGGAAAATGCAAAATAGTGTCACAAAAAACCCCAGAAGAGTCACGTGAATGTATTAAAAGGACTCAAAAAGGTCAATTCTTCCTTCTCATTTCTAAACATATAATAAGAAGTATTTTTGTTCCTTATGGAAAAATAAACAGCCAATTAGAAAATTCACTAGAAGGAGGCACCAGGTATTTACAAGCCTCAAACTAAATATGAGGTTCCAAGTGTTTCGGATGTCCGGTGCTGGAACTGTGCCAGCGTGGTGGTGTTATTGGAGCCTACAAGTTGTCTTGCATCACATGTCTTTAGGCTCAGACCAGTGGCAACCGCAGCACAGCCACAGCTTTAGCCAGGGAACCATAGTGGGCAGACAGATCTGTCAACCAGTGGCTTCCGGAGTTTGTTTTCTTAGAAATTATCTTCTTAAGTGCATGCTTTCGCAGACTTTTCTTGTTTTTGTTTTTTTTATTTTTGTTGGGAGTACGCACGCAACAGCCGCAAAGCTAATTGCAAGGTCAGAGTAGAGCAATCACAAAGAGAGTGTAGGCAATGTGGGCTTTCGAATGCACAAACAGGCTGCCAAGTGCTCCTATGGGACACTCAGAGAAATAATGAATCCGTTCCTGACACAGATATGAGCCTATGAATGTACCTGACGCGTAAAGAGTAATGGTCCATCAGATGTGAAGACATTTAAGGTTTACTATGTTAATGAGCTGATGTGAGGCTGGTTAAAATCTCTTGTTGGCTCAAACCAATTTGGAACATGTAATAAAGCCTGTTTTAAGCCAGGTGAAAAACGTAAATATAGAAAATGTAAACATGCACCTGTGATGGACTGGCGACACGTTCAGGGTGTAGCTGCCTCTCGCCCGATGACAGCGGGAACAGTCTCCGGTAAGCCCGCAACCTTTAAGAGGACAAAGCCGCAGACAGTGAAAAAGTACACAAAATCTGAAAAATGTCACTGAAACCAAGTCTAATAGCATTCAGACTTAAAATGTAGGAAACAAAGAAAAATTAAGAACAAAAAACTTTTTTATTTAATTTTTTTAAATTGTCTATCTTGACTGACAGTTTAGAAAAAAACACAGTGACTTTTACACATCGCTGTGTGATGAATCATCATGACAAGATGCTGCTGCTTGGTGCACGGGCTGTATCAGGCCCTGGCATGTGTGATTTAATTATACGTGTTGACAGGACAGCAGGGATATAAACAGCATCAAAGTGCCGGCAATAATTCAACGCTGCCAGTCGTACACCGTGACGCCATTTAAATAGCATCTGTAACGCAGCATTGTTTCCTGCACTCAGGAGCTTGAAGGTCACCCAGCGAGCAGCCTCATTAGGGCGACCTTTTAACAGGGAGGTCACAGGCACATGACACCTCGTCCACTTATGTGTCGCCATGCCTGGGATGCACTGCGCTACTCGCTGCTCGGTGGCTTGCCTGGATCAGGTTCTCTCTTGTGCATTTTCCATTAAGTACACTGGTCCCCTGTGCTGTGCAGAACACAGCACCGTCTTTAATAAGAGTTTGCATATATCACTTACTTCCACACAAGCAGATATATTAGGAAACTCCGCTTTACTCTACAGGAGACGCTGTGAGGTTATTGTAGTTTGTAGGTTATTTATTGTAAGTTATTGTCTGCCTGCAATGCAGAGGACGACTCCGTTTTCTTTACTAGCTGAGCATCGTGACAGGACACTTTGCATCTGATGACACTACTGTACATCTGTAAACACTGAGTAGATCAGTGAATGTGCATATTAAACCAGCACCTGTTCTCTGAAGTTTCAACCAAATGCCAGCATCAGCGCTGCAATGCAGTGACTTATCATCTCTCAACAAGCCTGGATGTCTTAACATCTCAGTGACACCAGAGGGCAACATCTGCATGTAGGAGCAGAAGGCCGCTTGATTCAGGTCTTAGCTCCAGACATTTTCCACACTAAATGTGAATTTGCAGTAATTGTTCTCCAAGTCTGGTCCTGGTTCCATGTTAATGAAAGCCCAGTGTGGATGTGACCAGACAAACTTTACGCTAATCATCTGTTTAAATTTGTTTAAGCTGTGAATGTGCAAAAGAAGGTGCATTCATCCAAGTGTTCAGTATGACGTCATCCTCCTGACCCTGAGCTGGGTTCTGGTCACAGGAAAGCGTTACGTCTTCCATTTTAGGATGCCAGTCAGTGTCCCAAGAGCTTTCCTCATTGAACTGCTCACACTTGCGAGCGATTCCTCTGGATCCTTCTTGAACACGGTCTGCTAGTAGTCGCTCTCCAGGACAGGCAGCACGTCAAAGCTTTGATCAACTCCTGACGGGTTTCGATATCATCCGTCAGGGGCTGTGATAAAAATAAACGATATGGTCTTTGTTGTGCTAGCAGAATGACAGCTCTGTCCAAGATGACTCACTCTCAGCAGTGAGCCATTCCTGACACTCTCCTCTACCCATCAGCCAAATTGCCACCCTCCTCTTCGTTCACTGTGGATCAAGGTGGTCGCACCCTCTGGGCCAGCGGCATGGTTTTCATCCCCTAGGGGTGAGAACGTGCAAAGCAGGGAGCAAATGCTGTTGAGAAAATTCTTCACATTCTGCTGCTCAGTCCTGGTGGCCTGGCTCGGTGTTGGGTTCCTGGGAGAGAGGGAAGAGGAGCCAGGGGAATCGGCTGCCGACTCAGCAGCTGACACCTCCTCTGATCTCTGTCTCTTCCTACAGCCATAAACCAAACTGTCTGACTTTTCAGCAGGGTTAAACAGAAACCCATCCGGACAAAAACTACTCTACTTTCAGCATAATACAAAGGTATTTTGCTCTCTCCCCTGAATGTCACCTAACCTTTTCTATAGATTCTTGATTAGAGTGCCGGGCAATTAAAGTGATGTTTGAAGGCCATTTAAAGAATGAAATATCCCAAACCAGAAAGCCCTCGAGGATGAGAATGAGATCACTGGACTTGACCCTCAGTGGTCACGATAAGAGTCGGTTCATGCCATTCAGCAGGACTCTGATGATTTGCATTATGCAATGTAGAGCCTCCAACCCAGTTTTGATGTCCTTTAAGCAGTTTATTCAGGCAAATGACATTGTTTGGACCTCCCCTTCAGGCATCATCACTTCAAACGTTTTTAGGTGTCATCACTTGTGTCTTTGTTCTTGTTATTTGCATGTTACTTGTTCCTGAAGTCTGGCTTGGCACCACAACAGGAGTGCAGGATGGCTTCCTTTGTGCCTGGCGCCTGAAAAGCCCCAGCGTTCATTCATGACCTTGGAAGCAGCAGTTGGCAGCACAATATCACGATAAGGACCATTAGGAGCTTTCAGTCAAGTCAGCAGGTGAAGATGACACAAAATCATGATTCGTCGCCTGTTCTTGTTACAAGTAGTGGTAGCTCCAAATGTTTCGTTCATCTTCCTGAACATTAAAACTGCTGTGTCACTGGTTGGATGTGTAAAAGTCACTTCTGTCCTGCTTCTATTCCCCTCAGTCACTCTATGCCTAATTTAGCTGCGCACACATCTGCAAGGTGCACAGGCTGTCCCCTTGAAAAGATATTTTCACCGGGAACGCTACCATCTGACGAGCGTTGTTTTCCCGGGGCAGCTCAAAGGAGCAGGGCTGATCCGTTGCCTATGTCTCTCTACGTCGCTTGTCAGTTAGCGTCAGCTTTCCTGTGCATTTGCTGGTTGCTCCTGTGTCACAGACAAGCACGGCAACGAGCATATGAGTGCAGCTTTTGGCTGCTGAATTATACATCAGCTGGTTCAGCACAAATCCAAACTCCAGCTTGTGAAATAGTACGCAGGCACCGTACTATTTTACAAGCCCCTGCTCCCTCAGATTTGAATCCATCTTCGTGCCGATCGATCACTGCAACGCTGAGCAGCTGCTCGATATTCTGAAGTTTTCTGACTTGGGCAAAGGTTTTTATAACTGCGTAAAGATGAAGGTTGTTTTCTGTGATAATTAGTTTGTGAGGATTAAGTTAAATGTAAATCGTCTGTCACATATACTCATTGCTTGTACGCCACGGCTCTGACCCCGGCTCAGATATGTCAGCAGCTGTAAGATGGATTGCCATGAAATGTAGTTAGTTCAGGCATTCATGGCCCCCAGAGGCTGAATTTCTCTCCATATCCACTAGATCAATGTTTGAACTGACTCTAAGGTGGCTGCTGTGTTAAAAGGACCTTCATGCTACAGAATGTGCTGCTGTGTCACTGTTAGGGCAGAACTGATGACATCCTCATTAGTGTTTACTGCTACTTAGCTAATGTGAGCGTGACAACACATTGAGGAGCATGGCTGCAGTCTGCCGTTATCAACTCTTACGTTTCATGATTGACACTGTGATTTCCTGTGTCATCTGTTCCACGGAGTTTCTCGTGTGCCAGCACTTCTGACGTCGCCCTAGAGAAATCCCCCTTCATGTGCGGGTCTCCCAGCTGTTCAATAAACCCCACGTTAATAAAACGGTAATTGGAAGAGCTTTGCGTCCTCCTGTATCCTGTTACTTGCACTTTCATGACGTGCACAAAAGCTGTTTTCAGACTGATGTGTGTGTGTGTGTGTGTGTGCTGCACTGAACAGATCTTACTGCAACGAAGGCAGCTGACCAGACAAGTCGACTGCAGACACGTTTCTCTTCCTCCAGCCTAGTTTCTGTCGCCTTCCTTTGTGTTTAATACATTCAATCAAGATGAGTCTGCAGGCTGAATCAATTAGCTGTGTTATGTGTGCCGGCTTCCATCCTGTACCTCCCTCCATCCCTCGCTGTTTACAGACGTAAAGGATTCTGCTTTTATGCTTTAAGTTCATTACCCTTTACAGCGAGACAATTGGAAACCTACAATTTCAGTGAATTAAATTACTAGGATGATTTTGCCAACACCTGCCTTTCTTTGTTATTCAACTGAATTTATTTTTCAAGTAAAAAAGCCTGAAGAGTGACGCTAAAAGCTGAAGAAGGTAACAGTAAGAGAGAGAGGACGACCTTCTCCGAGCAAGCGTACGCTCAATATGTAAGGGTCATGTTCTGTGTTTCTGCCAGTAGCACATTTAATTCAGAAGGTGTTATTACTAAAGAGCAGCCTCAGCATTACGCCAGAATAACACTATTAGCTGAATTAATCTGAAGAGCTCAGCACGGTCTCATTAGCAGCGCCCGCTCCCAATCGATTTAGGTTTCACTGTGTCAATAAGCCAGTAGTTTTGTCTATTCAGGCTGTTGGTTGCCTTGGTTTGCATAGTCATGTGCTGAGACAGCAAATCACAAAGCTGTCTCATTAACTTGCTATTCGGTGTAGTCCCGGGCTTCTCTTTAGGTGGAGTGGAGGGACAGTTGCCTACTGAACAGTAGCCAAAGCTGTTCATAGTTTAAATTCTGTCCCTATGCGAACTAGAACAGCTTGACTGGAAAGAAATCTACACATTAACACCATCCACAACCAGAGATGCTCTTGCTAACTCAGGCTAATTATGGATGGTTGACAGTATGAGACAAAACGAGACGAAATCAACCCCAGTTCCACCACTTAGTGTAAATCTATGAACATTTATGGCTTAATTACTGCTGAGTAGCTCTATTGCTGAGAACAGATCAGATGCTTTATGGTGCTTTAATGTATGACTCCTGTGAAATGTTTGGTATATTTTCCATCTTACATTTCTCTGGCCACTGCTGTTGATGAGCGGGGCGTTTGCTGTGGTTGCCAAGGTGGACGTGAGGCTTCCCGGCAGCCGGGAGCCTCTCGGGGCCAGAGGCTGATGCTGTGTCACATGTTGGGAATTCCCCCGAGCCTGCGTCTCCTGCAAACACCGTCCAGGACAAGATGCAATCAGTGAAGGAGAACATACCACATAGGTAACATTTACATTCAAGCTTGTCTGTTTTGACGTTTATGGAACATTGCCGAGCTCCAGGGGTTTTGGTTTCATTCACAGAGAAATTTCTGTCTTGAAACATGAATTTGTCATTTTTCTAAAGAACATATTTTTTCCATATTTTTCTTTTTAGTAGGTGGAATAGTCAAACAACGTCACGTATTTGATTGATGCCGATCACTTTGATCTGCTCGTCGCCATGTGTGTTACTTACAATAATAAGTCGCAATCTGACCAGGCAAAATATTTGGCTGTGTAAACTTCCTGAGCAAACAGCTAAGGAAGTGTCAGACTGGATTGCCACTTGCTCTCCTATGACTGGCTGCGACTGTTTTTACACCTTCCTTCTAAATAAGGCATCGGACTGCCAGGACATATGACCAAGGTCCCGATTTGGGTTCTGGACACAGGATCCATCCATCCATCCATCCCATGATTGCTCAACGCCAATGAAAGTCAATCACACAGACACTCACCCCCCTCCCCTCCTGCAGGTCTCCCACGTGAGGAAGAGCTGCGTCAGGTCGGACACAATTAGCCAGAGGAAGATTGAAAATAGAGGATAGTTTAACTTCACAATAAAAGCATTATTACCACGAGTGGGATGTGGAACGTACAACCTTCTGACTGCACTTTTGCTTTGATTTCAATTTTAATGTCAGACGATTAATCTCTGTCAGTTTGTTGTTAAAGTCTGAAAATTTTACCTTCAGCCGTCTTACTTTTAAATCTACTTCCTCTTCTATCCAGTCCAGATTTTCTACCTTCTTCCTTTGCTCAAGACGTTTCAGCTTTAAAACAACTTCTATGTTCTACTGGACCGAGGTTATAGGTCATCGTGGCTCTGGTTACTATTACAGGACATATTAACAGCGGTTTTGTGTTTGCGCTGTAAAGTTTGGACCTATGAGGCAAATTATTCCACCACCAAGCCTCTTGAGCTACACGGCGCCCTTGTCTGTCTAAAGTACTGGTCCATATGTATATGGACACACGTGCGGCTCCAAATGAGCACAGCTCCAATATTTAAATCATAATTATTAGATATTATGCAGTTTAAATGTAGCAAACAGACACATCCCCTACAATCCCCTATTTTGATTGTTCCATGAATCATTACTATTAATATTATTAATAATAATGTTTATACACTTGGGTCTCTTTTGAAGATGATGCAGCCTTTTACTCAAGAGCTGCGTCACACTGGCGCCTCCACGGGTTTTACTTTGAAACGGACCACAGGGAAGTCCTCTTTAAATTCTGTCTAGCTTGTCAGACGCTGACGTGAAGGTGCAGCTCCCCTCATCATTCCTATCAGAACCGCCACCACCGGGGTCCTGTAACTCTCTCCTCCTCCCATCCCCTGCTTTTGACGGAGGGGGTGTAGCTGTGAAGTCACGGTGATGTCATTTTAGGATGCAAGAGTCGGGGGCAAGGTGAGCTGGTTTTGCGGTGAGTGGCGTCCCCTCCACGGCCAGCGTTGCCTGAACAGAGGCGCGGAGCGGCGAAAGATGGTCATCGCCACCGGCACCAATTCAAGCTCCGACGCGCTCAGTCCCTCTGCTCCTGCTCAGATCTCGGGCTATGGGGCCTTGATCTGCCTTGATCCCAAAATAAACCTTGACCGCCACGATGCCAAAGGACAAAAAATAAGAAGAGTAGTTTTTTTAGGGCAGGTAACTTTGACCACGTGCCCCAAAGGTGAACTGGATGGCCATTGCGCAAAGGTGCCTCTACAGCATGTCCAGCGGGGCCAGGACGCACTGGACTTTGCCAGCAGTTATTGTACTGTGGACTCTTTGGGGCATCGCTTCATCCTATCCGATTCCGGGCAGGATTAATGCGACGTTCCTGGAAAAGAAGTGGGAGACGCTCTTCTCCCGCTCCTATCTGGGTTTACCTGGTGGGAAATCGGAGCTGAACTGGGAGAGTGACTATTTGCAGGGCATCAAAAGAGTGCGGCGCCTGTACTGCAACGTGGGCATTGGGTTTCACCTGCAGGTGCTCCCGGATGGCAGGATAAGCGGTACACACAATGAGAACCCGCACAGTGAGTTGCATGCGGAAAGCGCTGCACGCAGAAAAGGAGTGTAACCATATGCGCAGGCTGCGTGAAAGTTGGAGCGGTCTAGTTGGAGCTAGTCTTGCATGATATTTAATAAGACCCGTCGGCGGGGATGAAAGTTGCCCAAGTCAAAAAACGGCGTACTGATCCTCACAAAGGCGCAGCGAGAAATATCCCCCAAGCCAAAACCATGGCACGAATGCTTGGACTCAGTTTAGACGCTGACTTATTTTTACCCTGCGTCGCGCTGCAGCGGGACACACACAGAGCCCAGTCAGCACCACACGCACCGCGTCCGAGGCGCTAACTGAGCGGACAGCGCACCATCCAGGCGCAATGCACCTGCAAGGTTACACCCCTCACTGCTGCATAGGCCGAGTACTTGACTTGCCCCCCGTCGCAGCGTGACGCTCTCTTCTCACCTCGCTTTGTTTCGTTTAGGTCTGATAGAGATCTCCACCGTGGACCGAGGAGTCATCAGCTTGTTCGGCGTGAGGAGCGAGATGTTTGTCGCAATGAACAGCAGAGGAAGGTTATACGGAACGGTATGTTGGTGCGCAACTCCAGGGCCTGGCACACACACTTCACGCACGCACGCAAGTTCGTGTAACTGCTGCATCCACGGGTTTAGGAGCACTGTTGTGTTATTAATATGCTCTGATGATGGAGGCGGAGGGGGGCTGTTCACACTGAGGCCCCGGTGGAGCAACCTGCTCTGGGTCCCCATCTGCCAGCGGATCAAGCCCTCAAGTAAACCTGGCAAAGCCACACTGTCAGAGGAAAAGCTCTGCCCTCACGTATGCAAAATGAAAAGTAGAGGAGCAGGGTCCGTCTATAATCACAGGAGGATACGGACAGTCTCGGTTTCATGTAGGTCAAAGTATCTTTAACACCACTAGTATTAAAGTGGATCTGGTGCAGACACCAAGACCTTCAATTTTAAATTAGAATTTCGTGTATTTCTGGAGACTACATTCATTAAATACTCAGCATGTATAAAAATCAGATCACATCCAGTTATTTACTGACGCTTTGATGCAATGATTACAAGCTCAGGCACATCAGAAGCAACTTGGGGCTCAGTGTCTCACCCAAGGACACATGGAGCTGAGGGGCAAAGGATCGAACTACTGGCCCTGCAGTGGGTCGACACGGACACAGCGAGTTACAGTGTGATACAAAACCCCCAACAAAACATCTGTGCAACCTACAGCTAAACGGATATATTAGAAGACAGTATAGAGGTACAGAAAGTCCAACTTCAAGGTAGTAGGAAGTCCTAAGTATGATTTTAAGATCTGCTCACACATTGCTGATATAAAGTAATCCAAAAATATGATTTCATTAAAATGCTGTTACTTACAAATGCGAGAAAAATAACACAGTGTTTCTACTTTTACTATAACAAAAGGTCTAAATGCTTCTAGTAAAAGACTGTAATTATTCTAATGGAGGATGTGGAAAAGGTGCTGGACTGTATCCTATAGCTGCATGTTTCTGTATTTGGACGGAGCCACAACATGCCAGCTCCTCCAGTTTCTCCAACGCTCTGTGGCCGACTAAAGGTCATGTGGCGACTGCGCCTATGTTGTGATGTCCATCCTGAGTCTGTGGCCATGTTAACCCACTGTTTCTTTCTGACAGAGAGTTTTTGGGGACGAGTGTAAGTTCAAGGAGACTTTGCTGCCCAACAACTACAACGCCTACGAGTCTTTTGTTTACAAGGGCTTCTACATCGCCCTCAGCAAGCACGGGCGCGCAAAGAGAGGCAACAAAGCCACCACCGCCATGACTGTCACACATTTCCTCCCGCGGCTATAAGAGAAACTGGCAATAACTTAGTAATTTGCACATGTGGATGTTCTTCCAGGTAACAGAGACACACAGGTGGACTGCAGAAGAAAACACAAATATTTATTCTGTTTATATATATGTATATTTGGAGAGCTATCTTTGTATATGTATGCCATACTGTGCTGCTTATTGTTTTTATGGACAGGGAGAGCTGAAGCCTGGCTCACTTTACCTGGTGCTTGCTGTAACTGGACTACGTGCCACTTCCTTTTTTTAAGACGAGGGTTGAGCTGCATCCCGTGCTCTTAAAGAGGGAAATGAATACGTTTTATTACCTCAAAGATCCACGTTAACAGGTTAAGGGATGCATGGTCTTCTGCTCAAATATCTGCTAAGTTTATCGTTTCTACGTTTGAGCGCTCGTTGGCTCGCTGCTCGTTTATAGACGTCAAGCGGCGAGGGAAACTTAAATGCACTACCTTTGCTGCACGATTTAAAGGTGCCTTGGTGTTCCCACTTGTGGCCCCCTTTAAACCTGCATGTAAGAGAAACCCGCTGGAGTCAGAAATAGGGCTGACGCTCGAGAGAGGGCCTCATGAGGGAGGGGGCGGTTCGACTGGCTCTGGTTTATTTTTCTGTAATTAGATCGATTAAGTAATGTACAATCTGTGGTGGAGACCAGAGAGCGGTCGGCCATAGAGGCTGGCGTGAGGCCACAAGCCTGAGTGTGGAATTGCCATCAAATAAACAGGGTGGAAAACGTATTTATCTAAGCATGGAGACAAATTTTATACCGGCCTAGCTTGCGTCTGCACAAGAGAACAGAGTGTGCAAACTAGAAAAGCACCTGCGCATTATCTTGGGCAGAGCTCCATCAGTAAAGCGCGTTGCTGTTTTTGAATTGCAACGCTTTAGCTGCTATTAAACGTGATGTCTACTGTCCATGAAACAAACAAATGCGATGTAAATAGTTCAGCAAATATAAGGAGTCCAGGAGCTTCTTCGGCTGCTTTGTTGAAGTGAAGAAGGTTAAGGTTGCACAGCGGAGCATTGATGGTCTCTGCATGTTGAGTTCCTTTAGTTCCTTTATGTGGTTGGTGCAGCGTGGGCCCCAGGCCTTGCTCCCCAGGCCTTGCTCCCCAGGCCTTGCTCCCCAGGCCTTGCTCCCCAGGCCTTGCTCCCCAGGCCTTGCTCCCCAGGCCTTGCTCCCCAGGCCTTGCTCCCCAGGCCTTGCTCCCCGCTGGTCTGCAGACATAGTGAGACAGAAGGTGCACGTAGCAGTTTGTTTACAAACTGAAGCGATATCATGCCTCCATGAGCTGCTGGACCAGTATCTCCTTACATGTTCCTGGAACGGTCTTTTGCCTCACGTAACTTCTAAGAAACCTATAGAGTGCATCTAGCCATGAAAAAACCCTGAAGCTTGCTCCTTCATCAGCCGCCACCAGTTCTTAGAGAGGTAACGGGATTCTTTCCGTCCAGGGACTCGGCGGCCTGGTGTCTTTGTTGTTCGACTTCTGCTGGTCCCTTTCAGCCTCTTACTGCTACACACATGGACCTTGGGATTCCAGCTGTAACCCAAAGTCTTCCTCCTCTCCTTTCAGTCTTTTTTAGTTCAAGGTCAGATTCATGGTCCATCGCTGGCCCCAGCTGTGACAGCCGTGGTGGCCGGCTATAAGGGTCAGGCTGTTTCTTTGAAATAGGCATCTGAGGTGCATAAATCAACTTGGATACAAAAACGCTGCTCTCATAGTTCCCTGCCTCATGATCTTAAACCTTGATGTCTTTAAAATGCAGCTCCTCAACATGCTGCCCATTTACTTGCACTGAGATATTTCTGGGGTGGGGCCATCTGCAGAGTTAATGCAGTGGGTGAGGAGCCGGTAGAGAGCAGTCACCTCTCCGGCTGCGCTCCGTTCCTGCAGGCAGCTCCTGCCATCCTCAGGACCGACCCTCTGCTGCTGGGCACTAACCCAACCCCAAGCACCACGTAGCGACAGTGCACCACCTGCTGCTCAGTCGCTTTCTACGGTGCACACGTCAGTTCAGTATTTGTCTCACACACAAATCTTAGGCTTTAGTAGGGAAGCAAAGCAGCAGAGGGACAAAAAGGTCAAAGATTTATTGTCCTTGTAGATGAGACCGCATGCAGTTCCTCTGATGATTTCTCACTGGGACTAAATTGTCAGAATTTGTGGCTGAATAGCAAACAAAAAGCAACCGTCATGCTCGGCGCTGTAGGCTGCGGAAAGCGTGGATGTAAACCTTGCACATGCACAGCAGTGATCGCGTCTCTCGCCTCACAGTCAAGATGTCCGACGTCTCCAGCACCTTATCAAAGACATCAAAACAGAGCTGGATCCCTAAAAAAGTTAGTGTTTGTGTCTAAAAGAAAAAGCTCACCTTTAAGCTTTGACCAAAAATTGTATCCAGATCTGTCTTTTTCCTTTCCATGAATTATCGTAGATCAGATTTGAGTTAATTCAGGGTGAGGAATATGTTTTTTATAGTGTTATTGTCCTTTAGCTTGCCTGTTCCCCAAGCTTGATTAGGGGTGTGTGCTTCATGTTTTTTTTAACTTCTCCAGAGCCTTCACTCTATTCCTCTCTCTTCTGTTCTCATATACCTCACCTTCTGCCTTAGTTTTGGTTTGCAAATGCTGTAAATTAAGAAGAAACTAATTCCAGTCATTAGTTTCAGTAAAAACAGACGAGCTAAGTATGGATCTTAAAGTTTTTTCCGTTTATTTTTGTACGTATGTGCTGTGCACAGCAGTCTACTGTATTCCTGAGAAAAGAATAAAAGTTTGTCTTTTTTAACTGGGTGCTGGCATCTGTGATTCTTCTGCTACATTAAGTGAATGTGGATGCTGCTGCTATGAAACTGTAAAGGGAACAGTCATCTCTCTATCATTTATGCAATACTTAAACAGAAGCTGAGACGTTTAACCTTGAACAATATGCAGCATTTTACTAAAATATTAAAAGCTCAGTAACTTGCAAACGTGTAAGATTCTTGGAGCAGACTGTGAATTTAATCAGATCCTCTGGAGAAAATAACATGTCTTCCCTAAAACGAGTCCAACTTCAAGAACTATTGTTAAAATACTTTAAATTACAGCATCTCTAGGTAAAGTCGTGCCAGCGTGGCTGGAGGTTGGTCAGTGCTACAGTGAACGAGGGAGTGGCTCCCTCTGCTGGTGGAAGGATTGAACTTTTTACTTGGGCAGGTGCGTAACAACAGAAGTCCAACAAGAATAAACGTCCTAAGTTTAATCCGTTTGTAAACTCACTCGAAGAGGTCTATGAATAATGTCACAAATTAAAAATCGTCCATCGCATGTTATTTTAACTAACTATTTAGCCAAGACATCCTACACGCTCATAGCCAATTACTCATTTTCTAGGTCTAACAAATTCCCTAATCCTGTCAAATAATGTGAAATTTGGATGAGTCAAGACTTGTCGCCAAAAATAAGAGCGCTGTTGTCAAACCAAGAGCATCGGGATAAACAGACAGAGGTGGATGTGGCCCTTCCGCTGCAGCAAACCCGCACAACTGCTTTGGGGGCGAGTTTCTTTTTTTACGCCAAGGATGTCAGCAGGAGTGGCAATCGTGGGGGGCTTTAAATAGGAACTGACTCCAAACTTCAGGACAACGGAGCATCTGAAATCTTCCAGAACGTCGCAGTGCAAAGCGCACATTTGCTCCAGGATGGACGCCAACAGAAGATTGGGGTTGAGGGACACTGTGCTGACGCTCGTCCTCGCGGTCCTCCAGGGGCTTCCCATTGGGGAAACGGCCCCGAACCCGTCACCACTGATCGGATCCAACTGGGGGAACCCGAGAAGATACGTTCACCTGCAGACATCCACAGACCTCAACAACTTCTACTTGGAGATCAGATTAGATGGCACTGTGCGCAAAACCACAGTCAGGAGTTCATATAGTACGACTTGACGCTTTTATCCAGTTCCTTTCACAACGACGTAAACTTCTGACACGTTTAACTTTTTGATGTTCTCCGTGTTTTCTTCCAGGTGTGATTTTGCTGAAGGCTGAAACGAGAGAACGCATCGCCATTCTGGGAGTGAAAAGTAGCCGCTACCTGTGTATGGACTTGGAGGGAAACCCATTCAGTTCTGTAAGCAAAGCTTCGACGCACTTTGTCTTTTCTTGACGGTTTATTTTGCTACTTCATTTTTGCCATTAACGAAGCATAGATTTTTTTGTATTTTGCCCCATGTTGTAGGGCTTTACGCTCAGGTTTTGCACTAGTTTAATGCACTTTTACGCACGAGGTTACTGAAACCACACGTTAACTAAAAACCAAATTAACTGCCGGTTTGAGCTCTTTGATTCCCCTTCTGCGCCTTTGCACACTTGAAAACGTTTCCATTCTAATCCAGGTGAGGAAACTGGGATAGACTGACAGACGGTGCGTGTTGCGTTATGTTCATTCTCTACCTGGCGCTTCCTCTCTTAGCCCATCTGCCTCAGAGACGACTGTCTGTTCAACCACAAGCTTCTGGAGAACAATCGCGACGTGTACTACTCCACCCGCACCGGTATCCTGTTCAACCTGGAGGGCTCCCGACAGGTGTTCACGGCGGGTCAGAACCTGCCGCAGACCTCCCTCTTTCTGCCCAAGAAGAACACGGTGCCGCTGGAGCGGCTCCTGCTGCACAGGGAAAAGAGGAACCAGCTGATCGACCCCTCCGACCCACACAACGTCTACCAGCGGCAAACCGAGGAGCGCTCAGACTCCCAGGCCGTGCAAGACGACGACGCCGACTTAGAGGTAGAGCTGGAGGGTATGGACGATGGACTAAACGTGTCCCGTGAGACGCCGCTGGCTCCATCCTTCCACGACCCATGGAACGCGCACTCTGGGCCCAGCCCGGTCAGTTCGCGGGGCGCCGGGACCACGGCTTAATATTTACTTTGTCGACGTAGGCACTGAACCGCATAGTCCGGGATTAACCTTGTACTTTAAGATTATAAACGTCCTGAAACATCAAACTTGTCTTTTTTTTTTTACTCGAGCAATGAGGTTGGTTCTTGTTAAGTACTTTCAGCCATTCATTCATAAAAGCGATGTGTTTAAACACTGAATGGACTAAATACTGGACTGGACTCGCATCCCGTTGCACATGTTAAAACGCTGAACATCTCCTGCTTAGAGCTCGCTGCTGATTTTAAAGGCTAATCCAAATGTCCACATTCACAACCAGGTCCGGCCATATAAACTGGACACCAGGGCTTAAAGCGTGTATAATCCAGGTCACTAATATTACATGTTGTGGTGATGTTTCCATGACTATTTCTGACTTGAAGGAATAGAACTACAGGGAAAACAACCGTCACCAAGCAGTGATTTTGATAGAAAATGTTCCCTCTTGTTTATGATTTTACAGGTGCTGGCCACCACCAGCAATTATGAAAACCAGTCCCAAGGAGTATTTATTTATTTAAGTCCATGCATTTATTGTTATTTATGGTATTTATAACGTTGCTTTATTATTACGTGTATATAAAACACGGATTGTCTTTGAATGTATGACTTGAGTCGGAGTGTTGATTGAATCTGGGACAATAAACTAAATTACAAATGTAATATGTTGACTGTTACTGTACTTTACTTCCACTCTTTTCTGCATTTTTAGATTTTGAAACATGTTGTGGCATTTGATGAAGATAAGTCAGTTAACCTCCACATTCTTCATGAGAATCAAATTCAAAAATCAAATTGTGATACCACGAGACCCAGACCGATATTTAATTATTATTTATTTTATTTTTTAACTGATAGGAACAGTCAAAGACGTGTTGCCTGCTACTTCAATGTATAAACAATGGTTAAACAGATAGTCTGTGTTTTTGTTTTATATTGCACAAGTAAAATGAGCAGCACTACAATCGCAGGGGACACAGGAGTCCATTCAAAAATGCAACATCTACTGACAGCAATACATTAAATAGCTCAGACTTTGGTATAACATGATTAAATAGACAATAAACTTAACAGTAAAATGACAGTCAATCAAATCAGTCAAAACCTCCCCATCGCTGGAGAAATAGTTTGGTAATACAGTACTGAACAAACACTTAGTTTGATCCACAGCAAAACGCTTTTGGTTATTAAGAACACTTCACTTACCTGTGCCTTTATACATTCAGTTACCTGTCAGAACTTTGAGGTCTTGGCCTCTTACTTCTCCTCAGAATCTTTAACTCTTAGTTGCATTTAGAATCTGTGTATGTATTACTTGCATACACCATGTGGCAAATGCAAACAAACCCTTTGTCCTCCTCTACACTATTCAGCAGGCGCAAGCTATTCCAGATGGTCCTTTCTGTTGGTAAAAATGCAGCGAGCACTGGAGAGGACTGGGCCGGACTCGGACTGGCTCAGAGTGAGAACAAAGCGGCTCACGCCAGTGTTTGGACAGGGTGAACAGAGCTGGGACATCTTCACCCCTGCAGGCAGAGAGCACTTCAAGTCCTCGACGAGGTGCCTGATGGCTATACGGATGTAGGCGCCATGGCTAACGACCAGAGTGTGGGCCGACACTGCCTTTAGGCCGTCGTCAGCCGAACCCCCGCAAGCGACGTCCGCGGCAGCAGCATCTCCAGCTGCTGGTACCTCCGCAAAGGCCTCAGCTCCTGAGCAGCCATGTTTATCCAACACATGCTTAAAAAGGAGTTTGAGGAATTTTTTGAATCGCAGCTTCACCTGAAAGTAAGGTGACAGTGAGGGGCTAAGAGGTCAAAAGGGAAACTGCCCTGAACACCAGCGGGTTTGAAATCAGCTGTTAGCCAGTGACGAAGAATCAAAACGGTCTGTTTTCGAATGTCTTTTAGATTATTATTTTAGATCACGGCGAATTTACTCGATCGACATACTTGTTATAAAATATATTGTTTTAAGGCATTTGTAAAGCAAGGTTGCCAAATGTGCACCTTGTTTTCATCGGTTTCCTGTTGGGTGCGGGTTTTGAGAAAACAATGTTCCCATTTTATGAAGCTATGACAAGCCAGCAAGCAGCAAACCTCTTGGATTTGAAAGTGACTTAAAGTAAAATAAAGAAAGTGTTTTGGTGATAGACGTTAATGTTGCCAACCATACTCAAGAGAACCTTCGTAATAAAAATAAGCCCCTCTAACTCAGCTCTAAAATACATTTCAGCTGCAGGGCCACTAGATGGGGCGGCAGGACAAGCCAAACTCTCCTAAGCATGTTTTCAGTAAATCCGCATTAATGACCCCTGACTGTGTCCGACTCACCTGCTCTAAAGTCTCTCCTCCTGGCGGCGTGTAGTCACGACACGACTGTCCGGCAGCATTGGCCATGTTCTTCAGATACTCTTTGGGACGCCCTTCAGCAACACCAAACCCCTGTGCAAACAAAGCAAACGCGATTTAAAACCATCAAAAGAGCTCGAGGTAAAGCTGTGATATTTGGAAATGCCATAAATCAAGCAGTTCTTACCCTCTCTCTGAGTAATGGCTCCAAAACCATCTCCATGCCAGGACAGTGAGTGTTGTTCCTCAGAATTATTTCAGCCGTCTGGTAAAAGGAAACACGATCTGGAAATGACTTACTCAGTACATCAGCAAGTGCCAAAATAATATGTCATGAGCAAAATACAGTGAGTCAAAGACCACAGAGACATAAACTATTTAATATGTGGAAGTCATTCTTATGCATCCTGTTTTTCTCTTGTGCTTCACAATAAGGAATTTTACTAGTTTGGCTGAAGCTAACGTTCCCACATAGGAAATTTAAGCACTCGTTCCTATTTGCAGCCATCTGATGGAGCTCCACCTGTGACGCCGAGGCCGATGTTGAGGTCACGTGCGGCTGTTGCACAAAGTCGAAATCACACGAAAAGCACGTGTTTCAGGCAGCAGGGTAGCTTTACCTGTACAGCACGCTGGAGATTACTGGCGAACACACTGGTAAAGGCGACGTCTTTGAGGTGTCGTCCTACGGCTTCACTCTGCTTCACTCCTGTTTCTGACAAAGGCGTGTCCACACCCTGACCTAAAACAAGAAACAACCTTTTGACACGGGAAGCAACAGCAAAGTCATGAATCACGAGGCCTGTACCAAGCTGAGCGTTTATTCACATCAGAGGTACCTCAGGTCATGGCACAAATGTAAAACAGTAAAGTCTTGATCTGGCAAAATGGCAACACGGATTTTTAGTCTTAAAGGGTCAAGGGACTGCTTTTCTTTACGGACAATGAAGACCAGACACTGAACACATCCACACAAACACGAATTAAAGCCAAACCAGTCGGGACAAAGAGGGAGACGCAGATGCGCATCACGTGACTCTCTCTTATCAGTAAGGCTGAGGCAGCAATGTGGTCGTTACTAATGGGTTCACAAACGTTCAATGTTACCGTGTGTTTAAAATAAAAGACGCACTGGTGCCATAAACACGTCTTAACACCGAGCTAAGTGAACAGCAACTTCAGAGACTTGACTCAGCGTTAACCCACCTTGGAGCAGCTTATCCCTGTTGTACTGCGTTTCCCCACTGCGTGAAAACACAGCAACGTTACTCACATCGAAATATATGAATGCTGGCAATAAATTAGCCTGTAACTCGCTTTTAACGGTTGGTGTCACGGTCAATGGGACACGTTCATATCGACCGTTCAGCGACACGTGCGTCATTACAACCAGGTAAAGCAAATTGTTAATGTAAAACACCACATAGTCCCTGTAAGTGTAAACTATTATAGTAAAGCATACCGGTAGACATTACTTACTGTCTTATGAACGTTAAACTAAATGTTAGCATTTTCAATGACGCCTCTTTGGTTTTCTTCTTTCCGTTTACTGGTTTGCACACCAACGAAGAAGACGCACACCGCCCCCTGGTGGCGGGAGTGTGTCGCATTTCGCTAGTTTAGCTGGTTAAAATAAAGAGCGTTTTTCATTTTTAACACCAAAAACGTGCACGGCCATATTTTGCAACCCTACTCCCACCGAACGGCATATTAACCGTCCTCTGCTTTGCCTCTCCCTCACAGGTTATCTGCAGCAGCACCTTCTGCGTCCGCAATCACGTGACTTCCGGTCTGTGACACGACAGCAATTTCTCAATCGGCAGCTGTTTATTAGCGTTTAGAGGCCCACACAAGGGACTTCTTCACAACTTGTTTTCAGCTGTTCTCGTTGCAACTGAGTTGTTAATCATGCAAAGACCGACGTAAAATAAGACGACGTAAAAGCAGATTATTTGATATTAGCCAATTTATTGGGGGGAGATTGTTGAGGTACACTGCCTGTTTGCAAATGGTGGAAGAGGCTGGTTGGGGAGTTGCAACAACAATCATACAGAACAAACATGCACTCCCGCGATTTTAACAGCTACCTCAAAAATTAACACTCCGCTTTATTTTCAATGAACTGGTTTAAACATACAAGTGAAAGTCTTTCCAGTACACGTAGAACCCACATTATATGAAGAGTAATGAGCGAGCACCAGATTTGTGAAATGACCCATTTCCATTATAAGCACTTGAATATCCTCAGTGTCATCTGGTAGTTACGATACTTTTTGACTTAATAGAGAAGAAGCACCATATGTCTTCTCATCCAGACAGAAGAAAGTGAGACCCGTCAAGACTTAAAACAATGCGTGTGGTGTGTTATGAGGTAATTATGAGATGGGGTCTTGCTCTATCCGTCCAAATTAACCTGAGGTACACAAACGTTACAGAGAAGCAGCAAGAATATGATGGAATACAGAAACAAACGAAACAACAAAAGAATAAAACATGCTTATCGATACGATTGCCAAACGAGTACTTCCAGTCCCGCAAACAGTTACGTTCCCTCTAGTACGCATACAACAGAAAAGCAAACAAAACATTTTTCATTTACAAAATTTCATTATATAGCAGCAAACAGGTGAATCACAATAAGGCAACATTGTGTAAGACTAGAAAAGACAAGCTTCTTAGCAGCAAGAAAATTGTGTGTATAATCAATCACTTTGGAATAATTTTACAAACTATACACAAAACCTTTAAAGCCGACATTTTGTCTTTTAAAGGGATTTCTTTTGGAATCATGGGTTTGGCTTTTGCACAACAAAATATCCATGAATAGAATTTAGAAACTATTCACTCTGTAAAATTAGGATTTGTAGCCTTCCCATGGTAAAACTAGAGAAATACAGTCAAACCCTTACATCACACAAACCCTGTGTTTTTTTAAACAGAAAACACAAAATGGCAGAAGGTCAGAGAGGAATTTACACATAGAACAACACAATAACAAGAATATTTAGGACACTGTGTGTGTGTACCTCTTTCAAACAACTATTGGAAACTTTTGGTTATTATAAGCAATTTCAAGTACATAACAATGAATAAAAAGAAAATCAAAGTTTATATGCGACTTAACTTTCCTTAGTTTATATACTATTATATAGAAGACTAATTATCCTATGTCTATTCACCTGTCAGGATGCAGCTTTTAGGAGAACATGCATTACCCCGTGGGAATCCAGCCCAGAAAAAAAATGCAAATAACTTAAAGAAAAACAAAGAATGACCCACAACCCACTGATCTCTTCTTAACCACCATCCCCTTACCAATTTTAAGGAGTGCGTTTTTTGAAAGTGCATCAATAATGTTACAAGTCGCCCTGTCTCAAATAGTTAATTGATGAAATTGACAAGACAAACTGTAGCAACCCCGTAACTATCCGCTGGACGTCGCCAGGGAGTTTTCATCCTGCAGAAACATTGTTTAGCTTAAATTATCCTCCTTGCTATTTGGCCATCACTCATCCCACACCTCTTGCATCTTTCAAATTTCCACATGCCTTTCTTTTCTAAAAACCTCACAAGTAGCCCTTCAACCGTCACTTGCTTCCTCTCCAACCTGTAAAAACATGCTATAAATTCTTTTATTACTAGTAAAACAAAATCAGTACTAATGACCAAGGCCCTGAACTAACTACTAAACACTTAACTGCTCTCTAACATATACAGTAGGAGCTACAACATAACAACAACAACAGTCATAATGTAGCCTTGCTGAATTCAAAGATCCTGTCAATATACTGTACTGACCCGTGGCCACCCACGTTTCAGACAATAGCCACTGCTCCAGATTTTAACACCTGTCCTTCCGCTGTGAGCAGGCCCAGCCCACTCCCGGCCAGCACTTTTGTTTTTGTGGCATAAGTAGTAAGCAGTGATATAGTCGCACATAGTTTGATAAAGAGCAGCTAGCTACAGTAGCACTCCTCTGGCTGGTTATCAGCTTAGTTTAAATGAAAGGACTGTACTATTGGCTTTTTATCACTTAAATACAAATCTTCCAAAGAGGAAAACCACAGCAAAAATGTGTATGATAAGTATTTGCTAAAGAGGATAAGGCTAAATAAATGCTGCTAAACATACATCATATTTATGTAGGTTGTATCAAAAGAAATACATATTTCATATATAATTATACTGTGTTTTCAAGTATGAAAATATATTCAGGTCTCCATTCTGGGAAACCTAAGGCACTCTCAAGTTTCAAGATTTAGCTGATTTCGCTCTTTAAATAGCTTGTTTGATTACGTTTGGCCCATTCAAACACTTAAAGTACACCCACGTGGGTATAAAAGGGGCAAAAAGGAGAAAAACTAAAAATTTCTTAATTACTAAAAGTTCATAGATTGTCATACCATCACTCACGCACCGACAAAGTCAATGCTGGCAGCTCATGCCAGCCCTCACTCGCTCCAATTAGTTCATGGGTGTACAGGCATGAGTGGTATGCGAGTCAGGTGGCGATGGGAGCTCACAAGTTGACATCGCGTACGTCTGTCGGGGTGCTGGACTGGTCTTGCTGCTCCCTCGCCTTGCTGCCCGCTCTGACCCCGTTCTCTTGCCGGTACTGTTGGCCCTGCTGCAGGCTGGTGGCCAGCACACGCTCTATTTGCTCCTGGCAAGCCCTCAAACAGTCCTGGAACAAAGAGAGTCATATGTTACACGTGCACGCGTCAAATGCACATTTGTTTAAATGGTTCGAGACAGGCCAGCCACAAAACAGATTTAGTAGGGCAGTAGGGCATGGGTGCTAGAGCAGTGGCTCAAATGTTGTATCCCTCTCGTTCATCTTTAGCACGACATTGTGACATTAACTGAAAAGTGCTCCAGAGGGTTCCATCTGTCCACCTGTGCAGACACTAGCGTGCAAAAATGTGACGTGCAAGCTCTGATCACATGTGCAGCATACCAGCAGGGAATTATATGTTTTGAAGTAGGTGGTCCTGTCTGCATCATGACTAGAACAATGGGTACCAGCACAGTCCAATACCAACAACACACAGTGGGTACAGGAATCCTCTCTGACACGAGACCTGTACATGATGTATGCATGAATGGACAAGGGAGGGAGCTGTATCAGAGGACAGATAAGCAAATGTGAAACTCCAGACTCTTTTCTCCGGCCCCCTTCGGATTTACATCGTGGTCAATCCCACGTAGAGCTCTAGAGGAAAGAGCTTTAACCCCTGACACTTGGGGACGGGGTGTAAAACACACTTTAAGAGTGTAGGACCGGACGTTCTGAGACACCATCCCTTATAAAGGGGATGCGCTGTCCTATCTGGCTCTCTGTCCCAGTCCTCTGCGCAGGTCTGAAGATGTGGGAGGTCTCCCTCACTGAGCCGGCTGCAGGACTCTTAAAGACGCTCACAATGAGGCCAGCATTCCTTTGAAATGTACGGATAATTGAAACCTGATGGGCTGCAGTCGCAGCGCCTGTTTTGATGGCTGGGTTGCGGGGCCCTTGTCGCCACAGTAACGTAACCATAAGCTAAGAGGCAACCGCGTTGCTCCCCCGCCTCATTGGTTGTGGCCGTTTTGGCTTCTGAACAGGTCGTCTTTTGTTCACAAGACAGTGAAAACTGACACTGTACAAATACGGAGCAGTCAACTCAGACTATTTCATGTGTATGTGCTCTGCATACAGCACAGCTTCCACTCCAATATCAAAACGCACATTTAAAAAAATGATAAACTAGTCATGTTTTGACAGCATGTAGTTTATGACTCTTTATTATGTTGACTGATTCATTAATTTCATAGAATTCTGTACATACAACTACATGTTCTAAAACAACACAGACGTCTAGTACTGGATACAGAGCAGAGTAATAATATGGATTATATGCACTAAAAGCAGTAGAGCCTGATGCTTCTGAAGTGTTTTTAGGGATGTTCACTCTTATCCCAGGTATGAAGTCATCCATCCGGGATAACTGTGCATTTCTTCATTGGCCTTTACTGGAAAAGACGCTCCAAACATATTCCTCCAGCAGGAGGGGCAAGCAGCTAAAGTGGGAGCCATGCAAAAAAAATTGCATGTGTCCTACCACAAGAATGTGGGCTTTGAGTTTTAAGAAGACATTCCCTCTGCCGCTGCTCTTTATAGCAGCAGTCTGGCTCCCCAGCCAAGAACCAAAAGCTTTCTCTCCCTCTCTACCCATGAAAAGTAAATAGCTTCAATCTGCCACTACTGAAGACATCACTGTGTACCAAAAGGCTTTTTATGCTGATGTCTTGAGATGTTCCAGTGATTATTAACAACACAGGATTGTTTCTACAACACTAAAACTGTCCAGTAATGACCTCTGGCAGGTGTGAATTTCCTTCTCTGTGGTACTCACCACCTCTGTGTTGGTGATCTTGGCCAGTAGGTCTGTCAGGTTGTCCCGACTCAGCCTCTGGTCAGTGTGGTCCAGCTGCAGGCCACATACAGCAGCTCCCATGCTGCCTGTGGCGATCATGGAAGGAGGGTTCATGGCAAGGCGGTCATCTGGTGAAGAGAAAATGACAGTATTACTTGTGTGGGTAGACACAGGTTCAAAGCAATACGCTTTGACGAGCTGCAACACCTAAATAAGCCAAGAGGAAATGCACAATGTCCAAAGCTAAACCCGACTTTCCCACAGTATAGATTTCTGACATTGGCTGCTTGGTGAAACCTGTGTGGTTTCCTTCCCAGAAACCTTACCCTGATTAGAAAAGCAGTGTTGGAAACCTCCTACAGGAATGACTCCACGCAGCCCATGTCCACATGTAAATGGACAGCAGGCCTGGATGGAGGCTGATGATGAACAGCTCATGATTTCAGCACAGGTATTTTCATTTAAAAGGAACCCTAGTCGACTGATCTCGAAATACTCTGCACAGTAGGAGTCCTTCTAAATGAAGTACACTAAGCAACTTACTCTTGAAATCTAAACCACTAATTTCACAGAACAGCTGAGAAACATCCTGAGCTCAGAGGAAGTTGCTGTTGCCATGTATGACACTGCGTATAACAGAATAGACTATGCTCTACTCTGAACACTAAACTAAAATATGACTCAAAAATGAACACACTATAGTGATTTGTGCGTCTGCTTTGCTGCCTCCACTACTTTTAGTACTGAATTTCACAACAAATGGCTCTTCCAACAAAAATGCAGGCATCCTAAAGTTAAGCCTGAAACAAAGTCCTATTTTAGCAGGTTTTGTGAAAATGGCCTCTGCTGGTTTCCCCAGAATTACAAAACGTAAGCTCCTGCCAATGTTAACATATAAAAATAACCAAAAGTACTTGCAAAAGGCAGGGAAGTGCCACAAACCTTTGTTCTAGTGTTGCACAAGTCTGAATGGACACATACAGTGCAGCCATGTGCAGACCACTCATGGTGGCCTGATAGCTTTGATTAAACCCTGCTATGCTACGCCCTCCAGGGAGCAGCTGTCCATAGGAGGAGCTCCTCCATCATAAGAATAACATCTCAGCTCCATATAAAACTCCAAACATTTACATTACTGCACAACCACTGCAGGCCTCCTTTTTTCCACTGCGGCTGCTTTGTGCTGGAATACAACCAGCTGCTCTTGAAACGCACAAGCGACCACTGAATCACTCTCCAAATAGACAAAATAATAATGAGTGTGGCACTGAACCAGGGAGTGAATCTCATTGATGGTTTCAACAGCTCTAGTAAACAAGTGCTTATTGGCCAGAATAAGTGTGTGTGAGGAAGTTCATCACATTATAGTGACCTCCTACGTTTTATTTCCCTCATTGAATCAACTGAAAGGACACAGTATATGAGAGGCAGGCTTGTAACCGAGGAGTGCTGTCTATTATGTGATCATGCAATACCGTTTCTGTCCAGGATATGAAAATATTAGAGGGATTCCTAGTTAAAGCAAAGGAATGCCATGAAAATTCACAAGGGAGAGGCCTAAAGCGACATCTGAGTGTGTGCATCACCAGAGTCTCAAGAGTTTATTTTGGATATGAGGCCAGGATGGGAGGAGGAAGGAAGATCACTGGATCATTGCCCTGATTTTTTAAACCTGGAAGCTTCCCTGTCAACAAACAACATGGGCAGAGGAGCATGGAGTTCAGCTGCACCTGAGTGCTAGAGCAAAGCATGCACGCTGGAGATGGACAATGTGTGTAGCAAATTACAACATCGCACAGAGAAATGTGGAAATGACTGGTGTGCTGCTTAGAAAACCCCTACTACAGCCCGCGGAGAGACTATGAAGTGGCTTAGGCAGCCAAAGGAGTATGCTGAGAGAAGAAGGAGGTCACAGATGACTCACGATGGGGGAATGTTTGCGTGTGTGGGAATATTCTGGTGGACGTGGGAATAACAAGGCAGAAACATACAAAGTGCAATACCTGTGGCACACAGGGCGATGAACGTCAGCGTGTGCTTGCGGACCATCACCAGCTTGTCTTTGGGAAGTGGCAGCCTGCGTATGATGTGCTCTATAAAATCATTGGGGATAACAGACGCCATGTTCCACTTCAACTTCCCCAGCACCACCAGTTCCCAGTCCTAAAACATGTGGAAGATAATAATAAAAATATGGATTTGATTATTGGCAAATGGTCATTCTTAGGGTGACATGGTGTGGTTCCATACCCCATTGTCACTGTTTTCCCAATTCTGAGAGGAAATGATTCAGTAACATTTTTTCACAACGTCTCCTCGCTGTATCTTATTATCTGCACGGCTGTCTCGTTCTTTGCATCCTTTGTGTTCATATTGCTGGCATGTGACAAGCTTTCCCCCGTTCGAACGCCCTGCCGATGAGAAAGTGAGGCTCTTCCTTCCTGTCACAAGCTTTGAACTGCTGCGATGACTTTGCACCGCACAGAGCTGATGCCTCACACAGTCATTGCACCAGGAATATAAAAGTACACATGACTTAATTTCCTGTGTGTGCATTAGGTCAGTCTTTACAACCCACTTTGCTATTAGTGCTGTTAGCATGTGATAAACTAGCGGTTAGATAAGAACTGAGGCACAGTCAGCTGCCATTTGTTATCATCAGGATCAATACCAAAACCTAACTAGACATACTATTTTAAACTTAAGCCGATCAGAACAGCTGCCCAAGATCTATGTCTTGAATCGTCCACTGATTTAGCTGAGACATTTTCTTCATACTTTCACAAGTAAAGGCATACGTCTGAATGTGTCTTTACTTGTGGAAGAATTTCTACACATTAGCAAAAATCTAATTTCACTAACTCGTTTAATGTCAACTATTATTGAAAGTAACAGAAAGTAGTAGTAGACTCAACACACCACTAAACAACCATAATGAATTAGAGACAAGCATAAAAGCAGTCGTGAGGAGTAAATGCTGAGGAGTTCAACTTCTTACTTCCTCTACCATGACATGTCACCTAAAAAGCAAACGTAGTAAGCGCCAGCAGGGACAGGCCCCTCTCCTCTCTTCACCAGACGCTTATCTGTGCTCTGAAATGTCAGCCGTCATCCATATTTACCTGGGTTTCCTGTACATGACCTGCCACGCACACTCTTACAATTAACCCATCTTTTAGCCTGTATGGAGACTGTGGACTGAGACCAGCGGAATTTCAAGTCAGGACAAACACAATGATCTGCTCAACAACTACAGGCACGACTGGAGATTGTGTTTCATCTGTCCTTGTATACTCTAAATTCTTCTGTATCTGAGTCTGTGTGCTACAAGATCCGCCCTATACTGCATAACTAGCACTAGATGGCATCACACGCCTCTTCACTCCACATGTATCCAAAGAATGGATGTGCCTGTGTTGTGCACAGCTCCACTTAAAAAGGAAAATTTAACACTTCCTGTATCACCAAATCAGCTATTAGCAGTACAACATCATCCCGCAATGCGACGCTTGCGTTTTTAATGCTCGCGGTTTAGAGGTTCCAGGTCTTACCAGCAGTTCCCATGGTGTAATGGAGTTGTCTGTGTACATGCAAAGTTTTTCTGCTGAGAGCGGTCTGCAGTCCTTTAACTTGGAGGCCAGGAACATGCACACAGCTGCCAGGAGCTGCAAGTAACTCTTTCTTGTGGGCATCACTGCTAAGAATCTGTCCAAGTAATTAATGGCTAAAGGGAAGACGTCTTCGTTGCTCTTCTCCTCTTCACAGACCTGGGAAGAGACGGAGACGTGACAGAAAACACACGTCAGGTTCGATTTGAAAGAACAACACTGTGACATGTTTATTATTGAGGGGACCTGAAGAAGAAGAGCAGAGAGAACAAGGCTGTTTGTTTTTCAATCTAGTCTTTTCTTTAGGTTGACAGATAAATTCGGTTTTTAAGCATGTTATTACTCAAGCATAAGATGTAGAGAACAAGTAAAGGCAGAAACAAATGAGTTCAATAGGAAGTGATTTCAGAACACCCCCCCCCCCTCCTCATTCAGGTCCTCTTCCTTGTTGGGGCTCGTCTTTAAAAAAAAAAATTGTGCAGAAGCTTTACAAAGTGAGCAAAATGTCCAGCGGTTATGCTAAAAGTGAACCGACGGCAGGACAGAAGAAAAGTTAGCTATGTACGTCTTTAAAGATGAAAGCAGCTTCACACTGACGTTAGCTCGAGTCTCTGGGAAAAAATTATATTAATTAGCGTGAAGGTAAAACGTCGTGTTTTCGAGGATGTAAATTAAGATGAGGACCCCCTCTGTCCCCTGAGCCCCCCAATTGGCAAAAAGCGCCCACTTTGCAGCTGCTAATGGGTGTAAATACGAAGCTAGGCTATTTCTTTGAAGCTGCATTTTCTTCCTCGAAGAATTTCCGACTCTCCCACGCCTTTGGTGAGTCATTCCCATTCAATTGTCAAGTGGGTCAACATCCACAGACGACTCTACGAGAGGTAAAACGCCGATTTGTAAGGCTTAACTGGCCGAAGCTCGGGCTAAAGAGCAAAGAAAGCGCAACTAGCTAAAGTCATATTAGCACAAAATGCGCACAAACCTCGTGCATCCAACCTGCAACCATGCGCCTCATATAGGGCAAAATGTCCTTCTGGACCCGCTGGAAGTAGGAGCACTGCGGTAAAAACCGGTCCTCGATGGTTAATAAACTTTGCAGCACTCTGTCGTCATTGAGGATGTTTGGGTCAGGCTGGGCTTCCACGGTTGCCTCCGACTCCAGGCAGTACAGCTCCATGACTCGCCCGCCGTCTTCCCCCCCTCGCTTGTCTTCCTCTGTACTAAAAGAAGAAGTTGGTGGGTATTAGCACGACTCCGTGGAAAGCGGACAGGAGGAGCAGACGTGTGCCGGACGAAGCATGAAGCTGGGACTGCGGCTCGCTGTAGCCTCTCCGCTCCTCTTCCTCTGCGCCTCAACGACCGGACAACATCCGGTCCTTCAAAATAAAAGTCGCAGAGAGCTACCAATTCTATTCTAGCAGCATCCCTCCTTTCCTCCATCATCCTCTCATCTCCTTCCATCCTATCAGCTCTTCTCCTCTCCTCCCATCCTCACATCCTTTCATCTCCTTCCCTCCTCTCGTCTTACCCCTTCTCCTTTTCTCCCATCCTCCTCCTCCCCTCTTCCCTTACTGCACTATAAAAACAATCATACACATAAATAATACAGCATACAGACAATACTCAACTGTATTGAACACTGTAAGCATTACCTCCTAAACATCAACACGACTGTGATGATATTTACTCCATATGTATGTATGTATACATTATCTATGTAATAATTCCTCTTGTTTACGCGTGTTTCTGAGACCATTGTTTTTAACCAGGTCATAATCTTGACACATGTGCAGGGATCCATGGAACACAGTGTGATGCCACTGACATACTCATACCACAGGGTGTGGACAACATTTTGATCCCTTTCCAGAGAAAGCTTTTCCGTACAGGACGTCCATTGGCATGATCGCATGCCCAAGGATGAAAGGACGAGCGTGGACAAACACAGAGCGTGTGCTGTGTCTCCAGGATGCCTAAAAGTAGGCCTAGTTGCTGTTTTGTCCTTCTAACGTAGGAGCTTGCTTTTTAGGAGATAGGACTGTCATAGAAGAGGAAGTCATGAAGTCGTCACATGATCTACGAAGGCCAGACTAGTCCTGTGATTTTGTGCCGTTGTGTTTTATCAGTTCTTATCAAAATATTCACTAAAACTATTTACACACATTTGCTACTTCATATCATGTGTGCGTATGTTGGGTCGGCGCAAACAAGCTGAAAAACAGAAGTTAAACTAAACCATTCTCCACCGCAGCCGCTTCACAAACTTCCATTTTCACAGTCGCCGCAGACGAGCTGAATGACAAAGGGAGTTTCATTGAGAAAATAAGCTATGAGGAGAGCAGACTGTGATGTGAGAGTGGGAACCGTGTCTGAGGGAGTGTCAAGGTTAGCCAGATTATTTCTACTTCAAAGGAGTGCGTGTCAGATGTTTGTTCCCTTGTGTGTTCACCAAGAGGCTGAAAAATCCCTGCAGAGGGTTCAAGAACTGTACCAGGCGGCCAAAGCGACAACACTTGTGTTGCACAGATACAGCGTCCGTGCCCAGTTGTGGTTTGTGCGTGTGTCCTGTGATAACACATGTCAGCCACTATCACACACTCCGAGCTGCACAGAGGTAACAGAGAGAACCCAAAGCCCTGGGAAAACGTGGAGGAGCGTGAAATCACCTTGATCCAAAGATTCCTGTTGCATACCAGTCCGCTGAACCCACCAGAGCACAGGGGCCCGGAGATGGGCAGCCTGCCACAGATCAAGAGGAAGAGACAAAGAGAGAGAATTAAAGAATAGGTGGAAGGTGATAGCTGAGCTCCTTAATCTGAGAGATTGGTTCAAAGCTTAACATCATCTTATGAGTTTCCTGTGTGAGATCAAGTAAGTGGCCCCATGAGGGAGGCCTCTCTTTAATATAAACACAGGATTTGCTTTTACGTGCCAGTTTCAGGGCCAAGCTTGATTACAGGTTGCCCATGTGCTCCGAGTCGAGCGAGCTGTTTGGGTTTACTGCCGGTATAAGAGGACGCTATGGCTGGAATGCTGTGGTGAACACTCCTCGCGGAGCTGACTGATAGCTGCGGCGATAAAGTGGCTTCTGTTCGTCACATGGCTGCTGCTCATATAAACTGATTACACACTGCTGGACGGAAGTAAGTGACATAGACGTCCATGATATTCAGGTCATCCTGTCCCTTCAGAGCCGAGGGAGGGAAAAAAAGGTGCTTTCCAGAGCAAGTTTCAGCAAATCAGATGCACAACCGTTTTCACAGCAACTCTGTGTCCATCTAATGCTGTTGGTTTCTGTGCCCACTATCTCATAATTATATATTTCTGATGTGTAAATTCCACTTCCTTAATGTTTGAGCAACTCCCACTATCAATCCTTAAGTTGCGATTGGAAGCTCGGTGGTGCAACCAGCTCATTTGCACGCAACTATGCAGTGAGATGAGAAAACAAATGGAGCGTCGTTGAAATAGCACAGGAAAGAGAGGGTGTTTCCCACACTCCGTCTTAGGAATGTTTTGGCTAAACTGAAAGCCATCATTCAAACCCAAATGCCAACATTTGAGAAGACAATGACGGGACAGATAGCAATATCCGGGCCTGGTCTTTAGTCGCCTGGGTCCTGAACACAAGAGAGTTTCTCTTCTGGGGTTGGGGCTGAATCTCCCCCTTCCTCCATTCAGCCTGTATCCGAGTCTGACGTCCGGCAGCTTGCATCCTTCGCTCCTAACAGAGCCTCTGAGAACATTGCCCTATTCGCTACCATACGCTCAGGAGTGAGAGCAGACAGAGGGGAGAGGGTGCTCTTCACATTAAATGACTTCTAACGGCTGACAGAATGCAATATTCTTATTCACTTAGATGAGAATGTAAGAAGCATACCTATTTTTGGAAGAACACATTTCTCTATGGGGGGTTTGTGGTAACACAAAGGGGAAGCCGAGAACCTGAAGTCCCAGCAGGTGACATGTAGGGTTTAAGCTGAGCTCACATGCTCTGCTTCTCACACGCTTCATGCTGACTCTCTCTCATGTTGGGCGTCTATGTTAGATGTGATTTGCATCTGCTCCGTCCATCCCTGCGACCCAGACTCCACCCGAACGGACGATGCATGTAAAGTAATGCCTACTCTCATGAGAACACGGCATATGTCTGCAAAGGAGAGAGCGATGCACGCGGCTGGATTTCCGACTGTTACGTAACCCTGCCGTGGGGGGCCCCCTCGCTCCCGTCCAGCAGTCGGCTCTGAAGTTCCCCCAGCTTTCCTGTTCGTTTGCCTCACAACACACAGATGTCTCAGGGTGGTGCAGAAAACGAGGGGAGGCGTGGGGGGTGTGGGGGGGACTGGGCCACGGCCAAGAGGCAGCGGCTGCCTGTCACAAGTGAACAAGTGTGTGTGGTCAGAGATTAGGGAAGGAAGGACACAAACAAAAATTCCAGCGGAGGAGCTCCTGTGGCAGCTGTGGTTTTCGGAGCGCGAAGGATGCTGGACAACTGGAGCGACACGATTGGCCGACAAGGACGAGAGGGTGTATCCTGTCCAG
This sequence comes from Macropodus opercularis, assembly GCA_030770545.1. NCBI lineage: Eukaryota > Metazoa > Chordata > Actinopteri > Anabantiformes > Osphronemidae > Macropodus > Macropodus opercularis. The sequence continues at coordinate 1,659,883 of CM061108.1, forward strand.
TTGCCAGCTTCCTCTGTGTGATCTTACATGAGAAGATTGACAAGTCATCAGGGAAAGGATGTCCAATAGGAAGCCAGATCCCAGGGCTAGAGGGCCTTGCAGCTGGCCACTCAATGACCTTGGATCAAACAAAAGTTAGTCTTTCTCTCTCTGTCCTTCTCTGAAACGCCCTCTGTGTCTGTAGAGAAGCGAGATTTCAATCGGCAGCAGAGCACTGAGCAGTTTCCAGTAAGCCTTTCTGTGTGCGTTTATTTTAAGCCAATGGGTTTCACTGTTCCACAAATAACACTGCGTTCTACGTCCGTTCACTTCCCTTTAACTTGCAACATTTCCCCTCCTGCACGCTTACATTTCCCTCCTGAGAGAGCGGAGGAAACGGGGGCCTCGCAGCGTGAACGACAGCTCTTTGAAAGCGGCTCCAGTGAGGTGATAGGCTCCTTATAAACGGTGGGCGAACTGCTGGGGCCTGGGCCGTCTGGGAGCTGCCTGGTGTTTTCCTGTGTGTGATGCATGCTAACCCTGGGCCCCCTCGACTTCGGCAGTGGCATAAAGGGGCCTGTGTGAGGCTGAGTCAACTCCAGCTTTAATTCACCTCATTGGTCCCATTGCTTGATTGAATCCAGCAGGGAGACTCAGAAGGCTCCTATTTCCCCACCGAACGTCTCACGCATTCAGACAGAAGAGGGAAAGCGACCTGCTATCGATTTATGAGTTGGAGCATGCAACAGCAGCGGCCAGACACGGGCCCTGAGCTTTGGGGGTTGTATTAGTGTGATAATTGTCATTTTAAAGACAAGCACAGTGGACCAATGGAGGAAAGGAAGCTTAATTGGACGGCCTGTGCGGCACATACCACTTGTACCATACCACTGGCACAAACAAATACTTTGGGTGATGGTGAAATCCAACGTTTCCTCTGCATATTGTGTAATTTGACATTCCACAGGGTCCAAGAATATAAAACCAAGACAAATAGGAGCATACCAAGCCTATCTGCAGGAAGTGCCGTGATACGAGCTGGCGTGGCGATGGCGTGGTCAGGGCTGGATAACAGCGTCATTCTCCTTCGGTCCCCTGATATCCAGCCTGACTTTGATCGGGGCAGTGGTGCTGGCCTGCATGGTGGTGCCCGGTCTGTTAACACAGACCTGAGTCCGTCAGGGCGTTCCAAGAGATTTCACAAACTTGGCAAGGAATCTCATCTCTGAGTCAAGTGGCGTAACATGAGACTACACAGCATTCGCTCTATCCTCTGATATATGTGCCCATCCTCTTCCTACAAATTACACAACTTGAGAAGACACAAGACATGACACCTAAAATGCCAAATTATTTCTGGAAGAAGCTGAAGTTGCCTTTATAAGTAATAAAAACCTGTTCCACTTCATGCATTATCTTGGGTGCAGCCCTTTTCAGCCGAGAGAGCTTGAAATCCAGCTAGACAGGCTGAGGTTTAGAGTTGAAACAAAGCAAAAGCAAAATGTACTTCCACCCCAGACAAAAGCTGTTGAAATCAAAACCCAGAGATCAGTGTTAATCAAATAACGAGCTTGCAGAACCAGATACGTAGCACGGCTTTGTACCACGGCAGGAGCCCCCCCTCGAGCTACGAGAGCTGGAGCACAGTGATCATGATATGACATGTTACACACACAAAATCATTTCACACTCCTGGAAAAATGACATTTTATATAACTAAACATTCCCACAAGGACCGGCTTGTTCAGTCTATCAGGCCTGGTAATGACAGATCCCAACCAGGAGAAAACCTTTTCTTCTTTGCCTAGAGTCAACAAAGATCAACTCATCCGCTCTTCCCACTGAAAGTCTGGGAGGAACGGGATTTATTCTAATAGTCGCTCAAATGTCAGCCACGGGCCAACCCACGCTGGGAAAAAAGGACGTTCACAGTGTTGCTGTAGCCCGAAGCTGCAATGGTCCAGTTGATCCTTGGCCGCTGCTTCCCAGGACCAAGGCTTTGTCCCCGGGGAGCCCTGCTGAAGTTCCGGTTAGCCTACGCTGCATCCTCAGCACAACCCATGGTGGTGACCTACATATTGTACACGCGGAGAAACAAGGCATGACACGTACTCACCTTCAGCAAACCGTACCTGTAGCTGCTTGTCTAGTCGGTTACATTCTGGTCTGTCAGACCACGACGTTGGTCCATCAACTTAGATGATTTGTCATTGTCCTCCTAGGATGAACTCCTCTGTCCATGTGCCTGGAATTGTAGGGTGGAATTTGAATTTCACTGATAACCCTACAGTGTTTTCTAATCGCGGGCAGGTCAATTATGGACATTTTCACAGCTGAAGTTGTTGCACAGCGGAAATAAATGGAGCATTTGATGAAGTTGGTAAAACATTCATATTCCCCAGAGGCTGAACTGCAATAACCTTGTTGATCCATTAACATAACAGAGAGTCATCGACTGATTTGTTTTGTTATGAAGGACAACACTCCAGCCTGTAGTCGGATGCTGTGCAGAACTCCCCTGTATCAGTGTCACAATAAAACGTGCTGCTTCACCGTCCAGGATATCTTTGTTTCCGAGCCTTATGTAATCATTGATAACAGGAAGTAGCGAGGCATGTGTTATGTTTGGAGCTCAGAGCTCAGGCCCGTGGTCAGGATTCCCACTGTCACTGAGGAAATGAAAGCACTGGGAGGCTCTCTTTATGGTTAGCCCATGAAGACATAAATACTCACTGGGAGAAGCAGAGCAGAGAAATTTTTAATCAGACAGCAGTAAAAAAAAAAAAAAAAGATGACTGGACAAAGAGTGAGTTGCACAAGAAAGAACAGCTCAAAGATCTACAGACACACGCTGCAGCCCTGGATTCATTCTCTTGAGCTGGTAAAAAAGCAAACATTCTCGAGGAATGCGTGAAATGTGTCGCGTGGGAGGAGACGTTTGACACATGTGGCTGTTTGCTAGACGTGAAAAGTTGCCAGGGATATAAAAGGTGCGGCTCCTCTCTCCACCCTTCGCTGTCACAGCTGTCGGGTTGGTTCGTTTTCTCACGCGTGAAGTGGACACTAGGTCAGACTGAGGATTTCTGACTTCGGCGCAGCATTTGGAGATGTTAGGCCCCTTTAAAGCTGGTCTTGCAAGCTCACCTACAGGTCCTGTGTCAGTCACCAGTCAGTTAGTGGAAGCCATGGGTCAAGGAAAAGAACGAGACGAGGCGCTGTTATTACAAACACAGCACAAAGTGAACAAACAGGCTGTGAAGAAGCATCAACTGAGGGCTGATGTGGTTCAACAGGGAGGAACAACCAATGCATCAGCGACCATCAACAGCTGGGTCTCCTCCACCCGAGAGAGACCTCGACGGGTGGGGAACGCGTCAGACACGTTGTTGACTATGTTTGATATTTCATTGCATCACCCCAACATGACACACATCGTGTCGCTGAACGTGTTTCCGTCTCGGCGTTACGACACAAAACACGCATGTGTCCCACGTAGCTCAGCCTGAGAGCGCAGGCACGAGGACTATACGGCGATAACGCATTCCCTCATGCTGTAATCATTTCCTCCCTCCGGCGCAGCTTCTGCCTCGACAGCCTCCTCACCAGCTGACAGACAGAGAGGATGTGCTGGGAAGTGTGCATCAGCATATGAAAGCACATCCCCTACATGCAGACTTCAGGCTTTGACCAACTCTCTACGTGGCTGTCTAACTCTCAAGCCTGCATGTCTCTGCATTTCACACCCACCTTTGAGTAAGCCAGAAAAAATCTGACTCATCCATTCACCAACGCCTCCCTACTCACACACATTGCACTAAAGTTGCAGTGATGGACATTTTTATCGTAATAATGGATCGTATTTCTGCGCATTATGTCAAAGAGGTCGTTGGTCACGATGAATTATCACAACTCTGCAGTTTCAGACATTGTTTTGGTTTTGCACCTCGGTTCCAGTTGCAGCAGGCAACGTGTTTCAGTCCTTATAAGCGCGACGCTCACGACAAGCCCTGCACCAAGCTGCCACACAGTCGAGCATTTAGCCGCGACAGATCCAGACATTTACGTCCAGCACCAGACCAAGATAGAGTCTGAACTATTTGACTTATTTTGAGTTAGTGCAGCGCACATTTTCACACGCCAGTGCAAAGCTTGAGAGATTACTGAGTGTGAAAGACACATTCCTCTGAAACTGGAGAAGCTGATCACTTCTCCTCAGCGTGACCTTCGATTCACAACTGCTGCTATTATTCTTCGACTAAGGTGGGGGAATCAACAACAGGCAACAAACAGGTGGACGGGCACGTGGCGACACGCTGAGCGCTGCACCCTGGTTGGATGCAGCAACGCACCAAGTTTTCCCACACAGACGCCAAACGTGTTCTCACAGCTGTGCTTTCTGACGATAGCAGAGGTTTATGTAGGCCTCTGCCTATGTAATCACAAGATCAGCGCACCTCTGCTGTTTTTGTACAACCGCCACATAGCAAGAAACATGGTGGCATGACTGAGCAGCATCTATAAAAGATAAAGCCTCGGCTTTATTAGAAGCCGACTGCCCGGCTCATGTGCTGCGTGTGAGACTGGCCACAGGGTAGAACCAGGTCTCATTCACACATCCACTGCAACCAATTAGGCTCTGCTCACGTTGCCACATCAAATAGCTGCTTGGAAATAATGGGATTAGATGTTTTTGAATGTTACCGTCCTGCTGATGGGATCTTTGTCTACAGGACTCACATCTGAACCAGCAGAGGGATAATCCTGTTTCCAGATGTTTCATCCCCCGGCAATTATTCACATGTGCTGGGAATTGAAGAACAGTGCCTCCTAGATCTTTGCATCATCTGTCACCAGTAATGCGTTGGTATGGTGAGGCAGCTGAGAAGCTGCTCACTCATTTCAATATTACAAACAAGCGCTGGCTGTGGCTTCTCTGCAGCCCAGAGGTGCAGCACTTTAGTCTCTGTGTAATGGAACTTTGTGTGGGCCGAAAACTCATTGACGTTGGCTCTCGCAGAACTTCCACACGAAAATGCGTTCGCAGTGTCAGGCGGCTGAGAATAGACGCAGTTATTCGAACGACTACAGCAGTGGATTGTGCAGCAGATCAAACAGCCTCGCCTGGGGCGCATTATATCACATTTCATTTTGAGTTGAGGCCCTTCATTCATTTCTGACATTTACAGTTGGATCGGTGCACCCCTCTCCGAGGCCTCTTGGCTCTCAGTCGGCACTGAGGCCCCACCAGCCACTCTGGAAAAACCCAGTGCATCTGACTTGAATTGCCTGGCTCCACTTGTGTGTTCTGTTTGGCCTGTGCCGCTGGAGGAGGAGAGCGGGCCGATTACCAGCCGCCGCTCCGAGACCAGTATGATGTCATCCTCTCGCTCCGCCATAACAGGCTGCAGATGAGAGAGGCTGGGCCACTTAACAAAAGGCAGGGAAGCATAGAAAGTGTTTTAAAATGTTACCAAACATTAACATTTGCCTCATCTTAACAGAACAAACTGGAGATAGCAAAAATAAGAACCAGGACGCCTCCTTTGAATACGCTCATGTTCTACGGCCGCGTGCTGAAAGGTGTGAGGCGGTAGAGGCAGAGGCGTAGCTGGGATGTCAGCGTGCCCCACCTGTACGATTCGTTTCAAGTGTCACGGAAACTCGCAGTCAGCCAACGGAGTCCTCACATATCAGAGGACTCCGCTCAACTCAACAATGCTGAGAGTGGAGGAAAAACGATGAGATATAGTGAGATGCAGGCATATATGCTCCAGCGCCATCCCAGAAGGCCTGCTGATTGCCAGGAAGTCTCGAACCACATCAGACACTCTAAAGGCACAGTGGGCCGCAACAGAGCTCAGTCATGTTCCTACACACTCCACTTCCAACGTGCCACAACCACACACTACATATCATCAAGGGAAAGGTATCAACAACTGTCAGCGTTTATTTGTGTGTACACAGTTGTTGTTTACAGGCAAAGCAAGCTGCAAGTGATGGTTGGAATGACTTTCTAGCAACCCGCAGGAAGTCTCTGTTTAACAGTAGATCTGTGCTGTGATTAGTGAGACCTGCGGGCCGGGCTCTATGGTTCTGCTCTGTAGGTACAATGCAAATGGATGAGGTTGGTGTTGTAGCCGCTGTGTGTACACGCTTACCCCGAATCGGTCACGTGACGACGTGCGAGAACAGGAAGTTCCCAGATGTTGAGTAGACGCTTCAGTGCTGCAAAGTAGAAGAACACGGTTACAAGTGAAAGTCAAAATGTCACGTAAGAAAATTACCTAGAGATTAGCTACAAAAGGACTAAAGGTGATCAAATGACTGATACGTTGTGTCTTAGTCAATGTGTTGAAGCAAACGTATTAACTCCAGAACGTCATGATTAAACCTTCTATTCTGCAGCTGTGTGTTGTGGGAGAGTGAGAAACGGTAAATTCTTCTCGAGAAGCCGAGCTCAAAGGAAGTCCTCCACCCAGCCTCAACACGCGGCAGCGTAGGACGGACTTCGCGTCTTTACCCGCAACCCAACGTGCCGCTGCGCTCATTTATTACTGCTAAGAGAGAAGCGGCTTAATGCTCTGACAAGCTGCACCTACAGGCCTCGGACGAACCTACAGGATCAAGTAGTGGCTGCACAGTGTGTTCATGATGAGCGATGGATGTTCTGCAGGTCTCCACCGTCAAACTGTCCTCTCTCTGTAAGAAGACCTCCACCTTGTCAATGTGTCTTTGGGCCTGTGTCATAAAGTCTGTGTGAGCTCGGCCCCGCTTCGCATTCCTCCGTCCAGCCTGGACTTTCCCACAGAACCCTAAACCCTGTGAATGAGAGTAGGCCTTTGTTTCAGGCATTTTTCATCCTGATCCCAGCAACTTCCCCATGGTGGAATGCAACAGGAATGCCAGCGCCAGCTACCTGGCATTAGAGACTCTTTGTGCGGAAATAGGAGAGGGTAAAGGAGAGAGCCGGTCAAAAGGAGAGCTCACTTCTCAAGGTGCCCAGGCCCTGCTGCAGACGGCCTGCAGAGGAGTCAGTTGTCTCAAACGCATCAAGGTGAAGGCAAAGGATGTTTTGGTTTGCGCCTGAGCTGTGAGCTATGAGCGCTGTGGTTTTCTGTCGCATCAGAAATCATTAACTGGAAGCCCAACGTAACATGCGATTGGCATGCAAACACAAGCACCGCTGAAGCGAGCGGAAACAGGCTGAGCTGATCACAGGCTCGGAGCTCGAATGGCAAGGCAGCGGTTAGCCTGAAGGTGCAATTCCATTCATTCCTGTAGACGTGGAAAGCTTTTAATTCAAGGGATGCCAAGTGAAGATAAGGTCTGTTAGGGTGCTGTCAGATAATGTTCTTTAACGAGTCACAACAAGAGCCAAGCTTCGCCTTTGTTATGGATGCCATGCAAATCATGTCATCATATGCAAACCAAAGACGTCCATACGTGGGCCGGAGAGACGGCGTTGCCTGGGCCGTTAGTAAACCCAGTTCACCTGTAACCGGAGGATCTTCCTTGGATCCTGAGTCTGGTGATAAGAAGCTGAGATAAGGCGCTAGCAGAAAAGTAATGAAAGAAGACCAGGGTGGAGCATCAGGTCAGGGGCCTCTGCTCGCGCTCTGTGGGAACCAACATCCAGAACCTGAGCCAACTTCACAAGGAACATAAATAACCAGCAAAGATGAAAGTGGATCCACCTCAAACCACACCAGATTTGAGCTGAGCTGGTCACTGAAAACAGCCTGACGGCTCCACATCCCTTTTCCTAGAAAACACAGCAGATGTTCTGTTTATTACACCCGGTCTGCCAAAAGCCTCGGCCAGAACAAGCGAACGCATGAAGGGAGAGGGAAGCTGCGCTGACCGGACAGCCCTTACCCCTCTTGAGAAGAAATGTTATAAACTCGCTGGGGAGAGATAAGGCTTCTTCCTCGCTGCTCATACTACGAATTCCACAAGAATCACAGCACCGACCAGTGAAGTAACACCTAACGAGCAGAAACATCGACGCACTGAACCCAGAAACGGTCTGGAAAGACAAAAAAGGTTCACGCCTGCGCTCCTTTATCTTTGGATGTTGGTTTTACCGCCTTGTAACTGGTAAACACACATCAACAATGACTCGAAAGCATGAATGGACCCTGAAATATTCAACCCTCAAACAACGGAGACAAGCACGTGTCAGTCGAACGTCGCAGCTGAGCAGGGTCAGGGCGGTGGACAGGTGATCATCGAACATTCATTACCGGCTCGTTGGAAGCAGACGACGTGTCTCTTACTACTCGCTCATGAGTCTTTATTGTTGCTTTATCAGCTGCTTTCTTTTTCAAGGGAGAAGAAACAAACAGGACGCAAAACACCGCATCTGTGACAGTGACTCAGACCAAGACCCCAAGCAGAGACATGACCTGTGGGAGGATGGTGCCCCTGTGCTACATGGCAGCGATGACTCAGACTGTTCCACTGCAGGCAGCCTGTAGTCAGCGACAGAACACGGCGCCTGCAACAGCGGTTTGCATCCGGGCTTTATTGCAACACGCATCAGTTCCAAAACAACAACAAACAAATACAGACAGTGTTTGCCATCAAATCAGTTGGGAGGCAGACACGCACAGAAACATCAAAATATGTCATTCTGGGTGTGATTCCTATATTAAATGTATTAAAAGTAAACAGTGTCCTACATCCACCCCCAGTGTCACAGTGTGTGTGGTCTGCAGCATCCTGAGGCTGCAGCGCCACCTACTGGTGTGTAGCATGAACGACTGTGCAGTAGAGTATCTGGTCAGAAGAAACCAACACTAAACACCTCCCCACCAAAAACTCCAATAAGTTACTTGACCCACGACTTAGATGCTTTAAAGTGAATGATTATTGCTTCCATACGGGTCCTATATTGCCCCACGTTCCCACATTATTTCATCTATACTCTCATCCAGATAGTTCAGGCTGTCGTCCCTCGCCGGCAGAAGCTCTTCTGTACATTAACATGTAGGCTGTTTTCCTGAAAAACAACAAGACTGTTTTATGACTGGAGTAAAGTGGCTACAGTAAAAGTGATGATCTAACAAGCAGCTGTTGGAAGAACGGACAACGTGACGGACAGGATGGATTTCCTGCGCTCAGGAGCTATAGTGTCTGAAAAAACAGGCTCACCGTTCGTCTTTAATCAAACAATCAGGCTTTGTCTACAGACCCAAAGCTGCTTCCGCCGGCAGAAAGATAAACGTCAGCAGGAGCCTTTAACTCTTCGAAGGCTTTTAATAAAAATCTTGAAACTAAATCCTAAGAGCAGGGGTGAACAGAGTCGTCTGCTGCTTTATGTTCTTTATACGCGCGTGGTTCGTATTTTCAAAAAAGGTGAGAAGGTTTTATATAAATTGGGCTCAACACAGGTCACTTAGCTTAACCTAGTATTAGCTGAAACAGATACGTGAAGTGCCTCTTTCAAATGCAAGAAACACGACAAAGCCTACCTGTCCTGGCCTCCATAGGCTCGCTGCACTTCTTCCCACGAGGCCTGGAATTCAAGGAAGGGCCTGAGTTAATTGTGTATTTGGAAAAAACACAAAGAAAGGAGCCGGGTGACGTACCTGCTGCACGTGGCTGTCATCTGCGTAGTACCAGCGCTGGCTGATCCTGTCGCGGACGTAGGCAGTGTAGTGTCCGAACTGCGCGCTCCCAGAATGCACTACAACAGCGTACAGCGTGTACCTGCAGTCAGCCTGAAGAAAAACACACGTTACAGGAAAAGAACACACCACGTCCAGTTAAATGTTGGGAAATCCACGCACCTGGGCGAAGTTAGTGGAGAACGCCTCTTTAACAACGTGAAAGAACTCAAAGGTTTCTGGGAAGGTGACTTTGCAGTCGAGCTTTCGGGTGCAACCATCGCTGCTTCGAAAGCGTTTCAGCTGGAGGCACAGGATGGGAGGTAGGGACAGCAGTCTGATGCCCTGGCGAAGAAAGGAAGCGTTAGAGCTGATGGCCGTTGGTTCCTTTTTTATGAGATGGATTTAAACTAAACTCGCCTTTTCAGATGGTGTCTTTGTTTCACATGTTGGACAAAAGCAGCTATTGATGCCCATTAGTTCCTGATGCTCAAAGAAGGACTTCATGCAGCCTTCCTGAAATAGTGGTAAACACACATAATCTCCAAGGTTTACAGCTGCTTTACTAAGAGAGACAGAAGGGAAGATACTCGGCGCATATTAGATCCTAAACAACTTCAATGTAGAAGGAATCTCCAGTGAGGCTGTGGCAGGAAGCTGGAGTATTTTAAGCATTCAGTGGATCTGTGTGGAGACACTAAGGCCTCACCAAAGAGTTGTGATCCTCCTTGATGTGCAGAGGCAGGCTGAGCAGGTAGCTGCTCTGGCTCTGGACAGAGCTGCACTCTAAACACCGCAGACGCGTCTCCACGGATATCCTGTACAGGTCCTGGATTTCAAGAGCCTTAAAGAGAAAAAGAGACAACAATGTCTGCAACTAAAGGTTTCGTGTGTTCAGGTAACAAAATAAAACAGTGATTAAAGACCAACCAGTGATTCGTGCTTGATCTGCTGCTGTATTAAATTGATGATGGCGAGGAACACCTCGTCAGCATCGTGCTGCGTATTCACTGCAAAACAACCACCTCACGGGTTGAGAAATAAACCACATGAGTACGAGCTGCGGTGCCTGTCGTGCGTGTGTGGTTCTTACGCCGAACACAGTGTCTGTCCAGGCAGCGGAGGAAGTCGCGATGCGGCGCAGGCTGAGGACGGTCGCTCCTCATGGCTGCCAGCGCTCTCCTCAGCTGCAGGGGGACATCACAGCCGTCTGCTCCGACGCCAGCTGCCTCCCACCTGGTGCAATGGTTGATAGGTTTTTAATTACGACAGACGCACTAACCTCCCTTTGCATCACAAACAGGAGGTCCAGTCCATCAGCATATATTTGCTCACTTGTCTAGCAGGTCTGCGAGCTCCCAGGTGGCAGAGAGGGTCTGCAGGATGGTGTTCACACAGCAGGACAGGTGGTCGTTGGGGAGGCCTCTCACCCCTGGAACACACAACAACACACGGCGGGATGGCACCTGCTTAAGTGACTTAATAGATGACGCTACAGCAGTTACGCTGCTGAGAGATTTAGGTTCAGGCATTGTGAGAAAACCTCTTTAGTGTCCTTTGTTAATTCTAATACTTAATTAACTAATTAAGTTTAAGTAATTAATTAATTAATAATAATTAATACTTATTCTCAGACATGTTATTAAGGAGCTTGTTTCCTTAGCAGATTAGATTTAGTGTAAAGCAGTTGTACTGAATTTAAATGGTCCAGCTCTTTAAAAACATTCTTAAAATAAACGAGGCATTACAGAATGTTTTTCTGGTGCCATCATCATAAAACCATCAGCAGGATGTGGTTTCTTACCGCAGCGCAGGTCGCTCAGGAATAACAGTGTCCGGCTGAACATCGCTCCACTGGCACCGGCACCGGTTCGCAGACTGAGCGGCACCAGAACGAACCAAGACGTGGCGCAGACCGCGTCTCGCGTCGACAGACTTCAGGTGGTTGCTTACTTTCGTTTTACGTGTTGGCGTCCGAGGCTTTGCAGAAATCGAAACTTACACGTTGAACATGCGCAGAACCGAACCGGTCCGCAGGTTTTCCCAACGCCCGCCTTAAACCAGTACTTTTTACACATTTATTGCTTTGGTTACGCCACAGTTACAAAATAATACGACAATTAATGATGATGTAAGTCTTAACCTCCGTAAACAAAAAGTTAAATCAGCTCTAAGTAACGTTTAATTACATTTACAGCAACAGATATTTGTCTTGTTTATTACTTACTTGAAAATTCCTTTGCCTTATTGTTCACCTTTTAAAGTTTATGGAACTAATCTTGTCCATTCACATGTTCACAAGGTTATAAATTTATTGCTCTATTGTGGAGTATGTCTGTAATTTAAATATTAGATTATGCTACTTAGTCAAGTATTACACTGTTACTTAATGAATACTTCATTTGTGCCACCTCTTCTCCAGTTATTGTCTGAAACGGTAAATTGGGTCAAGTATGTCCTTAAATAGTGTAATTCGTGTTTCTCTCTTCCGAAACAGCAAATACTACAGGTAAAGGTTGTGCCTGGAGGAGTTACAGGAATGATGAAGCTGTAAAAAGTTGTGCTCAGTCAAAGCAAGAAGTCGTTTTCTTTGTTCTAAGTTGGAGTCTGATGGTACGGTGCAAACATAGTCCTCCACATCTGTTTCAGCAGCTGAAGAAGTTTGGAAATCCACATGAATGAAGATGGGAGAGCTGCGAGGAAAGAACAGGAGGAAATGCACCAGTTAATCCCTGATGAGAAGCTACGGACGTTAACGAGCCCAATGATGACACGAAGATGCACTGAACACGTGACCCGACCTGGATCCATTCGAACAAATAGCATGTAGAGAAGCACGGCGAGCAGAGACACTCTTCTAAGAGCGAACGAGCCCGAACTGGTCAAGAGTCTTCTGTATAAAAACCTGAGCATGGCCTCCAGTTTACGGACCACAGCACCTGTTGACATGAACACACTGAGCAGTCTGCGTTACGAGAACAAGGCCCTCTACCCTCTATATTGGATTATTATTGCTTGTCATGTTTAACACTGCCCATTTTGATCTGAAATGTGTGACCTTGAGAAGAAACGACACATGCAGGGATCTCAGAACCCGCTGTGGAATCAGGATTCAAGGCTGGCTCTCGATTCTGTCGTTCTTTTGCTTCTAACACCTCTATCGCCGTCTGTCTCTGGTCGTCCGTGAATGCTCCGCTTCCTTCGATAAACTCCCGAGCCTCCTCCGAGTGTCCGAGAGGAACGAGGACATGCAACAGGTAGAGCTCTGCCACGGTCCTGAACCCTGGCGCTCTGCTGTTGGATGGGCAGCGTAACCACGCTCTGGCTGCCTCTTGCATCACACCAGGCTCAGCCACCTTAGAGTACAGAAGAATGCTGCCAGAATGGGAGAAGAGTTGAAAAACCCAACACTGTCACCACATGTTACCAAACAAGAAACCGACTTGAGTGTGATAAACCATGAACTAAATGATTGTGGATTAGTATCTGAGCTCTACCCACCACATCTGCAGTATCTTCGCAGGTATCTTTTCCTGGTGTTCATACAGCTCAAGGACCCAAGAGAGGACACGACGCCACTGGTTCAGTTCAGCCAGTGCCTGAATCCCCACGATGCAGAGACCTGCTTTAACCTCTGCACACCTGAGGAGACAGAAACACACGGTTTACACAACCCAGCTGCCTGGAGGAGGTGATGCGAGTGGGTGACGGTTTCTGCACCTGCTGTCCTCCTGCTCCATGTTGCTGAGGCTCTCTAAGCCACGCTCGCAGGTGTCAAAGGCAGCCTGGAAATCTCTGTGCACCATCATCTGCTCTGCAGCCGAGTCTAACATGCTGAACATGTGGAACAAGGCGGAGGACGGAGGGCTGCTCATGGCTTCCTAACGATGTGACGACCCACAGAAACAAACGGCTCACAACACTACATGAATTTATAAGTCGTGTATTGCTAAAGTATAAACACGCCTGTTAAACCGGTTAGTTTCTACATTATCTGCCTCTCGACATATTGTTTACGAGCCTTAGTTTCGGAAACTTCCTGGGTCAGTGCCTCTCAGCCAATCAGGCGTCGCAGTCTTCGCGTTGACTAAAGCAACCAATCAAGTCGCAGCATCCGCCATTACGCGTCATCACGGTTTCTCAACTTGTAAACACGTGTTCGCAGCGGTGTGCGAGGAAAGAAATTTACCAGCTGATTAAAAACAGGACTCGTTTGTAACGTAAGTTATTCGTACACGGGCACGTGATGGTAACGGGGTAGTAACTGAGAATATGTTATGTTAATGTGTGATTTTCCTGAGCTCTGTTCTACTGTAATCGTTGCTAGCTAGCTAGCAGCTAACGTAGCAAGCTGTTTAAATTCAATAGCTCGCCAAGGTGTAAACAACGAACGCTGCTACATGCTCGTTTAAAAATAGAACTCTGTGCCGTGAAATCAGCGAGTCGGTGCTTATATTAGTTAATTACTGTAATTATTTGTTATAACTGTGTTTCTGAAAGCCTCATTTGTGGTGTTAGCTCGCCGTAGCACACAGGTAAACGTGGTTCATACCATTGGTTACTGATCTGTTATAACATGTGAACACAATACGCGACTGTTCCAGCTTTCAGATGATTTCCAGGTCTTTCTTGGTCCAGTTTAAGGATATGACACTAGTAAAAAAAAGTCCTGAAGACGAATGTAATGTTTTCATATAGACCGAGTGTCAGGTCTCCAGTGATTAGATGTTGGCACATATCTGTAACCATTTCTAAAGCTATGCATGTTGATGTTTTATTGTGCATGTATTTTCAGAACATCCTTAAAATGGCAAAAAGCTTGCGGAGTAAGTGGAAGCGGAAGATGCGCGCAGAGAAGAGGAAGAAGAATGCGCCTAAGGAGCTGGCTCGACTGAAACAAGCCCTGAGTCTGGATAAGAAAGGAGATTCTGTCATGACGGACATGCAGGAGATCGCCACAGTGGTGCCAGCAGACAAGATCAAGAAGCAGACAGATGTGGAAATGCAGGGGACAGAAGGTGATGGTGAGTAACTGCTTGAGAACAGCATGCTCCACTTGTGTAAGAAGCGCCTGCTATGGTTGTATGTCTGAATTAAATGGGAGATTTTCAGTAGATTCTTGAACTATTGCCAGGTTTGACTAATGTTTTGAAAAATTTAGACTGTCCTTAAGTCAACTTTGGCCTTTTCGTATCGTAGGAGGGAAAATGGACATGGACAGAAAGCGCAACAAGAAAACTCTGATGGATGAACATGGACAGTATCCTGCGTGGATGAACCAGCGGCAGGTAAAGAAATTAAAAAGCAAGCGGGTGGTAAAGAAAAGTGGCCAAGGAAAGAATAAGAAGAAGGGCATGGCCTGGTAAAACCCAGGAACCCACAAGACTTTGCTGGATGCAGGCAAACAGGATTGTTTCTACCTGAAAACAGATGCATTTCTGCAGCCGAATCTCATTCTCATCAGTGAATTAAAGTTTCATGGTTGTGGTCCAGAGACTGTTATGATGCACAAAATGCTTGTCGTTATGGAACAACAGCTCCATTTTGAAAGAAAGAGCATCTAATGTCTGTTAATGGTCTGACTTGGAAGTGGATCAGTGCATTGCAGCTATAAAAGTGACGTGTATTCTCTGCTAGAAGTCAAATCTTTATATACTCGGATGATAAATCTATGACGTGTTCTGGAAACCAACATCTTTGAATAAGGACAATTAACAAATGTATGATCTAATTCTGACTGTTCAACAACAGACAACAGAGCTAACTTTATTACCTGGGTATTGACTGTAAAGTGCCATTGACCGTTATCAATAAAAGGTATATTATGCATACATACCAACCAGTGACGGATATTTTATTGAATCCAATCAGATTTAACACCTTGTCAAAAGTGGGAGCCTCATAAAGCTTTACTGTGCTCATGATGCTCTACTCATACAGTGGAAAAATTGAAATCAGGTCATCACAAGCAGTAACGATGCAGATTTGAGTGATTGGTTTTGTAAATGTGCTGCAGATATGTTCTGTGCTGAACAAACAGGGCAGGATGTTGAACGAGTGACGATTGTGCAAAAAACGCTTCAGTCCAGCTGTCACAGCAGCTGCACATACGCGGCCGGGAACAGCCCGGCGGACCCGTTACACTGTCCCCTCCACCAGCCTTCATCGATCATCTCTATGTTGGTGATGATGTCATCTGGGTTGAAGGAGATCTCATCGTCTGCCTCTGCAAGAAAGAAAGGATTTAGTCCTGCGTGTTGCTGAGTTAAAATGAAATGTCAGGATATGAAGACTTCTCCTACCTCCCTGATAGTCATAAATCGCCTTCGCTATCGTGCCCCTTGTCAGGTCTTCGTAGTCGTTTTCCTCATCTGGTGAAGAAGACGCTAAAGTGAAAATTTCATTTGTGAAGACGTTTGACTCTTACCTGCAGCCGACTCAAATACAGACCTGCCTCCGGAGCTGGAGGAGGAGGAGCCTCAGCGATGTCCTCGTAATCCCCTTCATCCACCTCCGCTGATCTGTGAGGTAACGGGGGAATGTCCCTGTCATACAGGTCTTCTGAGCGTGGAGGCAAATCCGGGGGGTCTTCATGTTCTGCTTCACCCTATATCAGAAAATCTTTAGCCCTCAAGTTTACTTCAGAACTCTTTCATTCAGATGTAAACAATAACCTCTGGTTCAGGTATTTCTTCTGTCTCTGGCATGTTGTGGTATATGTCTGGTGGTGACGTTTCGTATTTGGAATCCACATCTGGAACAGGTGGTGGTTCCTCCTCTTGGCTGCTCTGTTCCTACACGAAATGGCAAAATGGAAACTAATTAATGAGTATAGACCGCCCACCTTTTGGTTTACATGTAGACACATTTCACCTGCTGTCTGCGTCTGGCTTCCTCTCGCTCTCTGCTCTCTCTGGCCTGTCTCCTTGCTCGCTCTTCTTCAGCCTTCTTCCTGTTCTCTTCATCGGATGCCTTGGCCAAGCTCTCAAAACGTGCCTTCAGCTTTCCGGCGCCCGCACTCGCTGCACGATGCAGACGACAAAAACAGGTCAGCTCTGCTCCGTCTACGTCATTAAAACACAGAATCGGCTCAACGCTTGATGAACTCACAGGCCTCTACTGGGTTTGTCTTCTCGTAAGCAGAGGATGGGGAGTCCATGTCGGAGAAGTCAGCGGCACTCTAGAGAGAGATGAAGAGATGAGAGACGCCTCAGCCACACGATCGAATCAACAGCATCTACGCAGTTTCACTTGTATTGCTTTGCTTCCAGTCACTCCCTGCTACGAACCTTATCCATGCGATCTTTCTGGACTCCATAACGACCTCCAAATCCTGCCGAATAATCTACACAGGAATAAGTTCAATCAGTCTCACAGTTAATGTGAATCCAATGTTTAAATTACACAGATGCAGGAGTTGTCTCACCTTTTTGTGATTGATGTTTCTCCGTCTCACCCTTATAATCATATCCCAAAGCAGCTTTGTCCACCTTCTCCTTCTCCACCCCGTACTTTCCTCCAAATCCTTTGGCGTAGTCTGGTAAAAATAAGTCGCAACTGCAGAATAAAGCCAATATCAAGAAGACGCAAACCGCTGTCACAGCTTTAACTCACCTTTCTGCGACTGATGTTTCTCCGTCTCGCCCTTATAATCATATCCCAAAGCAGCTTTGTCCACCTTCTCCTTCTCCACCCCGTACTTTCCTCCAAATCCTTTGGCGTAGTCTGGTGAATTTAAGTCGCAAATGCAGAATAAAGCCAATATCACAAAAGAACACACGAACCGTTGTCACCGCTTTAACTCACCTTTCTGTGACTGATGCTTCTCCGTTTCACCTTTGTAGTCGTACCCCAACGCGGCCTTGTCCACTTTTTCCTTCTCCACTCCGTATCGTCCTCCAAATCCCTTGGAGTAATCTGAAACAAAGTTGATGGTAAAGAAACTGGATGTGAGTGAACAGCTTGTGCTGAGAGGCGACCCACCTTTCTGAGACGCGTGTTGCTGCACCTCTCCCTTGTATTCGAATCCCATGGCAGACTGGAAACAGATCACATTTACGTCATCATAACTAAACCGGACACAAGAGAAGTAGAGGAAATTCAAGGGTTCAGACTCCTCACCCCATCAACGCGGTCTGACTGGACGCCAAACTTCCCACCGAATCCTTTTGCCGCGTCCTTCTGGGATGAGTGCTGCTCAACTTGCGCCACATAGTCATGACCCATCGCCCCCTGCACGGAGGAGATGCATTCATGGAGTCAAACGACGTGAGGCTACCGCCGCAGCGACACGACACCGGGCAGCTTGTTCACCTTGTCCATGCGATCCTTCTCCACCCCAAACCTGCCTCCGTACCCGTAGGAAGCTTTGGGAACGTGCTCCTTCTGCTTCACCTGCTCGTGCTCCACCGCCACCTTGTTTCTGAGCTCTGCAACACTGGAAGGTCAGTCAGAGTCAAGCAGCTTATTGGTATGTTTTCCTCTTATTATAGGTGCTGTCACTTCTACTACCTGAATTTTTGTTCTGCCATCTGAGCTGGGACAAGACTAGTTTAGAGTCACTGCGTCATCATCATGAATATATAACATATACCCATATTAGGAGCCACAGCCTCACCCGGCAGCCCGTACTCTCACTTCCTCTTCCTGTTGCTATTCAACACCTACTCCAATCTGCGCTTCTCTGCTTCTTTCCTGACACTGAGCTTTGCAGCAGTGGTTCCTGACGCCGTTTTACCTGATGTGCTCCTTCCGCCCCGAGCCCTCGATGGTCTTGGCCCCCCACCTCTGCTCCTGCTCCGACACATCGTTCTGAAACACAGAACACAGACGTTAACTTCACGTGGCTGAGCGAGGAGATTATTGCACAGACGAACCGTCTTCACAAGCACCTCGAAGTCCGGGTCCGTCTCCCAGTCGTCCCCCTCTGCAGCCACCTTCACGCTCACATTGTGGCCCACGACTGACTTCCACATCTGGGACAAACAGAACAGAGCAACTCAGAGCAGCCACATGGAGCAGTTCATGTGTTCACACAGTAATTGCAATCAATATAATGAGTAATTTCATCACAGGCCAAAAGCCCAGAGTAAAATCAGCCCAACGTGAAACCTCTGACACCATTTGCAGTCAAAAAGGAAGTGGAGTTATTTTCAACATGACTCTTCATTTCCCCATAACAACGCCTTAGTTTGTCACCTCGGCCGCCGTTCACACAGCTTTTTATTGTAAATAATGGACGGACACAAGCTGCCAGCAGCTTATGATGAGAGACAAGTCCCTCAGTAAACACTAGTAAATATTCTGATGCTTTCAGTAACTACAGTAGTTTACAGTACGTCCCAGTTCTTCCTGGAGTTAACGGATGACTCACTAAACACAGAGCTGCTGGTGAAGCGTCTGTGCACCAACATACTGACCTTACCTTTGAGCTGGCAGGGCAGTGTGTCCGTGTTTAGGTCGCTGCGGCTGCTGCTGCTCCTCAAACCCTTCACACAGGTTGTGACAGTGATGGGCGTCGCGCGAACGAGCATGCGGCGCCGCGTGAACGCGCGCTCGGGTAAACTAAAGCCCGAAGCTGTTACTTCCTGTCATTCTCTCAGTTAGAAGTGACCTTTTCCTGTTAGGCGAAAATAAGAGAGTTTTTAAATGCGTGCTGCGTTCAAGTGCGACGGAGAGTAAAGACTGAGCTTTAGAAGATAAAACAAAGCGGCGATATCATCTGTAGTTGCAGTTCTTGCCTATGGTTAAAGAAATGAATTGATTTCACCGTTGCAATGCATTCGCTGCACCACACGGGGGCGGACGTGCACAGATTAAACATGAAATATTAGATTTCTCTGTCTGATGCTTCCACATCTAAGTCAGAGAGACAAACAATCTCGCAGACTTCACTCACACTTCAAATATCATTTTTATTCAAAGCTGTAAATGTGGTGATTTGAGTGTCTAGTGTTTGACTGGCTCAAATGGTGATTAAGTAATTATTTCATTTCGCTGGTCTGAACCCAGTTCTGCGTTAAGAGGCAGGAACATTACAAGAACGCATTATTAATAACCCATTTATTCTTAATGATTTCTCAGATCAGAGCAGAAATAGTGTTTTCATCTCATAGAGTAAATTAAAACAACACCAGGCCAACAAAAAGTACTAATGTAAGTTCTAAAAAGCCCCAAGGTTGGTTTTCTCCTTGGCTCCAATTAATGCCTATAGGGATCGAGCCCTGATCTGAACCACCAACACTTACCTCTTGTTTCTATACAGCCCTTTAAACAGTTAGATACAGTTTACAGAAAGATGTGAAGAAGTGCCCGTCCCAACAATAACTGAATAAACAGAGCATGATAATAATAAATTATGCTACATCAGAGAAGGTTTGGATGTAGTGATACCATTATGAAGCAGCAGATGTGGTGTAACAAGGCAACCTCACCTCGCATTAAAACTACACTACTGTAAAATCCAAATCTGTGCAACAGGAGCTTGGAAGTAGGGAATCAGTAAAGGAAAAGCCTGACGTATGTACAAATAACGTGATTTACAGCAAGTAAAAAAGGAAAAGTGGGAATGTGTGTGAACAGACGTTGCACTGTGCTCTGTTGCTGTGCAGGAATAGAAGAAGTAAGACGTAACCGGCACATCCTGAACCTCAAGCCATCTTCAAAGAAAAATCACAAATGAATGATGAAATTAAAACACAGTCTGAGAAGTAGGAGACTACAGTTGGCGGCTGATTAGGCTGATTTAGCTTTAATCTCGTGTCACGGGGAAGTCTGAAGCTTTTCTCTTTCATGGTTAATGACTGTTCCACTGGACAGAACCGGGCTGACTGTTTTCTCAGGTCATTACTTATTCATCTAACAGTAACGATGTTTGTAGGAACAGAGACGGACCCTTTTTAAATCCAAATCTGAAGGCACATCATGAACACATCTGACAAAACACTCGATTATCGACCTACAAAGATTTCCCGTAACAACTTTTTATGTCGTCCCTGTCGTTATTAGAAAATCATCCTCACTCAAAGTCACACAGGAATGAAATAGATAAACTCAATGGCAGAAAGTCCCTTTATGAATCGACACTTTGGCTAAAAGTCCTGTAAAGTGCAACGTGTGTGTGAACGCATCCTTCGTTTTGTTCCATGTAACAATATCGAGCATATGGATGGCTTGGGCTAGGATTGTGTCACATCCCACCTCCATCTGTGTCTTATCTGTCAGGTTTGCTAAGGGGAGCTGGTTTCAGAGGTATCCGCCCAGACACAGCAGCAGCAGGACGTGCACAGAGAGCAGATAGAGGCTCAGCAGCAGAGGGGTGCGTTGACGGGAGCAGAAGGCCACGCGGAGCATCCGCATCAACCCTGGACCCCCTCTCCGAGTCTGAGAGGGCAGAAGGTTAGAGGAAACGTCGAGCTCATGAGTCTTCATCATTACAGTTATTAGGATGACAAGTGAAGTAGAACAGGACATTAGAGGAGCCTTACTCGCGTGACAGATCCTTCCGGCGGCTCGATAAAAACAGCAGTCTCCGAATAATCCCCGTCTTGTGCAGAGCGACTTTTAGCCTGGCTGTGACTGATAACGATAAGAACAGATGTTAGCCGTCACATTCTGACGATCGAACTCAGTCATTCATTCATTCAGAATTAAAAAGGAACAAAATGACTTATACTTATGCGGAAGAACTCAAGACAAAGCACAAGCACACGGTCAACAGTTTTCACCCAGAATGCTCGGTGTCAACATGGTAAAGATAATGACGTGAGACTAGAAAATCAAATGCTGAAAGGCACCGATTACATAAACCTTATTTCTTTTAAGCTGTGTCGCGATTTGTACCGTTTGAGTCGATCCTGTGTGTCCATCAGCTGCTCCTCAGCAGCCACCCTCTGCTGCATCTCTTCCTCCAGCCTGACGTAGATGAACAAATATCTGTAAATCATATCCAGCCACCTTGGAAACTGTGCTTTTGAAACACCTGCTATACCTGCGCTGAAGATCTTTGACCTCAGCCACGTAGGCATGGATGTCCAGAGGGCTGCTTCGCTCCTGTGGCGCTCCAGGAGCACTGTCCACCTCCTCTGTGCCCTGTGGGAGGATTAAAAGATATTTACTCCAATTATTTACACCCAACATGCTAAATAATGTTTGAGCAGAGGAGCTAATAGAAATGCTCCAAAGCACCTGTCTCTGATAGTGCTCCTGTTGATGTCTGGGCTTATGACTGTGGGCTTCCTCCAGCAAAGCGCTGAGCTGACGCAGTTGTTGATCCTTCTCTGAGAGCGTAGCAAGGGTCTGCTGCTTCAGCTGCTCTGCTTGAGCCATCCAGTCAACGCGCTCCAACCTGAAACACGGCACAGAAGACTGTAGTTCCCGTCCGAAGGCTTTGTTATAACGGTGCCCACAGCCCAGACTGTGTCTCACCGGAGAGTCTCTACTTCCTGCTTGCCCGTTTCCACCACGGCCTCTAGCTGCGTTATGGCACCCAGCATGTCTTCGTTCCTCCTCTTCTCCTCAAACAGCTCCTGGCTGACTTTAATCAGCTCTCCAGCTCCCAGCCGGGCCAGCTCAGACTTCTGCTTCTGCAGCTCAGATGACTGTGTTTGAAGCTGCTCCAGCTGCACATGAACACCAACAATATGTTTAGACAAATGTGTCTGTTAAGGTCATTTGTAACATGGCTCAAATAATCCTCACCAGTCTCTCCCGGTCATTTTGAAGGGCTTGTAGTGCGTTTTTGAGGCCCCACACTTCTCCAGTGGATCCTCCAGGGCTGCTGTGTGCTGGCTGCCCACCTGTCCTGCTCATGTCCTCAAGCTTCAGGGTGAGTTCCTGGACCTTGTTCACAGCCTGGTCCCTGCTGTCTTGTAGTGAGGCCATGGCTTTAGCAAACGACTGGTTCTCTGCTCTTAGCTGTATCGTCGCCTCTTTCTCCTCTAGCAGCCTCTGCTCAACGGCCAGCAGGTCTCGGGCCAGCTCTGCCACCCTCTCCTGAGCGCTCTCCGACTCTGTCCGCATCACACCTCCCTCCCACTGCAGCTCAGCCAGTTCTTTGCTCCTGCTGTCGTGGTCTTCCTTCTCCTTAAGCAGTCTCTCCTCCAAAGACTCCACTTGCTCTCTTGCTGCCTGCAGCTGTTCCCTCAGCTTCTCCACCTCTGCACCAGGAGCATCTATAGCCTGTGATACTGAACTAGTGTCAGCAGCCTGATGAAGAGTTTCTGATTCCACTTTGCCTGCCTCTGCTTCCATTTCTCTAGCTCTGGTAACACTCTTCAGCTGACTTTCCAGATCCTCCCGTTCCTTTTCCAAAGAAGCAATCCGTGCTCTCTGTGCCGCTAGAAGCTGTTTGTGTTGGGAGTCCTTCATGCTCAGGACTTGGTTTAGTTCATCCCGGTACCCGTACAGCTGAGCAGACAACTTGGCTTTCTCAGCATACAGGTCGTCTCTCTGGACCAGCAGAGAGCGTAGCTCCTCCTTAAGCCCGTTGTTCTCGCCGGCCGCCTCTTGAATCAAACCATCCTTCTCCACAATCACCTGGAACACAAACCAAATATTAAACTGTCTACCAAAATAGGCGTTACACATACACCTAAGTTAGCGTCTATGCACACAACCTGCAGATGTTTCTCCTCCAGCTGTTTGTACATGTTTAGGACTCTCTCTCTGTCGTCCTGCAAGGAGCCCATGGCCTTCGTAAGAGAGTCCAGTCTGGTTTTATGGTTGGTGCTTTCTTCCTCCGTGTTTCGTAGTTTCTCTTCAAGCCCCCGCAACTCTTCTCTTCTCCGCTCCAGCTCCTTCTCAGCCTCCTGCGCCCGGCTGTCAGCCTCCTTTCTGGCCTCATCAGCAGCCTAGGAAATGAAGTACAATAAGTGAGACATTCATAAAGAATATCTAATATCAGGACTACATTTTAATTGACGAAATGTTAAAACCTGAGCAACAGCTTGCTCCTTCTCTCCCAGCATTTCCACTTCTCTCCTTTCCTTCCCGTTTAACTCAGTCTGCAGACTTTCTGTCAAAGACTTGGACGACCTGAGGTCTGTCTCTAGTTGCTCCACGTTGAGACACAGCCGTCTCTCTTCTGCTTCCCTCTCCCTCAGCTCCGTCCTGGCCTGGTCGACTTCCCCTTGCAGCCTACCTACAGCCTCATCCAGGGCCTGGGCTCTAAGGCCAAGAACCTCCAGCTCATCTTTCAGGGAACGCACTTCATTCTGTGCTGACTGCAACTCAGCTATAGTTTGATGAAGCTTGCTCCTCTCCTCCTCGAGCTCGCCTTGACTCTCTCTGACTTTCTTTTCCTCTTCTTCCAGTTTCAGCTGCCAGTCTGTATCTGTCTTCTCTAATCTGAGAACAGAAAGAGTTTTTAATTAAAAAGCTGAAGACAATCAACTGAAAAAGACACCCAAAGGAAAGTATTTTACCTGTCCACTGAAAGCTGAAGTTCCTCTTTCAGGGCAGTCTCTTTCTGAAGCTGTTCTGTCAGCTCCTTGGTCCGTGTTTCAGCCTCCCTGATTTCACCTTCCTTAGCCTGCAGAGACTCATTAAAGCGAGTCTCCCACTGTCTCGTCTCATCCAAAACTCTGTCCCGGTCATCTTGCAGTGAGGACATGCAGCGAGAGAAAGCTGCCAACCTGGCCAGGGACTCGTCCAGACGGCCTTGCATCTCCTGGGCTCGTCTCTCAGCGCCTTCCGCCATTTCTCTGGCCTCCAGCGTGGCCTCTTCTTCCTTTTCCCGTTCCTTGTATGCTTCCTCCAGTCTCAGCTCCATCTCTTTCAGTTCAGCTCCCAGTCTGAATCTCACAGAGTCCAAGGTTTCCTCTGCCTCAGCTTTAATCGCAGCCTCCTTTTGCTGGGCACTCTGTTCTAAAGTCTTCTTCTCAGCCAACGCTTCACTTAACCGTTTCTGGGCGTCATCTAGCTGAGATTTACAGCTCGTCAACTCTGCTTCTGTCTTTTTTAGGTCGTCTAAAGTTTTTGAAGACTCCAGCTGGGACTGTTCTAGTTTTCTGCTGAGTTCGTCTTGGCCAAGCTGGAGCGCCTTAGCTTCCCTCCCCAGTTCACTGATCCTCTCCTGGTAGCGGATGCTGTCTTTCTGCAGGTGCCGGACCTCCAGCTGCTTCTCCCTGAGCAGCTCCTCCAGCTGACGCACCCTGCCCTGGCTGCCCTCTTTGACCCTCTGAGCAGTCTTCAGCTGTTGCTCCAGCTCCCTCTGCTTGCCAGACTCCGATTCAGCTTCGGCTCGTTCTCTCTGGGCTTGCCTCAGGTCCTCTTCCAGTCTGGCAGCGCGGTCCATCTCCCTCTGAGCCTGGGCTTCGAGTTCAGCCCGCTCCGTCTCTAACCTCTCCACCTGCCGCTGCAGTTCAGTCAGTTCCTCCCGGTTGTCTGCGGCCTCTTGCTGGTATCTGGCGATGCTCCCGTTGAGTTGGGCCAACTGGTTCATCAGGCGCTCCTCCAAGTTATCTTTCTCCGTTTCAAGGGTTCTGAGGAGCTCTTTAAACTGAGTCTCCCTCTTTGAACCCTCCTCCATCAGGCTATTCTCCCTGTCTTTGCCCTCTTGCAGGCACTTTTCTAGAGAGGCCACCAGGCTCTCCGTCTCCTTATTGTCCTTAATAACTCGCCTCAGAGAGGTAAGTTCGGCAGTGAGCACAGCCTCGCGCTCCTGCCACCGTTCCCTCTCTGCATTAACAGCTTCCTCCATCTCATTCATTTTATCTTCTAATAAAGTTTGAGCTCTTCCGGCTATTTCTTCTCCACGTTGTGAACACGTCTCTGGGGCTGACACTGCGACTATTAGGTCACTCTGAGTCTCTTCTGAGTTCATGGGGTTCTCCTCGTCATCGTGCTGGCTCCCAACAGGCTCTGCTGCAGTCGTGCTGGTCTCCGGCTGCCGGGCAGCGACAACTTCTTCCACCACAGCTGCAGAGCCTGGTGTTATTTTATGCTCATCTCCCTCTTTCATCTGAGCAAGTTCCCTCAACTCCTCGACCTCCTGCATTAAAGAGTCTCTCTCTGCCGCTGTGGAGTCCAGCTTAGCTTTCAAAGCCTCCAGCTCCTCCTGAAGTCTTCCAGCCTCGGCTTTGAGAACGTCGTCCTCTCGTCCTCCAGGCTTTTCCTGTAGCTCTCTAAGTCTCTCGTTCTCCTCCTCCAACTCCAGTATTTTTTGTTGCTTTGTTTTGGCAAACTTCCTCATTTTGTCTTTCACTGAATCCACCTCGTTCTGTGCCTCTTTCGTCTGCCTTTCAGCTTCCAGTCGTGCAACCTCATAAGTCCTCACCTTGGCCAATAACTCCTGCCTCTCCTGCCTGGCAGCCTCCAAGACTCGTCTCACTCGCTCGGCCTCGTCGCTGACATTTTCATAGGACTTGAGAAGAGTCTCATACTCATCCTTCATGCCTTGAACCTTTTCTTCCCATTCTCTGCTCACCCTAGCAGCCTCTTCTTTTGCCAGCTCCACTTCTCTTTGACAGGCATCCTTCTCATTCAGCATTCCATCCATGGCCAGTTTGAGGCTCTCGCAGGAGGACCCTAGACTTTGGTTCTCCAGTAACGTCCGGTCGACCTCTTCAATGAGCCTAACCCTTTCTGTTCTGAGCTTCTCCAGCTCATCTTCTGCTGACTCGATTTTCTGCCGCAGCTCCGCTATCAGTGTCTCCGTTGAAGCAAGCTGCTCCTTCTGGGTTTTGTTTTCTTTGAGTGCCTCTTTGCGAGAGATGAGAGCGGCCTGTAGCTTTCGTTGGAGCTGCTGAATCTTTGCCTCACTCTCTTTCTCTTCCTCCTGCTTCTGTGGAACCTCAACCTTTAATTCTTCCTGTAAAGAAGCTATCAGCTGATCCTTGAGCGAGACCGTATCCTGCATCGAGTGTATGAATGATTTCTGCTCACCCAGCTGCTGACTGAGCTCAATGATCTCGTGGTTCTTTTTGTCAAGAAACTGCTTGAATTCCTCCACTTCAGCCTGGAGAGTAGCTATGGACGATAAAGAATCCGCACATGCTGCTTTGGCTTCGGATTCCATCTCAGCTTTTAGGGTTTCAGCATACGTCTCAGCTTGGCGACACTTTTCTCTAAGATCAATAATTTCCTCTGAGAGCGCGTCAATCTGTCGTTGCTTGTCTCTCAGCGTCTGTAGCTCTTTGCCCAAATCCAGTAACTCGGCCTCCTTCTGTGACAGACTGGTCTGGGTCTCCTGCAGCCGCGTCACTAACTCTGCGTTAGCCGTACGCAGAGTCTGGATCTCTTCTCTGAGAGCCTCCAGACAGTTCTCCGTTTCAGGGAGGCCATCAGACTGCTGTGCAGGACTCTGAACCGGACCGCTGGGTTGTGGTTGTGATGGGTCACTTTCTGACGTGGCAAAATCCACCCAGTCCTCTTGGACCCAGTCGCCTGCTGGCTGCTTCTCTGCATTGTCAGCCAGGTCCTTGGTCTCCTGCTGAGGCAGTTCTTCTCTTCTGGCGCTCACGTTCTCCTCTAGCTCTCTCAGTTTAACGAGAAGAACGTCTCTTTCCCCGCCCTGCGCCTCGAAGCGTTCCGTCAGCATGTTGTACTCTTCTTTCTGTTGTTTCAGTTGTTCACGGTGGTGCCTGTCTTTCTCTTTTGCTTTGCGGATGGTTTCTTTGCGAGATTCTTGAGCCTCCTGAAACTTCTTTTGAAGCGTTTCACACTCTGCTTCCAGGGAGGCTATTCGGGACTGTAGCGCAGCAGAAGTGTCTGCCTGCTGAATGTTTTCACCTTCGTTGATCGGAGTTTTGTTCTGACCAAGCATTTCAGCGATGACTTCATCCTGCTGGGTAATTTTCTGCTCAAGAGTCTCAACTGTGTCTTCTTTGGATCTTAAAGCTTTCTTTAGCTCCTGGAGTTCGTCTTCCATTGCCTGGATTTTGTATTTTTCTGCCTCTGCGCTTTCTTCCTTTGCTGTGTCGTCTTCTTGCTCTTTCCATTTTTTTGCCTCCAGCTCAAAATCAGCAACTTTCTTCATGAGCTCTTTTCTTTGCACGAGTGCAGCCTGCAGTTTCTTCTTTGTGTTGGCCAGTTGGGTTTCGAGCACTTCTTTCTCCTTGCGTAAATTTGCAGGTTCGTCGTCTGCAGGAGCAGTTGCGTCATCACAACTTGCTTGCGAGTTCTCCTCTCTCACTCTCTCAAGTTCTAGTATCTGCTCCCTCAGTTTGTTGACTTCACCGTCTATGTGCAGCTTCTCTTCTTCTGCCTGAAGGAGCTTAGTAGACATCCTGTCACTGAGCTCCGTCATTTCTTGCTCTTTCTCATCGAGACGCAGCTGTAGCTCACTGATTTCTAAATCTTTCTTGGACAAAGACTCATTGTTGAGATCTGAAGTCTGGGAGTATTCCACCATGTTATTTTCCATATCCTGGAGCCTCCTTTCAAGCTCAGAGGAGAGGAACTCTCTGTCCTCCAGCCGAGCACTTAGCATTCGGAGCTCGCCCTCACTTTCAGAAAGGGCTTGCTGGGCCATTTGCAGATCTGTCTGTAAAGCCTGGATGTTCTGCTCCTTTGCTGTACGTTCAATGCTTAAAATGTTGATCTGTTCTTCTAGAAGCTGCACTTCAACATGGTGCTTCTCCACCACAGAGCTACCTTGCTGGGAGACCTCGTCTAACTCCTCTCTGACTGACCTAAGCTCCTCTGCAAAGTTACTGGCCTGCTGCTCTGCCTCTTCTTTTGCATTAGTAAGGGACTGCGTTTCTTCTTCCAGAGTCTTGATTTTCTCCTGTGACTCTGCAGCTGCCTCTCTGAGCCTCTGCAGCTCTGCCAGAAGCTCACTGTACCTCTTCTGGAGTTCCTCAGCCAAGGCCTGAGCAAACACCTGGCCAGATGTTGACAGGTTGGCATCTGTGGAGGACGAACTCTGATGAGTGAGATGAACCTGAACGGTCTCTCTTATGATGACAGACGAGGCCTCGGCTTGAACTGTGGAGGTCTCATGCTCCATGCTCGTTGTTTCCCATGACTGCAGCTGGCTGAAGTCCTGCATGACGGAGGGCCACTCCTGACTTCCATCTTGATTCAAAGCTTCCAGGAGGGTCCAGCTGCTGTGCACAACCTCTGAATCACTACTGGCAACCATCTCATCTGAAGATGTCCCTTTGGATTCTTCTGGAGACTCAGACTGGTGTTCAATAGGCTCTGGGCTGCTCTCAATATCAGCAGAAATGGAGAGGACAGACGTGTCTTCAGCAACTAGTGTGGTCTCCTCTTCTTGTGTTTCCTCACTGTAGTCAGGAAAGCCGGCAGAAGTGTCACAGGGGGTCACGCTAGAATCCTGTTCCTTGTCCAAGAACCTGTCGCCTGATGGGACATCAACAGAACCGTGTTCAGCCTCCGTGAGGGACTCTCGCAAAGCAGCTAGCTCATTATCTTTCTCTAACAGCTGCTGCTCCAGTGCCAGAATATGTGCTGTGGAGGTCAGCAAAGTATAATTAGAAAACATTTACCTTAAAAGTTAAAAATTATGGCACCTACATAGCCTCTGTTTCTACACATTTATCTGGATATTCAAGCTCTGTATTGGTCTGTATGTACTGGTTTTTGTATTATGACTCCACTTACTTATAATGTGTTATTTTATTAAAAACCATAAATACCTTTTTGTTCTTCAGATGAAGGTTCGGTCACAGGTTGAACAAGTGTTTCTTCAGGCATCTAGAGAACGAAGACGAAGGGGACAAGAGGTTAAATGTACAGCAGCAGCATACGGTTTGGAGTATGTCATAAGCATGAGGTGAAGGTCGGCTCAGTGGAGAAAGGATTAAACAAACTCCCTCGCTGTCTGTACTGTGTGACCTGCTCCTGTCCTGTCTCAGACTGATGCCGCTCACCTGTCCAGACGCAAGCGGTGACCGTGCACAGCCAGTCAGCCTGCCCTGCTTTAAAAACTGATCTACGTCTAACGCCACCAGGTTTATATTTAGCTTTCACTTTTTAGGTCACATTCTTTTAAATAAAACAGAAACTCAGACAGTGACAGACCTTGAAGCATAAGCGTTGCAGAGATGATAAAGCCTGCAGAGCCTCACAGAGATTATTTAGGGATGCCTTCTGAAGCAAAACAAGCAGCTTAAAGCCACTGTTATGCAGGCATTGTCTCCTCAATATCTGTTAAGCACTGTGTGTTTTTCATTTAGCAATGGCATAAAACCCATAAGTGGATATTGTACCAATAAATGTAATAATTACAACTGACCTAACGAGTGAATGTTACTAGTTATACTAATACTAGGTGATAATGGACAGGCCTGTGAAGTGAACAGAGCACATTGTTTAAAAACTAAACAACAACAGCAATAGAAAAAAAAGACAAATCATCCAAATCGTGTTTCTAAATAGAGATGAAATGTTAATACCAGGTACAAATGGGGCCTTAGTACTAACCGCTAACATTCGCTCCTCCAGCTGCTGTATCTTGGCCGCAGCCGTCTCCTGTTCAGCAGCTTTCATGTCGAGTTGTTCTGAAAACCAGATCAATCACAATCAGAATCAAGAAGAACGCTCGCGGTTTGAAACGAACGCCCGGATACTTAAACAACTACATAAACGCTCTTACTCTGGAGGGTTTCCATGGAGTGGGTGAGCTCTGTGCAACGTTCCTCACTCTCTTTCAGCCTTATCAGCCTTGTCTCGAACGACTGTACAGTGTCGAGCATCAGGGACAGGTCGGCAGCAGCGGGGATTTCTTCAGCTACTTGCACATCTTCTAGAGCCAGAGATTGCAGACGTCTCCAAATCTGAGTTAAGATCTCATCCTTCTTCCCTGCACTGCTCTGCTCCTCCTTAAGCGTAGCCAGTTCTTTTTCTAATCTGCTAACTTCTGACTTCTCTGTCTGCAAGGCATCCTCACTGGCATGGGCTGCAGCTTCTCTCATAGCTGCCAGGTCACTTTCAAGCTGAGCTATTTTCACCCTGTCTCTCTCTGAAGCATCAAGGCTCGCCTGGTTGGCTGTGACCTCAGCTTCTTTCATCAGAGCCAGCTCTCTATCCAACCTGGCAACTTCCATCTTCTCCTTCTGCAAAGCCTCTTGACTGATATGCTCCGACTCTCTTAGAGATACCAGCTCGCTCTGCTCCCTTTCCATTACCATACGATCTTTTTCCAAGCCTTCCAGGCTGGTTCGAAGCGCTGCAAGCTCTAGATCGGCCTTGCTGGTCTGTTCAGCCCACTCCTGCCTCTCCTCCTCCCTCAGCTTCACAGCCTCAGACAGCTCCTGCTCCATCTGCCGGAACTGAGCAGTCAAGATCTGAGCAGGACGGGAACAGGGAGAAGAAGTATAGAATGTGGGTGTGTGCCGTTTGTCCAAACCAAACAATACCACAATGACGTGCAATCGAGCTCTATCTGGGGTGTGCCTTGTTTTTATTAGAAAGGACAATGTCTATTGAAGTTTTAAAAATCAACTTGCTTCCCTCAGATGTTTGAGTGACATCTAGTCTAACAGGACCTGTACCTGTTTTTGTTGATCAGCACTGCTAATTTCCTGCTGGAGCATTTCCAAAACTTGGGAGCGAGAGTTTAAAGATTCCTCAAGCTCCTCACAGCGCCGCTGAGCTGTATGCAGGGCCTGGAAAAGATCAAACAACAAACGCTATGAATGACTTTTGAATTGTTAATAAATATGAAAAACACAAGAGATTTAGATGTTTTATAAATGCAATAATAAATTCATTTATGTGATCGTAACATTGCCTTGAGCGCTTAAAAATTATATGATGGACAGTATTTGCTAGTAATGGACAATTTAATTAATTTATTATTCCTGTAAATCAAAGGTGGACTAATTAATAATGACGGTATAATATTTATGCTTTAAGGGGTCAACTATACATGAATCAACGAGTTTGTTTGAGTATAGCTTTGTACCATCTGAAGTTCACTGGTGTCCTGAGACTCTGCTGTGACTTTCATCAGCTCTTCCTCATGCTTCTGAATCTGCTCCTGGAAACGAACGTCCTTCCTCCGCAACTGATACCAAAACCACAACAATACATTTATTCAGCTACTTCCAGGACACACATTCTTTTTTTGTGCCTCTACAAATTGACTTTGCGACGACACCTGTTCTGCATGGGCTGATTCCTTCTCTTGAAGGACCTGTTCTGCTGCCTGTAGTCGCTCTTTAAGCTCTCTGCTGTTGACCTTCTCCTCGCTCAGCTTGTTCTTCAGTTCTTGGATCTCCTCCTCGACTGCAGCACCAGCTGCTGAAAACGAACTGTCTGGGCTCTGCTGCTGACCAAACAAGTGCAGAAGTCAGATACAAATTGTAGTAGATTTAGCAGTTAGTCTCTGATACTGTAGTCTATGTAGCAAAATAAAGCGTCAAATTCTCCAATTCCAATACTATTTCTTTTAACTCACCACTGCTCCTTGACCTTTCAAATCCATTATCTGTTTGTTGAGGGCTGCCATCTTGGCTTTAGCCTGCAGTTTGAGTTTGGTGAATCGAGTGTCAGCTTCCTCCTTTTCATTCTGTGGATATTCAGAGAAAGGTTCTCTGTCACAGAATGTCTAGAGGACCTGGCCTTGGGACTAAAATACTATCAAATGCAAACATATATTCTTTACCTTGAGCTGTGCCTCTTTGTTAGCCAGCTCTGCATCCTTTTGGACAAACTGAGTGTCTTTATCCCGTATGAGCTCCTTCAGCTGGACCACCAGTTGTTCCAGGTGAGCCAGCCTCTCCATGGCCTCTTCAGGTACCTCGGACTCCACTGAAGCCTGGGCCTCATTGGGAGGGAGCTGGGGCACCAGTATGCCCTTTACAAAGAAAATTGCTGAACTACACATACCTACACAGGAACTACAGTCCAGTACATGTGTTACGCTTTATAATGTGTAATATTACACGTCTTGCACGCTTACCTGTGCCTGAGAGTCTCCATCTGGGCCCTCCTCTCCAGAGAGCTCCTGGAGGACTGTGGCCAGCCGGCTCAACATTAAGATGGCACTGTAAAGATGGAGACGAAGTGATGCTCAGTGTCGGTAAGCGGTAGTCATTTCTACTGTTGGGTGGGTGGCTTCATAAAAGAGCTGCACAGATTGAAGACTGAAAGATACTAATAACCTGATCCGCTCCTTACGACCTCACCAATAGTGAAACCAGTAGCACTGGCAATTATGATGCTGTAATATAATGCACATCCTTCTGAAATAATATCATACCTACATTTGTAACAGATTGTCTCTACATTATGGAAACATCTTAATAATAATACATTATTCTCCGTTTTCAAGCCACAAAATAGAAAATGGAAATACGAGGCTACGTTTGATGCAACAGGTTCGTATATGTTTTTCCTGCCATAGACAAATAAACACATTGGCAGACACTCCCCAGCCTACTGTGCCCGAAATGGACCGGATAGAACCGACTCCTTCCGAAGCTATCAGGACACTCCACTGCGGCTGCGTCGGTCTTTTTGTGAACGGCAAAGATTATAGCTAGTTAACGCAAAATGTCTCGGCAAACTTTCCGAGCGGCTGGACAGCTGTGACTTCTGGCTGCAGGCGACACATTTGGATCAAAAGAGACGAGGGCGTGAAGAGAAAGCTTCGTGAAATCGTCCAGTGCTCACTCTGACCGCAGTTATTACGGCACAGGGAGTTAGCATAGCATGCTAACGCTGGGAACTCGTAAATAAGGGCAGCTTCTTTAAACCCTGCTACGCTGGGCTGTGTTTTCCCTCCGTGCGTGACATGACAGCTCCGTAAAGCAGCCACGCGAAGGACGTAGTTTTAAAGGAAGGGCCGTTGAACTCACCTGTTCGAGTGCTTCCTAGGTAAACGTATCTGTTTTTTATTTGGTATATTTCCTCGGATGGATTTCAGAGCTTAGCCACATCACCAAACATTCCCGGAAACAAAACTTCCTCTGCGCTGATTGGACGGCTCAGCACTGCGCGTGTTAGGGACTGACGGCAAATATACATACGTTTAATTCCATTCTAGGGAGCATCTGCATAATCATATATGCATTTAAAAACGAATAAGGAGCCCTTAAACTAATGAAATAAATACATAACAGTTGTACACGTGGAACCACACTGAGGAAATTATAAGGATGGTAGGACATGATGAAAGAGTCAACCTGATCATCAACCATGGCAGGCAGCTGGGGAGGAGTCTGCTCCTGCTGGCCCACTACACCACGGTGTTTGTGGCCTTTGTGGGACGCACCGTGCAGTGGATGGTGGACGCCGTGAAGTGGACCAGCTTGTTTGCCCGCTACACTGTGTCAGTGTTTGACTCCATCTACAGAAAGCTGCACTGGAAGAAGAGGAAAAGTGTTGGTGGGGCCAGCGGTCTCTGCCCGAGCTCCGACACGGAGCCACAGTGATTTTGAGTTTATTATAATACCGTGACACAGACAAGAAGCCTAAATAAGAAGCATGATGCGAAACGGGACATGAGAATGAAATGAGGCCTTATTATAAACCATAAAACACAGGTTTTTATTTTTCAAGCCATTAAATCATAATCGAAGCGTTATTACTGTTTGCAGTTCTAGCATACGTATATTTTATGTTGTGGTATCACGAGGAACAGCTCCTCCAAAATGTTGGAAGCTGTCCTTCATAGTGGAATAATTTTGCCACTGCTGCCATTCAACATTCATACCTACTGATATGACTGTTAATGCAAATGTGGTATCAGGGTAATTCAAATTGTATTGAAAGCGTGCTGCCGTATGCCTTTTCACTTTTACATGATCACACTACATCGACAGCCAAATGTTTATTTTACTTACGTATATCTGTCAAACTTTATTTTGTCATAACATCTGCATTGGTATGGCTACACTACACAAATGTGTAGATGGTGTTTATGGTTTGTTTTACAGTTAAGCGTCCTGGATGTTTTCCAGGCTGCTACTATTTGAATATAACCTTTCCTGGAATGTCCAGTGAATTGACCTACAGCTGCATTTACTAATGTTTTTATTGTCACCTTTGTATTACGTTTGAGCATTTTAGCACTAACATGCATATTTCTGTGTTAAAATTTTAACCCCTACGATTTTACACTAGCAACATGTAACTAATCACACTCTTCGGCCGAATACAACAACTACTGTATGCTTTTATGTATGATCACAAGATTGTTGCAACAAAGGAAATTGAAATTCCTACAGAAGCACTTAGACCTGCTTGTATCATTTGCATTTGTGCTGTGTTTTGATATTAAGTTATTTCTATTCACACTACACAGTTTTAGTTACTGACTAATCAGCCATGACTGTGGTGTCTAAATAAAATGTTGTACCAAAGCATTGTTTCATTTCATTCTACAAATAACGAGTTGAACTAAGGAAACTAATGGCTGGGCCCATCCTGAGTAAGAAGCATCCTGGCAGCTCATGCGTGACTGCTGGACGTGTCCACGTGAGGGATGAAAGGCGTCTTGTATTTGTCAGCATATTTCATGATAACTGTGCCCTTTTAACGTGGAGCTTAAGTCGATCACCTGCGCGTTGGTCTGGATTACAGGCAGTGATTAGACCCAAGGAGAACGTCCCAGAGGGTGGATCGACTACAAAAGGCCCCACCAGCTGCTGAGCTCTTCTCAAGTCCCATTGTTGTGTGACTGTGAACAGGGACGTCCTCCGCTTCACAGTAGACCAAGTGGGCTGAAAGGTTTGTTCACCCTCTGCTGCAGCTCTCTCACCTCATCGCATATCCAGGCATCAGAGAAATGGGCAACACGTCAGGAAGCACCGTGGACGACCTGCAAGCGGTGGAGATGCATCTCTGGTACAAGAAGTTTATGACAGAGTGCCCCTCGGGTCAGCTCACTCTGCACGAGTTCAAGCAATTCTTTGGACTGAAAGGTTTGGACTCGGAGGCCAACGCCTACATAGAGCAGATGTTTCGCACGTTCGACATGAACAAGGTAGGATACTGCACTACACAGGTAACTCTCCACCGGCTGCAGGGCGTCGCAGGACTTGGGGAACCGTCAGTTTGTGCCATTACTATTTGTTTTAATCATTAAGTCTCTGACATAGTGGAAAATTCATAGTGGCCGATAAAAAAAACTAGTAAAGATTAAACATAAGCCACATATTGTCCCTTTCAAAATGGTCAAATTAGATCATCTTTACAAAAAAGAACGATTTCAAAAGTGAACACAGTAATGTGTAGGCAATGTAGAACTAAAAGGAAGCGGTAAACACAAATATTTACATTTTTTAAACTTTATATCTGGTTTTATTTATTCTAGTACTTTTTTTTTAATTTACTTGTTTAATAAATTTGTTAAACTTAAAAC
This sequence comes from Macropodus opercularis, assembly GCA_030770545.1. Classification (NCBI taxonomy): domain Eukaryota; kingdom Metazoa; phylum Chordata; class Actinopteri; order Anabantiformes; family Osphronemidae; genus Macropodus; species Macropodus opercularis. The sequence continues at coordinate 1,695,745 of CM061108.1, forward strand.
TTAGTCATGTTTGAGACTGAAGTCAGTAAATTTTGCCTGAAAATGACCAAAACTACAATCTGATGTTTTGTCTGTGCCTCAACTAACAGGATTATTGACCCCTTTATTAGCTATGTAGCAGCTAAAACACCAGAATAAGGAAGTGTGCAGCTTGAGCTGCTTCACTCTAAACGACCATCAGACTGTCTGATCACGTTTTAATTAAACGTGCGACAGGGTCATTGCAGGATGTGTCTGTCTGAGAAGCTGCAGGTCTATATTTAGCCACCCGTCCTACTCCCAGTCCACAGTGGTGAATGATTTAAACTGAGATTATTAATAGACAGTGTTTTGATGCTGAGATTGTTGTTGACTGTAAATACAGATAATCTCTCTCCAACCCTGCTCTATTTAACACAGGTAGAGTTAAGATGAGGAGGACGCTTTCAAATGAAAGATGGACCTTTGGCTCGACTCATTATCAATTTAACAGGCTAAAATGCTTTCATCATAGGCAAATGGCCGTATTGCGGTTTTGCTAATATTGTTTTTGAAGAAGCACATTTGACGTTTCTGCAGGATGGCTACATAGATTTCATGGAGTACGTGGCTGCCCTCAGCCTGGTGATGCGAGGAAAGATGGAGCACAAACTGCGCTGGTATTTTAAACTTTATGATGTGGATGGAAATGGCTGCATCGACCGCCACGAGCTGCTCAACATTATAAAGGCACAGTACATCACGCACCTGCAGCACAGAATCTTCGAATGACGTCTGATTGCAACCTGTCATTCCAACTTTACTTTCTCTCCCTCAGGCCATTCGAGCAATCAATGGGAATGAAAGTCAGGAATTAACGGCCGAGGATTTCACCAACCGCGTGTTTGACAGGATTGATATAAACGGAGACGGTGGGTGTGTGACAGAGATTAACGTTTAGAAACATTTATCTTTTTTCTTTACGTATTTGATATGTTGCAGAGGGTAACGCACTTGCTGTTGACACTACTGTGGCTCTACAGTAGAAACCTTCACGCTCCATGAGCACAGACACTAATGACTGTTGTCTCCCACTACAGGTGAACTCTCCCTGGAGGAGTTTGTGGCCGGCGCTCGCAGCGATGAAGACTTCATGGAGGTGATGATAAAAAGTCTGGACCTCACCCACATTATGGCCATGATCCACAACAGGAGGCGCAGCATTTAGGACCTCTCCTTTAAACCAGAGGTTATTTTGAATGTCTACAAATATAACACGCATGTACCATTAATGCTTTTGCATAACTCTGCCAACATTTCCAGACTGGTCATTGTCATGTTTTAGTGACGCTGGCCGGTCCCAAGGCCGCCCTGGCATGAGCGATGATGTCTCAGACGGTCCATTTACCCCCTGATACCCCAGGCTATAAAAGAGTCAGACAGTTGATTACAGGCACTCAGCTATGCTTTTCCAATGGTTTTTCTTTCCTTCTGCATCAGATTACTGCAATCTGGGTTCACCCATTGTGGCGCGAGGGTTTACACGAGGAAGCCATGATTCTGCAGTGTGCTTAACACCCAAGCTAATTTGATTAAATCAGTGGCCGTAATACAAAAGCAGCAGAGTTCCAATGAGATGTAGTAGACTGACTCTCAAACGTTTACTTTTTATGTCCTTCACTGTTTGAGTGATTTAAAAGCAGACAAAAAGAAAAATCCTGGCTTGTGTTTGTGGCATTTTGAGGGTGGGTGGTTCTTGGCAGAATGATTTGCTTCATATTTAATATAAATAGTTAATCTAGAAAACATTTTTGTTCGTTGGCTACGCTCGACTGGTGCCTTCTGTTGGACGACTGCAGAATGTGTTCATATATAACATTTACATGTTCAATAAAATGTTTAAAATGACCTGTGTGATGTTTGTTTTACCTACTGGGTCACCTAGATGCAGTCCTGGACCAGCAAAGAGATTTATTTTCTGATGGTTTACTTTGTCACAGGTAATACATTTAAGGCTGCACAAGCTGACACCAGTTTTTTTTGAACGGTTTATGGGTCTAAAAACCTTTTAGAGGCTATAGGAGATTTAGCAAGCTGGGACCGAGATAGGAGGCAGGGTTAGCATCCTCTCAGGGTAAAAAACATTACAGAAACAAAATCCTTCCCCTGAGCAAGGACAATGATTCGCCTGCACATTGCCACGGTTGCTTAAGTCAGGTAAAAACGCTGCAATTGTTTCAAGCAGCAGCAACTACCGGTATATTAAATGCCAGCCGTGTTTGTGTTGTTGTAAAACAGGGAAGAAATGCCGACTATTTTGACATATAGCAAATGTTAGTCTATTACAAAATGTATAAATACGACATTTATTTCATTTCAATGAATGTTCAACATAGAAAACAATGTTTCCACATTCTCAGACACCAACACAAGGGGGCAGCATCATAACTGCATTATGTTCCTAACTCTCAACAGAAGCCAGAAGTTTCCTTTTTCTCACAGGCTGAGAGAAATCCTCTTTGTCTTACTGTCACCGAGTGTCATCTGTTCTTCAGCTCCAGCTTCCTCACAGAAAGTCATACAGATACTTCACAATATCAAAGTTCACCGTCCTGAAAAATGTATCACAGCATGCGCATTAAAAAAATGTTTACTTTGAAGGGTCAATTCAATCAAGTGTATTAACAGACAAACACCTGGAAATGGCACAGATGAAGTCCATGGAAACGGCACATTTGTATTTTGGGGCATCGAGCTGGTCATCGTGACTGACTAGAGTCAACAGCTGTAAGGTCACCAGAGAGGAGATCTAAATGAGGGGAGACAGAAACCAAAATGACTCCACTCTTTGATGCGGAGGCACAACACGATGAAAGCCAATTGCATGGATATGGGTCAGTCCTAATTTCCTAAAACCCATTTCACGCTCAGGGCCTTAAATAGATCTGCATTTGGCTACGGATATAAACATCTATGACCATATGGAGAGAACACTCTCTCATCTGAGACACCGTGATCCTTATGCTTCATTTGACATCAACTACATCTCCATTTGCATCAACATCCATCCGTACACGTTGCTTTAAATCTTTAACAAAATAAGGAACAAATCATTCAACGTGATGCGAATGTGTCTGTTTCCTGTTTGCACTCTCACCTGATAGAAGATGCTGGCGGTGGGAGCCACTCTGCTGTCCACCACGCTGTAGAAAATGGCAAGCAAGCGGTCCAGAGAGAACGGCTTGGGCCCCAGAAGGTGGTTACTCATCTGGAAGAGATCGACATTATGCTGTTACACTTGAAATGAGACTAAGGGCAGTATTGTGTTAAGATCGTCGTAAGATAATCACCTTCTCATTTTTCTTTAAGAAGTTTGTTTTCCGTATTTTACCATGGTGCTGTTGGGAGGAGCAGAAAGACATGAAAACATTTACATTGCATCAAATCACGTTTTATAGTTGCTTCGATTAAACAGCGTAAATTCCATTACTTTGAGGAAGAAGCGTCTGTCTGTGCGAGCAGGGTTGTAGGACGCCAGGTACGCAGCGATCAGCAGGAACTTGGAGTAATAAGGCAGTTCAACGTGAGTGTGAGCAGACAACCCTGAGAGAAAGCAAATCCATTTAGTGAAATATAGTGTGCGGCATATCTGAAAATCTGAAACACACCTGTGGGTTCATATAGATGAGAATATTTTAGGGTAACTGATATTCAGCAAGAATCCAGAGTCTCTGCAGCTAATCAGTTGTTTTTACAGTTTAACATCTGCTCAGTGAATGTGATACAGTTCATCATCCAGAGCAGCAGTGCTCAGCCTGCCGGTACCTCTCACGGCTCCGCTTTCTTTCTCCTCCATTTGCTGCATTTGTTCCCACTGAAGACTAAAAAGGATAAAAAAAGAAATGACGAGAAGAATCCGCAGCATCAGTAATCACATTTAATCAAGGCAGCAAAGTGGTAGAATAATCAGAATGAGTCTTTTAATCACGAATGACATGATTGGATTGTTTTACCAGACCTGGAAACCTCTCGAAGGTAAACTGTCTGCATGGCTTTTTTTAAATGAGGCTCAATGTTCCTCCACAGCTTGTGTGTGTCGGTCTCTTTGACTGAACACATAAAATAAAGCCAATTACAAAAAGAAAAGAGAGAGAGAGACGCATTTGAAGAATTTAAGTTCTGTTATCAGGAATAATGGTAATCATCAAACTGCAGAAAATAAAGCACAATCACTTAAGTGCTGTTGATTCTCTGGATCTTTTGGTCTCTATTACCTTTTCCTTCTGTCAGAGGCTCACAGAACTTTGAAAAGTTTAGGGCCGCCTGGTTCAAGAGAAGACACAAAAAACAGAAGCAGTGAATTTAATGAAACAGGAATGACAGAAAATAGAAACTGAGAACATTGTTGTGTTGAGTGTGTGTCTGACCAGGTGACGCAGCTCTCTGAGGTCACGGCAGACTGAGTAAAAGACACCCAGTAAGATGTTGATATAGGACGAGTAAAACTCAGCTGAATGTGACGGATGTCTGTCCTTTGACAAGATCTGCAACAGTTCACCTGATGATAACAGACATTCATATGAATTTATATTAAATTAAGAAACTAAGGTCTCTCACACATCACTGACACTGGTTCGCTCCGCATCACCCAGTGCTGAATTTAAACAGTGCAGCGTTTCTCTAAATTCGTCAGTGGTGGAACAAGATCGCAGGTACAAATCTCACATCTCACACTGCATCAGCTGTGGACCATCATTATGCAGCGTGGTGAGAGTTACTCATGCTGCCTGATGTAGCATGTGTGAGAGCGATAATACCTTTACTGTAGTCAGGGAAATTGAGCAGAAGGGGCTCGAAACAGCCAGTATTTGGTCTGAACTTGTCCCAAACGATTTCACTGAGCAGGATGACGGTAACGTTGTCCTCAACCTAAAGAAGAAAAGAAAAACACACAAATCAATGTATAAATAAGAATTTTACTAGTCGATTAATGTTTACAGGTCAGTGAGAGTTTGTTTTGTCTCCAGAGGTGCTGCCGTTGCCAACTCCTTGAATTTATGCTTAAATTGATTTAATGGCTGATTATCAATCATCCCACAACAGACATTTTCCATCAGCTGGCATATGAGCTAATAAACTTCTACATTCAGGACTAAATAATTTATTGGTCATGACAGCACTGACCTATATTTAAATGATAGACATTGAGCAGTGGTCTGCATCCATTCTGTTATCTGGATTCATCAAACAGTGACAGTGGAGAGACACCGCCTTAGTTTTCACAACCAGGCGTAGCTACTACTACCACCATATAAATTCAATTACCCAAAATAGTTGCTCACAGTGTAATAGTGTACATGATCTTAACCTTAGAGAAATAAAGAGCACTGATATCAGATCAGTACCTAATTTGACAGACTTAAATTAAACTGTATTGCAATCGATATGGGGAATAAAATTGGATCAGTGCATTTCTGTCCAACACGTAGAGTATCATGAGGTATCATCGGCACTCTGATCCAATAAAGGTTCAAATTTGGCAGGCTACACTAGGGGAATAAACAAAGTGCAGCTCTATCCTAACTACTGTATGTATATATCGGCAAAGATGTGATTGCATCAGGGTGCTCTTTATATGATACTAAGGTGTAAACACACATGCTGTACTCTGCTAACCTGCTTGCTTGATACACCCTAAAGCTAGAAGAGCCTTCCTGTGTCACATGTATCATCCTGTCATCCATTACGTACATGTAAATCTATTCCTTTGTCTCCTGTGTGATTGCACAACAGCTGCAGTACACAACACTGAAAAGACAGATTTCTTTTAACACTCACGATCCACCCGAAAACAGCTGTTCGCACAGATAATCACATAAGTCCTTTTACCCGTGCCGCCTATAATTAAAAGGCTGTGAATAGTTGCCACCCCTCCCTCCTAACAGCATTTTGAAAGAGCTCTACACACTCAGCTCATGGTCATTCATTACAAAAGCAGCTCTTTCAGCCTCACTTCGTCATCTGCACAGCAAAACAACAACAGAGTGGTTCACTTGATGGATAACACAAAGAGCATAATGTACTTTCTCACCAATTCCTGAAGACGTAAGAGAGCAGGGAGGACATTGGCATCTGTGTCCCTGAGCAGCTCAGCTTTTTCCATTACCTGAAAAAATAAATGCACATTAGAACTGAGATGGTGAATGAGAGTTTTAATGCGGCATTTCACTGTGTTTTCCACATGAAACTCAAAATGTTAATAGTAATGAAGCCAAAAATACTAGAATAAACCATCATAAGTGCTGGCTGAGCATCATACTTATTTTCCTCAGGCCAATGCATCTGCAGCTTTGTTTAGCATTCATTTGCACGTCTTATCCCTTCTAATCATATTATCATACCAACATTTAAGTGACACGTCCAAAGAATGAATAATATGACGTGCCGTGGATGTTTTGGCATGCCAAGCGAGGAGTGATTTTCTGGTTGAGTGTAAAGGGCATGGCACTCACAATGTATCGCGTCTCCTTGGCAGGAGACTGGGAGCAGTGCTGCCTGTAGATGCGTACAAAGTCAGACAGGGAGGGGCTGCGGGGAAGCAGCGAGGCGGCATCGCAGCCGAAGAAGGACAGCAGCACTTGTTCAAAGAGCAGCGCGACAGAAACACATTCGACACAGCTGACTGTGGCATGGGGGAGCTGCAGAGAGGAGTAACGATGAAAGACAGTTCATTTTCACTCTTTACTTTTACTGCACAGGTGTTGGCTTCATCTCATTCAAATTAGTTTCATTTCTTAATAATTTTATTTAGATATTAGATACTTTACTTCTTTATCAATTTAATTTATTTGAAACATTGCAAGTTATTATTGCAACTCATACGTCTTGGAATCCTGATAGTTCATCTGTTCTCACTACACAAATCTCCATAATCTGGCTACAGTTCTGTTAATGCCTACGTGTCAGTTTGTTGTTACTGCTTGATTTGTATATTATGCATCTACTAAGACTGAGATGCTTGTACACTAAAGGCTTATGGTATAAGCATAGAAAGCAGAGAAAGAGAAATCGGGACATTTACTCTGCATGTTGATTTGTTGTTGTTTCTCGTTTTGATAACACGTGATACTGTCCCCAGCACGAAATGCACACAAAACAACAAATACGTGTGTTGGGGCGCCACAACATGCAAGTCAAGGTGTCTCTATTACCTCAAGTTCATGCGTCAACACGTCCATCACGTGACTCTTTCCTGAAGCCCGATGTCCGTAGATGAAGATTGAAGGGTAGCTGTACTGCTGCGGCTGCAAGAGCAAAACAAAACTCAAACCCAGCCTCAAATAAGCTGAAGCCTCGGTGCAGTTCAGTTACCTCTCCCATCAGAGCCAGCAGCGTCCCGGCCTGGAGCCCCCTGCAGGGCAGCCGCTGCGCGACCTTCTGCAGCCGCTCCTCCTCGTACCCTGGATGCTGTAGCAGCGCCGTCATCCCGCACTTTGTGCCACCAACTAAAACGCAGTGTTTATGATATTATGGGGTGTTGTTGCCGGGGAGACGTCGCTCACGTGCGGCTAAAAACAAGACACCAGTGTTAGCTTAGCTGTGCATTTAGCGGCGCGCTGGAGGCGGTAAACGGTCAAAATGTGAACCAAACGGGGGAAAGTGTCGCAAAGCGTTTACTGTGGATACAAAACAGCGGCGCTGGAAGATTCATATGATAACAGAAACAACAACAAACCTAAAACCTAAAAGTAAACGCTAGCGTTGCAGTCACAAAAACAAGTCCCCGAGCAGAGTTTCGCGCGCGCCTTCAGACCGCGTCAAATGACGAAACACGGTTGCCAGCCAATCACAACTAACCACTGCATTATGGGCAATGTAGTTATACACTGTAAACAGGCGCTTGCAGGAAATGTTGACAAATCAAAACTTAAATTAGAAATTAAACCGTATTGTGTTGACAGTTAGATACGGGCTCTTTGCTAAAACACCATATTCGCTTAAATACTTGTGAAACTCTTTAAAAATCAATTTAATTAGGATGACTACGATAAACAGGCAGCCTTCTGCTATTTTGCAGGGTAAAAGAATAGAGCACAATGATTATCGGCTATGTGCACAACCATTGAGCTTTATATTTATCTATAACCAATAAACAATATACAACTGCTGCAGGTAGATTTAAATCAGATTCTGCTTTCGTGTTATTAGCCTGTTGTTTATGTAGGAGCATTATTGCGCATCAGTTGATGGTGCACATGCTGTTAATGCAGCTGTCCCAGGTGAATTATATGCGCATCGATGTGTAGGCTGCTCGCTGCAAATTCTGAACCACAGACAGTTTTACATTTCGCGGGTATTACTGTAATAATACGTCAGACTGGGATTAAGGGATGGGGGTTGGTCCTGCTGTCCGAGGCTATCCTCCAACTCTAATTCAATACGAGCTCAGCTGCGGCTGTTGGTCTGTCGCCGTCGAGTACCTTTCAGCGCGATCACGCACCGATTCACTGAGCCGGACCGGTTTATCGGAATAAGTCTCTGGGTTTGGACGCGGCTCGGCTAGGGACGTTTCTAAATCAACACCAGGGCAAACGCGGGATGCATGTTCGGGCTTTTAAGCGCATTCGCTTTTTCCCGAGCGCACGTTTCGTTTTATTCCAGAGTGATGAATGAAAAGCAGAGGTAAACACAGGAAGACAACAAAACCCGACCGCGCCGTGGATGCAGGGGGGCAGTGATGCGGTGACAACAGCTGTGGCTCAACAATAAAAGCAGACAACAGCGACGAGAAGTTCGGCGGAGCGAGCGTTGTGAGTATGCCTTTTCATCTTTGAGGAGAGGTTAGTTGACCCAGAGCCCTGAGCAGAACCAGACCAGAGGATGGTCCCCGGGGCCCCTAGCACGACCACGACCATGCTCCCCGCCTCCGAGGCTGCCAAAATCTACCAGACCAACTACGTGCGCAATTCCCGCGCCATCGGAGTCTTGTGGGCCATCTTCACCATCCTTTTCGCCATCGTCAACGTGGTGTGCTTCATCCAGCCGTACTGGATCGGAGACGGCGTGGACACCCCACAGGCGGGCTACTTTGGTCTGTTCCACTACTGCATCGGAAACGGGCTGTCCCGGGACCTGACCTGTCAGGGCAGCTTCACCGAGTTCAGCACCATACCGTCCGGAGCCTTCAAGGCCGCCTCCTTCTTCATAGGCATGTCCATGGTGCTGGTCCTCACCTGCATCGGCTGCTTCGCGCTCTTCTTCTTCTGCAGCACCGGCACCGTTTACAAGATCTGCGGCTGGATGCAGCTGGCTGCAGGTAGGACACCAAGTGCTGCTCTTAAAGTGGTCCGGCCAGCGATTACGCGCAGCCGAAGCTAGTTAAAGAAGCTAAACGCTCACATGGAGCTGAACAAAGTCGCGTTTCATCTTTGCCTCGCAGATGCCTTTCTAGAATAAAAGCAGCTGTGCGTCCGTGGTTGAGAATGCACCTGAGAGTCCAGGTGTGCTTCTTTTGAGCTCTGTCTACAGCTTCTTCTACAACCTCTCTGCTGAAAATGTTCCTGAATCACAGACTGCATCATTGCGTAGATTTATATAAAACAGCTGGTTAGAATCAAAATACATTTGTATTTATTACATTTTAAATTCTCTGGGCTGAAGCCTTTAGAAATCATTACGTAACTGTCTGTGGTGTGGGAGGACTGGCAACAGCCGTAGAGAAAGTGAGATCTTAAAACAAAAATACTCCGCTTGCAGATGCTTTGAAAGAAAGAGCATTTCTGACGCCTACATGTTAGGACCGGAGCTGTAAGTGTTTGCGTAGTAAAACCCTCGGAAGCAGACTGTGGGGTCATCGTCAGCATCGATCCATATGAACAAAAATGTGAAATGTGCAGAAAGGCGTACTTTTCCATACATTTCCAACAAAGAATGCTTAATGTTTTTTCTCCTGTCCAGAACAAAGTGGGAATTTCTCGAGCATCTTCAGTCCCGCTGTCAGAAATAAAACTCATCCAAGATGCACATGCCCATTCCAAAACAATATTTTTGTCACAATGCCCGAATAAACGAGCTGAGCTCGGACCCAGGTGCAAATGACCACGAGGAGGAAACTGCAGCAAGTTGACAATTTATTCAACACGGTTTACAAACAAAAGAAAATCACAGCGGGGCTGGACAATAACGAGTATGAATCTCGGAGAACAGAAAACAGAACAAAAAGCGATAGTGGTCAAATCACTATGAAAAAAAAACTAAACTATGAGAAGACTAGAAACTGAAAACGCCGCAAGCGGGAACTAACAAAATTACTCTATCCTAAACGACTAAACTATGACTGACTATAAACTCAAAAGCCCAAGACGGGAAAGAAACGAAAATTATCCTTACACTAGAACCAAAAACCACTGCCAAGGCAGGACTACAAACTGCTATGAAAACACTTCTCTAAACTCACGTAGCCAGAGGTCGGGGATGAGGGAGAGCAAGCCAAGTAGCGATTAGGGATGACACACCAGCGACGAGTGAAGGAAAACAAACCGTATAAGAGGAGTGAGGTGAGTGGGTAATGACGGACAGGTGTGTCAGGATGGCAGGTATGGTGGCTGTAGAGGAACACAAAACTCAATAAATAATAACTCCCCCTGGTGGGAAAAAAGTCCAAACTGTAACAATTTTGGTTCATTTCCATTTTAGTCCACAAGGGAAATAACCTTCTTTGTAACTATTTTGAAATTGTTATCATACACACACAGACATTTTGAGTATTTGCACAGACACAATGCAGTGATTTAACGTATGCTGGCAGCTACTGCGCTAATCGGGCTTCATCTTTGCTAACGTAAAGGTTTATTTCCTCATTTCTTACTCTGATTTCATGCTAATGTGCTCTGAACGCTCCTTGGCCTCGTAAACATTTAACCTTCTCCTTTTCCACCTCACATGCTGGATGTGTACAGCCACATTACGCTGTGAAGCACTTATCTGACGCTGCACTTCGATAACTGGCCTGACTCTAAATTAAACCTTTGGGGGTATGTTTAGTTAAGGATGGTCCAACCATCATTTTAATCACGTTTGAAAAAGAGGCCACGTTCACATTTCAGCGTCGTTTGACAGTTTTTTCTGTTCCACATATCTAATAATAGCTTTTAAGCGTGTACCACATATTTAGTACTGGAAACCTTTAAAGGATAACTTTACATCTCCAACGCGGCTTCTCTGTGATATTTGTGATTTTGTGAACGTACGTTCAGTGTAATTGTTTTGTCGTCTGCTCTCTCTTTCTCTGGCTATAGTAGATCTCGGGTATAAATCAGAGGAATATAGATGCTACTAATGTCTGTGTCATTCAGTCGACCTTGACTAGATGTTGGCTGGTGGCGTTGGTGGGTTTACAGAGATTACATGTCTCTCATGTGAGGAAAACTAGTGACATCACACCAATTAACACCCCCAGTGACCAATAATCACGTTGTTTGAGCCCAGAAAGCTTCAGAATCCTGAGATGAATCTAATTGCTTTGTATAAATACGCTTTCAGCATCACGGTGGGGCTCTACAAGGCAGTGCCTGTTCTCAAATGGGAATTAGGTGTCATAAGCAATAACAATCACATTTACGGCGAGTGCATGGAAATACAGTGGCTAGACATTCACGGTTTCGCCAAAGTCCACTGATAGCAACCATCTCGCTCCAGCTGTTAGGTCCACTCTACAGTTGTTACAGCAGGAGCCGACGGGTGAATCATTACACAAAACTCAGATCTCTGCCGTACTCACACGAGCTGCTTCTGATTCCTCTGAGTCACACGCTGGCTCTCCTCGGTTTTCCCACCACCTCAGGGGAGCAGATGCGAGCGTTTGGAAAACAGTCAGCTGAAAGGGACACAAGAAGAGAAAAATATCACAGTTGATATGTCACCTCTCGTGGTGCTTGTGGGCATGTGGTGGGAAAAAACAGGAATGTTTACTACAGGACACAACAGAAATGCGATGTGCTAATTCAAACATCTGTCTCGCTGTATTTATTACTCTCTGACCAACTCAGCGATCCCTACACACACTATCCTCTCTCATTTGCTGCCACATTGACACCACCATGAAATGAGGCCCTAAGAAAGTTAAATAGCCAATACCAAGGCTTTGACTCCCCAAAATAACCCTTCTGTGATTGTGCGAAAATCCTCCCTGTTCGATGTCACCTCAGGTGGCATGAACCAGCTGCTCGACTCAGAGGGTATCTTCAGCGAAACAAAAGCCACAGAGAAAGTTGGTAATCATAAATAAACCTGCTGGAGTGAGCTGAATTCAAGTTGCCACCCTCCAAAACTGCTGCCACCAAAGCATTTTTCTAGATGGCACTGGCTAAAGTTAATCGTATGTTATAGCTTCACCCAGGTGCCAGCAAATCACGGATGCTTTTGACATAACGTGAATAATACGAGCGTATTATTTGAGATGTTTGTTTTCCGGCTGAAAATGTTCAGCTGAATGAACACTTTTACTTTGCATTTGCATATTTGTGTGCAAAATTCTTCTCAAATCTCATTACACTTGAAATGGATTCACAGCTTTGTGCGCATGTTTATAAACAATGCTGGTATTATATGATTTTTATACAACGCTGTGCCATGCGAACAGGATGAGATGAGCGTACTCAGTGCTGATGTGCAGCTCTGGGTGCTCATGCTCGATAACCTGGATGGCCTCCAGAGCTCTGATGACCATCTGGATTGCGCACACGCACACATGACGGCTGTCATGCCATGAGCAGCTGCACATTTTCTGGCTGTGAATCCACAGAAATGCACAGAATCAGGCATGGGTGAGTCCATCTGTGCAGCTCGGTCCATTTCCTGTCTGACCAGCAGCGCTACGGTGCTTTCCTACTAAGTGGTCCTCCAGAGAGGGACGCTGGCATTCAGAGGCCACAATAAAAGCTCCATTTGGTAGCTGGACGTTTATCGATCCAAATGCTGTGAACAACAGGGAAATATCGGTGCACGTCCTTTTCAGCTGCATGGAGTTCAGTTATGTTATTGTTGAGCAGTGAGAGGAGCAGAGAACGACGCGGAAAAGCTACTTGATGCAGGACAACACAGTCCGACAAAGCGCTGGGCTGACGGATACTATGATACAGTGACGTCCTGCATTGTGTGCTACTCAGTTTTACACCTCTTCAGAACGATGTCAAGCGCAAGCGGGACGCGCTGCTTATCACCGCCGCGCTGCGTGATGGAAATGAGAAGGAACGATACGGGGAGACGCTATCATGCTGCATCTGTGACGAGATGATAAGAATGAATGCAGAGGATGTCATATTAAACTAGAACTATGGCCTCACGCTTGTGCGCCGCCAGCCAGTCAAGTTGAATTTTACCCTCAGCGTTGGTTGCGCCAGATGTACTGTAAAATACTGAAATACTTTCCACATTAATAAATGTTATCTAAATTAATGTAAAGATGATCAAACATCTCTAACCGCAACATCAGTGCACATTTGCAGAGCAGTCGAGATGGTTCGAATTTAAAGCCAAGAGCTAATGACATTAACTCGTCTTTATCCTCTCACACATATAATGAAGCACCGGAAGTGTCTGAAAGGCTTTTCTGTGATGTAACATGATCACATGTGAGAAAGACACACACACAGACACAAACAAACACCAGCGATGCCACTTTACCTGAAGTGCTTATTAGGAAAGTCTTTGCCCTGCCCTCTGGTTGCTCCCTGGCTGTCTGGACTGCAGGTGCTCCGTGAGGCCACAGCACATTCACCCCGAGTCACAAAATGCTGCAGGAGCAGAAACTAATAGAGAGATGGTGGACACCGTGTGAATCAGCCAATTTAGAAACCAGCCAAGTCAGCTGGAAATAACAGAGACGAGGGATTTCAGCCCCAGACTAAATCTGACTAAGGCTGATGATTAAAAAGTAGATCACCGTTTGGCTTATGAGGATTTTAAAGGGACAGTAAACAGAGATGGCACCAGGTAGCTCTCGTTCTGGAGAATAAATTCTGCGGAAAATCTGATGTCTAGTGACTTTTCCAAAGTCAGGAATGAATCCAAATGTCAAGGCAAAGAGCTGAAACAGAAGTTTATTTGCCTGGTAACAAACACATTTCTGTCTGAGTGTTGGATGGCCCCTGCCCCATTTTTGCTCTGACAAACTTGCAAAATAATTTCAACAAAACTAAAAGATGTTGACACAGACTGATTGTTTAGGAATAAACTGAGCAAACTTCTTTGCTCATCCACGGGAAGAAGAAAAGTGACACTAAATGGTCCTTTAAATACAGACATAGATAGAAATATGACGCCTCATGAAACCAAAAAAAGCTTGAATGTGTCTATTAATCTCTACCACCTAGAGATTAAATGAGCAGTGATCCACATTATAAACCTGTCAGCTGTCGAATAAATCTGGGCGTAGTGGGGACGACACAATGTAAAGGTGTCTCAGAGGGCAAGGTGGTTTATGAACTGTGTGCTCTGGTGCAGCGTGAGACTCAACATCATGTTCAAGACGCTGCAATCACAGCCAGGCTGCCGGGCGACACAGGGCTCTGGGACGTTTCTGGGCCCATATCATGACAATCAGAAGTGATGGAGCTTGTCATGCTTGAAGCGCTAAACTATATGATTGACTAACACGCAAACTCACGTTACCAAGGTCATGTTATTTTTATCCACTTACTGCATCTTGTTGATGACGTGTGCGCTCTTGAAAATCAGCTGAGTGATGGACAGACGGGCGCAGGAGCGGCTGTAGTCAGATCGAGGTGAGTCAGGAGTGATGTCTCTGAGGAATTGTGAGGTATTTAGAGCCTTAAGTGTGACTGACGGCTTTGATTGCAGAGTAGTTAGGACGTGGAATGAGCTGGGAGATGGAGTCTGTAGCTCGGGAGCGTTGGAGGAAACGTCAGCGCTGCCAACGAGGACAAAATAACGTTCTTCACATCATCCTGTGACTGCAATTATTCTGTGGAGAATGGAAATTCTGTTCAGGTTAAATTGCAAAGAAATGAGCTGCAATGATGAGAAGGGTGTTTACTGACATGGGAAAATCAACACACGCAAATCGAACATGACATAAAAGCTTGGGGCCACTGGTTCCCTTCGCCACGGACGACGTGATTGTGGTTTGTCCGTTTGTCTAACAGTGGGATCATATGGTCACTGTGGCTGTTCCCTGAATGTAAATACAGCAGCTTGGCTTCCCCTGCGTTACCTTTCTGTATCAGCACATTTCTTTCAGTCCTACTTGACATTTCCTCCAAGCTATTTTTAACGTGCCAGAGTATTTTCCTATAATTGGCTGTCAAGTCATTTCCAGCGGTACATTTGACAGAAACTGCCCTGAACCTCGCTCGGACTACATGTGCACACATCTGCTCTGCTCTGGTGCCGTTACGCCGGCTGTTAGTGAGCGAGTTTACGTGTTATATACAAAGCTTTAAAAATAACAGGAAGCTTTAAGAGACCCCTCAAAATGAAGCATGGTATTGCATTATTAGCTAGTGACTACTATTACCCATCAGCGTGTTCATTGTTGATTCAGATCCCTGCAGGTTGTTTGCAGCAGCTAGGAGCTCTCTCTTTCATTCGGTGCATTTAATATTAGTAGGGAGAAATGGTCTGTGCAGCTCCATGCTGGCCTTAAAATTGGTGGAAAGATGACGGCATAGTGTCCAGTTGCCAGACAGAGACGATAGCAGAGCTGACGGAGAGATAACGAGGTCTCACCAGCAGTGTCTGCGCGATGTGGATGTGCTGAAGTTATAAGGCTTAATAACACTCCTAATCAGGTGCTAGTTATGGAGCAGCGGGAGGGCTAACAGCAGGAGATTTGGCAGGAAGCGATAGCACTGAATAGCAGGAGGGGAGGAAGGGGAGTGATTGGCAGCAGTTGTGTTGTCGAGCAGTGCATGTGTGTGTAAGAGTGTTTCAGACCAGCTGAGTGGGAGTATCACTGTTGGGTTATTTTCCTCTGCAAAAACAAAAACGCTCCCAATGTGCAGTTATGATATCCTATTGTATGACGCATCCCTGAGGGAGCGTCACTAAATAGCTTGCTTGCTCCCCACAGCACCAGGGATCAGAGACAAATCCACCACCACGAGAAAGTTATAATCGCAAGGAGCGTAAGCTTGTCCCAGAGGAGAATCCAACACACTGCCTCTGTTTTTCTCGCCGCCTTTTAGACTTTCAGGAAGCTCCAGAATAACAAACTTATTTCAGCAGAGTTGCGGGTGCCGCTCTGTTCTGCATATCAAAGACTGTGGTGGGTTTAATTGTCTCAGCAGGACAGAACAGTTCGTGTTTATGCACTTGTCATTTTGATCGAGCGATCGAACGTGTGTGTTTTTTCAATAAACTCCGCTCAATCAATCACAGCTGGACTTATTTCCTGATTGATTCAGCTTATTAATTAATTGCTGAAATCCTTCCAGTCAGAACAGTCTGCTGGATTTGAACGGGAAAGCATCCGCTCCTTCAAAGCACGAGCACAGCTGCCAAAATGTCGCACTGAAATGGAGACTGTGGTGCAGTGAATAGCGAATCAACCGATGCGCGTCTCTATTGGTGCATCTGTGTAGCACATTCGTATCAAATGTACTGTAACATCTGACTGGATTTACCCAGGGCTGCATATCTTGCGTTCTCTGGTTAGCATGGTCTGTGTGGGACCTGTCTTCATTAGTATGGGCTGTGTCATGTACAAATCCCACAGAGACTCCTGGAAATTATCAAGGGTTCGGCACCTCTGTTGGTAGAGACTGAGGCTGTCATGTCAGCCACGGCGCTGCAGTCTTCCACACCTCATTAAGACTTGATTATCCCGTCTCCCCTGGAGTAATGTAATTAGTGTAACCAGGAAGGTGGAGCAGAGGCGGAGAAGAAAGGGCTGATTGCAGGCCCGGCCTACGAGCTTAGAGACCTGTACGCTGTGTGAGCACCATAATCCTCAGCCGGTCACCTCAGATGACTGGGAACTTCTGCAAAAGTTTCCCCATCAGAGCGGAAAAGTGAGGCTGAGCTTTGAGGCTCGTCTTGCTGTGATGGGACATGACAGGTTGAACGCAAGGAGCCGGACTCCGAAGCCACAATATGCCAAATCAGCTGTCCAACGACAGTTGCTTCCAGATGCCTCGGGCCTCACGGTCAAAGCCACGGTTGAGACATTTCAGAAGCTGTATTTCATACAGGCGACAGATTAAATACTGATGTTGTCGTAATTGTCTCTATGCAGACAAAATGCCAACATAAAACATATGTTTGTGAATATTTTATTATCTTGCTCATCCAGAAATCCAGAGATCTGTTACGTACAGTAAAAATATGGACACAGACCTGCACAGCCAAAGCATCCGACCAACCAGCTCCAGCTCTCCGTCCTCCTCCATCTGTTTGTATTTACCGTAACGCTGCTTCATCCCCAGCTTCATAATTATGACATGAAGCGAGTTGAGTTTCTAATTAGGACCTGAGGGCAAAGAGAGAGAAAGATTTCACACAATTAATCTCAGCGCACATGAAGCCTGTTTTCCTTCAAAACCAGCCGCTTTCATTTGTTTAACCATTTAGTGCATTGTTACATTTTCCTGTTTTGCCTTTTGCTGACTTTTGCGAATCAAACTACTAACTGGCCCCTTTGACACGTCTTCATTCTTTGTGTGAACTAGTGAATAACCACCAGGCAGCAGCGACATCAGCCTGCTGTGAACCATGAAGACACTTTTACTGTTGTAAGCGTATCTCTTCGTCTGTCTCTAGAGGAGGGCAGAGTTTATAGATTTCCCATCCTGAGTTTATCTTCTTGATCAGTGGGCTGGGATGCAGAAGGCAGCCAGTTGATTGATTGTTCTCTTCAGGATGGAGGCAGCAGGACAAGGGCACGATGACCCGTCTGAAACTATCTGCCTTTTGTGTGTCTGTGCATTTGAGCGGTGCCCATTTCAACGTGCGACCGTTTGGATTCATGAATGACGCCGTTGTCGAGGAGACTGACACGCAGACCCCAGGCCTTCCTCGTGCATCAGACTCTCTCAGAGGTCTGTTGTGACACCTGGCTGTCATCGTTTGAGGATGAAAGATGCTCAGACGCTCTTTGATTAATAGTAAAGACACTTCTATGAAGGTTGCACCACGCGGACGCTTTTCTAGCCTGACACACAGCTGTAAACTCCTGATGACAGTAGAGTCAAAACTTTAACAAAGTTACTTTAACATTTTTGCTCGTCTGACCAAAACAACCCATAGGTGTTTAACTGGGCTGAGATCTGGTGGCCGTGAAGGCCACAGCACATGACTCACATTACAGCACGCTCATCTGAGCTTTCAGTGACCCCTCATGGCAAATGGATCCCACCAGGATATGTGTCATAAAATAAAGGTCATCACTCAGAGCAACTTTGCTTTCATGTGCAGTGACTCCTTCCTCAATTTGTTCCATAGGAGACCGAGTGATGTCCACAGACGTCCACAGCACTTTACACTCTCATTTCTCTGAGTTCTAGTTCGGTCTCGGTGTCCTTGTTCTGCTCATTTGTACATTTCCCTCCCCAAAGAGCCAAAAAATAAAACTCTATTAGATCCACTTCTCTACAAATGGCTTTATCAGCAGGGAATTTCATTTCTAACCTCCCATCTGCTCATCAATCAATAAATTCATATCTGCCGAGGAGGATGTTTGATGACTGCAGCTTTTAGCAGCATCATACACACATGACACCCAGAATATCGTTACTCTGCAGCGCTGTCTGTGAAGATTTAAGTGGTGCATGGGGTCGTGCGAAGGGAAGCATGGCAGCTGGGTATAAATGTCCACCTGATGTGTTTCTGCTGAAATTAACTCTGACGTACAAAGACTGAACCAAAGTCCATTCAAAAATCCTGAAGGCTGCTGCTGAGGCCTAATTACATTCATCATCCACCCACAGCTATAACATTAGTACTGAGCTGCGAATGAAGAGGTGCACCATGCTGAGCAAAAACATGGTTACATGTCAAACATGTTAGCAGGGCGACGGTATCAAAGAAAGCTTAGAGAAAACTGGGGGCTTAAGTGGAATACAGATGAGGATTGAGCTGCTCCTCCAGAGCTTGTGCAGCAGCACAGTATGGGCTGTTATTTGATAAACATAGTGGAGGGAGTTCAGATCCGTGAGCGCTGGGAGTGTTTGCATCCCAGTGGACTCGCTCGTGACTACTCTGGGGAAACAGCAGAGGAGCAGCACTCCACTCTGCGCCGAGAAGAGGCCCTCAAAGGTGTGAGTGAAGTGTTTTCCCGGGTGTGTGTGTTTGTGGGTTAACAGTCGCTTCTGCTCTGCAGCGTGTTTGTCTGCAGTTTTCAAAGGTCACGGATCAAAGAACACAAGCGTAGTGGGAGAGCGAGGGGACGTGCGTTGTTTCAGCGATGTTCGCAGTCACCTCAGTCACCCATGAACGCTCATCCTCCCCCCGAGCTTGTCGGTTGCTGTGGAAACGGATCTTCGTGCTGCTGCCGGCAGCATTCTATCGGGCTCACTCGCACGAGCAGAATCAGCAGGGTCCATCAGTGGAGACGGCGACGACACGATGGAGGAGGATGCGTGGATTCAAGGACGCTGTTTGGGTTGAAGTCACAGGTCAGGAGACCATCACATCTGCAGTGCTTAGATGTGAAAAGCTCCAGAATCCACCTTACACAGAGAACAAAAACATTTTCAGACAGGAAAACTACAATTAATAACTGGTCAAATTCTCTAAGTCATAATAACAAACCTAATAAGTTGTCTAGCCTACATTCTATCTTAACCGCAGGTAGCGTTTCCTTAGTGAGGCTGAGAGGCTCTGACGTTTTTTCCTTCTTCTCTCACATCATCAGTCATTAGAGCTCGGTGCTGCAGAAGGAGCGATGGAGAAGGGGGTTTGAAAGGAAGAAAAAAAAAAGAGCAGAACATGTACTCTCTGTCATCACCACAGATCAGAGACACATTAGAAGTTACAGAAACGGAGTGGAGCAATCCCCTCGGCCCGACTTCAAAGCCAGGCTTTGGAGAGAAAATAAGGACAAGCGTTAAAGATTCAGAAGAACTGCCAAAGTTGTCTGCCACTTCAAGAACACTGCCACCACATCTGAGGAAGAGAAGGGAAGAGGGACGACTTCTTAACACGGATCATACCTGGGCTTATTAGGAATACAGCATGATGTAAGGAAGAGCTGACCGCGTGGGGGTTCTCCTCTACGGCTAAGAACGTAAATGTGCTCCTGAGGTTTTTATTCCTCATCTTTATCACTGTAGGAGGATTTTGGCTTTAATGACAGCAAGAATACAAGGCTTAACACATTAGGCAGACTTACTGTTCCGGCTCACCGGCGGGATCTGTTAATTAGAGGGAACACCTGTTCTAGATCTGCTCCTGTTGTCTTCCTCTGATAGGTGTGTGGTAAAACACGGACATGCTGCACATGCAGGGACTGAAATCTGCATCGGGATTTGGGACGTGTTGCTCCAGCGCTTTACCTGTCAGATAGGATTAAAAGAAGAAGACATGGATGGAGAAAACAAGGGGTTTTGTGTGAGAGGTGCTGGTGCAGCCCCAATCTCAAACCCGTAATAAGGCATCTTGTCTCCATGGCGATGTGGCATCTCCCTCCACCGTGGAGCGGCCTCTCGCTCCTGAGCATGTTTTGTGCTCTGAAGGAATCAGAAGAAGCTCTGATGAAAGCGTGTTTGAAAACTGAGAACTGTTCCAACTAGGAGCGAGTTCAAACAATACCTCCACCCTGGAGAATTTTTGTAGTAAATTTTATGCAGATTTGAACGCTTTGTTTCAGCAGCTCCCCTGCTGAGCGGCTTTGAGAAATGCCACGGGAGGTGTCTCAAAATAATCCTAATTTGCTTACACACTTGTGAGCGTCAAGTCTGTGCAGACTTTGTTCCCACATACTCACCTCAGGACACTGTCAGTTCCATGACTTACAGTGTTTAAGAGGTGGCACCGCTTTCATTCCCCCAAACAACAACAATCCAGGTTTCCTCAGTTCATCTCCAGGCTACATCCTCCATTATTAACTAAGAGCAGCGCTGTGTTTTTTTCACTGGATTTACTTTCTTTCACTAACAACCTCAAAGACAAACACTGCATCACTATCCCACAACCCACTTCTCTGGTACTGTTGTGACATGATGTTTAAATAAAGGTTTGTGAGACACTGTTTTAAATCTCGCAGACCCCAGCAGATTTCACCTCCCTCTGCTCAGGGTTGATTAGATTGTCAATTTGATCGTCAATCAGTTTTATTACTTTCCTCTCTGGGGTCCACAAAGTAATTTTATTTAGCTTTTCAATTGTCTAATGGTCAAGGTCTTTTCAGCGAGTACAATAAAGAGTGGCTTTTTAACTTGGTTGCAGTGTGGTTTTGGTGCCCATGTGCCGTCTGGCGCTGCATTTCTAAGCAGCCACTTTCATTCCCTTCATGTCTCCAGTGAGGTGCGTTGGGATTCTGATGTTGTAATCCCTTGTTTCCGCCTCGTTCCTCCCTTCTTCGCTTCCTCCCAGCTCCTGTCACTCACACGGACTCACGTCTACCACTAGTATCCATCCTCTCAGATTCTGCTCAGATAGCTAATGATTTCATTAACCTCCTCCTCAGTCCTTACTGTTTTCCTGCCATGCTACACTTCCTGACTGTCTGCCTCCCCCCCGACAAGCAAACACCAAGCAGCTGCTAATGTTATTTTAAGCCAGAGCTGCACACATCAACCCGTCTCAGTCTTTATTCATCTGTCCTTTATCTTATCTGTTGTCGCAGGAGGTGGAGAGGGAAAGAAAAGAGGGCAAGTAGCCTGTGTGCTGGCATGAATCCTTAACGGCTCAGCGCGAACTCAGTCAATTACAGCACATGCACCTTCTGAGGATCACAGCGATGTTCAGCATCTCCTTGGACTTTATTTAGCCTTATTTTGACTAAATCTTGTGTTGTAAAAACTCTTTTTTTTGAGAGTATGTTTGGTGGCTTGTTTTTCCTGGTTATTGGCTTTCAGCTCTTCTCTGTGTTTCTATGTTATTTCCCTTTAGTCTCCGAATGAATGCATCATGCAACATGTCATGCTCTGAGACATGCAGCTCAGAAGTGTAGCAACTTCAGAGCAACTCATTAGGCTGCTGTGCCACGTGAGTTAGTTGACCTAATAAAGGCAGTGTTAATGAGGACGGGGGAATGCAGCAGGGCGCATGTTGCACACCATGCACTCATTCCACCCAGCTCTCTCTGGCAAACACAGCAGACGGGATGAGAGGCAGGAGGAGGAGGAAGAATGTTGTCCTCATACCTTCTTGATTCTGCCCCAATTAAGTCCCATTAATATCATTTGCCATGGTTCACCTTGAAGCTGCTGCTCACTGAATACAGTATGAGCTCTTCTGCTTCGCCGTCTGCATCTCCAGCCCTCACACACACACCTGCACTCACTCTGTGTATAATCACAACGTTTAATGGAACATAAATGGCACAGTGGACAGCAGCAGCTATGAACGGCTCCGGAACGAGATGCTTGGTGTGTGTGGATGTGCACATCTGTCTCTTGCTGTGTGGACTACAGGCTGGGTTAAGGTCTAGACTGTTGCATATTCTACATGTTCAAGTAGCTTTTGCTGTTTATGTTTACACTAAAAAAAGCTGAAGAGCAACTTGCCTCGCTGTGACTCCAGTGGATGAGCACGGACTCCAGAACGTCCCAGGAAATGCTGTTGAAGATACGAAGTTACGGTTTAGAGAGAAAATTAAATATCTAAATAATGTGAGTCAACATCAGTTCATCCACTACAGACTCTTTATAGTTTAATTTATCGGTGCTTCACTTATTATTGTTGAGAAACAAGCAGGCAAACCAAAGCAAGTGGTTACTGCCTTAAGTGCGTGAATACTTCCAAGTTCAGTGCTGACATCAAGTCTCTTCATTTACCAGAGAGATCACAGAGGTGTGGTGACCTCCTCCTCCCCCAGAGTCAACCACGGCATATTACCAGTCGCCTCCTGCGGCGTAAAGAGCAACACCACCCTGGATGACAGCGCGCTCGACTTCACACACAAACTCTGCTGACTCAGCCGCTTTCTGCCAACGTAAACGCTACCCTGAGCTTTCGGCTTGTTCCAAAGTCTCACTCATCTGAAGAGTCAAAACGAGCTGACATGATTCCTTGTCGCGTTTTATTATTTATGGTAGGGACTGTGCGCAGGCTGCTGCTCTCCCACTGCGGTGGAGACGACTGCAGGGATGTAGAGATGAGGGGAATTTATTTATCAGGAGATGAAGCGGCTGACCCTGCTGGCACATCCCTGTTGTTACTGCGCTTTCTACTGAAGTCGCTTGCCATTCTGACAGATTGTTAGTAGCTACACAACATTTCTGTGTAAGCCTAAAAAGAAAACAAATTCTCAGAAGATAAAAGATCGCCCTCAGCCTGCTTTAGACAGTTTTGTGGATAGATTCTTGTTTGAGCTTTTTTAGCTGATAACAGCAGAAAAATAAATTACACGCCTGGTGCTGAAGCTCAAGTACATTAAACAGGGAGGACAAAAAGTGTTTTTGTACGAATCGTTTAGGTTTTGAAGACAGCAGCTAAGAGGATGATGATGATGAGATCAGCCAGAGAGAACTTATACATTTCCTTTGTGCTTTTATGCAAAGAGTGAGCAGTGGGGCTTTTGTGGAATGAAAACCTGCAGCTACAGGAAGCTAAAGCCTGAACCGCAGCACAGAAATGGACATCTCGAGGCATTCAGACGAGAGTCAGAGAGACAAACCCAACACGGCTTTGATCTCCTGCGTTTCTCTTCAGCTCACACCCTGCGGGAGATTTAAGGTTCGCCACAGAGACGGCGTGCAAGTTCGGCTCACTATTAATATTACAGCTGACGAGTCTGCGGGAGGAGCTTGTTTGCACGGGGGAGACGCATGAGCACTCTGCCCTCTGAAGAAAGAAATCCACACTAATGCACGAAGAGATGGTGACGTCTGTTTCTAATAATCAGCGGCAAACACTCGATTTATAGACGATCAATCCTCCAAAACATACAGTAATACACTAAACCAACACAGACATTATATTTTTAGTGAATCTTCCAGAATCTTCTGTCCCTCAGTTTTGTTTTGGCAGTGAAACATCAGACTCATGCAGTCATGTTGGAAGTGGAAACAAGTTCATATCTGATTGATCAGAAGGATGAAGGCAGTGTCAGTGAGCTAAAAATAGTGCAGAGGACAATAAATCAGTCTATTCTGGTGAAGACATCTGCAGCGGGGTATGTGTTGGGCCTAGAGAGCAACACAAATAAAGGACTGCACATCACACCAGCGCTGCTTTAAACAGTGTGTTTGAAATTTGTGCTGATAAGATTGATCTCCAGACTCAGGGAAAGCAGCAGGAAAGTCAATAGACCCACTGCCTCCTGGGAAACGCAGGCATATGAATTAGAGCGTCATGGTTATTATTTCACTGGCCTGTTTCTGTTATTGCTACCATTTGTGACAAGGGTTTAACTCACAACTAAGAGATCACTGCAGGAGGCCCTGACTCACCCGTATTGTCAAACGCTGTGTCATAGCCTCTATATAAAGGTCTGCATCTCACCACTGCTCCCCCTTATATCATATTGGGTGAGAGCTAGCGAGGAGGAGGGGAAGCAGGGAGCGACAAATCTCTAACATTTCTGGCGATTTCCCATTTGATTAATGTGCTGGACGCTCACATTTGTGGCTAACGTAATGCACTTACTAGCTCCTCTCATTATGAACCACAACGCCATTACACCACTTCTACTGCAGGGCACTAATAGCTAAACTAAGTGCTATGACACAGGCTGAGGGCACCAGGGTGACAAGTGAGCAGATCTGTATGAAGCAAAATGCAGCGAAATGTGTTTGAATGTTGACTTTTGTGTTGGAAAGTTATTTAAAACAAACATTAAATAATCACAAAGACAAACAGAACGACTGCAAAGCAACGCAAAGAGGAACAAAACGAGCGAGTACAGCTTGGCATGCAGAACAACAAGACATGAAGACGCAACACAATACAGATCACTAATGAAAACAAGTCGAAGCAGACACAGAGCAGAGACAGAGGGGAGCAAAACGAAGAGACACAAACGGATGTAAAATGGCCACAGAGAAATGAGAAAACGAACTGCAACTGAGATTAAAACGATTCTGGAGACACTCTGACGTAACAACCTCTTACTACAAACTCAACACCTGCAGCTTGTCTGTTTACGTCTCCATTCACCCTTTTCTCATCTAAATCTCATAACACAGTCATAACACAAACACATTGAGGCCGACACCTCAGACCCGTCGATGACATGACAGCAGCTCAGTCTCCCAGCAGATGGCTGATGCAACATGCTGTGACATATTTTGCTGCCTCCTTCCTCACCTGTCTGTCCTGCCTTTGTGCTGCAGCCACCGCCTGTTTCCTTCTGGTTGTCACTAAAGGATCTCGAATCTTGAAACTACAAAAGTGCAAAGAACAGATTTTCAGTCCGTTGCTACGTTTGCAGTAGTGTTTACCATATACAGCTGTTTTATCTACTTATGGTTCTTGACTGGTTGATCTATTTATTTTCCCACACTCAGGATGTGTGTCACTGACTAAACAGTACTGTAGACGTGTCTTTATATTTTTTCATTCAAGATCTATGTCTGGTAATGTTTCCTGTGACTGTGTTTTACGTATAGTTCAAGCCTAGGGTGTAAATTAAAAGCCTGCACAGCTGCTTTTATATTAATACAACATCCCACAGCATTTTTTATGTGCAACAGTGTGTTTCTAGCCCACCACAAACACTGACCCACGTTTCCTCTCTTCCAAACCAGGCACCTGTCTGATCCTGGGCTGTATGATCTACCCCGATGGCTGGGACAGCGACGAGGTGAAGCGGATGTGTGGCGAGCAGACAGACAAATACACGCTGGGCGCCTGCTCGGTGCGCTGGGCCTACATCCTGGCCATCATGGGCATTATGGATGCTCTCATTCTCTCCTTTCTAGCCTTCGTCCTAGGAAACCGCCAGGACAGCCTCATGTCCGAGGAGCTGCTGGGAGACAGTAAGAACACAGCTGTTCACATTATTTCTCATTATTAAGAGAAAGCTTGAATCTGCAACAGCGACATATGGAGCACTCTGTTTTTCATGCACCCTGGTGGATGAGGGATACTTCAAGCTGGACTAGTCTAAACAAGTTTCATGACAACTTGTTGATGTTCTTTACCAGCAACACAGGAGGAAAAAAATCAATTCGTAGGCACCTAAAATTAAATCCTAGGCTATCATCAAAGCCCCTAAAGGGATTAAAAACCAGTCTCACTGACCTGAGTGTCGTGTCTGCTCCGGTAATGTGAGATTTCATTATAGTTGCAGTTTGGAGAGGGTAACAGAGGTCATTTAAATTGAACAAATAATTTGTGCAGTATAAAAGCAATGTCTTTGATATAGGTTTGTTTAAGTAGTACGGCTGAAGGCTAGTCAGAGCCAGCTGTGTGTGTTTTGGAGGATTTTTAAGCAGTGTTTGTTAACTCCACACCTCTGGTACGTTATGCTCGTTTGGCTTTTCCACTCAGGTTTAATACAATAATGATATAGTACACACTGATGCCATTTGATTCCTGCTGCCACGGTACACATCTCACAGGATCTTGGGATTACAACCTTTTTCTCTTCATATAATCTCACACGCACAAGTTATTCATTTGCATATATTAGATGGGCATTACACACCACCTGCTTGGCTGCTTTTGCTTGCTTGTGTTACCAGTGAGATTTCTTTTTGTCGTTTTTATGACTGGGCGAGACGACAACTGCACTCGGCCCCAAAGAGAACGATTTGAACAAACGTGGAGGCAGGAAGCAGAGGAGAATACAGATGAAGCGGGACAGAGATGAAACGCAATGAGGGGAGGAGGAGAAAGATGCGACTGAGAGAAAGGAAGCACCAATAGCAGGGGTTAATTGAAGCCTGGGGATGCTGGACAGAGCCATGAATTACTAATGGCTGTTTACACAGATTGCTGCCAGCCTGTCTAAATGAATCACAGCCAACCTATCAGCCAGGACACAATCCCCTGTTAGCTCATATAAGCAAAGCGACTGGGAGGAAGAAGCCATTATAAAGCAAGAGCCCTGAGAGGGAGGTTGAGACAGAGAGAGGGGGGATAATGAGGCGAGGAAGAGGATGAGGGACAACGAGAGGCAGATTTGCATGAAATATGGGGCTGGAAGTGAAAACGGAGGATTAATCAAACTGCAGATGAACGTTTTCCTACTGTGTCGCTCAAGGAGAATGGATAGTGACACCTGTCCAATCTGTAGGGTGTTAGATCTGCAGCTGCAGTCCCTTTGGAGCAGTGGACCGTTGTGTGATGCTGCCACCTGCTGATAAAAAACGTTACTGGCCGCCCTTCTTGGTGAACTGAACTGTCTTTTTTCTTCTCACAGAGAGCAGCAACAACGCCATATAGTATCTGGAAATGATAAAGCAGAAACAGGTAACTGCGCTATTTGAATTTTTCTGTTTGTAGATACAACTTTTAAAGACCCAATTGCTTCCCTCCCTCCCACAAACATTAGTAATAACAGCAGTATAATGTTATGATATTCATCATGAGATAATAGTCATATAAAATTACCTACCTAACTCAATCATCAAGTTAATTAATACGTATTAAAAATAAACAGCACTAGTAATGGCAGCAGCTTCAGCGTATTCAAATGTATTATTTCTTTTCACCAGGAATTCAGGAACTCTTCTAATTTGAATGTGTCTGTAATGGTTATTGTAGCTGGGTTCATTTAGCTGATGCTGTAATGATGAATTACTAAACCAGAGGGAAATTACTATTCTATGCTACATCCATTTCTATTTTTTGTATCACCTGCAGGTCTTGCTCCCTAAAAGTGAGCGTCCTTCTCCTGGTCCAACCTCTGGCTGGGATGCAGAGCTGATGTGTGGAGATCGATGAAGAACGTCTGGAAGAGGCCACGCAACCTTATGGAGAAGACCAGGATGCCTCGTGTTATCCTTCAAAGTTCCCTCTGTAAAATAGCCTTCGTCTCAGACTGATTACTTTTGCAGGATGAATTCGCTACACATTGTCAGAGTTTGCCCTGTGTTCGCCTTCTCATGCATCATCGTACCCCGAGCTGTTCAAACTGAAACGTTTTCTGTGTGGATGTGAGGATGGCTGACGTCGCACAGGTTCAGCTAAAAGGAAAAAGGACAAAAGGTCAATCTGAAACACTCCTCCTGTGGTAAATCAGCTCCAGGACAGTCGTTGGGCAAACCCGTGTAGAGCAGCGTCCACTCGAATCACATTAAAATCACAGCATCTTAACCAGACACAAATAAGGACTTAACAGACTCGCGGTCAAAGCTGTCAGATCAAGTCAACAACTGCCTGAGTAAAGAAGTTTGGCATTGACACAGCTTGACCTTTGTTTTAAAGGGGAGTGGTGTGAACTGAAGCCTGAACCCAGACTGGAGAAATGAACAGAAAAAAAAACTGTTTACTCATAATTAAATGTTTGGTGTGATAGAATCAAGACTTAGTCCCCCGGAGGCCAGATTGAAAAAACACATGCACTAAGTAGGAGAAACTGTGTCTGTAATCTGTGCATAATTATATGTGATTATGTCCGTGTACTGTCTTGACTTGAATTGAATTGTACACTAAACTATGGGTCCATTAGTGTGTGCCATGCAGTTATCAGTATCGTGGAGTACTAACAGGGTAGAAGCAAGGTTAGGCAGGACACGAACGTCTTTGAATCCTGGTTTGTTTTCTGCTCCTCTTCAGCTTCCTCACAACAGACCAGGCTGGTGGAATATTTGTGACGTTGTTAACAATACATGAAAAACGACTGACGGTGTTCGGTGAATAAACTAACTCAATCCCTGCTCGTCTTCCAACTCTTCTTGTCCTACCTACTCGTGATCACCTGGCTCAGGTGTGTTGAGTTCGTCAGAAGCTGGAAGATACCATTTCCCTTTGTCTTCGCCCCGCTCACCTGAGATGGTATGTTCCAGCTCCTGATTGGCTAGAAGCACGCGAGCCCGGTAGTCAGAAGTGGCCTGTTAGCTTAGCTCAAGCCTTGCAGCTAACAACGTACACTCGCCAACATCGACATATGTAATTTGTTTAAGCCATAAAAACGTTTTATTACCTGCTATGTGTTGGCTCCTCTTTGGCAGTTGTAGCGTTAGCTATGATGCTAACATTAGCCAAGTTAACTTTGCAGGTGGTTTGTGTCCAAGCTGACATAATATCCCAACAACTGCGATTTGTTGTAATTATACTTCTGAGTTTTCTGTGGTTTAAATAAAACATGGTTTTTAAATGTATAAAAAATCTAAGTTAAGCGTCTTTATAGTCAATATAGCTAAACTAAGGCGTCCTTATCATGGTAGCTAAGCTAACAACCATTAAAATGTCGCAAAAAAACAGTGGTTTCGCTTAAAAAAGTTTTCAAACGTGTTTGAAACACAGCTTAAAATGACAAAAGCACATATTGTCGTTAGCAGGTTGTAAAGTAATTCTGAAATGTTTTTGTGATCTTACGTAGATATTTGAGCTATAAGATGACGCCATATCCGGCTCAATGTTCGGTTATAGCTGTCAAAATAAAGCATGCAATTAGATGGTAAAAGGTTTTGAAGGGCGCTGGGGCTATAGCAATGTAATGGCTCTTTGCAATGCGACGCTAAAATTATATTTCATATTCATTTGTTACCTTTAACAAAATGGCAGGATGGTTTTAGAGGCACACACACATAATTCTTGTAAAATGACTTTTATTGTTACTTGGTGTAACCACGCGGACCGGAAGGAGTTTGTTCCTGTTGCCAAGATTAAACCCAGACTGTTCACTTTAAAACACATGGACTCGTGGATCTGCTCAGTGAATAAGTCACATAACTGACCCTGAGGGTTTACACTGACAGAGGAGGAAATGTTCGCGTGGTAATATTTGTTTTTTGGCACAGAATGTCTGAATTATGCTTGGATGTGTGGCTCCTGGTGACAGCCACGAACAGGAAACATTCCCAAATTATCAGTAGGTTGTGTCTGCTAAATATTTCTGATTTAGGCCTTCAGTCCTGCAGCCTTTGTGGTCTTCTCTCCTGATATTTGTAAAAATGGGTGGTAATGGAGACGGCAGCACAAATCTTCCCAGAGACACATGTCAAAACAAGTAGTATAAAACTGTCATTACAGTGATTTATTTTAATGAACCATGAAAATAGCCAACCAGTGCAGTGTCTGTGAGTCTCTCCCCTCCACACAAACATACACTCACACACAAATAAAAAAAGACAAAGTTTGAAGAGTCCGTACAGGGAAAAAATAAAATAAAAATAATGCTACAGTCACAGAAACATTCAGCTTTGCCAAGAAGAGCGTTCGTATTTACAACCATATTTCAAAATGGGATGGGAGCGAATTGTACAAGCATAGAAAAGAAAAGCAAATATTTACAACCTGTTCCTGGTGAAAGCTGGAGTAACCACCTATACATTAAATTACACTTTCTACAAATAACCATTGATATTCAAAAATAAACCGCTAGGCTTCCTACCTGTGGGCACAACCACTCTTCCTACCCCTGAAGACTACAAGCACTCGTTACATGAAACCTCACACTCAGTCTCACACACACGTCACCCATTTACACACACGCACACAGAGAGACAGATACGCACGAGTGCAGCCTCCCAGGTTGGCGAGGCAGGCTCCCAAAAATGGTTCTTTTCTGAATCTGCAGCGGTGAACAGATATTTGTTGTTAGACAGAGGAATAAAAAAAATAATTGTGTTTTTTTTTTTCTCTATACAAAAAGCTTTCTCATTGTTATAATGAGCCACTAGATTAAAACAAATAAATGGTGTAGAGTCGACAACAGACAGACAGGAAGTAAAAGGAATAACTGACAAAGGAAAAGGAGGAAGGCGAAGGAGGGAAATAGGCTGGAATGTCCATTAATAAACAAAGTGCGGGAACCTTACAACGGGAGTCCAAACAAGACGCAACAGAGATCTTTCCTCTACATCACAGGAAGGACATATAAAAACAGAGAGGCCAGAGAGAGGGCTATGAGCACCGGGGAGGATTGTCCATCTTCACTATTAAACAGTTTGACGTGAAGAGGATTTTACGGTCCTTTTTTTCTAAAATTTTCTGTCCATGTTTATTTTTTTAAAAAGTACCCTTTTATGCCACAATCAGCTGTTTTTCCACTGGCCATGTTGTCAGGTACATAGAAAACATATCTACAACCTATGGTACACGCCCCTCTCACGCAGAGTTCTCGGGGGGGCTGCCGGGGCCGACGGCAGAGAGGGCGGTCAGTGCCACCCTGTGCTCAGGTACCCCGAGCTGTGGAAAGGGGTCGAGGATGCAGGTGCTCCACGAGTCCCAGAAGACATCTGGGAGGCAGTGGCCTGGGGCTGGCCTTGTTGAGTCTGTTGAGGAGGAGGAGGGGGAGGTGGAGGCAGTCCTGGCTGCTGTAGGGGTGGGGGGTACGTTGATGGGGGTACTGAAGGGTTTGCGGCAGCAGTGGGGTGCAGCAATCCTGGCTGAAATCCCCCTAAGTTCTGAAAGTGGTGAGGCTGCATTGGGGCAGTTGTTGAGGGGGCAGGAGGAGGTGGAGGAGGAGGGGGTGGAGGTGTCAGTGACAGCAAAGTGCTGCCAGTGGGAGGCTGCTGCTGTTGAGAGGTCTGGCCCTGTGGTGGTGGAGGAGGAGGAGGAGCAGTGGTCAGCATGAGCTGATGCTGCTGGATAGGAGGAGGCTGCAAGTTGACATGGAGTAGGGTGGGGCCGGACATCGGGTGAGGAGGTGGAGGAGGAGGTGGTGGTGGTGGAGCAGATGAGCTCTGATAGTGCACACCATGGGGCAGTGTCTGTATCAGGGGCTGAGAGCCTGGGGGGTAGGGAGGTGTGACAGCTGGCTTAAAACCAGGGAAAGGTCCGGCAGGTGAGGGGCTCTGGCTGGGAAAATAAGCTGTCGAGGTTTGTGGTGCTGGTGGGGGAGGGGGTGGTGGTGGAGGAGCATTCTGTGCGTTATACTGGGGGAAAGGAGAAGGGCCAGTTTGAGCCAGGGTCTGGTTTTGAGGCTGACCAGAGAACAGCGCCCTCTGGCTGCGGTAGGGTGAGCCCTGAGGCTGAGGCTTGGGAGAGTGGAGCAGCGAGGATCCAGGGTAGTGGACCGGAGATGAGGGCAGCGGTGTGGGAAGCAGCTTCGTTGGGGTTAGAGGAGTTGGCTTGGGTCCTGCAGGCTTGCTCTGTGGCTGGTTGGTCGAATTGGGGGTCCGAGGCTGGCCGTCACCATCCTCTTCCTTTGACGTCCGACTGGGAGGCTGAGGACCAGGAGAGCAGGGCTGCAAGTTAGGAGAAGTAAATAAGATAACTGTCCTAAAACTGGGGGTCAACCAATCAACTCCTGCCTCCTCCTTAGCTGAAACAACGGTCAAGGCATGCTCAAAAGCCACAGCACACAGCTGACTTACTGTGTGGGTTGGGGTCTTTTGAAGACTTGGCGATGGACAATCTCGCAGCGCAGGCGTATCGCCACCTTCTGCTTCACCATCTAGAAACATCACCGTACAGTTGTGACATTGCCAAGACTGACATGTAAAAACAACTGCTGATGCATTTTATTGTAGTTCCCTGTCAATGTTCTCACCTGTGTCTTTATCTTTGCTGAGCAGCAGAGCTCTGTGGTAGCTCCGCTCTCTGGCCTGTTCTACAGAAGTCGACGACGTCCTGAGGAGAGACATCAGGAGACAGTTATTAGTACATTAAGAACAAATTAAACACATACATCTCTCTATACTATAGGATGCACTAGACGCATAAAGAGGTTTGTAACCTCACATACCACTGTCCGTCTCCTTCCCTCTCACCCGCCGTCTCTGGCTCCTCATTGGTTTGGGGGTCTTTCAGAACAGTGGTGGTGCTGCAGAGAGCTGTAGGAGCAGAAGCTAAAGGAGGCTCATTGGTGATCTCAAGAGTAATGGGGAAGGCATCCACAGTCAAAGGTGCAACGGTAGAAACAGGAGAGCTGCACTCAGTCTTGGAGCCGCTACGACGGGCTTCACGCTGACGCTTTCTGTATTCCAGCAGGGAAACCTGAGAACAAACAAATATCAAACATTAAACTCTTAATACCAACTATTTTCTAGTCTTAAAACTTTAACGTCTCCTAAATTGTTAGAAGCTCTGCTGTTCCTCACCTTTTTCTTCTGTGGTGGGTTCTGTGCCGACCCGCTTCCCTCACCAGAGCCATCCCCGCTTAGCGAGCGCGAGAAGCCAAGTGAGCTTCCATCTTCGGAGGAGGGGTAAAAAAGCTGCCCCTGACTTTCACTGAAGGGAACCTGGGAGCCACCCAACGCTACCGTCCCTGTCGTGGGCCCTGCAGCAGACCCAGCTGCTGTCTCAGGCCTGAAGGGAGCTGCCAAAGGCTCCAGGGTGTGTGAAGGGGTAAGGTCCCTTAAGTTTGAGTTGACTGGGGAAAAGGTGAGGCCAGCTCCCGCACCCGGTCCTCGCTCTGGGCTTTTTATCCAGCCAGGGTAAGAGGACGCACATGTTTCTGCAGATGAGGAGGCTTCGCTACTGCCTTCTACGGTCACACCCTCGGCCCTGTCCTCACCACAGTCCATAGACTCTGCGGCTGGAGGCGGCGGACTCTCTGGAACCGACACCTTGGCCTCTACTGACAGTCCTTCTGAGCTGGGAGCTCTGATGCATGGTGAAGAGACCAATGACGGTGGACGGTCGGCCTATGAAAAGAGAAAGAAAATGCATGAAATTTTTTCCCTTAATAAAAGTCAAACTAAATGTAAATCCTTCTGAACGGTGTATTTGTGATGTCCCCTCACCTCGTGCACACTGGGTTTACGGCTGACATCTGGCGAGCTCTCCACTGAAGATTCACTCTGTGAAACCAAACACGGTTCACTGTTCCAACTCTTTTCACAGAGCAAACATTCTTGGTGTTGTGGATAGTGCCACACATACCTCCTGAGGAGTACTAAGTGCCTGTGCTGGGGTGTTGATCAGCGTCTCTGTAGTTGGCTCCTCTGTTCGGGGCTGCGGTGGGGTAGCCAGTAAAACGGGTGTTGGAGTCATCTCCAACTGATCTGCCCTGGTGGGTGTAGCACACGGGGAACCGTATGGTGTTGAGCTCTCAGACATACAGGCATCAAGTGGACTCAACCGTCGCTTTTTCAAAGGTGTGGGCAACTCTGAAAGAAAAAAGGAATTAAAGTCTTTTTTTCCTGAAAGTGTGGCGAGATACTGCATTTTTATGATAATTTAAAGGAAAGTTCTTAGACAGCTTTAAAGAGGACCTACCTGGTAGCGAGCAGGTCCCATTGTAGGGCAGAGGGCTGTCAGAATCTCCATTGATGGAGGGACTGAGAGGACCCTCACTGGGCGAGAACAGACTTGGCCTTCTGGCTGGACTGGTGGAGCCTTCTTCCTCTAGCGCTTGCTTTAACCATCGCTGCAAGAGATAGATCATTTAGTTACTCAGAGACAAGCCTCACTCTTAGCTGCAGCAAAAATACAAATATGAAAAAAATTAAATGAACATTAAACGTGAAATCAGACTCTACCTTCTTGCAGGAGCCGGTGGTTGGCGGCGTCTCAGGCATTTCTCTGGATCGCCGTCTCCCTGTGGGGACTCCAGGAGTGGTAGGGCTGCGGTTAGCCAGGAATGGAGACGAGAAGCGCACGTAGTGTTTGGGCGTGCTGTAGACCTGTGGCGAGCAGGCCATGCCTGGGAGGGCGTTCAACTGTGTGGCAAGCACTTCAGGGTCACTGCTTATTCGCAGTGGTCTCTCTGGGACTGGTTCAGGAGTTCGCACTGCACCACGGTCCTGCTGTTTCTCTCCCACCCACTCGCTAACAAAGTGCTGTTGATAAGAGTTTGAGATGATTTAGCAAATGGTTTCAGAATCTATACAGCATCTTAAAATTAAAATCTGTATATAAATAGCTGTAACTATATAGAGAGAGCTGATGACTTTACTTTTTTAGTTTTGAAGTTCTTGCTCCCAGTGCGGGTTCTGTCAGGTGCGGGTGAGCTGCTGTGTGGAGGGCTGGTGTCTGGTGCTTGAGAAGAGATGGCCTCTGGCTCTGGGGCAGTAGGTGTTTCTCCTTCAGGGGCCTCACTTGCCAGGGGCTCCACAGACTCAGGTGGGGAGCTGGGGGGCAAGTCAGAACAGGTGCTGATGGTGCGCGCTCGCCGGCGCTGTTGGCCAATATGCGTACGGTTTCTGGAGAAACTCTTCCTGTTTCTCGAGCTTTTGACCTTTGCTGGCTTTAGTCCTGGCTCCTCTTTTACCTCCAGTAGAGGCTAAAAGAGCACAGTCAGGTGTTAATATTTATTTAAACATTTTGAATAAGAGTCCAAAAAATCAACGTCACTCTCTTCTTGATCATTGAAATACACATGTCTGAAAGGGTTTCTATTGTAAGTATTTGACACCCAACATTCAAACGCCACCAGACAACAGAGTATTTGTATCTCTATGTTCTCACCTGCACGACAGCTGGGGAATCTGCCGTCTCTGGAGTAGCAGGCTCCTCCTTAATGTCACTACGAACTCCAACCTCTGACTTGACGTTACCGATTCGCTCCAGGGCCTGCTCCCTGCGTTTCTCTCTCTTCTCCATGCGGGCAAAGGCTTGCAGGATGGCCTCCATCTTCCTTTCTTCTCGTGTCTGTAGAGGGTAAGATGTGGGGTTGGAGGAGGGGTGAATGAGATGGAAGAAGGGTATTAATTAATGGAGTGCAACTCACCCACAAAGCCTCAGAGGTAGCGATTCAAAAGGTTAATGTGTGCTACACGGCAAAAGCCTTTCTAGCTGAGCGCAGACATAAGTAAGGAAGTGACCCTTTGTTTTCACAGTAAGAGAAATTAAAAGGAGAGACGTTCAGACACAAGCAACAGGAAAAGGTCGTGAGGTAAAGTGGTGACTGGAACACCAAGCAGTTGTAGTTTATCCGGTCTAACATGTAATAGACATTTTGTGCCCCATATTTCCCTCCAAGTCCCAATGACTACCTCCACCACAAACAAAAGTGCTCCACCTTGGTTCATACAAAGCATGAGACCTAGTACGACAAACGCTCTGGTCAGGGTATGGTTCGGCCTTTTATAGCGGTTACCTCAGACATTTGGGATAGGGGCACTGAAAGATGGGTGGAGTGGGGTTATATATGTTTGGGTCAAGTTTACCTCCTTGCGTTTCAGTCCATTCCAGTTGGAAGCCGCCCCGACAGGGAGATGGGACTGCTCCGCTGGGTTGGCCTGAATGTTCAATAAAGAGACAGCCCAGTTTAGCAGAGACATGTCCCCCTAAACAAGCTTCACAAACACTGGACAAATTTGGACTAGCCTCTCTCCAGTTTACTGATGGTGGTTTTAAACACGTGACGTACCAAGGTGCTCTGCATGGCAGACTTAATCCACTACTCCAGCTTCAGTGGTACTTTGGTGCTGAGGTAATGCATTTCTATGAAAATCCTGCTAACACAACAACGCAGGCCACGCAGCTTTAAGGGGTTCAGTTCTTCCAACAGTCCATCTGAGTTTGTGACACGTTAGAGGCTTGATCGACCCGGTTTGAATCGTACTGTGCGGCTTTGTGGGACTTGTGGGACTACTGGGTAAAAGGGTGATCCTACATCATACTGTGGAGCATACGCACACAAAATAAAAGAACTTAGTGGGACTATGGCTGAATTTAGCGGACAAGGTCCCTATACGTTTCTCTTTCCCTGATCACACCGTTCACAGCTATCAACCGATATTCAGTCTGTAAAGCACCACACAAGCATCTTAACTGGTCACCTCGTAGGACTATCAAGCAAAAACAACAAGCTGCTAGTGTCACTAACACTAGAATGCTTGTAGAGCTCTCTTTCCTGGGCCGCTTTCCCTAGAAGGCATCCTATTGGATCTCCCAAAGTCAATAAAACCCTGGCAACAAGGCTCTACGCTCCGCAGCCCCTCCCTCCCTTCACCTATCTATCCCTCTCTAGCCGATTAACAGAACTGTACGTTGGCCAAGACGAGTCAGCACTTTACACCTTAGGTCCACTGTGTGAAATGAAGCTGACTGCAGGGTAATTGTGTGTGTGAGTCAGTGTGTGCATCAGTGTGTAGCAAGCTCGCTCCTGCATACGTTGGATCCCATCTCTAAGAGACACAAGGCCGTTTGGCACAGGGAGAGGAGCTAAACTCGTAATGGGCCATTTGAAACTTGCAGTGAAACGGGGGAGGGAAAGCTATACTCACACTGGGGGGCAGTTTCAGAACACGCTGTGACAATACTGGTTTTAATGGTGTAAACGAGTGGCACTGGAAGTACCATCATTTCCTCATATGGTCGAGACAAAAGGTAAACAAGTGCGATAAATAAAAATTGATGCGTAACGACAGAGACTGAGCATAAAGCAACAGATGAGCGATGGAAAGCAGGGTGTTTAATGGAAAACAGAAGAGAGCTGCTCCTATCAAAATTAGCAGACAAATAGGCAGTCCACACCCAGCGCCAGTCTTAGTTTCCGTCTTTCTGCTGGGTGGCTTGCATAGCAAAAAAGCTGTAGCCCCCTAGCTTTGCACACTTACCATCTTCCTCCTCCTCTCTGCAATCTGCTCCTCTGACTCCATCTCTACTTCATTGCTAACGGAGGTTTTGTCTTCTAGATCCTCATATAACTCAGGATCCTGTAAGAGGAGGGGAGAGTGGGGTATGGCGCTTTATCATGGCTGATCATTCAGTCTGGCTACAGACTAGAGGGTAGACAGGTTAGAGAGGAGGAGAGGGGAGATGAGGGAGAGAGGGAAGAGCAGGGGGGAAAGTGACCTGGAAGAATACAGGGGAAGTAACAGTCCATTTTCCCTGGACAGTCTGTGCACAACAGACACTTGCTCCAAACTTGGCTTTGATTACACACACAGTGTTTTGAAAAGAAAGCAGTGCCGTCTTACAGAATGAATGCTTCAGCAGCCGACCTCGTGTGCAGCATGGGTGAGTGATGCTTTTTATGTAGTTAAGCTCTTCATATCACCTTTCTCGCAACTCTCCAGTGAGATGCTTTTGTGCTTTTGCTTGCCTAAACCAGGCTAATCTGATACCTCCTAACATACCAAACACGAAAAAGGAATTTTCCAAATTCCACTTCACACACAAAGTACAGCAAAGTGGCTTGGGCATGAATATTAAAATTGCTATTCTGGAATAGATGACAGAAGAAAGTCAAAACTAATAGATGTTTTATGATCGTGTTACACTGACAGATAAGTGGCATTGAAATCTGAACTACGACACCAAACTTGCTATTAGTTGGGAGGAAAAGGAAACAAATCTGAGGACGTGAAGTTATAAAGAGTGAAAATGGAAAAACACATGCATAGACCATTTAACAAATGTGCGTGCGTGCACCACAAAGGGCCAAAGGGTGGTATTGGGTGCATTTAATGTGATGCTTGCCTGGTTGTTTGAGATGGAGAGGCGAAGCGGAGAGAGCTTTCTCTGCTTGCCGTCTCCTACACTCTTGCCCTTCCCCTCGCCGTCCACCCCCATGTTCTGGTTCTGGCCCTGGTCGTCCCTGACTGCCTCCTTGTCCTTGCGACTCCCTCTGCGCCTGCCTCCAGCGCTCTGGTTCTCCGTGGGTTCTTGATTGTGCTTGAGCACTGGGCACTCCTGGTTCCCCTTCACACAGGCACAGTCAACCTTGTATTTACTGGAAATACAAAAAGCATAATGGCATAATGTTAGGTTTAAAGCTGGAGGTTTTTTTTTTATTATTTTAAATCTACACGTATCGCATGCTAATAACTCACCAGCTGCCATAGTCAAAATCAAAGCCGATGGTGATCTCTGTGCCTTTGCTGATAGGCCTCAGTGAGTAGATGTATAAATGCAACATGCCATCCTCAATGACGTGTCGCACCTGACAAAAAAAGAAAAAAGGAATGGTTTGTGACAATGCATTACAGCTATTTTTAATAATCCGAGCAAACTTATTTACTCACTTCAGAATTGGGGGTGCAGGAGCGACGGATGAAGCGGGCTTCATTGCCGAAACTGCGTGCGTCCACACACATCTCCAGTCCGTCAAATTTAGAATAAAACAACACAAATGGGTATGGCCTAAAAACAGAAATGTATGAGATAACGGAAATCATACACACAGAAACACCAGAATGACTGTGTACTGCCGTTTATCACAATTTGTTTAAAACAATATAGAGACAAATACAGAAAACTGACGAGTCATCAGCATCCTGACCTTTTGAAGAAATATCCATTGGCCTCAAACTGCTGTCGAAGCATGAACTTTCCCCTGTACTCAATGATGAGGGAGTCTGGGGCCAAGTCCCGGACCGCCTTCAGGATTTTCTTGTTCTTCTGAACTTGACTCTGAAAGAGACGCAGCCAAACATAAACAACGAATGATCAAACAATAAAAACTAAGACTAGCTGCATATTTGGTTAGGCAATGTGTGCGTGTATGTCATAATCACAATAGACTTTTGATGCTATTTTCATAACTCTACCTCTACGGGTGGTTTAAAAGAGGCTGGGTGCGTGTTGTATGCCAGGCTCTTGCCGTCGCCTTGCTCTTTAACGCGCAACAAGACCTGGACGTCCTCACTGTACTGATTACTGCTAGCCTCCTCATAACGCTCCATCCATGTCTTGATCTTGTAATCCCAGAGAGACGGGTGCTCCTTCGGCTCCTGCTCTGGAGCTGCACCCTAAAGAGAAACGGTACATTTATTAAACATGACTTTCCTGTTGACGGGAATAATGTCAACAGTGATTCTGTGTTGCTTTTGTGAGTTTACCTTTACTCTGGAAGACTTTCTGGACCCTTCTCTGAAGGCCTGTAATAGAGTGAAGAAGTTGAACTTTTAGCCTTTATAAAAGTCCCAGCCTATAAAACTCAATATGCTTAAAGTGGTTTCGTTATTAATTCAAGCGGACCTTCTTAGCTCGAGCAGAAGAGGCAGGGGGCTCCTTCTCACCACTCTTTTTACGTTTTTTATCAGCCTGCTTAGTGCCAAGGCGTCCAGTAGTCAGAGTAATGGTGGTAGGCATGTGCTGGAAGGTAGAGTAGAGCTCTAGTGGCACTTCATCTCCGCTTTCTGTAGCACTGGTGTCCCCATCTGCAAAAGCAAAGAGAATATAGCAGTTTAAGTGGTTGAAAGGGGGTAGTACACAAAAACACTACAGCTGCTACAGGCACAACACTACCAACCAACTTGCAATGTAGGATTTATACACCACGCTACACATTCGATTAGTCAGTGATAGTTTGCAACACGTCCAGCAGGTGTCAGTGCATCCTAGGCTCAGGAGGAACAACGTCTGCGTGGCCTGCAGGGGGAGGAGGCGTTACCCTGACATAGCCTACAACCTGCTTTGCTCACCAACAAGCTGGCCATTTACTGCAGCAAGGCAGCCAGTTAAAGCAGAAACCAAAGCCTCTCACAGAAACATTCTAACACCTCACATTTCAGCCCACTTCGTGTCACAGACATTTTCAACCGAACCAAACCTGCGTGTGTATGTAGGCAGTCTTGCTTACCAGACAAACTTTCCCGTTTCCTGGTCTGCAGCAGGATGGCCCTCTCTCTGTCCAGGTGTCGTGGTTGGCAGCGCTCACACAGATAGGTCTCAGGAATGTTCTGCCTATCAATGCCCATGCAGTCTATATGCTGCCAGGCACTGGAGGAAATGTAGAAAAAGGTGTTTGATTAACTTTTAGCCAGTTCTCAGGTAACATGTCTGGGTCTCAGCAGAAATCGAAGCCAGTGTCATTAACAGAATAAGATAATAAAATAGCTGGTAAACCATTACCTAGTAAGAGAAAAACAATGGTTTGATAATAGGGCAGACAGCACTAGGCGTAGCTTGTGACTATTCGTGTCAAGCAGACTCTTTACCTGCACTTGTCACAGCAGATCATGTAACCATCATCGTGGGTGAAGCCACAGATGCAGCGGGTGATGTCAGCACCATAGCTGCCATCCTCTGAGGTGCTGAGCGTGGTGCCCCTGGATGCGTCGTCCTGGCCCCCAGGAACAAACAACCCCCCCTCTCCTTGTCGGATCAACATGGAGGGGGGAGGGGAGGCTGGCGGGGTAGGTGGGGGCCGTGCCCCATAGTTATGGTCCTAATCGGAAGATGAAAAATATATGGGTCACGTGTAAGTAATTGCACTGTAATAATATCCTAACAAACAAAGGTTGAACAATAAAGTTTAAAAGACTTGTGATTCCCAGTTGATGTATTTAAATCAGGGGCATAATTTTTATTATCCTATATTTTGGAATAATTACAGTTAAAGACTATTATTGGATCTCATTTTGTGCAAACACACTAAAAAAATAAACAATATCTGACAGAAAGGAATCTACAGTGATTGTTAAAGATTAAAATATTGTTAAAATATCAGTTGATTAATTAAAATAATCAACTTCAAAAACATCACTGCAGATCTACTTTCCTGTGTTCAAAACAGGATTGTGGAACCCGTGACAGGACAATGTTCTGTGTCTGCCTATAAGGGAGCTAGTCACGCTGACCTCAGTGAACAGGCTAAATTGTGAGTAAATTGAGAGTACTCACAGCGTAAGGGAGACCAATGTAACTGTGGGAATGATGAGAAGTGCTGCTGTAGATCTGATGTGGGTAGCTGGACTTTTCTACCACCACGGGGCTGGCCTCCACCGATTCTGGTCTGCTGGGCGACAAAATGTAACACACACATTAGTTTATTCAGAAAAGTAAGCCACACATCGTTTCCCTCCAACACTGAGGAAGCATGTATTAGAGAAGCTACTGTTGATGACAAAGGCACAGTGGCGAGATACAGATACCATGTTCATGAGAGTGACACAGACAAGAGCTCGGGACAGTACGAGCCTATCACAAATAGCAACGCAGTGCTGTGTCACTTGGTGTGACAGCCAGACAAATTTAAATAAGTGTCGACATAAACTTCAATCCCTGAACCACCAGTCATCAGAAACGTGTGCTGCCTTTCACTCACACACAGCAAACTGTTGTTTTTTTAGAGCCTAGTCATACCAAACCAGTAAATCTGCTTCTCCCAGGAACAGAGCGAGAGAGCCTGTTTGGCCGTTTGAGAGCAAACCACCCTTATTATGACATGGCTAATCTATTCTTCTGTTTCTGAAGGGAAGGCATTAGAAAAGAGGGAAGTGCAACTGGTAAAACGGACGACATGAGACAAGACAGTCAGGTATGATGAGGGACAAAATAAAGGAAGAGAAGAACAAATGCAGACACACTGAGCACTTCATGACAAGCAAGATGTGTTGCCTGTGAGATAAAGACATTGTGTCCAAGGTAAGGTGCTGTCGTTATAGCCAGATAACCACGTGCTAATGGTTCAATCTTGCAAAACATCAGTTGATCCACCGCTTTTAAACACAACTCCCCCCCAAAGTCAAGGACATACAAAGACGTGGAAGAATGCATTTTCCTCTTCTCCTCTTTAGAAATAAAAAAATACAAGTACACCTTTCAACAACCCCCCCACGAGGGCTACTGCCAGCGAGTTTCCACGAACTGGGCAAAACACAAAAAGGCTCACTAAGCATAGTTGGTAAGCTCTCAGTTTTCCTAAGTTAGACTGGGACAAAAGAAAATGTGACAATGAACTCTGAACAGGCCACGCAGCATTTCTGTCCATCTAGCTCTGTTCAACTTTCTTGACATCGTGACTGAACAACTCAAACAAATTGATGCCTTTACTCAGAAAAGTAGTACAGGAAACTTAACTAGACTCATTAGCACATGTAAAAAACATTAGGTAGCTGCAGCTGGAATAATGACATTAATAAAATTATCAAAACATCTACAATCGTTTCTACTTCATTCTCTTTTTTTTCTTTATTGTTCCATGTTTCAAATTCGTCTCCTTTTCATGTGTTTCCTAAAGTAAAGTGGCGATACGGTACCTGCGCGAGCTCTTCTCAGCCCGTTGGCGCTTGTTGCATGCCGTAAGAGCAGTGTGCAACACTTCCTGTGTGTATTGCCGATCAAGTACTCACTGTCAAAGTGAAATCGCAAGTGCATGAGGTATGGGGGCGGATCCAGTGTAAGGTGTGTGTATTTGTGAACATTAACTGCCACAAAGGCAAATGTGCATGTACAAGTATGTTGAAAGAGCCCGACTTAAAAGGCGGAAGGAGTATATATATTTAAAAAAAAAATCCACCTAGTCTTGCTGCCTCTTGACCATTAATAATTAACCAGGCCAAAGTCTACACTCCTTGTACAGATTTTCAAATCTAGCAAAGTGGCTAGCGTAGAATATTTCATAGATTCCAGACAATGAACTAGATTTGCCCTTGAGTTAAAGACAGGCTGAAGGGGAACAAGTGAGGCAGCTTGTGAGTTTCTCAATGCGTGCACACCTGGAGGATTCATTCCATTCATGTCTTTGCTGCACTCCGTGTGGGAGGGGTGCAGACGCAGAGTCAGCCATAAACATGCTCTGAGTTTCGCACATTTGAAAGAACACGGGTGAAAGTTAAAAGATCATTACTGGTTTAAATCAAGTAGCATACAGGTGCGAACTTTTATAGCTCAAAAATGTCGGGTAATTAAAAACAGAACAGATGTCATACAAAATGCAAACACCTGCTGAGACAGGACGAGGAGTGGACGAGCGTGGAGAATGGAGAAATCAACAGCAGGAGAGAAAAAGAGCAACGCTCAACAGCCAGAGGCAACGCCTTCGCTCCTCAAGAGCTCCCACTCGCTGCCATGGCAACACTACGTATTCTTTCAGCGCGTGTGCGCAGGCTCTGTTGACACACA
The DNA here is from genome assembly GCA_030770545.1 of Macropodus opercularis. Taxonomy (NCBI): domain Eukaryota; kingdom Metazoa; phylum Chordata; class Actinopteri; order Anabantiformes; family Osphronemidae; genus Macropodus; species Macropodus opercularis. Next base: position 1,739,623 of record CM061108.1, read on the forward strand.
CACTGCATTAGCCAGCAGCTGGTCACACTGCTGCAGACTTCAGGGAGATGTGGAAAGGATGTGACGCTGTTTCTCTGGTGAGGAGCAAGCCCCGCTGCTACAAACTCGGCTGGTGCGCTCACAGAACTCAGAGCAGAGCTGTGTTTGTGTATGTGCACGACCAGATGTGCTCTGGATGGAACCTGGAGGTGGGAGCCTCTATAGGAGGAACGTAAACGGGGGAAAAAGCGAGAGAGAGAGAGAGAGGTAGTCGAGGGACAGAGCTTAGGGCTACCCCTGGCGGTGCCAGAGCTCCATAGAGAGGTGAGATGGGGGGTGGGGGTTGCATTGGGACACTGAGACGCCATAGCTACATGAGGGCCACATGTCACTCAGGGCAGTGACCATGGCAACAGGCCCTGCGCAGTGCAGAGGGGAGTGAGGGAGGTGAGGGGTAGATACCATGGCAACACAAGCTGTCACGGCAACAGTTCTGATGAAGGCAGAGGGGAGGGTCCTCGCTCCTTTAAAGAGACAGGAGCCCCTCCATAAGTTGATGACGTGTGTTATTCTTTAGTCATACAACAACCTCTTGCTTCATTTGTTTGACCAGGAAAAGCCACAGCAATGTCCTTGACAAGACTATAGGAAAGCAAGAGGAGGGGCAATAGGAAGCTTGTTGCCATGGCTTCATGCACCATTTCTGCTTCACTTACTGAATGCAGCGCACACATGTGCACCCATTGAGCTACAGCATTAGAAAAGAATCACAGCTAATCATGTTGCGCGTATCTTTACATGTTTCAGAGATTGTTTTAAAGAGGCAGACTGAACACAGAGATCTATGCTTACAGCACGTATCACATGGGCAGATGTGCTTAGCGGCTGGGAAAAGTCATGTGTATAATCAATGGCGAGATGGAACAGGGCATTAGAGCAGACACTGGGTGGGACCGTTTCCACAGACTGCAACATCCTTTCCCTTTATCAGCTTGTACACATGGGGGAGGTGGTTTGTTAAAAAAAGTGAATGAAGGAATGAATAAAAACAACAAAAGAGAAGAGAACAGAAGCATGAAGACGATCTTACATGAGAGCGCTAACGTTACGTGTGAAGAGCAAAGGTGGTAAATAAGAATGAATGAAGGAAGGAAGTGAAGGGGCATAAAGTGTGAACAGTGTTCACTGCTGTTACTCACTCTGAGCCCGCAGCCATGTCCAGGTATGAGGTGTCTGCTGTGTCCACCCCTAGTGGGATGACTATGCTCATGACGTTCTCTGCTGATCAGTTCTTGTCCTACTGAGTCCAGAGAATGGGAGTCCAAAACACTGAGGCATGCCAGCCACAGCAGTCATTGCAGACATCTAAGTGCATCCACAAGGCCTGGACAAAAAAAACAAAACGGTACAGACAACAGAGAGAAGAACAAACACAACTGGTTAGAATTGTGTAGCTTTATTGTTGCTAGCATTTAATAGTGATCAACTAAACAATATGTCATTTCTTACATTCCATGAACAAAGCACTTGAAAGGCTCCAGTAACTATCAAACCTGAAATTACAAATCATAGTGAAAACTGGGTATTTCCAGTACATGTTAATGAATGATTCATACTTTCAGACCATGAACAGTGCTCAACAGGGAAGTGGTTGAAAGGAATTTCCCCTCTGACAAAGCTGGGGTATTGACTGATAAAAAGCAAGAGGATTCGATCTTCTAAGGTGAAGCTTGAGCTGCTGCTGTGGGCTGCACTAAAGCGACCTCTACACATGATCTGCCAGGAATGCAGAGAGCTGCACTGTAAGAAAGCTTCCACAAAGGGGAGCAAGAGAAAACAGAGCAGCCAGACGCCATGAAAGAGAAAACGCAACAACATAAAGGCCATTTTCCCCCCTTCGACCGAAGAGGACTGTCCTGTCCTGGTAACAACGCATACACAAAACATCAACTTTTTAACCATTGCTAGCATGAGCAACACTAACAAAAAACACCACTGTGAGATTAAGACAATTATTAAATAGGAGCATAGTGTCACGGTGGTCTCAGAATGGTTGCTTGGAGTAGAAAGACTAAATTATACAGTGGAAATACTACTGGTGGGAATATTAAGCCATATATTTGTGCCCAGTGCGAGTCCAGACAGGAGCATATGTGTCAGTGTGGCTGCCCCTGATACGCAGAGCTCGGTTGATAAGCGGGATTAGTAGGAGGGACAGATGCCGAGACAAAATAGGCTGGAGGTCACACCTCCGCCTGCTCGCGCACGCCGGGGCCAAACACAAAGGCTCAGATCACGGCTCAGGGTGTAGCTTGGAGACTGGTTACAAAGCAAGGATGTGACATATAACGAGTAAGGGCATATTTCACACTTGGCAAGCAACAACACACAGTCACAGCAAAGCCCGTCTCTGCATGCCGCTCTGTCCTAAGCGTGTCCTCTAAAGCACTCAGACAGATGCAGGTCTACATACATGCAACGTCCCTCTCCTGGAACAATGCATTTCATTATCAGGGCAGCTGACTGCACTGCCCCTGGCATCATAACGTACTGAGGGAAACACACACCAGAAGACATTCTCAAAAAAGAAAAATAGCTGTGAGAAATTTTTTAAATATTCAAATACACACACAGTTCGCTCATACATAGACTAAAAGGAGGAAGACCTCATGAATGGTTCACCTCCTGATATTCCACATTCATCTGGCTCTGTGTAGGAGTGGGTTAACAGCATGGTGATATCAGAGGCAGGGGTACTTCATGGTGGAAGCTGATGGAACCACAACACTTTCTTTCAGAGAGGATATGGCAGTTTGCCAAAACCAAGTAGTGAAATGAGACTGCACCCTCCTTTGTATTATCTGAGAGGCCCAGTATGTTTTAGTGCTGGTAAATGGCTTCCCTACGAGCAGCCCGTTTGTTCCCTCATCCTCTAGGTTTGTCTCTACTTCATCCATGGAATCCTGCTGTCACTACTAAGGAATGCCCACACAAGCTCACGTTCCCAGAGTGCCCTCCCCATCTACATGGGCAGATATCCCCTCACTCTGTGCTTTCAAGCATTCCTCTAATCGGAGGCTTTTACAGCAGGGTACAAACATACTTGGACTGTACTGCAGCCAGACACACTGAAGGCTGACAAAAGGCGGGTGGGGAAAAAGAAAAACAAGTACAGTACAGCAGCATTCCTAACTAAATCTGAGCTGTGACTGCTACTGCCTGCTCCTCCTACTTCCTCTAGAAGGGCTGTCCATCAGCCTGCAGAAACACAGCCAAAGAAAGGAAAAAGGAAAGGAAAAAAAAACCACCACCCCCATTCCTGTGCCCAGTCACCCCACCCAGCCGGATTTCTCTCCCTCCCCTGTGCACTTCCTAAATAAACCTGAGACAGTAACGCAGAGCGGAGGGATGGGGAGTGTCGCCTACACGGTTCCTAATTACACGCAGGCGGGGAGAGACCATTTAAAGCCACCTTAAACCAAACCCATTGCTGTTATGGAAATACAAGAGAGTGACGGGTGGGCAATGGGGAACATGCTCAGGGGAGAGGAAGCAGAGCAACAGACAGAAAGACAAGCAGGAAATGTGGGTAATGGTAAACTTGATTAAAATGGCTTAGGTTGTTGTGTACTCTGTTCACCTTAAATCTGATTCCCTTGCACTGTGAGAGCTTTACAATTCATCCAAGCCCCTCCATTTCTGAGGGCAGCAGGGTGGGGGAGGTGTACACGGGGTCTGTCTGACAGTGACGCTACACAGCACAGACCTGGGTAGACTCTGGGTGGCAGAGTGGAGCACATAACGTAACCCAGTCTTTGCTTTCTCCTCCTTCCCTCCCTCCGCGAGGGGACACAGTCACGTCATTGTGTGGGGAATAACTGTCCTTTTAAGACAGATCTGCACTGAAGTCAGTGAGGGAAAACCCACAACATCACATTCAAACCACACCACTACAGACAGCAGCTTCCCTTTCTCCTCAGTTTATTACCACTGCTCTATGTGTAACAGTGTTTTCATTCTTGTTTTCGCAGCCAAGTCTCAGCAGATTATGTTTTCGATAAGTAGGAGGAGCAACAGAAAAGGAGAGATTCCAACTGTATCCCACAGACCCCCTGCCAAACTGATGTACCTTCACACCATCGTCATTGCAGTGACTAAGCTCATAAACAAATGGATAAAACACTCACACATAAAGTCATGTACACAGGAAGAATGACCCAGATGGAATGTAGGCCTGGTCCTTTCACAGTGGCCACACTGGGACATATTGCATCTGCTCTTTTCTTCATAAATCAGCGGGCCCACGGCTGCCAGCGCTCGGTCTGCACCCGAACACTGAAGGTGCAGTCATACATCAATACAGGAGGGGATATAAAGGAGAGCAAACACACATGCAATTTTGTGGCCACGTTGGGAACTGTGTTGTAACCAGACAGTAAAATCAGTCCAACTACACGTCAGATGAAGAGGTGACAGGGCGCTGATCTAACGATCAAGGCCGAGGACCAAAACACAGGATCCAGGTCTCTGTGGTTACATATTAATTTTAAACTGGGGGTCGTTATTACAGAAACACTGCATCATCATTCTTGCTGTTTTTAAGGCTCTTTAAGTTTTGTTTGTGATGTGATAAGGTGTAAATAATAATTGTTCAAAAACATCTAAGAAAATCCAGACACTGCTCAGTTCGAACATTCTGGGCATGAGTGAGTTGGAACAGGGTCTGACAGCGAGACTGGGGCAGCCCTCCTGTAGTCTGAGTAATATCTGTTCGTAGGAATCCTGGGCGCACATGCTCTCCTGCTCACACAGACATGTATGGTAAAGCTCAGGAGGGACTGACAAGCAGGCACATATGCAGCAGGCAGCAAATTTAAGCATTTGGAAAATGTGAGCTATGCATATGTCCATATGTGCACTGAGAAAATAGGGAGAAGCTACTCAGCATCTTTAGTACAAAACCTTTAGACCCACTCAGATCCCACCACCGCCATGTTTGATCAATTTTACGCATGGACTGCAATGCTGTTACATCAATAACATCAAGGTCCATCATGCTTTGTGTTATTACCCATGAACACTGTTTTAATACAGACAGTAATACACTTGGAGGTGAGGTAGGGCTAAAGCCACCTGTCTGAGAGCAGCTTGCTAGTTTAAAGAGGGATCTGTTACGGCCCAGCTAGCAGTACAAAAACAGGTCACCTGAGCCTTGGCTTCTCCTCCCAGCTTGGATGTCATGTGACTGTGCTGGGCCCCAGAGCTGGGCAGCTTCGCCTCCGTGTCTCTCTGGGTCTGGGTACTACACAAGTGAGCTCCCGAGGGACCAGGTCACAGTCACACAGTTTAACCCCAAATGATCGGGAGAGTATCTAGAGAGACGCCACTTAAAACTACCAAAGTGTTACTGTATCAGGGACACGTTTATTGTCAGCAGGCAGGGTGAAGCACAAAAACAAAAAGAACTCGTACAAGTGTAGTAGTAGTAGTGCCAAAGAGGATGCTGATGAGTCTGTGGCCTTCATCTGACCTATCAATATGTCAATATACCGGCAGACATCCTGTGCACTTGCTCGACTGTCTATCGTCTCTGACCACCTATGCTCTCTCTATCGTACTCAGCTTCTGGGTTTTAGATCATATATAATACTCTGTCTGGGGGTTAGGACAAGAGGAAAGGTGTCATCTGAGACGCCCTTGTCTCCCTGACACCTGCCAGAGTGTTCTATCTCTACAGGAGGGAGGGAGTGGCAACTCACCTATCTCCATCTATGTCCACACAGCAAGTAAACACAATTTGCTGCACAGAGCAACTCTGTGCGCACACTGGTATTTAACGCTGCCAGCTCCATTATAATAAATACAGAGAAAAATAGAGTGCGTATGACAACAGAAGTTTGTGGTCCTTTAGAAGGAAGAGCAAGATGGCTGAAGATTGTGTGTATGGTGTAGCAGAAAGTGATCAGGCACTGTAGGGCCCTGTCATCTAGCAATAATAACCCTTTCATAGAGGAGAGGACCCATTACCACTTTCTATTATGGAAACCATCTCCAAAGACAGATGAATGTCATTACAATAGCAGCTGTAAAGACCAATCATGTGCATTATGATGTTCATGAGAGGGATAATGTTGCCGTGACTTGAAACTGACCTTCTTACAGATGTTATTGTTGCAGGCCTTTAGGGCATGTGTCTCTGACAGATTCTCTAATCAATCAGGGACATTCATACAACATATTTATTGGTCCAACGGTGACTTAACTGAGGTTGACAACATTACAACACCTTTACAGTACAGCCAGACAGATGTTTATAGACATGCAAATCACATTTGTTGTTGCTATATGCATACCAAGCACATTTCAATAAGAATGATAGATATCCCAACTAAATATTTCCTGTGACATCCCTAGTGTTTAAATGTGGTATACACACTTTCTACCAACACTACTTCCACTTGCAGGTGATTAGGAGCAAAAGAATTGAGCACTGTTCAAACAGAAAGCGTGGGTCTCTTAATGATTCTTAGCAAATTACTTGATAAAAGAGTAACACGTTTTGTGTCTGCCTTTTCAACCACAATCCCCGCGTCCAAAATTTAACACGAGCAATAGCACAAGCAGTGACGCATTCGTGGATACTTTAGTCCTTTGGAGATTACGCACAGCGGCATCAAAAAGCGCAGTGTTACCCAAACATGATTTGGACTGACTGTCGTTGTCATGCCCAAGCAGAGCTAAAATAAAAATCATGTGTTATGCAGTTGCTTCCCAGTGAGAATGTCGGCGCTGCAGTCAGTCCTGCCGATAGGGGTGTGGAGGGCACAACGTTGCTATTATGTTACCACAACACCCTGGTGCTGTCGCCATTTTCATAGCGCCTTTCTCGGGACGGCGAGACAATCGTGTGGCCAGGGGGGCCTCGCCATGGACAGAAAACCCCCGAGAATGCAGTCAAACGCTTCTTTCACACACTCTACCTTAAGTATCACGCTGTCGGTACAGTCTCTGTGTTGTTACCATTAGGTTGTTTTGTCAAGTCGTCGAAAAGCAGAGCCAGTAAGCTAATCGGCTAGCAATTACAGGCAGCAATGGCCTCTCGACGCGTCTTGGCTTAAAATTGACGTTTGTGTTTTAAGCAAGGGGCTAAATCTCCGAATCTCTGTCAACACTGGGCCGTGCATAAAGGCCAACGATAACAGTGCAGAGGAAAATATGAAGCTAGCGGTAGCCAGCGGATGCTAACGGCATAATGCGTAGAGTCAACGTTAGCGAAGTAAGCTAGCACTGCCACCAAAGAAGCTAATTAATATGGCTCGTCAGAAACTGCAAAGAGCGACTGGGACACGGACAGATAACTGCTCGGGGCACCCTCGAGCCACGGCACTTTTATGTGGTACTCCGAAGATCGGCTACAGCAACCGATTGCGACCGCATAGTTGCAGCGTGGCAAGGGTTGCCTATCGAGATGGAGTTACAAATTGTATGACTGGGGCGAGATACCCAAGTGGAACACCCCCTCCCCCACGCTTGCAGCATTTGAACCTAATACACCGTCAATCTAAATTGAGCAACGCCGAAAAGTGCTTTTGAGTCCAATTATAACAAAAGAACCAAAGCGGGTCGTTGTTTGATATTTGATCGATTCGTGATCTCATCTGACCATAACTGCGCTTCTATGCAAGCTCGACAGGCTATTCGACCACTGCGCAGTGTAGCTAGGCATGTAAGTTATTTTAACAGCTGGTCTTGTTTTAAGCGATGTAGGACAGAGCAGAGTCAACATTCTCATTTATCTGTTGCATGTGAACGTGTATTGTTCTCAGACTTTGAGTTCTCTAGTATTTGAATTTTCTCTAAACGGAAACAATGTCCAGTTGTCTGTGTGAGCAGGATGTGAGTCACAACGACAAATTCAAGTTTGTAACTAATGCTTTATATGTTGTTTTCATGCTGGGTGATAGCGTTGCGAACGGCTACACCAGACATCCAAAGAGAACTTGCGCGTTTGGTGACAGCCGCGGTCATAACGCACGGAAATGAGGCGAGTAGCGTTTTTATTAGGTCACTTTATTTACAATACAACAGATCAAATCGTGCGCAATATTGGGCGCAGTCTCACTGTGTCAAACTATACGTCAAGTCCCCTGTGACTAGTTATATTAGCTCAACGTGCGAATAATATTGATGGCGTATTTTAGAGGGCAAGTTCACATCTGGCAATGTAACAGTTGTTGACTGGGTCTGGACGAAGACGTTACACGTTATGGCTTTGGAATTAGACTGCAGCGTTTTCATCTTACGTTACTCACGAAGTTGAAGGCTAATCACAAGTATGCTGCTTTAGCTATGAGGCAAATGTTTTATGTTGGCCGGAAACGTCTGTAAATAACGCTTAACACACAGGCGTGTGTGGCGCCTCGCATATTGCTACACTATCAACGAAAAGTCTGAGCCTCTTTGGTCTATGTCAAGCTAACGATCATTTGAGCTAGTAGCATGCGATAGCTAGCAAGTGGTCTCTTGGCGATACGCTTGACAACTTGACACTTGGGCCTACATTGGAAACCTACGTCATCTACTTAGCTGTTGTCAATTTTAAGGCAAACATGAACGAAAGCGAACCTGGCACCTTTACACCCTGAAGTAGCGGTGTTGATCAGCTAGTTAGCTAGCGAGGCAAACTCAGCTGATAGTACAACTACATTAGCCAGGACCAGCATGATGTGCCTAGCCAGCTAACTAAAGCCAACAATAGCCTTTCAGGTCGGATTTGTGCTCACCCTACTACCAACACTTAGTGCAATTTACTCACCGTTTTATGTTCACTCTGGAAGACCTGAACAATGAATAAGGGGACCTGGGTAAGACCCCCGTCGCTTTCCACACAGCTTCCACAACCAAAACAATACTTCTGTCCACACACTGCGGATCCCTAGCAAAGCTTAAAATGTTTGTATTCAACGCTGTCCTATAAAGAGACCTTTCCTTTAAAAAAATACCCCTGGCTCTTGTTCTACACGGGACCCAAAGTCGGCTAGAAATTACTAAGAAACCGTTAAAAGTGCCCTAATCAACGGCGACTTTTAGAAATTAGATCCTCTCAAACCAGTCTCTTTTCCCTTTGCAAAAATGGCGGCCCTGCCAGAATTGCCGAGACTCCGCCTCCTCCACGAACCCCCACCCCTCCCGCCCTCCCCTTCGCTAAACCCGTGCTCCGCCTCCACATACTGCGGGGTTACACTCCCATTGTCACAGGGGCGTCGTGACCGTGCCAACGCGCGTCCACGAAAATGGTTCCTCAAGCCTCTGCTATTTCTGTCGTTGACGACGTGGATTTAACTTGCGCTATTTGGAGAATACTCGCAACTGGACAATTGAAAGAAAGCAAACTAACCGTAGCACGTTATCTATGTTTTGCATGATAATCCACAACAGCTGAATTAGTCCGGTAAATATCTTACGAGCAGATGGCTGTCTATCACCACAGTCACATTGTCAAAGTGAAGTCAGCTGTGGGAATGTTTTTGTTTAAAGTTGCCTTATTGCTTTTTCCCTTTCGTTTCCTCTTGTTGGCGTTAAAACCAACTGGGTAGCGATCAATCTTAGTTTATCTAAACAACAATTCCACGGCACAAAACCATATAAATATTGTTCTACTACATTCACTGTACTTTTGTATTTATGCTTATTGCAGGTCCATAAAAAGCCCACTACTGCAACTGGACACTCGAAAAACATTTAATGAGTAGACCAGCACAGACTGTTGGTATTAATTGGCTAGTGCTATGAGAATGCTTATGGGTAGTTTAAAGATCAGAAATGAGTCTATTTTGGGGCAAAATTCTTTATTTTACCACTGGCATGGCTGGAGAGGAGCACCTAAAGCCACTATCCAACGCAGTAGGAGGTAACTGAGCTGTTATATAACCCCTTACACAAGAGCAGTGTTACAGCCTATTGAACTGCTGTTAAGAAGGAATAGCAGATGAAACGCTCCCTAATTATATTAAATAATGAAGAAAGAAAACACTAACACACAAACCCTGCAGGAACATATGACATCATTGAAGAAATCACGCACACAAAGAACGCACAATTTACCCAGGTCAAATTCTCATCTGCATACATTAGACTAAGGTGCCAATAAACAAATTGTTTGGCTTATAACGTACAACTACTGTGATTTTTAAATCTTCAAGCCGCTGTTTTGCTACATGCTACATCTAATACTGAAAAAAGCATTTTGTCTCCTGTAGGCCTTGCGTGGTGAATTTTTACACTTGTGTGTAAAACGTACAGATATGCAACCAAGTCGTTTGAACCTGAAACTCCCCAAAAATCTTGCGCGTTTCCGACACATATTTATTGTGGTGAATCTGTCACCTCTCCAGAAATATGTCTGTAGAAATCCCTTTGACATCATATGTTGAAAGAGGATGTTCTCAGCGTTTCCATTTATTCACCCTCCCCCACTGCACGCCACTCCGCATCCCCTCGCGCATGCGCAGTCCCACCGGACCGCTGTGCCTGCCTGCGCTCGAGCAGCTCGGTGGTTTGAAATAAACTTGGGGGAAAGCGGAGGTCAAAGTTGACGGAGTCGCCTTCACGGACGGGCTTGTGCGCGGCCGAGCAGCGTCCGGCGACTGGACGCTCGCCGCCGTTCTGGACGGGGCGACACGGTGTCTGTGCCGCTCAGGCTGAGATGTCCTGGCCTGTTCTGTTTTAAGATGGTGGGTCAGAGTCGCTGGGTTATGCGTAATTGTTCAAAAGCAGCTGGTAGAATTTGGTCATTTTTGGGAAAGGGTTGTTGTCGTGATGACATCATGTTGCCAGTATTTGTGGGCGGGCTCTGAGCTGCGAGGGGAGAGGGGCGCAACCGGAGAGCAGCTACTCCTGGGCGCCATTAGGTAATAGTGTAACAGTGCGTCGTACATGCACTTAAAAGGCTTCGCGGTTGCAGAACACGGATGCACCGAAGCGGCTTATTTATTGTACACACGGTGAAAAATTGTATTTGCGCCTGGTGATAAAATGCGAGTTATTTGTTTTATGAAATTAATGCGGTTAGCTTTAGTCACAAGGTACAAGATGGCGTCGATGACTTTTCTGTTGGTGCTCGCGCCGAGCACTAATGGGCGGCGGCGCCGTGCGCGTTCCCGACGTGGCCACAGCGTTGTTATTTCCTCTTTTCACATCCTGGGCGCTTCTCGGCTGACGTGCAGCCGGAGCAGCAGCCACCTGCGCACGGCTCGACGTTTGTTTGCGGTGGTTCTTTGAGCTGCAGTGGACGGATATCCACATCTGCCTTGGAAATCTGAGGTGAAACCTCGAAAGAAAACAGCTTCCTGGTCTGTGTTAAATCGCACAAGCATCTGATTCTCTGCTGCCACTTGTTTTAATCTGATATAAACAGTTTAAAGAGAGGAGCTGTCCACTACAATAAAACCATAATCAGATTGGCTGTTTTCAGTGTCATATGGCTTTTGACCCCATCTAGCGGGCTAAGCAAGTAGAACACGAACCAGCTTGAATTCATTTAACCCTGTTTTTATACCGACAGAGTAATCAACCACACAACTAGTTTAGGGGCATTTCATCAATTATTTGGATAGCAATAAAACTTCCATTGATATAAATATTATAATCTGTTCGTCTTTCTTTCACCCAGTCGTCGTCAGTCAGTTTTATTCTGTTAATTTTGGCCTAAAGGAAAATGTTTAATTCATGGTATTTTTGTAAATATGTAAAAATAAAATTTAAATTTATTAATTTTAAAATTGAGTGTTATGTTTCTTCAAAGTCTATCTGGTCATACATATATGGGAGAATCGCTGTTCTGTTAGGTAAAACTAACACACACAGAATTAAAATGTAAGAATAATGTATATACTACTGACATTTTATTTTTCATTAATCGTCTTTAAGTCCATGTTAAAAATGTACGGTGAGCAGGAAGTCATACTACCAGGAGAGCAGTAGGTGGCGTTATAGCGCCAAGATGGTCTTCATTCAGCCAATCAGCGAAGAAGAATTACAGCGCTAGTCAGTCTCCGTCCAATCACAGCTGACGTTGTTTGCAGGTCGTATTGACAAGAAGAGAAGGTGACTCCTCGACGCATAGAGCTGTAGTTCGTACAAACTTATTACCCGAACGAAGTCGTTTCCTCAATTAAGCAACGATGTCTTCGTTTGGAAGGGCGCTGGGGGTCATTCGAGCCGGGACCCAGTTGCTTAGACGCGGTCCACAAAGAATTACGACCAGAAAGTGAGTATTTTCCAACCTGCTAGTATGTTAGCATTAGCGGCTACTAGCTACAGCATCGTCAGTAAAATACCTTCAGCCTATGTCACGGGGCACTATGTATAGCTGTAAACGTACATACCTCATTTGCCACCTCGTTATAGTAAACATTTCTTTTCTTTACTTTGTAGGGCTAGCGGAGGGCCGCACATTGAGCCCCAGTACAGGCAGTATCCCCAGGTCACCAAGAAACAGAAATTCGAGTCAGAGCTCATCAGTGGCTTAATGTGGTTTTGGATCCTTTGGCACTGCTGGCACGAACCTGATGCAGTCCTGGTAAGCAAATATGCGTTCACGTCATCTCATGACAGTGGCACAACATGTAAACAACGTGCGAGTTGAGATTTAAATGTAACATTGAATTAGTATGAAGTATGTTCCGTATTCTCTCCTCTAGGGTCACTTCTCTTGGCCGAATGCGTCAGAATGGACAGATGAAGAGCTTGGGATCCCACCAGATGATGAAGAATAAGGTGATTTTTGTCATTTTACCACAGCAACATGTACAAATCATGAAATGGGACAAGTGAGTCCAAGTCTCAATTTATGGTTGATAATTCCCTGTTTGCTTGTAGATATGCCACGAAGAGCTGCATGACGAGCCTGTGTGTTAATCTTCAGGATATTCTGAAAGTCATTGTACATAGACAAATAAAATCGTTTAAATAACACATTGTGGTATGATGCCTTAATCTCAAAATGCAACCATTTATGGGCCATACTAGTAGTTAGGAGACAAACATTATTTCATTAGTTTTATTTACACTCATTTTGAAATGCAGAAACAAAATGCAATTCATTAACAGTGTCTGTGTCACAGCCAGTGTTTGTATATTTTAAATCAAGCAATGCAAATCTGGGGGAGAGGGAGATTGCGTGGACCAACGCACATTAATACCAAGAAAGCTGCATATAAAACCAAAGAGATCCTGTACGATGAATACTACAGCTTATAAACAAACCCTGCCTGCGGGCCAACATGTGTTTTCATTGATTTGACATGCAAAGAGTTCAAAGGTTAAATTGTAGTGTAAGGGAAAAAAAAGAGAAATCAGTCTGGCAATGTGATTAACACTAATGCTTTTAAGTCGGTTCTGTGTGTTAGGATTATGTGAAACATCAGGGTTGAATGACAGATCACACAGTCACAGGTCATGTGCACAACGAGTCAACCTGAGCAAAGCTTTCAAAGTCTCACACTGTTCAGAGGGTGGTCTTAAAGCTACTTGGCAACATTTACATGAAATGTCTTTAAGAGTGAACTTAATAAGGGTGTTTTCGTTGTAACACTTAACTGAGCGAGTGCTTGGAAGAAGTGGGGAACAATACGAAATTCACATCAACAGAAGTTGTGAAACAATTGTATCTACTGTAAAAAGATGAGTGACAGCTTATCTTTACAACTGAAACCATTTTAGACCAATGGATAAAGAAACCTCAGCAACTCCAAAGAAGGAGGTGAAGCTTAAGTCTTGAGCGCTGAGAACATCTAGTCTGCATCCATGATGTGGCTGGTAGGTAATCAAAGGTTATGTCCATGGCATCATTCCCTGAGAGTGAAGAACTCCGCACACCGAGCAAAACACACATTTTAAAAAAAGAATCACTCATTCATCCTTCCAAAGTTCCTCAATTGTTCACTTCTGAATACATCAACTACTTTGGATCAACCACAGCGGCTCAGAATACCTGTGGGTTGTTTTCCTCCGAAATGGTGAGTGGCACAAGTTGAAAAAGCTCAGGTGTAGATATGAAAGTTGACAATTTTCCAACCTAACCTAGACCCTAGTCACACATAGACCAACACCTCTGGCTACAGGAAGAAGAGGAAAGCAGAACAGACGAGAATCAATGTAGGGTCTATTCAACCAGGGTAGGGAAAAGAGTTGTGACAGAATAGAAGTCAAAGATTTTGTAGGTAAAAATGCTACACAACAGATGATGAACTCTAAAACATCCACATTTACAAAAAAGTATGTGTTAAAGGAAAACTAACCCTATAAAAAGAGATTTAGGGTCAAAATATAATAAAATCGTTCTCTTTCAATTAATAAATACATCATTCAGGCTCCATAAAAATAACACATTAAAACATCACAGATAAAACAAATAAATTAAGGATCTCATGAGTTATTTGTCATTTTGAGCTTTTCAAAACGAGAATGACTCAATTCCTATTTAAACAAATTCACTGAGAGGCAGCACTCTGAACAACTTCCCTTTAAAAGACAGACATCCTTTAGTTTCCATACAGTGCAGATTTGAGTAGATTTTGCACTAATTTGTGCAAGTCTGTAATGCAACTATTTAGACCTTTTATGCAAATAAAATAATCAATCAATAATAAAGAATAAAGAAGGGAAAATGCACCAAAGTGCTGCCTCCGACTCTCACCTCAAAAGTCATTATTGCTGGTGTGATTGAGATAGAGGAGAGGAAGGTGAGGATTGGTAGGGACAAGTATGAGTGGAGAGAAGTACAAACAAGCACCATTTCGAAATTTCAGTTCACCACCTTTTCCTTAGCCCCTTGTTTCACCCCTCAGGGTCCTTAGGAGGGGAGGGGGGAAAAAAAAAACCCTGCCAGAGACGTCACCTCCATCCTATTAACAAATAGCTGGGAAGGTTTAGTGGGGGCATCTTCAAACGGGATAAAAAAAAGTGATGCAGATGATCTTGCCATTTCACTTATCGTCTGATAGACCTCCCCCATCTTTTGTCCACTTGAATGCCCAGAGAAGCTTCAGTCCACTTTTCCCTGCAGCAGATAATTTCATAACATGCTCGTCTTCTCCTTTGCTTGAAGCTCTTTTGTTGGTTTTGTTCTTAGTGTGCTTATAGCGAAGTCGTGCACTTGCTTATTTCGAATCCAATACCCTGTCTCCTAAGCGTGCACAGTGAGCGTGTTACGTGTCATGGTTCATTCACTTGTGGTCGTCTCCAGGCAGTGTATGTGTGTATGTGTGTGTGTGTCCTTGCTAAAGCACAAAAGTGTCCAATAACAAATGGAAAAATGTTTCTTTTTTTCTTCGATACAACTCCAGCATCTCATTTCACCTCAGAAGTTCTTGGAGTGTTACACAAAGACACGATTGTGTCTGTTGATTTTCAGGATCTTTCCCAGTCTCTGCTTGGCAGTGGCCATTCCTTTTTTGGGTCGTTTGCCTGAGAAAAGGCAAACAAACAAAAATAAATAAATAAATAGAAAGGCTGAGTGATGTCAGACAAATCAGCATTAGCGCTGCATGTTGAAGGTGAAACATTTGAGTGGAGGACATTCATTATTTAGATAATAATAATAATAATAATAATAATAATACTGATAAGATCTGCAAACCTTTTGTGGCCTGATTGCTGATAGGTGGGGGGTTGGGGGCGTTCCTCTTTGAGGGGTGCAGTGGTGGAGACATTGCAGGATCACAGTATTGGTAGTCCATCTCTGGGCTGGTGGCCTGGGTTCGGCTGAGAGGGCTGGGGACCCCCTGATTGTCCCAGGCCTCACTGCTGCTGTTGCCCTGGCTGTCCATCGGGCTCTTGTCACGCAGGTGTCGCTGGTGTCGCACCTCGTCCCTCTGCTCCACCGGTGAGCACTGGCTTGAGTTGGTCCACCAAGACTCCTGGGATGAGGCTACCTTCTCTGGCTTGGAGGAGCACAGCAGACCAGCCATAGACAGCATCCCCTGAATGGCCTCTTCTGTGGTGGGTGAGGTAGGACGTTCTCTGCAAGAAGCACAGATGACAAAATCACGACCTCGCCACAAAATGACACTTTTAGCTTTGATGGTGCCCATTTCCAGCATTGATGTCTCTGAACACATTCCTCACCCTTTGTGCCTGAGTTTATGGTCCAGCTCTATGGTGTGCCCTGAGCCTTTCTCCTCGTCATCATCGTCGTCCTCCGTCTGGGAACTCTCTGAATCCTCATCAGAAGAGGATGACGGTGATGATGCTTTACACTATGTTGGCAAAGCAATTCATGCAGATGTGTCAGTTTTTAAAGCATTACATCTTTTGAGACACTTCATTTCTCTGGGCTTAAGACGTCTGACGTTATTAGGTTGGTATTGAAGTCCCCTCCCTCCTGTCAGAGTGTGATATGAGCTCCTGCACATATTTACCTCTGTGGGAGAGTCACTGTCTGACTCCATGTCTGACACACTGGAGTGTCCTGAGACTTCTTCCCTGAGTTCAGTCTTCACCCTCTCTAGACCCCCTGAGGATACAGCAACACACCATCAGCTGAAGGTGCTAATAATCAACACTTCTGACTGAAATTTCTCTGTCAAAATACAAAAATCAGTCTATGGTGACTTACTGAGGAGTGTGGTTTTCTCGAGCATCTCTCGACTGTCCTGTATCCTTTCTGATTTCACATCCACACAAGTCTTTAGTGGGATCAGCCCACTCTCCGTTTTAACTGGGCTTCTGCCCATTCGCCTCATATCTCTGCAAGCGAGTATAAAATATGTTATGTTTGTTATCAGTCCGTGCTCTAGGATACATGCAATCTCAAATTTTCAAGTAAAATCTTACATCTTACAAATCTCTTACAGCTTCCTGGGTTTTATATGCATGCTTTTAACAATTTATTTCATTTTGGCCAAAGCATTATTCCTCCTTGTTATTTAGACCACAGTGCTCTCACCTGATGATTCTGCCATTCACCAACATTAGCCGTAGGTGGTTGTCCTCCAAAGACTCTGCAGCTGCAGCTGCTGAAGCAGTTGACACTTTGTTGAGTTTCCCATGAACCTTGGCACAGAACGCCATATCCTGAGCAGAGATCAGTCTGTTAGTTTTAGTTGTGTAAAAGTTGACAAGTAGAGAAAGACTTACAAAATTTAAAAAAAGCTCTGTCACCACATACAAATCCAACAGTAATTTTATATAGTTATAGCTATAGTTAGCTGCCTGGTTCTCACCTCCTCAAGCGGCCCCACCTCCAGCCTCTTCAGCACCTCCTTAGTGTGCTGCTCCAGGATGTCCAGGTTGGAGGGCAGTTTAGGGCCGTGCTGCTGCTGCTCCCTTAACCGCCTGGCAGCTCTTCTCGCCCGCCGAGCCTGGCACAGCCTCTCTAGTGTGGAGCGAGTGGCTGGGCAGCCAGTCAATGCTACTCCACACCCACTTCCCTGAGATTTCACTGGCTTGCTGCCACTGACTGCTTCTTCCTGCATAATAAAAACCAACGTATTCAGTTAAATCTCCACACGTTTAAAATGAGGGTGACATTGTATACGGTGCAAACCTATTTAATTGAGATTGACGTGTTTAATTAACTACAAAACATTATAAATAAAAGGACTTGTAGGAAATTATTTTCCAAAGTACTGCAAACCATGATGACATTGAATTACACCCATTTACGGCTGGTCACTTGACAAACGCATTGCAGCAATATGTAATGCAAATGTAATATTTAAAACCAGAATCGGAGAAGCTTTCGCCTTTGTTACCTCCAGGTAGCGGACTTCCTTGGTCAGCTCCTTAATGAGATGGTTAGGCCTGATATTGTCTGGTACCTCACTGGTTGGCTCATTCACCTGTGAAGACACAACAGGCCACATTCAGACAGGAGAAAAGAACAGACAGCCCTTTGTCGGCCACTGACACATCTAAAAAGGTAAGAACAGCTCAGGTGCAGAGTAGCAGCAAGCAGCTGGGCTCAACATACTGAATGTAAAGGTAACAGATGATGTGAGAACACTGCCCGGCTTACCTCTCGTTTCAACCAGGTCTTCAGTGCAGTGATTAAAGCCTTAACTCCGTCCACTATGTAGGTTGGTGGGGGACAATTGTCCTCACGTAGCTCTGAAAGAATTTTTAACAAAATAAAATTCAAGTTTAAAAAAAAAAAAAGAGCATAAACAATAGCAGCTGATATGTAAAAATCTGCCTCACCATTTAGCATTTCCAGGAGGTTTTTGGCCACATACCAACAGATAGCCTCAAAGTACGGAAACTTGAAGAGGTCTGGGGTTTTCAAACGACGCTCCATTTCATAACACCTACGAACCAGAACCAACAGAACAAAGTTTTGAGATTAAAGTCACGAGACACAATTTGGGATTAAATCATCTGCTTTAACTTTCTCGGGCCTTTACCTGAGCTGCATGCCAATGTTGAGGTTGTGAAGGAAGTTCCCTCCAAATGCCATGCAATCCTGAGAGGTGAGAACACCATGGATCCAGCCTGCAGGTGGCGCCAGAGCACAACGTTAACAGTTCATTCACTGAGCAACACAATACACAAGTCTCACCATAATACCAACCAGAAATAACCAAACGTCAGTTATGTGCGATGGGCCTGGGCTTTCACAATAAATAATTATACTGAAATGAATGAATAATTCTAAACTAATTCTACTAGATGCTAAACACAAACACAAGCGAACACACGTTAAAACTTCATAACAGCCCAGTCAGGAAGAGAGAAGAGTTTCTTTTAGACTGATGCGTCCCCCTCAGATAAAACGAGAGAAAGCAGAGTGGGGGGGTGGCGTAAAGCTGATGGACAGGCCTGATAATGCACAGGCTGACTGACCTACTGTGCTCTCTGACCCCCACTTAATTCCCACCTCTCCACACCCTCTCTACCAAAAGCCCTCCTTTACAACGCTGCTTCGGCCTGCTGGGAAAGCATGGGGCTGAAGACTGATTGAGGACACCCAGCAGTTGACAAGCTGAACTAAGCTTTGTCTGGTTCGGAGCATGGGGGAGAGCAAAGGAGCGCCATCGGCTTAAAAACTCCACTGGGCACCTGATGGATGGATAATTGTATGACTAGAGATGTTAGCATCACTTCAGCAAGAAGAAATTTAACTTTCTGCCTGAATAATGAGATAAAACGTCTCTCTGCCGACTTAGCACAACTCCTCATTGACAACAACAACGCTGGTGAGAGGAATGTGAAATGTCACAGTCACGTGTGTACAGTGTCTTTCATCGCAGACCACAACAGTTGTCTTTCACGTCACATTTCCATTGTAATTATGATCACAAGGAACAGTTTTGCTTGATGCTTGTGAACAAACTCCCTGTTATTTTCCTTTGGCAATGACAAAGCACCATCAGGAAGACTGACCGGAAGCAAACACACAGAGTACGTGAGCTGTGTTGATAAGAAACAGTTAGCAAGTCAAGACAAGCTGCATGTCTGTGTTGCCGTCATTTATTTCGCTTGGAAACCACAAAGTGTGCGTGTTTTTCACACTGAATGTTTTAGGTTGTCTTAAACGGGTTCTGGTGTATTTCCCCTGCGAGAAAGCTGTCAGTCAAAGCCTGGCACTGACCAAACAACTGGCTCATGACCACATGGGAAAAAAAAACATGAAAACAACTGGACGAATTACGGTATTTTTTGACAGTAGATGTCAAAATTTGATTTTAGTATAAATCTGACGCGCAGAATTACACAAAGAGAGAAACCGCAACTAGGAGTTCAAATTTCTCCTCAATGTATTCTGAAGATGCACTGAACACGAACCTCAGCCAAACAAAAAGGCAATGACTAAGTCATGTAAACTGAAATACATATGTAGAAGAACAGTGGGTCTCTGGATATGAAGTGCGGCGACATTTACAGACCTGTAGGAATGAGCAGCGTTGTTCCCTGGGGCACGATACACTTGTAGCACTTGTCCACTTTGTCTCCAAAGAACACTTCACTCTGATTGGGCGAGGAGCTCCATGCCTCGTATAGTGCAAGGTTAGCAGGGGTTGGCTTGATCAAGTAAAACACCTTCTCACCCTGCAAAGCAGATGAAGTTTGAGTTCATACACGCGACAACATGGACACAGTTGACAACACTGATGTAATCTGATGAGTATCTGGATTAAGCAGCAAACCAATGTTTTGATCCTCTGTGGTTTCAGCTCTGTTTAAGTCCACTTACCCAGAGAACATGGTACCAGACAGAGGTGCCTCCAAAGTCTATGTGGAAATCTGTGTAGCTGTGCTTGACCCCCATAAGGCAGTACTTCTGGACAAAGGGTTTTGGGAAGAAGGAGTCATCTGGCCAGTAGTTCTCTACCCAGGACATCTTCTGAGCCACGTCGGGGACCTCCACCAACTCTGCCATCCTGGGGTGATGAACATCCATATTTATAAAACTACCACAAAGCCATGTGCCACGACTGTGTGTCGATTAGGATACTCAACAACAGACCAGGCTGCAAACAGTGAGTGAACTGAATTGTAGCCTACTTGGTGTCAGAGAACTCCAGGCTGATGAGGTTGAGGACCTTAGGGCGATGCGACTTTGTGAAATACTTGATGAACTCGCTCAGCTTCATCTTGCTGTCCGCCTGCCGTGCCACATCTATCACATCAATGACTTTGTCTCCACCTAGTTGGGAGATAAGCACCATTTAGTCCTCAAAATGTCTGAGATGCAAGTGAGACAATCTGTCCAGACCAACAGTCCCTGAGGACAGGGAGTGGGTGCAGGCAAGAGGGCAACAGCAATTAATACCTGTGTGTGCGTGGGAGCATAAAGAGAAACGCACATCGATGTGAGAAGGACTGCAAAGGCTGTTTGTGGTATGTTTACACGTATGAGAAAGAAAACAGATGCTTAAAAAAAGGAAGCGAGAAAAAAAGTCTTGAAACACAGCTAACAGTTGGGACGCCACAAATCACACTTGGGTGACACGCAGGGCCGGAAGTAGGAGCAGGGTGCAGTGTGTGCAGCGGGACAGCTGGTTGCTGTAGTTGACCCGCACCCCTCCCACACACCTTTTTTATTACCCCTTTGCGTGTTCTCTCTTTCTCCCCCTGTCTGCCGCCCACATGCACTTGCACACAGACACCTCTGAGGCCCAGCTGGCCAGCGTCTGATGACAGAGAACAGCTGGAGCAGAGGCCGACAGTCACACAGCGAGACACAAAGCTGCCTGGAAAAGCACACTACACTGAATGCTAGCAAAAAAATATAGAAAGAACCATCTCCTTTAGAGGAATTACTTTAATACTGTTGTATGATGCACTATATAGTATCATGTCCGTGTGTTAAACTGTGCATACTACTCCACTATTTACTGAAATGACTATTAAAAGTGTTTTTGATCACACTAGCAAATGACAAACTCTCTCCCTGGAGTCCAACCACAGCTTAAAGCTCCCTGATGAGGGAGTGGGGTCTGCTGTAATCAGGTTCATCAGGTAGAGCCTGTTCCCCAAATATATATTAATTAATCACAGGCGAAGAGGGAACGAGTGATGCACCATAAGACGCCAGCTGTTAAGTCTCTGTACACGGTTCCTTTTTTGTTTTACTATGTGCACATAAATTAAACAGATGTCTGCTGTAGCACAAATTACACAATGTAGAAAGGGGTTTAAATGTTTGGATGGTGCTTATAACACTAAACTTTAGGACAAGCTGTATTCATAAAGCTCCCAACACAACATTAACACTGGCATTTATTAGTCAGTCAGTAATCAGGGACCACACACTGAGCTGACTCCACAACTGCTTGGACTCTGCTGAATCACACAGGACATGTGCACCCACCTCTTTTGCCCCA
The DNA here is from genome assembly GCA_030770545.1 of Macropodus opercularis. Classification (NCBI taxonomy): domain Eukaryota; kingdom Metazoa; phylum Chordata; class Actinopteri; order Anabantiformes; family Osphronemidae; genus Macropodus; species Macropodus opercularis. Next base: position 1,761,429 of record CM061108.1, read on the forward strand.
TTGTCTTCCAACTGTAAGAAATGTAAGCTGACACTCAGTCCCTGGCCACAACACCTGTGCCTTGGCTTAATGCTCAATAGGGCATGGGACAGAGATGAGTGAGAGAGGGAGTGTGTAATCTGAACTTAATGATAAAAACACCAGTGGGCTTGGTAATGGGCTTGTAATAAGAGCTGGGAAGTGGCAGGCTGTTTCAATAAGGAAGCACAGTGGTCATAGAGAGGGCAGTGAAAGCCAAGCCGTCACTCATTTAGAACTCATTGAGCCAGCGTCTGATGCCTGATAAGTGGGTTAAAACCCCATGAACCTGGAAACCTGTTCATATTGACACACAGATGGCGCCTGCTCAGAGATGGCCACTTAGCTGGCTGGTGTTGGGTGGTTGCATTAGCTTTTAAGCAGACTAAAGCTGTGGCGTATTCCAATCACGGGGGCCAGATCTTTGCCAACAGATAAACGCTAATGTGCTATTGTAAATTCAATACAGCTGTTTCGAAAACAGCAGGATAAATCCTGTTCATTGTGAAGTGTCCTTACCCACGTACTGCTCCACATCTTTGACAGAGAAAGTAGGGGGTGGTAGTTTGAGTCCCAGGCCCTCCATCTCGGTGATCGCTATAGGGTAGTTGAAGCCGTGCCTCTCCAAGTACCTGGGCGTCACCTGCTCCCCCTTCATCCGGATCAAAATGTCCTCAGCACTGTAACAAGATCATAGGTTCACTAAGACTGATGTGCGGTGATGCCATTTGACCCTTGATGGCAACAGGCAAGGTAATGCATGTGTGCACGTTTAAATTGATATCTACCTGGGGAAGGTCCTGTTCTGCAGCTCCTTGACAAACACTGAGGTGCCGGCCTGTACTGGCTTTGACCCATCATCTGCCTCTGTGTAGTCGTGCCTGTGCCAGTTGTTGCGCTTTTTCACTGCAAACAGATGACACTGCATGTTGGAGGTCGGTTCATCTGATTTCGTCATGTCTGTTCTCTCACCAAGTGGTGCATTATGCACATCAACACCACTTTTGGTAAGGACATTAATTCACTACTCAAACCCTGCGCTAAGAGATGGGGAAGCTTGTTCAGTCAAATTGAAGGGCTTTAGATTCAATTAGTCCAGTAATTCTTGCCCTTTTTGCTCTACATGGAACAAAAAAATCTGACTTGACTAAAAGAGAGCAGGGTTCACTCCCCTGGGAAAAGCCCAATACACAGCGATACGGAGATGGAGGGAGAAATTTTGAACGGGAAAAAGAGCTGGACGTGTAAAGTGGGAAATGTGTTCATACAGAGGAAAGAAGGGAAACGGATTAAAAAGCATTACTCACTCAGGGAGGGTCCATGTACAACATCACAGTTGGGACAGTGGTAAACATCAATATCCACAGCATGATGCTCTTCTACCTGCACACAGCTAGAATCAGAAGACACACAGATCAGGTTCACGGCCAAGCACAATTCAAAAGTTAGACATTAAAATGATCAGTTGAATTTATTTGAAAATAAAAGTTGGTTCTTACTTCCTATTAAACTGTTCACATTAAGTTACACAGGCAAAGTAGCAAAAATCCCAAAACCTGACGACGCGACTAAAAAGCAGGCGGTTTGTGTGTTTCTGAACTCAAAGTCAGACAAGCTGGAGCTTTTCCTGTTGCACCTGTATCACTTGAGCTTAACGTAGGTCACAACCTCAGCTGACTAACTGCATGTACAGAGAATTACAAGTCTCACACCCCTACCCCCGAATGCCCTGCAACAGCCAGACCACATGCAGCACACACGTGCATTCCAGTGTTGCATACCAGACCTCCGCTCCAGAGCAGCATGGCTGGAACTGCAACCAAGCTGCCATTCAGACAGAAAAACACCACAAGCTGTGCGTTTGAGCAGCTCAAGAATGTGCACTGGTTGATTTTAGGATTAAGTGACGAGAAAGAGGTGGAGAGGTCACACACAAAGGACCCACCCGCTTTTGAGGCACTCTTATGGTTATTTTAAAACGATTGACATCCGTTTGTTTCACTTTGCTTAGTGGTCTGATGTAAAGGCAGAAAGATAACCACAATAAAAAGTTGAAAAAACAAAAAACTAAACAGTGCTATCACTACTCTCAGGTCCCATCACAACACCAGTGTGATTATTTCACTTCACAGCAGACACCGCTTATAAAGAAACACGCCACTAGATATCGTTGGCTCTGTGACTTCTTTGTAATAGTCTTCAAGTCGGTGGTTGTCAATAGAACAGATATAAAAAGACAGGTTTGTTGCCAGTAGGACCTCTGCTTTTAAACACAAAGGCCAGCGGGACGGTTGGTGCAAAGCGAAGTCTGCCACGAGCTTTGATCTACAAGGAATTGCAGGAAACCGTAAGGGAAATAAAGCAGAGGGCCATTAACTCACCAGGAAGTGGTGAGTTTGTGTGAACACCTCCTCCACAATGTGGCATGGTATATAGCCACAGTAGCTGACTGTCCACAGTAAACATTAACATCGATAGATGATGCAGTCACATGTTGCCATTAAAGGAGCAGCATTATGTCAGCGGTATCTCTGCTTTTTCCTGAATATCCATAACAAAAACACTGCACGTGTGCAAGCAGACGACAAATAGCACATGTACAGTGCTTGGCAGGGTTTCCATATCTGGACTACTGGTTGAAACACGTGGCTGTTTGCTGAGGAAAGCATGAGTCACAGCTTTCTGCCGGCAGGTTTGAGAGCAGCCTGTGCTCAGCTTTGTCGTCCTCGCCTCACTTGGTGCTTTCCTTTATGCAATGCCACAGTGGGAAATGAGGGCACTGTGCCACATGCGCTGGTCTGACTCAGCGCATGTGGCACCTGCAATGACTACTACCTTACCAGACAACCAGGCTTGTGGGAGTGTGATGACGTGAGATGCAGAAAGCACAAAGAGAGGGAGGAAGCGCAGCTAGAAGTAAGAGACAGGCGAGTTTTCCCTGCATTGCTCAGGCTTGACGATGTATTGCACCACTTTAAATCTGGCGAGGGAGTGGGGTCTGCTGTAATACAAATAAAATCAATACGCCTGGTAAGACTCTAAAACTCAACTTCGCCTTTTTCGGGTTCTGCACCCTGCAACAGATTAACAAGCAAAACATCCCTTCCTGGATGTGAGGACATGTGTGGACTTGGCTAAACCCCTGCATCAACAGCCCCAACACTTCCTCTCATCAAGAACCTCCTTCCTGTGTGACTGAGAAGGCTTATTCATTAGTCCACGCACTGTGAGGGGTTCATTGTCCGCCATGATCTGTGCAGAAACACAAAGGCTGGAGGCGGACCACGCCATTATTTTAAGCTCTAAATAAGCGCTCGGCATGGGGCGGCGTCGCGCCCACATTAGGGAGCTGGCAGATCCCTAACGGATGGGAGGCAGAGACAGAGAGAGAAGATGAGGGCAGTTACACACACCTGGCTATGTTTTCCCACCACAGAGGAGTACCTGACTCTCGCAGACCTTTTCTTAATACAATCAGTCGGAACATAAACACTGCTGGGCCTGGATCTGTCGGGCTGCCGCGTCCTTATCAGATGTATGGGTGATCTTTTATTTTGGCCTTACAGGTTAAATCATCTGCTGTGTCCCAACATCTGTGCAGTGGTTACAGCGTGAAATCTGTGCTCCTCTCTGTAGTCTAAGACAAAGAAGGCGGCAGTGCTCCATAAACAACCGGGTTTGAACATTCTAAGTGTTGTTGGCTGCTGTCACTACCTAAAGGCCCCCGGTGACCCTGTAAAACAAAGTCATCCATCTTGTGATTTTGTGTCGGTGAAATACATCACACAACAATCTGAGCTCAATGAACTCAGCTAAATGCTATGTTTTGCATGCAATCATGTCATAAAGCTTTCATAGTGTTAAGAGTTACAGAGCTTAATGTTTTAGTGACAACGATAAAGGAGTTCAGCTGTTTTCTTCTTCCATCGATTACTTTTGATAATGATGATCAAGCTAAATGCAAAGCACCCCCCCCAGGACACAGGCTGACTAATGAATGTAAACACAGCTTTAATAAGAGCCAAGAGGCTGCTCTTTACTTTGTCCAATTACCTTATCAGACGTCTAAACAGATCATCTGAAATGTCTCATTCATGGAGGACATAAATAAAAGAGAAAAAACCTCCTGCATATCCATCAATCTACGTAGCGTAAACACTAAAGAGACACTCTGTAGAGGCTATCCATCTCTCTTCAGTGCGCTCACACTGTGTGACATTGACGAATCGTCCATTGAACTTGGCTCGCTGGAGCCCCCATCAATCTTTCTCTCTGGCTCATCAAGCCCCACTGTTCTATCATCACCCCCACTGTTTGTACCTAAAATCAAACAATGTGCGGATTAGGGTTCTTGGCACCTACACAGGGGTAAATTTGATGGTGATCAGGGCGATCGGATATGATTCACAGACGACTTGCACAAAAAGAGCTGCTCACCACTTCACATCGGAGACAATCCATTAATTCTCGTAATTGGGCGAGACTCTAAATGGTAAATAGCAGCGTTCAAACAAACATTTGTAATCTAAACCATAGGCTCTTGAAGGCTTTGGCTGCTGTGCATTGTACAGTCTTGCAGTGGGGTGGTATCCAACGTGAGGAGCAGCAAAACAAAGCAAAGGAGGGTCACACGTCATCTAAGCATGTATAGCAGACGCTGAAACAAGCTTTTCAACGTCTGTTCTGATTTATTGGGCAATCCATCCATTGAGGCTCAAAAAACATTGGAATTTGATATTAAATAGTCAGTGTTTGGAAATTAATAATAATGGCATGTCTACTACAACCCACTGCAACTGTTTATCACTAATAATTAAGAAATCACAGTACACTGTGATATGTTCAATGTTCAGGCAGGGATGAGCATCAGTAATGAAATCTATACAGTTGAGACACGGTTGTAAATTAAACATACTGTACCTTTTCTGTCTTTCAGTCACATCACTAGTCCAGCAACGAAAAAGCACACAGAGTTCTGACTGCCTGCCATTAAAATCCCAGGCTGTACTGTGCACCGAGATGGTGAGACACACAGGACAGGTGATGGAAAACAGGACGCTCTCCAGAAGCTGAGGCAACAAGACAAGTCCCTCACACTAGTACACTGATAAACAGGCACTGGGAGGATGTGCTCCTCGCCTTTCCAACGCTGGCACGCCATCTTCCTCAGCCAGAGAATATCCCTTTCCTTCTATCCAACGTCGTGGGAAAGAGGCTGGAAATGTGACCGTTTTTGTAGCTTTGCTGCATGTGTGCAAGCGCTTATTAGTCATCAATGGGGGAGCTCCAACATTTGTTCCGTTTCTTGCTGGCACATGACATACACCCAGCAAGTCTTTTTTGGCTCTGACACACCACAAATTCTGGCCAGATAGTTTTTTGGCAGTAGGCTTAATGTGGTTACGCAATGGCTTCCGTCATTTCGACACGAGCAAAAGCAGATTATTGTATTATTCACAAACAGTTTCCTTGGTGATACGCCCACACAGGCTCATTCAAAGGATCGAGGAACGGGACACGTATAACCTCTGTCCCATACAGTCAGGTCCCACATACGCCACAGAATATTAGTGAAGCTCAGCTAAGTGCAACCCTCTGTCTTATATTATATATTTATACTGCAGATAAAGCTCGAGTTCAACTCTTAATAAAGTACAATTAACCTATTAACTATGTCACTGAGTTGTAGTAAGAGTTCACAACAACCTTTTCCACAGCAGATAAGGAACTGGTTGTAGCAACTAGTTGTGCAGAACGACAAGTCGGACTAAAACAGGAGTTTTAGGCAACACTTTCGCAGATGCACAATAGGGATGCATTGCACAACAACACAACCCCGCCGAGAGCATTGGAACAGCCACCACCCACACACAGCACAAGTCACGCAACGTCCAGTCACACAAACGGCCCAGTTACAGTCGGCTTTGTCGATAGGACATGGGAAAACTTCAAATAGGACAACCTGACCAGAAGCAGGTCGGACACATGCCCGTCGATGCCCGTGTCCGCCGCTAGGGGCCCCGCCATGTGCCTGCTCAGCCTGAAAGGGGATTTAAATTTCTCCAGCTGTCAATCAAAACGCCGACCATAACAAGCTCCTTGTTCTCCACCACTGGCTTCCCACTAAAACGACAATAAAATATACAGTTTATTCTAGATCCTAACCGCTGACTGAAACACGTTACGTCCAGAAGTTGATATATGTAAAAATAAAGTTGAACTAGAACACAGCCAGCACGGAGAGCCCGGGTTTGGAGCGCCGGACCTCGGGCTTCGCTTCTCACGCTGCCACGGCGCAGTGGCTCGGCCGTCTCTTCACCGCCGTTACCAACATGAATCACCAACATTCGTTGCGATTTGTAGCCGAGTAGTCGGCAAACACCGCCTTTGTGAGCCGGGTAGGCGTTCGGTCGCTCACTCCCTAGCACAACTCTGCGACCCTGCTGGATCCGCGCATTAGTACACAAACTATTTGCTACGAGGCTCGGTTTGAGCCAAAAACGCCGACTTTGACGTGATAGCACAACGCGAGTGCGTGTCGCGTGTTCTAGACTCGCTGGCAGCGACGCTGAAGTGAACGTGAGCCCGTTTCGGAGAACGGAAGCCCACTTTGTTTCGTGAAGTCGAGTCAATAGACGGTTTAAAACCCCCGTCGCCCGCCGCTAACGCTAGCGAGCTAAGTTAGCTACCAGTCAGCGCCGCTAGAGAAACGTCGCCTTTCCGGGACAAACGTCTGGTGTTCGTCGCTTCCAGTGGACTACACCGCTGGACGGAACCGTAATCCACATACCTGCCGTGGAACCAGTCTTTACAGATGTCGCACTCGATCATAAACCGGCTCACATCGTAAGGCTGCCGGCAGACACAGTACAGCGGGACCGCCGCCATCTTCCTACTGTCCCCAAACAACGCAGGAATGAAGCGGGGCGGGGATTTAACTTGCCATCCGGAAATACCCGAGGGAGAGCCGATCCCCCCCGAGCTCCCCACGAGATCCGCCATTCTAGGCAATCCCACCTCTGACGTCAGTTTCCAAATTATTCATTTCCATCTGGTTGTGTAGGCGCCAACAATAGACGCAAACTTTTCCAACAAAGGAATGAGATAATGGTTCTGTTCAGGCATTTTGTCAGTGATACAGTCCAAAAGTTCGACTCAGCAAAATATAGTTTTATACAGTCACAATATTAGAACAATGTAATTGTACTCTAACGGGGAACCGATATACGATACTATATATATTTAACTTCAGTATTATGTGAGTATTGCGTAAGTTGATTTAAGACTAAGATTTGATTTAAGATTTAAGATCTATTACAGCTATTCATCGTGTCAAGTGTCTTAAGTCTTAAATGTAGGTAAAAAATAATAGAATATGGCAATATTATTATTCAGTGCTGAAGCGTTTAAACGTATCTGGTTCATTATGCGTCAATTAGAGCTATGGTGCCAGTACTGGCATCAACATTACAATGCACAAAATGTACAAAATACAAATGTAAGACGTTACAGCTTTTTGCATCTGCCATTAACCTTAAATGCCTTCTTTCACATTTGAAGCATGACTCATCAGAAGCATCGTAACAGTTATATTATGCAACGTGCACATGATGTGAAGCTGCTCTCTCTGCGGCGCATTTGTACTATTGATGGTGTCTTGGCGCCTCTGTGCAGCAAAGGCCGACTTCTACTGCAAGAAAAGCCCGACACAACAATATTCATCCCTGGTATGTCTCCTTGGAGCGTGTCTGACATGCCCTACGTGCCTGTGTGGAGAATGGCAATGGGACCACCGACCCACAGCTTGATCTGGGGGCTGACAGCTCCCATCCCCCCACACGCCCATCTGTGCTGCTCTGCATAGGCAAGCAGGCAAACACTCGGAGCACAGAGGACACATGCGATTCCCTGGGTTGTGCAGTGAGGCCTGGGCATCTCCTCTGTCCTCAGGATGACAGACCTCAGCAGTGTTTCAGCTGATTGTTCATCACCATGGGTCGCGTCTGGTCAGGCCGGTGTGAGTATCCACACCTCAGGCGTGTGAACACTCCTCCTGGAAGTGAATGAGGCCTACACGTAGTAAATTGTTATTATTATTATTGGTAGTATTGTATGTGTACAATTTACGTATTTAAAAAGTTACATTTTTTTATAAAACCAAATAAAGCTGATATTGACCAACATTTTACTCACATACAAAACTGTTTAAAGGTGTAATAATGAATTAAGCACAACAAACGGCGTTTTACTGTATTCTATTCCCAGACTACCGTCATTTTGGTGTTAAAGCGCCATCTACTGGTGTAACAACGTCACTGCACGCCGTCGGGAGCGCGCCCTACGCTCCTCCTGACGTCCTCGTGCACGCAAACAGGGAAGACGCGCTCTCGCTCCCATCATGGAAGGATCTCGGCGTCCTCACCGCCAGAGCTCATCCCATCCAGGCGCCTGTGACTTGTTGCATGCGGCTTCTGCGGACTGTTCACCGGCGGTTGAGATGTAAGGAGGTGATACAGGAGGTGAGAGGAGAGCAAGCTGCTGCAGGGAGGCGGTGAACGGGCTGTGACTCAGAAATTACACCTGTGTTAATACCGATTCGGGTTTGCATCACGTTACCTGTCTGTTCAGCGTTAATATGATAATATGACCAGAGACGATTGTATTATATAGGAGGAATGCATGCATATAGAATTTAATAAACAATACATTTGAATTTATTAAATAATGAATATATGGGCCATAAACTACGGGAAGTGTTGGTCTTGCATCTAATGTGGTTTTTGTGACGACCAGGTCGCGTCCTGAGGCTGAAGATGCGGCGTCTGTCCCGAAAGAAAGCCCTGAGCCTGGTGAAGGCGCTGGACGCCTTCCCCAAAGTGTCTGAGAGCTACGTGGAGACGTCCGCCTCAGGGGGAACAGGTGACTCCTCAGCGTTCTCCGGCCGCTCGCTCACATACTGGGCTGTTCGCTTTGCTAGAACGTGAACCACCCTGTCCGTGTCTCCCAGTGTCTCTCCTAGCCTTCAGCGCCATGGCTCTCCTGGCGGTCTTAGAGTTCTTCGTTTACCGAGACACTTGGATGAAATATGAATATGCAGTAGACAAGGATTTTTCCAGGTGAGTTGTTCTGAAGGTGCGTTGCTCACATAAAGCACATATACTACCTACCTTGCTTTATTTTTCCACAGTAAACTGAGGGTAAACGTGGACATCACGGTTGCCATGAAATGCCAGCGTGAGTATCCCACGCCTCTGTCCTATAAGTAACCCAGCCACTGTCGAGCTGTTCACACTGTAGTGATCGGTTCTCTGTGACGGCAGATGTTGGAGCAGACATCCTGGACCTGGCCGAGACCATGATCACGTCCAACGGCCTCCAGTACGAGCCGGTGAGTCACGCCTCCAAACGCCCACTTCAGCCGCTGATCACCTGCAGCATCGTTCATCCGTGTGCATTTCTTTAGGCCATTTTTGAACTGACTCCACAACAGAGACTGTGGCAAAGGTAAGAATGAGCTTCACCTTTAATTTGCATCACAAAAGTCTTTAGTTCACATTAACCACGTTTTATGGAAAGGAGTTAAACTAGACTGGGCACATTGCGATTTCGTCCGTCCAGGTTCTTTCCTTCAAAGCTTCGGTGAGGTTCTTTGTATTAATGCACTGTGTATAACTCGCCCCCAGGACGCTGCTTCTCGTTCAGAGCAGGCTGAGAGAAGAACACGCTCTGCAGGAAGTCCTGTACAAAACCCTCCTCCACGGAGCCCCCACCGCGCTGCCCCCACGGTCAGATACGCACACGCACGCGCTGCCTTTTACCACACAGAGTCAACATGAGTGTTTCTGTGCAGGGAGGACGCATCTATGGGGCCACTTAATGCCTGCAGGATTCACGGGCACGCCTACGTCAACAAGGTGGCAGGAAACCTGCACATCACTGTGGGAAAGTAAGAGGCTGTTAAAGTGCATCTGTGGGATGTGTAGCTGCTGACACAAGTCTAACAGCGGCGTTCTGCCTTTTTCAGGCCCATTCACCATCCTCAGGGCCACGCTCACATTGCAGCCTTTGTGAACCACGAGTGTAGGTTTAAGTACCAGCTTTCATTTGAACACTGCATCACTTTCTCTGTCTCATGAGACGGTGCTGCTGGGTGTTTTCTTCTGTGACCTTGACTCTCGTCCCCTCTCGTCCCTCAGCGTACAACTTCTCCCATCGAATAGACCACTTATCTTTTGGGGAAGAGATTCCGGGCATCATAAATCCTCTGGACGGCACAGAGAAAGTCACCTACAACAGTAAGCGAACACCTGGATGTAAAGCACAAGACTGAACTATTAGTGTGTACGAAACATACATTTCATGCTTCTTCCCCAGACAACCAGATGTTCCAGTACTTCATCACTGTGGTGCCCACCAGGCTGAACACGTACAAGATCTCAGCAGACACGCACCAGTTTTCAGTCACTGAGCGAGTAAGTCAGTGGAAAAACCTGATGCCTTTGTGAGCTAGAGCAAAGACGAGTGGGGATACTGACCTCCACCCGTCTGTTTCCAAGGAGCGGGCGATAAACCACGCAGCAGGCAGCCACGGAGTTTCCGGCATCTTTGTGAAGTACGACACCAGCTCCCTGATGGTGACGGTCAGCGAGCAGCATATGCCGCTCTGGCAGTTCCTGGTGCGACTGTGCGGCATCGTCGGGGGAATCTTCTCCACGACAGGCAGGTTTACTTCTAGACGCTGGTTTCGTTATGGGACACTTGTGATTGTGCGTTCTCTCCTGAAGGCATGCTCCACGGGCTGGTTGGCTTCTGCTTCGACATAGTCTGTTGTCGCTTCAAACTGGGAGCCTACAGACCCAGGCAGGTGAGGCTTCATCTGGTTAACATTTACACCAGTATTTCTTCTTCGCTGCCACATTCAGCTGTCGCGTCTCTTAAATCTGCTCCAGGTTGTGCAGCCACACAACCAGACCAACAACGTGAACCACCACCAGATCCCCGTTCTGGCCAACTACGTCCTTCAGGAGTAGCAGGTTCTAGCAGATGTCCAGCTGCAAATGTTTTGCCCTCTGTACGTAGTCAATAATTCAAGTTAAAAAGAAAAGAAAAAAAAAAAGGTGCCAGTCTGTACATCTGAGCAAGTTTGACTTTAAGAAGCTGCCAGGAAAAATTTGAGGCAATAAAACAGCTTTCAAATTCTGAAGCCGAGTAAAAAGCTACAGAATGAAAAGTTGAAGGACTACAGACAACTTTGCAGTTTCTCTTCTAATTTATTTCAATTTTACCAAGCAGATTTGAACAAAATGTCAGAGCAGGGAATGAAGGTGATCAAACATTTTTGCAAATGACACCAGAACAACAGATTTCATTTCAGTCATTGGTTACACACAGACTGCAGTGAAACTCCGGACAGTAGCCCTGTAGCTCGTTGAGCACAATCTGACTGAAGCACTGAACCACACGCCTCGCACGACCAGACAATTTTGTCATCGCCCTCAAATGAAAAATGACCACAGACGTGTTGCATAAATACTTTCCCTTTTTCTCCCATAACTGTTGTGTGTGTGTAGTATTATATACAGTGTAGCCAGTTCATTAGTTTAGTAAAAATCTGACTTTCCTGCCACGCAGCATTTGGTAGACTCTGTGGGAAGCGCTGTGGTGGAACCCTGTGAAGACGCTCACCAAGCAAAAATAAACAGTCAAGTACGGTTTTTGGTTGTGTACAAGAATACGCGAGTTCAACTATTCACACGTTTGAAACCAGGGTCAGGGACCCAACACCGGGAGTGTAACCCCTCGTCTGCCATCCACCACTGTTGTGGTTTAGGTCCAGGCGGTTTCATGACCTTCACTATGTAATGACCTCTTTAGCCTCCTGTTCATTCAAGGATCCACATGTCCAACGTCTAATAAACTCAATGATCTCTAGTGTCCAGAGGCCTGCTCATGTATCACACTGTTCATGTGAGATTAATACCTGATCATGTTTGAAAAACTCTGGTCATTTAGCAGAAAGTCATTTCCTGACATGTTCTACAAAGTTGTTTAGGTTCCAACTCCATTTTACAGAACGGGTTAAAAGACCCATCGTGTGGAGTGAGGATTCTGAAAAATGCTTCAGTGAAACGTGTTAAAGAACCTCCTGGGTTTATCTAAACGTATCAGTAATTTCCCATGGAGACTTGGATGCAACACCAACTGGGCTGACCCAGTTCCTGGTCCCAGCCTGGTCCCCTAATCTACCGTCACCCTTGGACACACCATGAAGCAGATAGCTGACTTTAAACACTTGTTCCTTAGACGTACTTTGTTTTACTAAATCGCAGTTTGACCTTTTAGAATCTGTTCGTTATTCCCTCAATATTCCTTTTGGGCAATACTGTAAACTATGATACTGGGCTATACAGATAAACTTGACTGATTACTCTTATTTATATATAATACACTGCTTATGTCTACTACATATCAGACTCGTCTGACGCAAGTATAAAGATGTAAAAGTAGTAAACTTAGTTCCAGTATAAACTGCTGTACAAACAGGCAAAGAGTGGATGAGCATTCAGACCAAGGACTATGCTCCGAGACCTACTGACAGATAAATAACCAAGAGGATTAAGAGCAGGAACGTTTGCATATCTGTACGGATACCGTCATCTAGCATGGTCAGATTTTACATCTAATACTAGTCTCAATAAAGTGGACTGGCCTTGAGACAGGCCACCAGTCAGCTGTGTAATCGCAGGAAAGGCAGAAGAGACACGTAATGAGACGTACAGTTATCCAAACCATCTGCAGATTAGAGGGAATCAAACTTTGCCACAGTAAAAAAAAACAAAAACTAACTTTTCCTTCACTGAAGTGCTGCTGTTTTTCAAGTATTAAACAAAATATACCACCACAAGGCAACGTTAGATTAAAGAGGATGAAAGTCACAAAAGGCTATTGTTGCATATATAATTGGCCACTTTGAGAAGAAAACAGTCGATATAAAATTAATGGAAAACAGACTGTTTGGGTTTGTGACTGGACAGTGCAGGTACTGAGGACAGATTTTCCAAACTTAAAGAACCCATGGCTAGTAGACCTTTTTCCCCAGCTGCAACCCCCACCTGTAGGAACCCCGCTAATCCACACAGGAGGAGGATCTGCAGTAGATGTCAGAGTCCCCGATGTTGTGTCCAGGTGACGGCTGAAGGCGAGGGCTGCCATCTCTGGTTGGAGGCGCTGAGGAAGACTCAGTTGGTTAAGGTGCTGGAGGCGCGGAAGTAGGAGAGGAACTTGAAACAGAGGCTGACCACGAAGTACCAGATGTTTCTGGCCATCTGGGAGCGGGCGATGAACACCCTCCAGATGAAAACCACCAGCAGAGTGTTGAAGGTGTAGCGGATGTTCCTCAGTCTGAAGAATTAGAGGAGGAGCACAGCATTTCAAGCCCTCTGCATTGGTTACACAGACAACTAAATATTAAAGCTGCTTTGCATTGTTGGATGTACGTACTTCCTCAGATGCTGCCTGGCAGCAGGAATGTCAGACATGTCTTCATTCAGGACGTACTTCTTTGTGCCAATGCAGTAATTCTCAATGTACTCTGGCCAGTTCAGCTGGCGCACGTCAAAATTAAATGTCTGAGAGAAACAACAAAAACTCAGTGCATCACCTCAATTTAAAATTCTATGGCAACTGTTATGCGAGAGTGAAGGTTTGCTGTGGCCATATGGGACTGATGTCCTGAAGTAGCAGCTTGAACGCACACGAACCCACCTTCCTGTCCTCCGGTGTGAGCTGACTCATCAGCATGCTCATGTTCTCCGAGTTCCACTCCCAGTCCTGGCTGCTGAAATACTCCAGCAGGCCGATGGCCTTGTGGAGCCGGTTAAAGATGCGCATCATCCTGGAGCGCGAGAAGAACGGAGGTCACTACAGCTCAGTTAAATACGATTACGTTACAGGTGCGGTCAGACAATATGGGAGTGGTTCTTACTGTGGCTTTTGTCCGGAGAGACGTAGGACGAGGTCGTAGATGAGAGCAGGGAACTTGTGGCTGACCAGGATCCAGTACTGGTTGATCAGGTAGTTTGAAGTGATGTTGGCGTTGGGTCTGCGGAACGCCTGCTCCAGAGGGTTCCTCTTAAAGGACGACATCACATGGTGCTCTGCAAATGGAACCGCTGACATTACACACTGAAACTTTACATTAAATAACAGCGATGTGATGAACACTGCAGTCATTACCATCACATGCAAGTGATGAGATTAGGATCCAACCGCCAAGCAAACTAAAAATCAAGTCTAACGTAAACCAGGACTCCATGTTTACAGTTTCTGTAAATATGAACCACTGGGAAACATCTTAAAAGATTTGGGGCATGAGCATCAGCTGAACTCAGAGTTAATACCAGGATGGTTACTTCCAGGAAACCTGCTTAACCTCCGTACACTTCCTCCTCCAATCCGACAGCAGCCATCCACAGACATTACATCACATGCAGCAGTAAACTAGGTCTTGTTAGTTTCCATGGTAACCTGCTGCAGGGGCTGAGGTGACTGCCAGCTGTGGCTCAGCACCTTGGACAGCTACAGTGATTTAAAAACCAATAGTTCCCACGGTAACAAGAAGCTGGTGCCTCCATTCTCTTTGATGTTGCCTTTAATGGTTTGGCTTTCCTCTTGTTTCACATTAGCTTGGTTAGGAGCGGCGAGTTCAGAATACACAGTTCCACTTTCATAACAGGAGCAGTAATGAGCATAATCCAGCTACAAGCCATCTGGTAGCAATTTCCTCAGTGAAGGGAGCATGTTTGGTAATCTGAGGACAGGGGCAGAGGAGCCCGCTGTCATGCTGCCAGCCGGACATCCACAGCCCTCTAATCCCACTGTATGCGATGACCGCTGGGTGGGAATCCGTTTTCACCCTTCACATGTAATTTCATCCCCTCGAAATAAAAACTGCATAAATGATAAAGCTGCTGAAATGAAATCACTTAAGCTAAAGCAACCGTTTAGTGCTCTAGACATTAGACAACTATGGCAAAAATATTGCACAAAACCCAACTGGTCTTATTTCCGCATTGCATGTGCAAATTTACTGCATTATTCAAGAAGCTAAACTGCAGATAATACAAATATATACTGCAACAGCAGGTTAATATTTTAACATTTTACTGTAATACTCCCAGACCGATTATACAGCGTTAATCTCACCCCTGACCACCATCTGTCAAATCAACATGTTTTAATAAAAACCCAACCTGAATCTTTTGTCAAGACTAAAAGTACTGTAGCATTATACTGGAACGGATTTAAAAAAAAAAAAAAAATTCTATTGTGAATAATGGTTAAGAAGCTTTTGAAATGTCTAATTTGCATCAGTGTCAGACAATTTTACGACTAATTCAGTGTGGCCTGGAAACTGGTGGCGCTGTTAAGCTCAAATTGTTTAAGTCATAATGTAGCACGTTTGTACTGGTCCTGGCCCAAACAGGCAGAAAACTCTGACCCAGCTGAGTTTGCGTTGCACGTTCCTTCCAGTAGGTGGCAGACATCAGCCACAGGAGACCCGACCACGACAGCAAACACCATTATGTCACAACACTGTTGTATTGATTTGTGATGATGAAAGTGAAGTGGAACAACAATACTGTGGGAAGCCAGCTGCCAGAGATTGAACAGCTCCATAAATATCAGCTTGCAGTGACCGATATTACCTCTTAGCAACAATTTACCTACCGATCTCTCCCCAGTGGAATGGGTTAATGCCGCCTGTTGTGCAGTTGTACACCAAAGCAGTTTTAGGTCTGCGAGGAGAGAGCAAGGTCAGTGACGTAGGTTAAATATCAATTGGTCTAGATTTTCTAGCATCTCTGCGCTGAATGGTAGAGGCTAAAATTCAAAGAATGAACGTTCAATTCCATGAGGTAGCTGGTCCGGTTACCTGTGATACTAGCGGGGGTCGGAGAATTCACAGAAAACGGCAGAAGTACAAAGCAAACTGTGGCGCATTTACTGACCTGTGCACAGCTGTGTACCAGCCTGCAGCCAGGGTGAGGTTGATGACCACGTCCACGGGGATCAGGTCGGCCACGGCATCGTTGTTGGCTCTCATGGTGCGCAGGATCCCCTTGCCCGCCTGAAATGGGACAACATTGTTCAAAAGCCAACTTAAAAACATCTGCGTTTGAGATTTGAGTAACATTTTTTGATGACTTACAGCAATGAAAACTCCGCTTGGTCCATTGAAGTTGTCGATCCA
This sequence comes from Macropodus opercularis, assembly GCA_030770545.1. Taxonomy (NCBI): domain Eukaryota; kingdom Metazoa; phylum Chordata; class Actinopteri; order Anabantiformes; family Osphronemidae; genus Macropodus; species Macropodus opercularis. The sequence goes on from CM061108.1 coordinate 1,777,699, forward strand.
ACCCTGAGGTTGCAGAGATGTGTTAATTCTAGATGTAGCACATGTTCCTCAAGACAAGTGAAGCCATAAAACCCATCAAGTTGTACGTCCGTAACCACAACACCGCTCTGTGGGGAGGGTGTGTGCTAACTGGCTGTTCACGTTACTTCTTATAGCGGGAAAGGGGAGGCTGGGAAGCAGAATTTGTCGACTTCAATTAGACTCCATTAAAAATGGATGAAACCTCTGGTTATAGGCTCCTGTAGCCTCCAACTTGAGGAACAGAAGAGCAAGGCTGATACTTGACAGAACATACCGGGGAAAGAAAGGAGGCCAGAGGTGTTATTAGACCTAGGTGGACATTCTAAAAGTATACAGCATCATGTATTGTTTAAATGGGATGTGACAGAAGTAAGACGACGTAGTGGTTGTAAACAAGCTGTCCCCATCCCCCTTGCCTCTCAGCACAAGCTGGCATGAGCTGCCAAAGCAATTGCACGGCCACGCGTGAGTGAGGCCTTCTGAAGAGTCACTGCCAGGCAGAGCTTACAACTGAAGGCCGAGAACAGAGCCAGGAACGGTCGTCACAAATCCCAGTGCACAAACAAGGCCTACATTTCCTGACAACCCATAAACAAGGACTTCCCTGTGGGTTTTCTGGGCCTTTGTGTAATGTCTCCAAGTTTGATTTGATGATTTTTTTTTAAAAAGGTAAGAGTTTAACATTTTGAAACATGTGTCATCGTAGTATTCAAAACCTCCCTTCACACGTTAAGCATGTTAATGATATTTGCATGCAGGAGAAGAATGTTTACAGATGCCGGGGCTACATGTAAAAAAAAGAAACTCCTGACAGTACCCAGACCAGACTCTGGAAAAGGTCCAGTCATTTTAAAACTTCACTTTAAATAAATTAAACTGTTGGTGCAGACCCAGAATGGAAACTTCTCCAATTCAGGTTCTGCTTTGTCAGTTAGGACCAGAGGAAGCTTCTCCAGTGAAGCTAAAGCTGATGAAACAGATATTGTCACCTCTAAAATGTCCTGAACAGCACGTAAAACCTTTAGTTAGGCCAATGTTTAAGCTTGTGCTTCCACAAGGACAATGAAACGACAAACTGAGACAGACAGGTTTTCCACTGAATTCTCAGGCTGGCCTTCACATGAGCCGTCTGGTGTACTGAGTAACAAGTCCTCACAGATGTCACTTAGGGTGAAGCTTGCAAGGGAGCAGGACACTCCTTTACTTTGAGAGACAAATAGTGATCAGCTGTTACTCTTAAGGTTTCACTGTTCTGATCAACTTTACGACAGCACAGTGTGACATTAGGTGGACTCACGGGGAAAGGCTCCTGCCAGCTGGCTCCCACTATGGAGGGTCTGACGATGCCAATGTTGAGCCTGTGCTGCTCCTGCTGCACCACGTACTCAGCCAGGGCTTTAGTGTAGGTGTAGGTGTTGGGCCTGTCGCCGATGAGCCTCGGTGTGATGTCACGCACAATGCCATCGTCCATCCACCTCAAAAAAGAAATCCAAGCCTCAAATGATGCCGAGATAGAAATCGAGGACTAAATATGCGCCATACGGACTGACAAGTTTACTTTAATGCCATGCAAGCACACAAACCACCTTGCTGTTCACTTACTCTAGAGACTCGATGAGTTTTTTAGGCTCAACAGGCGGTGGGTAGATGACCTCATCGATGTGCTTGCGATTACAGTTTGCATAGGCGGTGGAGATGTGAATGAAGGCCTCGAGGTGGTGCATCTGATGGGCCAGGCTGAGGAGCTGCTGTGTGGCAATCACATTGAGCTGCAGGGCGTGCCTAGCAAAGAAGAGCGATACGAGTCATTACGTGCTTTGGGTGTGTGGGGGAGGAACAGCTGTACGAGCGCGCACACGCCGGAGATTAAACGAGTGCAGTAAAAAAGGACTGAGGGCGTGTTCGTCATACTGCTAATATCTGTGTTTGCGCATTTGCAAGTAGAACATTTGTGTTTGCTGACCAGTGAGTTTCATTCAAATGAACATTTGCACAATAGTGTGAATTAGAACAGGATCATAAGATGTGAAACCACAGATCAGACAGAAGAGGCCAAGACAGAAACACATCTGCTCCTTAAATGCAGATGTTGTCATTTTAAGCTCACAACTGCTTTTTACAGCCATGATCATTTAGTCCAATAGTCATCACAGATGATAGAGAACTAAGCTACACAATCAAGAAATCTCCTATTTCTAGTCAGAATTCTGTACAATGCAACTCTACACACCCATCTGCGCTCATACGAGTCTGCTATCCTCATTAAGGACAAGTGTGCCATACAAACTGTAAAGCTGTCTGAGTCAAATTAGTCAATGACTTAGACAAAGCAAGTCTGCAGTTTACATTGGCAAGATAAGCCACTGTTTCAACAAAGCACGAACATGCCAAGACCACATTTATAATCAAAACGTTTAACACTAGCGACTAAGAGCTCAACAGCCCAAATGGATGGAATTTGTTTTATACAACTTGCTCAGCATAGAGCAGTGGGGCTCTGCAGCAGGAGCAATAATAAAAAACAGTGGGTCAGTTTAACTGGACACCGTTTACAGCAGCGCCTCTCTGGAGCGTGTGGGAGACATTAAAGGGAGATGAACCGCGTGCGTCGGTGTGTTGGGGACGACTACAACATGAATCAGATGTGTTGCCAGCTCGTTAGCGGCAGCGCTGCGGTGCAAGGGAGGGTGTCGACGGTAGGTACGAGAGTTTCAGCGCTGCCTGTGGGCGTCATCCTCCCACCACCTTCTGGGACCATATGCGGGGCTTCACGTCAGCAGGACAGCCAGGAAAACACGGAGCCACCGCTGTGGCCCTCCTCACAGCTGACTCATCACCCATCTGCTACATTTAAATATTAAGCTATAGCTCTCATTATCAGACAATCTAAGGCTCCATCACTGGTAATACTGCAGCCTGATTCATTAAGTTAAGTTTTGCTTCCAATTAGCTAGAACCAAAAACTTCCACCTGAGAGGGTCTTGTTGGACTGAACTCCATTAGAGAACCATTCAAGTAAGCAGGAACAATCCTGGTTTGAGACTTCAACGCTTGGGAGGAGCAGCAGCTTTTACTGAGTGAGCTGTCAAACCCAGAACTGTGCTGCTTCTACAAAGACAACTACTCTTGAAAACACTAATGTTTCAACATCGGCAGTCAAACAGTCATCAACAGTCAAATGAATTTACGTCACACGGGAAATTCATTTCCAAGTATGTGCCCAAGCTATATCTAAAAAGCCTCTTAGCTGATGCAAGTGACAAATCAACCTCTGAATCACCTCCGACAGTGCGACACCATTGCTACATCCAATTAGGAGCACAGCGCTGCTCCTACGCCATCTGTCAGAACAGATATTACCATGTATTGTGTAGTAGATTTAGTGGCATCTACAGCATCATGTTTTATAAACTGCAGTACAACAAGTTATTTTCTCATCCACCCAGCAGTGGGAATTTGTGCACATCTTTGACTGCCGGCATTAATAAAAACATGAACCCTTCAAGAGGCAGAGTTTAGAGGTGATTTTCGAAGATTTAAAGGGGGGTGAGGAGAACGATAAAGGAGCGAAAATGTTCATCCGTGATCCTCACTTGAGCGGCTCATCAAAGCGGATGGTGGCGGCGCAGTGGAAGACTATGTTGATGCAGGCACTGAGCTTTTCCACGTCCTCAGGACTGATGGCCAGGCCTGGTTGGGTCAGCTCGCTGCTAATGGGGATGATCTTCTGGTAGAAATCAGGGTCGTCCTCCCGCACACGGTCGAAGAGCTGCCAGGAATGGGAAAATAAAATGAGCCGCCATGGCAAGAAATGAACATAATCTCAGTTCTCAGAGTTCTTTCAGCGCAGTCACACAGGCCGAGGCGTTTCCTGATGGATGTGCAAACAGGTCTGAGTCAGAGCAGAAAGCTACTCCTTGAACACACACACACACACACAGCACCATCAGTTCTGCACATATCAAACATTTCCAGCAACCTATTCTGAGGAGCACAGGCAGTGGCTTTAGCAGCAACCTATAAGTTTTATATAATTATTAAAGCAATAATTCAGTTTACAGTTTAGAAGCAGGACTTGCTCACTTGGCTCTAGTTCTTCTACAGAACCACATCACTTGTGTAGACAAATGCACCACCACACCGACCCTGCTTGTGTGACATTATCCCACCTGTTAGCCGACAGCATTCCAGCATGGAGGGGGATTAGGTGCCCCCTCACCAGCATTTACCAGCTCAAGTCTCACACAACCCCTCTGTGCACCAGGCAGGTCGCAGAGGAGCAGAGCGTCTCTTCAGTACGGCTTCCCACTAACACGTTAGCCTTTCGCAGGTGGAGATCAATAATGGCGCGAGGAGGAGAACTCGTAGAAGGGCTGGCATCAAAGTGCATGCCAGCGTTATGAAACATCCGCTCAGTGCGTCAGCTGTCCTAGTAGGCCGAGCGCTGCTGTAAAGGGACAGCTGTGGAATTCTAGCGTAGTCGTTTTTTCAGTTCCATCTCCTGCCTTGAAGTGCTGAGAGTCTCACTTAACTAGGAGAGGTTTCAGGCAATAGTTTGGTATTTTGTCTGTCTGTCAGTCATGATAAGCATAGTTACACTATTAAACACAGAGGAGCCTCCGTTTTACTACACAGAACCATGTTTACCGCATGATTCACAGAACTACTGATGTCATGAGGTGACCTCAGCTCAACTTCCTCTCGAGGGCGTGTAGCTTGGCAACAAAAACAAATTATATTTTTGCAGAGGTTCAACAAAACCATGTGTGTATGTCAATTCTAGAGACCTCATTGTCGCACTATAGTGAACTTTGTCAAGCTTTTAAACACTTTCTGCACCACATTGAACAGTACAACCATTTAAACTGTTAATTTAATCTGATTCAAAGTCGAGACGTTTAAGCACCATTTTGCCCAGTTGAAATTCTAAACCAACAGGGAGAGACCAGGGTCATCAGGGTCACAAAGTTGAATGAGGCCATAGAACGTGGGCTTCACACTGCTCTTTGTTATGGACACAGGCGGAGGATGGCGTTGTGCGGGCCTTTTGTGAAGTGCTGTTTGGATGTTAAGAGGTCTTGTGCCAGCCTTCCATTGCTCGCACCCTTCTCAGACCCACGGGCATCTCACGAGCAAACTGCCTTGTACGAGATGACAATGGTGCCCAGTTTTCTTTTCCTCAGTGCAGATGCATTGTTTCAGAACTACATTTGAGTCATGTAGCGCTGGCTGACTTTTCTCGTCATTGTCTCTCTTCAAGGCAGAAACCTGAGAATTTAAACCGCCTCTCTTCTCACCGACTGCATGATTTCTTTGAAAAAAAGATTAATGAGTGGAATTGTCTAAATACAGCTGGAAAACTATTTGCAGCGATTATTTCAGTTGTGCTTTTGTCAACCCTTTGATTTCACTTTCTGAAGTGGTGCCTGAAATAACCACCGCTTTCGAAAACAAGTATATTTTTCCTGTTGCAAATGCGTCTTAAAGGCAGCTCCTGTCCTGAACCCCTGCTGAGTAAGCTGAAGAGCACCAATTGGAGGCAAACAGCCTGGAAAATTTACTGTAGCTAGGGAAGGATTGCCAAAGTGTGTCAGACAAGCAACAGCGGCTGCACCCTCAGCACTGGCTTCCCATTCCTGACATGCACTGTCAAATTAGTGGAATAGGATGCAAGAAGCCGTGACCAAGCACAAACAATTACACATGCGGGATGCTGGCAACGACAGCAACACAACCTCTTTACCAAATGACTTTATTCAGGGAATCTCCCCAAATACCTCGATAAATAAAAGTAAAATATAAATAAGGATAGAAATCCTCATTTGTCACCAAAAATCTGATTAGTAGAAGATAAATTAACAGCTATATTAGTATAGCTGTGGAGAATAAGAATCTTGTAGAAAATACTGCAGCCCTTGAACCAGACTGACAAAAGGCTGCAACTTTCTCTCACCAGTTACAGATGACATCTCTCAACCTGTCCACCAACGTTACAACCTGCAGCAGTTGTCTGTATTGAACACGATCCTCTGGATGGATGAGAACCTGCAGACGCGTGGTCCCTGAAGCCTCAGTAAACTACATTTATCTCGACTGGATCAATAACACTGAAGAACCAAGCCAGGATAAATCTGGACGCACAAACCTACAGCAGTGAGGAGAAAACTGGTCGACTCCCGTACTGGGCTACGAGTCTCCCTAGAAGGACACTGCGCATGTCTGTGCTGGCTTAATGACTTCGCAAGCAACATTTAATAAGCTAATTTGTTTCATAAGCTGGAGTCAATTTGCAGACTAATTATACGCACAAGCAAGCCTCTCTGGGGAGAAACGCTAAGGCTACTGGATGCTTTGCCGTCTGCCTGTTGCTTTGCACCACTAGTTCTTTACAGCACGCCAGGCCATCAGGACCCCCCCCCCCCCCCCCCCCTCAACGTCATCCCCAAGATGCTGCTTTAGCAAGTGTAAGCAACTTAATTTCTCAGGCGCCACAAGTGAACAAAAGCAGCCGTTTGAGTGCACAGGAATCAATAAGGCATGAATATTTACACTGCTGTACTGATCACCTGGCTATCGATGCAAACAAGAAAATCTATGTTAACGTAGACATGTTGGACTGCGGTAACAAGTGGGGCTTCAAGCCACAGAGGGGAGGGGTGCACCCCCTGTACGCAACACTGGAAGTGGAGGAAAACGTACGATTTCCTGCTTCTATTGCACCGTAACGGCCGAAATTGTGCAACTGAACAGTTTGTACGTGAGCAGTAGTCTCTGTATCGGAAAACCGGACAGCATAAAGCATGACATTGCTCGAATACCTCGTGTTCAAATACATTGGTAACCGGCCATACAAGATGCAGGTGTGGGCCATTTTTAGAGGACAGGCACAGGTACAGAAAACATGGCAGGCTGTTCGGTGCTGTGCGGGAGGTCAGCCTTTGTGTAGCCAATTGAAGAATGACCAACTTATTCAGATAAGGGCACGTTGAAGAGTCAAGCTGGGTCAGGTCTCAAAGGAAGAAAACCCCCAAGTTTCGAGATAAAACCAATATGCACAAACGAAAAATCACAAATTGAAATGACTAGAGTAAACTACATCTAGTCTGCTGCCTTGTAGCCAATTCGATGCCTTTTAAAAAAAACTCAGCCACCATCTCTCCTGCATATTGCCCTGTAGGCAAAATTCCACAGGATCCTTGTCCCACACAGCATTCCATCTCCCACCTCCACAGCAGACATCTGAGCCCATCCGTTAGGGCTGAAGACTACACAGCCTGGGACGGTTGCTGTGAACAGCCTGCTAGTGGGCAGGAGAGCACGCTGCACACCAAGGCCTACGTGTATCAAGTGCCTGACATACCATTCGGTGCCTGACACTGCAGCCATCTAAACATTTCCACTGTATCACTGCAGCCTCTGCTTAAATGTCAGAGCTGGTGCAGCGCAGACGCACAGACAATGAGATTCCTATCGGTTTGTCCTTTTCCTGCCTAGGGCAGCTGCCCTGATTGCATCCTTTGAAAGACACCATGGGACAGATCTCTTGGCGGTTACCTAGCAACAGGTGGTAAGAAACCCAGTGGCCTGGCTTCAAGGATGAGAGGAGAGGATACTCTAGACAAAACCACTGCTCTCCTTCATGAATTATCCTGATTGTGAATACTATAATACTGACCTGAAGACTCGCATGAATACCAATTGGTACTTAAGGCTTGGTCATGGAAATTGAATGACCTCACTTCTGAATGTGGACTGAACATGAGTGAGTCTATACTTGGCAGAGGATCAAGCAGTGTCCCAACAGCCAGCAGAGATGCCAAAGCCAATAGAAAACTGTTGAAGGGGAGCACACAGCAAACATTACCAGTTTATAATTTAAACGTCGACACCGGAGATGTTTTGTAATACCGCTACGGTTCATAAAAAGTTGTATTAGTGTGAACTACCTACAAGGCGTCACACCCACCTTGACAAAGGGGCAAGTCAAAGAAAAAGGCAGGATGAATGAGCGAGCAGTAAAAATATCTGCTATTGGAGGCAGAAAACAGAGGCGTACAGACAGTTTGAGGCCAACAAACAGGTGCAGCCTTCTTGTGCTGCTGCTCCGAGAACATCAATACGCACCTGACGTCAAACCTTCGCTCCTCATTAAGGCCAACAGTTTGTTTTTGTAGTCACGCTATCCCGTTTGGTGCGATACAGCCGACACCACATATTCGAAGCTCATCCTCCCTGCTCGCCGCTCAGATTCTCCACTTCCTCGTAACCCTCCTTTAACAACCTCCATTGTTCTCACAATCTCCTGATTTTGCTCTGTGTCACGTCACTAATAAATCAAAGATCAGATACTGACATCTGGGGTCACTGACATCACCATGGCAACAGCAGCCCTCACAAACAATATTGCTATATAAAACACACAAGACCACAACAAATTCTAAACCCTGGTTTTGAATGGTGATTTGAATTAACAAGCCACTAGTCCCATTACACAAAACGCCACCTGGCTTCAGCCGATCTGCTCTAAGGGTTTAAGAGCAGAGCTCTTATTGCTGCGTTGACTGACTGCTCTGAAATCTGCCAAAGTCCGACAACAGATAAATAAAATAAAAAAAACAATGCAAGTAATATGCTTTAAGTATTTTGAGCACATCCAAACATACAGATAGACTTAAAATGTACAGTGCAGATTATGGTTTTCAATTTAATTTACAAACTTAAATGAGTCATTCATTCAATACAAGCAGCAGCAACTACCAAAGCGTTTCACCCACACACCAGCCTGTGTTTTATATGCACAGTAATGCAACCTACAAGCAAAACCAATTAGACCTCACCTTGCATTTCATCATGTCCGCGACTCTCTGTTGCATGGACTGCCCAGCTTTGGGTCTGACCAGGATGTAGAGGGCTTTGACTTCAGGACACGAGCGCAGCAGCTTCTCCACCAGCACTTTTCCCATGAAGCCGGTGGCTCCGGTGATCAGCACACTCTTGCCAGCATAATACTCTGCTATGGATGCCATGGTACTTCCGACCATACCGCTGCAGATGTCCGTCAGTCTGCTTGTTCCGTCTGCAGTCTGCTCCAACCCGTTAAGGTCCTGGCTTTTAGATAGTTCCTGCAGAAGGAGGGGAGGATATGAGCGTTAGGACTGCCAGCTATGAACATTTAACACCAGGAAGTACTTGTGAAGCTAGTGTATGGAAGATGAAGGGAAAAAACAACTCTGCTCTTGTCAACATGTTGTGATTCATAGTTCAGAGTTATAAATACACAGCTTTTAAGCTTTTGATTTGACAGATTGTCGGGAACTACATTTTAAAAAGCACACGTTATTTCTCTGGACACTTCAGTGCCAGAGGAAACCGACGCAAAGGTTTTGAATTTTAATACATCACAGGGAATGTTCACAGACAGCCTGACGTCAGCTGGTAGGAATTTCATCTGGCGAACGTTCAAGCAACGCTTTTGTACAATTGGGGTGGCAGATTAAATTCACCAGACTGGACAACAATCACTTAAAATGTAACTTTATAAACATCACTGCACTTTAACACTGGTGTGGCTTTAGCGCAACACCGATATCTGGTATCTCAGTCGTCCATGTTCCACAGCACTATCCTTCATCTCCTGGAGTTATACCAAGAACAAATTAACCTAGCTCAGATATGCAAGGGGTTTGTTTGCACAATTGTTCTGTTCCGCAAGGTCTCAGTTGTGTTTGAGGGAGGTCTGGATCGAGACTTGTCGCACTCACTCAAGGTTATGCTCGCACAGCGAGATTTACATGGAAACAGATCTAAACCAACATTAGCTGGAAGCCACAACATTTACTCAACCCGCAAAAATGCAGTCAAAATGGAGAATGACTCACACTTGCTGTGCTCTGCAAAGATGCACATTTGCCCACGATAAAGTGACCTAGACTTGACCTTAATGTCATTGTTCCAGCGATTTGACATGCGTCTGGATGTCTGGCCACCCTCAGGTCCATGGCAACTTAATTGAATCAATTGCTCTTCTAATGGTGGTGGCTGTGTCCAACTATTTGGGCCAACTCAATACAATATATCAGGAGTGTTTGCAGTTTCAGCAGGCAGCCTGGTCCCACTGATCTGGATGTCAGTGTTCGGAGGACCCTGCCACTAGTCATTAGCTGAGATACTGACTGTGCTGTCATTGGGTCATCGGGCTGTGAAACCACGCAGCACAAATAACAGTTAGCTTTTTAGTGAGCATATTTTCATTTTCCCGTCCACCGATTGACACTGTGGTGCTTAATTAATCTAAATTTGGGACAGCTGCAGTGAATCATCAAGTTCCACCTCCTTTACTAAGAACAGTAGCTTCAATAGATTTATTTCTCCAACATGTTCAATTGCACCTGTAGTTCCATTCTTAAAAATATGGTTCTATAGTAATGAGCAGTAACTAAAGGCTTAGCCATCAGTTGTAGTTGAGCTGATCTATTCAGTCTTGACTTCCACTGTGCTAGCTGACTGGCTGCAGCCATGTGTCTCAGATCACTGAGTTGATGTGTGGGCAAACGGCTGACCACCACGCCGCCAGTGTTACTGCTCATTTGTGTAACCATGGCAACTATGCACCAATACAGTGCAGGCCTCTTCAAGTTCGATGGCCGCATCCTGTCCCTGGAATCATCCTCCTTCCCAACCATAGTCCCATCAACCAGAGTAAAAACGCAGGGACGCATGCTTGTAAAGTTCTGCATTTGGCAACAGCTGAACATTTAGCCAACACAGACGCTCGATCAGCACTTTCAGTAATTCAGTGGCGCTGTGATTTGTATACAACTTAAGATTGATTTTTTTTGCTCCCCCTGCTTCTTTCATCCTCTCCCGGGCTGCAGATTCCCCAGCATGTCTGCTCAAACACAAACCAAATCCTCCTGAGCCAAACATGGCCCAGATAAAACAGTCAAGTATTTACGTGCATTCTGCCGTCGGTGTACAGACAGTAATAAACAGTGCACGCTCACGCTTTATACCCGTTCTCACAGGTTTTGCTTTATGCTGCATCTACAGTTGACATACAAGACCATATCTACACATTTAGTATTCTGTGTGCAGAGACATCACAATAATAGAGGTAGGTCAAGGTCGAGGCCCCAACATTCTGGCCCTGGGCTTTAGAGATTCCCTGTGGATAGGACAAGGGCTGAAAGTCACTTCGGATTAATGCCTGACAATGGAAATGTTCCTGCAGCTGGAAGAGTGGTGCAGTGGACGTGCACATCCCCACACACGCCCCAGCATTCTTTTAAGATAAAACCGCCTCACCTCCATACTTTTCAGATCTGTTGAGGTTGTCCAGCTACAAGCCAACATTGTACAATAACATTCCTCTTTTTGGAAGTTGGCTTCTAATCGAGCTGAGTACCGTTAACATTTTCATATCACTAACAGACCACAGCTGAATTTTAATCATCCACACAGATTAGGAAGTGACGCCATTTACACAAAGCAACAGTCAGTACAAAGTTGGGTAACCTTGCATGTGTGAATGCACAGGTGCCAACACGTTTTATTTTAGCTCGTCATATTGTAACAAGCGAGTGTTTTACAAAAATAGAAACCACCAGATCATCATTGACAAGTAGACCAAAGCTATGAGGTTTGTCCACCTTGTTGTCTGGTCGCTGATGAATAACGGCACAAGCTTTTAAAGTCCGTCATGACTTGAAAGGCAAAGTCAAAACAGTGGGCAGCAAGGACAAGCACTAAAACCTCAAGGACACAGCTTCACTGGTTGCAGTCTTGCTCGAGTACTACACCAAGTCGAAAGGCACTCGGCCATCTCAAACAAAGTTAGATGCTTGAGGTGCAAGAGCAGCTTCAGAGAGTTGCTATTGTCCACAGATAAGGCTGCACTCAGTCCAAAGAAAAGAACAAACAAAATAAGGCCAGAGGGTCTTCTACATATTTCCCCTCAAAGCTCCTCTCCCCAGGCGGTCCATGCCGTTTGTCAGAGGTGGGTTGTTTTAAGCCGCAGCTCTGCAGTCCTTCTGCTGCCTCCGGCCTTTCCTCACACAGCCCCTCCATTAGTGGGTCAGCTGAGTGCTGCTGGAGACGCAGGCAAAAATCGAGAGCTACAGCTGCACCCTGGCTAAGGCCATTGTAACTGGACAAAAGCGAACAGGAGTGGGAGGCGGTGTGGGAAAATAGAACGCAAAATACAGCCAATAATTAAAGCAGCAATCAAGCAGGGTGAGACAACACGGAGACGTCTGACGAAACCAGGTCCAGCAACTTCTCTCTGGCCAGGAGGCTGAAGTGTCTCATCTACAAAGAGTTAGAGCGCAAAGCAGCAACTATCAACATGTCCCACAACTACAGACAAGTCACCTGAACCACAGCTTCAGTAGCTGCTCACACTAGGCCTCTACGTTTAGTTGGGCTCAGTGGACCTGAAATGAACGCTACCAGCTGTGCAGTGTGTTAAATACCCAGACAGGCTACATGTTGCCACAGGCCAAATCACCTGCCTAAATCAAACTTTATGCAAAAGGACAAGCTCCACCCTCATTTCAGTTGTCTGGACTGGAACCACATTAAGAAATTCACAAGTCTTCCCACAATGACTACTGAAACATTTTCCCAGGATCCTCCAGGTTAACGCCTCCGCTCCAATAAGAGGTTGTGACATTACCACTGACACAAACCCACGTAATTGCGCAGCACTTTCGAGGGCCCTTATCCCAGATTGCATTACTGTACAATACCAGCAGGTCTTGTCGCAGATTTATTTTTCCCTGAGACCGCTAACGACTAATTTAATTAGAAATAATTCCATTAGCCAGGGTTTCAAGAACTTAAGTAGCGTCTCCTTAAATGTAAGCCATAAGCCAGTTTGAGGCTACACAAAGGTGTTGCTGGCAGTAAGACACCTCACCCCAGGAGACCGAGCTTGCATGCGAGCACATGTTCCCAGTATGTGCGTTTGTGTACATGTGCACCAGCGCACTGCCTACATTATAGATGACGGTGGTAGCATTCTGTAATTACACCAGCCACCTCTGAGTGACAGAGCCTCTCGGTGCTGAGGTGTCGGTTAACGTCTGGCTCAGACCCAGGCTGGCGATCATGCTCTGAATACTGGAGCAGGGTCAAGGGGCCATGAACCTGTCCCACATCAACAGTAACCGTCTGTCTCCACCTTCTTACTGCAAGGGTCCTTGTAGAGATCAGCCTTTATCTTCGTAGTCAACTATGCTGTTCTATCAAGCACATCACAATAAACCATATACAGCGGAGGAATATTAAACAGCTGACTGGATAGTTTTGGCCTTTCATGCCAGCTGATCAGTGTCACTGCTTTCATAGGGAAGTTACTTCTAAATGGATCTAAAATTCCTAGACAAACTCCACATGCAGAGAAGCCCAGTGGCTCCTCACTTCCCTGACAGAAGCACATATGTAGCAGTGATGACAGAACAGACCTTAATTGGTGACAGTGCGTTTCTGGGCCACAGCTGCCCTGTCACTTATCCTGCAGGCTCATTCTCCTAATGTGGAAAGCAGGCGTGAATCAGGATGACCAAGACTCAGCAAACTACTCCTCAGTGCAACATATTAGCCGTTTACATAATATGCATAACACTTTAATAACACTAGGTACAAGCAGGCCTGTAGCGAATGACTCTCCTTCAAATACACAGCTATGCTGCATTAAAACCACTTTCTGAGCAAGTGACTTCATCGGGTATCCAGTGCAGAGATAGATTACCGTGACAGTCACATCAATGACAGTTGTGTAGTACTTAAAACATACTTGATAGCTTTACCTTGTGTTGCTGCCAGCCAGGTTTATAATTAATGACAGAAGACCTCTGGCATCAATCGATGAGCTGCTGAGTATTATCCATTATGCAGATTAGAGCCAAGTGGAACACAAGAGGCACATACAGATTCTTTCAGATTTAGGCTGCTAGTGGACAGATTAGGATACAGTAAACGCAACAGGATTTCAACACCATCATAATCTCTTTATAGTCAAACCCAACCACATGCAGAGCCATGCTGCTGTTTACAGTCAAGTTACAAACATGACAACGGTGTCTTCAGCTTCTGTAAATGAAGATTTGACCTGGCCAAAAAAAAAAAGAAATCTATAGAAAATGCAAACCCTCGCATTTTGGAAGCATTAGGCTAATTTGCCATTAATAAAATTTCTTTCACTTTGCTCTAATATGTTATACCAAATTCAAAACAAAAAGCAATTACTAAAACACACAGGGTCAACACAAGTTTAACAGGCCAGACAGACAAAACGAAAGGAAAACCAGATCAACATAATTTACAGTTCTCAATGTGCCTGAATTCTTAGGCTCTTCAGGGTTCACTTCAAAGCTGCACAGGGAGTGGCAGCCTTCATTTCCTCTGCACACAGTCAATACTCTGATGCATGAGTACGAAGAGGATACAATCACAATAATCTCCCCAGCTCTAGTATCACATGACTTATCTGCAAAGGACAGGAGAGAGATACTCATCCTCAGGGAACAGAACAGGAGGAATCTTTGCTTGCAGCCGTCTGTCTGATCAGTCTTTGTGGAGCTGCACTTTATTCAAAACTTCTCAGAATCAAAAGACATCCCTAATGACTGAAAGTGTCCATAGTCAGGCTTTAAGGGCGCAACAATAATTCTTGGAAGTTATGGTTATTTAAAAATTACAAGATAGTCAAGTTTCACCATTACAGCAACTAAGTACATTTCTCAAGTTCCTCAGTCCGGTCTGTCCAGTTATTAGTACACTTGTTAAATATCGGGAGTGGCACAGAACACATAAAACCATGAACTGTCCAAGCCAAACCAGCTTCTGAGGACTTTAAATTAGAGCCGATGTGGACAATTTAAAATGTCTTTAACCTTTATCCTAATGTACAAACTACTGGTTGCTGCTCAGGTCACGCTTAACTCTGGTCTGGTAACTGTCCCAGTAAATCAAAAGCCACTTTACAATTTAGGCAATTTAAAAACAACCGTTTACTGAGAAAACATTAATATGAGCAACCGTATTTTAGTTTTACCTTAAAGCCACAAGGACATTTCAATACAATGACAACAAGAGTCACTAGCAACTCAAACGGTCATCGAAGAATTAACTTTCAACTGTGGGTCTGCCCTTCAGTCCGACACAAAACAGGTCTGACTGCAAGATGAGGCCATCAGTACATAAACACCAACTGGTCTTAGTATCATGTAAAAATTAGATCCCTAGAAACACTTCCTGTTGGGAAACAAACAAACCTCCTCTGAACTGTGTTCTAAAAGCACATCCTACCTCAACATGCCCACACCTGGAACGATGGTGGTTTATAATTAGGACTTACGACAATCACCTTTAAAACACCCCAGAACCTTCTGTTACTGGAAGGCGCTTCACAAGGCTTTCAGTCTTAGTCAACACTGCATTTCTGTACGTGTAACACAATTTCTATTGTGTGTAAACAACGAGTGAACACACCCAAATACATCTTTGTATGTGCACCAAATGCCAAGCCCCATGTAATTTACACAGCACCAAACTATGCTAGTGGTGGTTCTGGAGAACAGATCCTTAACAGGTGAGTCAGACCATGCACTAAACGGCGCAGACTGACCTGTGCGCTGACGTGCGTCAAGTCAGAAGAGGTTGTCATTTCGAAAGTGCAACACCTGGCAAATGGCATTAAATTCAACAATTTCTCAGAGAAGCCAAATAGACAATGAATAGGTAACAGGATAGCATTTAACAGGCTTGCTGTCAGCCTAAGTGATGACCTTTCAACCTGAAACCTACCTCAAGCCCAGAAGAGCACTTTGAGGACATGGATTTACTTTTACTCTGAGCTTCCTTTGGAGTCAATAAACCCAGACAGCTTCCCTGTGTGATTAAGGTTGACTGAAAGGACAAAACCACAGAGGATCTAACTCCACGCGTGTTAAGAGGCCCAGGTGTTTGTGAGCCATTGCATCTTGCACCAATATTAATCAAAGAAAGGCAAGGGCAACTTGAGAGCTACAGTGAGAGGTAGTAACACTCAGTACACAACTGATTTACACTATAGCAAGTGTGGCTTTCCTGCACCACACTGCAGCTCAGCCCATGTGCACAAGGATCAGGAGGTTCTTTGAATACCCAGCACCACTTCAATACGAAACCGTCAGATTACAGTATTAAACGAAGTCACAACCCAAGAACATCACATGGAACAGACATGCGTGAGTCTGAAGGCATAAAGGGATAACACACTTCCAGGCAGCAGTGCATCATACTTAGTGCAGCTATAAATATAAATGAGCACATTCACCACCGTGTAGACACTTAACCAACACTTATCTGAGAACAAAATGTAGGTCAGTGCGCGATAATTGAAGCCCTTTTTCTGATCCAATTTAGGAACCAGTCTCATTCTGCCTTATAGCAGCGATCAGGCGACCAGCAGCACAAAACACCTTCACAGAGGGGAAATCCCCTCGCATATTACTGGTGTTCAGGTACATTCAAATGAACAGGTGTTCATACATTCAAATCCTCCATTTTGTGTGGGAACAGTTTCACAAGTCAAACCTGTAGATCATCACAAAGCTCCAATAATAAAAAACAGCTGCCAACAATAATTTAAGTTGCAAGTATGCCTACGGTGCAAATGTTGCTTTAATCGGTTTGACATTTATGTTACACAATAAGCTTTGTTTAGTTTTCTCTTACTAGAACATAATCCGTGCATTAGCCAGTAACGTCAGTGTTCCGTAGTTGGAGCCCTACTTCCAGTTAAAAAAAAAACAACAAATTGAGGATCAAGTTTAAAACCTCTGCGCCACTATAAAATCCATGAAAGCCTGTTCTTACCAGGAGGTGGCAAGGTGTGAAGGGAAAAAAACTATTTTACATAAAACCAGCCTGTCAAGTCATCTACATTTATTATAATATTTAGCTGTGGACTCAGTCAGGCCAAATTATGTTTTCACAACCAAGTCCATGAAGCCTGTCATGACTTGCCTGAGGCGCAGCACAGGAGCCGCACGGAGCAGCCTGGAGCTTGTGGGTCCAAATGCAGCCATGTGTGAGGACAGAGCGCATGTCCCACAGTAAGGGCGAATAAAACACGTCAAGTCCTGCTGTGCACATTAATGACCAGGGGCAGTCAGCTGGACTTCAGTCACCTCAGCCCCAGCAGCCAGGAGGTGACCCAAGCGGTTCACTTCCAGGTGGCCGCCCGCTGCAGACCGATGCTTTCCGGCTTCACCTGTACAGCCGCAGCTTGGTTCTTCACACACACGCGGCCATACGTCATTTCTATTGGTAACAGAGGAATTTTACATTTGATAAATCCATGCGCTTAATTTCACAGCATCAATAGCGGGGTTTCCCATGCTGCATCCGGTTACTATTTTCAAAGTAAGACGTAGAACGACGACTGCATTAGGTCTGTCAATTACGTTTTTAAGAATACGCATAAAATACTGAAGCTGTCTTAATAATAATCATCCAGCTACTGGAAGAAAGAATCTAAATCATTCAGCAGGAACCCGTTACTCTATTGTTAATAGTTAGCCTGGGCGCGTTTTGTCCGTTTTTAGTCAACCTCACCTGAAAAAAGAACAACCAGCTGACGAGGCTCCGTCACTGCCTCCCGGTGTCTAATTGGTCTGCGTGCACGTGGAGGCTATTAAGTAATTATACGTGAACCGTGGCCCACGCGCGATTGAATGAACGGTCGCCATGTTTGACTCCCAATGGTTTCCACCGAGTGATTCAGCGACTGTACGTCCGTAAACAGCGTGGCTATAAATAGAAACACAGATGGCGGTTGACGGTAAAAGAATTAATTCTACGTTTTCGTCATTAAAACCGCCCCGCTTTTCTTTCGAAAAGCAGCCTCAACTTCCGGGTAGCAACCGCTAACAACCGCTAACTCGCCACAGCTGCTCCACGCCGACTGCGGCTCCCACAGCCCCGCCGTCAAAGGCGGCTACGCGTTGGTCCCGTCCTCACGCTCTACACCCTCGTTTAAAGTAAAACGAGCGATAAGATGCCGGGACAGTGGTTTAGAGCCAACGGGCTCCCCTCCAGTCTGCCTCCCTCACCTCTCAGTCGACGCAGCCCGACGGAAGATGCTCTGGTAGCGGAACGTCACGGCAGCCTCCCCGGACTAACCCGTCCCCCGAACGGTTAAAGTAAGAGCATGGAGCGGTTCTCACCGTAGACATTGGTCGGAGCGGGTGCGTCCGTCTAAGAGGATGCGTGGCGCGGCAGCTGCTGGCTCTCTGCCTCCTCCCACCGGCCGGTTCTGGGTTCTGGCTGCGGGTCTCGCCTAGCTCCACGTCCAAACAACGCGTTCCGACGTTGTCTGTCTGCAGACTGCGACCGCTACACGCGCCACCTCGCAATTATAAGCTCTGAGTGGACAGGGCGTGTCACCTCGGCCCTAGCCCCGCCCCCTGTCCTGCCGGCGCGCGCTCACGGTCGGCGAAAATGACTTCATTATAAACGTAGTAATATAAATAAACAATGTTAAAAATCATTTATTTATATGCTGACATTTACATTTGTCTCTCCCTACATGTATTGATTTATTTCTGTGCTTATTTGATATGTGGGTGGGACTAGGCACAGTCTAAACTGTGATTGGTTCTCCTGCTTGTCACTGGAGAGGTCTTGTGTTTAGCTAGCTAAATAATGACTAATAATGAAATAGATTCAGCCGAAAATTTCCAGATCCTTACATTGGTTGCACAGAAGCATTATCAATTAAACATGGTCTAGTTGCCATGGAGATTTCTTCTGTTTTGTCTCTGTTGTGATTATTACTTACCTTGGTTTAATTTAGCCTTGACTTGTTTGCAGGAAAGCAGACGAGCTGAAAAGTGCTGATTCTAATGTTATGTTGGTGTTGAAGTGGTGGTTGGAGATTGTGTTGCGCTTGTAGTCATTTTGTGAATGAAAATAAGCGCTGAATGAAAACTACGCTCCTGCAGCTGAGCGTAAAAGCCACAAGTGGTGGTTCGCTTTGCGGGCACTGCCCCCTAGTGGATATGTAGAGGGACGACACCCCCGAGCACTTTGTGTCATTTTAATAAATTGAGTTACATAAGGTTTGAAGCTACAGTTGCCAGGATTCTAACCCAAATGTGCAACTTGCAAGCAAAGTGTCAAAAAGCAAGAGGCTGCAAACCGGGCTCTGACCCACAAACCCCCAAGGACAATCTTTCTTTTGTAACACAGGACTAGGACAGCATCGGCCTCCGTGGCTGGCAGTCCTTGTTGTGCAACATAATATGTAATGTAACTGTATGTATGGTTTAAAGTATTTGAATTCTTTATTTGAATTTAATTACATTTTTATTTTATTTTAAATCCCTTGTCTGACTTTCCACACAAAGCCTAAAACACACAACATGACCTCAGACATCAATCTGAGTCATGCATACGGCCCCTTACGTTACTCGCATGCAGTGATGTGCAACACTATGCATTTGTGCAGCTTAGAAACACTGTGCATTGGTGCTGTGTGTGCACGTGGAATATGAATGTAAGTGCCATTTAATGTCCTTGGAGCAGAGCTGTCGTTATCCCAGTGGAGACAGGAGTTCAGATGTGGATTGATTCGCTGCTGTGGAGAACACAGGCTCCGGCCGACAGCTTCCAGCTGGAGCAGAGCTACATCTGCAGGAGAGCTCGTTGTCTTCCTCCCACGGTGCTTCATCTCTCACCAGGTTCCCTTCCCGCCTGTAGGAAGCTCTGCATGCTCACATACTGTGTGGTGGCCGTGGGTCTATACCGAGGATAGCAGCACAGCATATTGTTTACTTTCACAGGATGTTGTGTATGTGTGAAAACCACATTACCAAAAAAAAAAGGATGCTTGTGTACATTTCCCCAAGCTGCTGCAGAGGCCAAGCCCGATGCAAATGTTGACCTGCCAAATACAGAGCAGATGTGCATTGCCCCTCCAGATGTGTCCTTCTCACCACCTTCTCATGTGATCCTTGTAAAAGCCCTTCACCGTTTTATAAGTGGAGGCTTCTGACTAATAACTTTATGTAAGGTCAACAATTATGAAATCAAATGGTATTAAAGCTATGTCTGGTCTACACTGACCTCTAGTGCAGACTTGGAGAATGTGCGAGCAAAGCTGAGGCCACAGACTCGCAGCTGAAGGTATTAGTACGTACATAGTGTGCGTCTAAGGCCGATATCCAAAAAACCCAAAAGCACCAGTGAGAAAGCGTTTACAAGAAGTGTTACCTGCACATCATAGCTCACTAATCCGACGCCACCATGTGGTCAAATGAAGAAACTACAAAACTGCAACATCAACGGAGCCCAGGACCATGAAAGTGCACACAGCCTTACAAACATATTGTTTATTAATAATAATAATAATAATAATCCCAGGGTCATTTTTTGACGTAGTTGTTTGTTGAATCGTTATTATATAAACCCTGCGTTAGGAACAGACAGAGTAGACAAATAAACCAGACCAAACCTGCATTAATCTGCTACGTTGTGTCAAGATTTTATTTGACAGCGTTTCAGAATCTCTTACAGGTAAACAAGATTTTTGCAAAAGTTAATATATCCATAGTGTTGCATTTCATAAAAATAGTTGCTGCACTTACAGTCTTTGTGACCACCAATAGTACACGGAGTCATATTTATAGATATTTGTTCGGGGTCTACACACTGCTATAAACACTACACAGTGATAGTGAGCCGCTCGGTTCACACGTGCGTCTGGATCTCAACACACGCTGCTAGATGTCGTTTTTTTTTGTTCTTGCTTTCCATAGAAAACTATTTACAATTTGGCTCAATGGAGACAGCTCAGATGTGGAAAGCAGCGAGTTGTGCAAAGGCGGAGGGGGATAAAAAAAGATAGAAGAAAATACACATATTTTCAACCACAAACTTAATGAGCAGTGATGATACAGTGTACAGGCGTGTGCTGCCTTCAGTCCCGACAAACCTGCACCATCTATTCGTGAGTGCTGCCGAGTGTGAATTCAGAATAAACCCTCTGTGTGCGATTGTGCTTTAAAGTCAGTTCACTCCTAAACCACCTGACTTGTCAAGCTTTGGATTTTTGCTACGTCAGGGTGATGCTCACGCAGCTGTGGCAGCATCAGTATTTGGTAACAGAGGCTTCAGATGTGCTGCAGTGTGAGCTCAGATGGTTAAGATGCTTAAGTAGTTCATCAGCAAACAGCAGCAGCGTTAGTTCCCACTGCAACATCACAAAGTCGCCTTTTAAAAATAAAACCTGCTGTTAAACTGAAAACGGAGCAGCCGGAGAAAGGTTACGACAGAATAGAGTAACAGTCTGACGCGTTACGCTGCCATCGCTCGCCTGCTTTCTGCACACGCACAGGGACGTGTTGCCTTCAGGTGCCTGTTTAACAAACCTGTCAACATTAGTCGACCTTTGCTTGATTACAGCATAAGAGCGAGTTCACCGACCAGGAAATTAACGACCTGTTATTTCATTACTTCCGGGGCGAGAGTCTACAGCGTGACAGGCAGAGCTAAATGGGTCATGGCCGACTAATGGCCGACTGTCTAGTTACTGTATAAACTGCTGAAACTCGAGCTTCAAATTATGGCAGCTTCCCTGACAGGTATCTGGTGCCAGCTCCTATAACACCTACAGGGAGATGGGATCAGGAGCGTCACCTCGCTCGCTGTGGACACAATCACCTGCTAATCAAGCTGGGCAGCTGTCAGATGTGACAGGTGAACCCTCGTCTCCGACTGAGAGGCTTCGTCTTCAGATCCAGGGCATTAAATCTCTCCGGTTACAGATTGTTAGGTGACTCAGTCTTGACATCAGTATCACATTCGACTAATTCGGTTTGGTTTGGGTGCAAAGCTCGACCCTGCGGCGGCATTTTAATTACACCGATGGATACAAGCCATTCTTCATGGAAACGACCGGTGCCAGGCCTCATCAGCAACGACCCAAAGTGAACCGCTCGCACAAATAAAGAAGAGTCAAAACCTCTGTTAATGGGCTCATTACCACACACGAGCGCTCACTGATATATCTGACCACGCCACACTCACACAGTCTCGCGTATGTCTGTGAAGTAGTCTTTGTATAGCAGCCTGTGTTGTTTCTGGTTTGACCTCTGACTTCTAGCCGGCCTCTCTGTCAGTCTAAGGCACTCTGCCCCTTGGGTCCAGCTCGCGCTCGCCGCCTCCAGCCGGACGCCGCTATCACCGATTGCTTCGCTTGTTAAGCACGGAAATGAGAGAAATGAGTTGACACGACGCGGCCGCTGAACTCGGGATGATCAGACCCGCGGCAGGTCTGTGGAGACGACGATCTGCTATCACAGGGCTCCGATGGGAGGAAAGGACGAGAAGCTGGCGAACCACCAAGTTCTGACCACGCACTAGAACATGACACTCTGTTCACTTACAAATGATCTTATTTACAAAATGATCCCACATATTCATATTCATTATAATATATCTATGTCTATAACCATCTGATAGATCATTTAAGACAGATTCAGGCCCACACAGTCTCTGTTAAGGCAAAAGTTCTGCGGATGAGTAGATTTCATCTGGTTCCATTCGCGCTAGTCAAAAACAGGCAAACCTTCTCTTTAATATTCCATTTCATAAAATAGACTCCGTTGTGTAGTTATATAAAAAACCTCCAATGGCAACCGCTTGGCTCTGAGTTCTGCTCGGACAGAACTCAGAATAAAGTTCTTCTTTTTTGAGCCAAATCGATGCCCTGCCACACTAGACACGCATTCGACCTGCTCTTCCATTTCTGTAAAAAGTGGATGATTTTCCAGTTCTTAAGGTGGTGGGTGTAAAATATTCTCAGAATAATTTAGAGTACAGTACCATAAATAAAACTCTAAACACGTGTGAGCGGTCCCCCCGTCCTGCTTGGTTTGGATTCTGCGGGTCCAGGGGAGATCGAGGGGGTTAAAGGAGCAGAGGGGGATAAGGTGAGTGAGGCCGCAGGGTTCTGACGCTGTGGCGTTATCTGCTCAGTGTGGACGTGCCGGTGCGCAGTGTGCTGGGCAGCTTGTCCGATCCAGGGATCTTCCAAGGCCCAGGAGAGACGGTGGCCTTCCTCCCCGCTGCGCTGCTGCTGCTGGTGTTCTTGTGTGGCAGGCTGGCCCGGCTCTCTCCCAGGCTCTGGTCTGGTTCCCTGGGTCTGGCCTTGCTCTGCTCCAGCTCCACCTGGTGCTGCGACCTGCTGTAACGCTCCATGTCTTCCCTGCTGTTCCCATTTGTGTGTGGGAGCTCGGCGGTGCTGGGAGAGTGGGCGGCTTCCCTGTTGTCCCGAGTGTTCCTCTCCTTGGACCTCCCTCTGGTGCTCCTGGAATGTTTGGGGTCCCCGCCGTGACCCCTCTTGTCCCCTTCCCCCTCAGGAGCGGGCTGCACCATGTGCCCCTTATGGGTGGACCTGCCACCCTCTTTCTTAGCTCTGCTGCTACCGCCGCCTGTGGCCGCTCTCCGTCCCTGGCTCATCAGATCTGGGTTCAGCAGCT
Organism: Macropodus opercularis; assembly: GCA_030770545.1. Classification (NCBI taxonomy): domain Eukaryota; kingdom Metazoa; phylum Chordata; class Actinopteri; order Anabantiformes; family Osphronemidae; genus Macropodus; species Macropodus opercularis. The sequence goes on from CM061108.1 coordinate 1,801,248, forward strand.
CGGCCTTTTGGGGGCTCTTTGAACGCTCTGTCCTGCTGTCTCGTGCCACCAGGTCTCGAGGGACATCCAGAGGCGCCAGGTGAGGCGGGTCAGGGGCCGGGGCCAGATGAGATGAAGGCGATGGCATGGAAAGGCTGTCGATGGGGGGGGCTACTTCCGACAGGCTTGGGGAGGCTGAAGGACGAGCATCCCATGGGGTGGCATTGTCTGGAACACACACACACACACAGACACACAGTCATTACCATGAAAACCACACAGCGGCTGTGCACTGCACATCACAGCCTGCATGCCACTGCACAACCACTCAACAGTACATCAAAACAAAAACAAACAGTAAATATCAGAGCTGCACCACAACCCACTTCCCAGCGTGTCACAGGGCAAGTCTACTTTTAGTCGGCCTCCCATAGCTCTCCTTAAAGCCTCAGCCCATCTAAAACCTGGCGGAAAATCGAAAAACAGGTTTAATGAAATGGATGATGTGGCGCTTTAGTGAGAATGGAAACCTCAGGGGTCGAGGGGCCGCCTCTCTCTCTGAAGGCTGGAGACGTTTGTATCCGGTGCAGCTGCTGCAGTGACTCTGAACCCCCCCCCCCCTTAGCATAATACATAACACTGTTAGCTTTCTGCACCGATGAGTCTCGGTCCCTCAGCCATCAGTCATCTCCAGTGAGCGAGGCAGGGGGCAGAGGCTCGGCTAGCTACACCAACACCACGAGGCCCAATTATGAGGAGAATCCGGTGTAGAGCCTGGAACAATGAGGGACATAATGCTGTGTGCGTCGCTGGACTCAGCTATTAACCGTCTGATGCTGGGCTAATGACGCCACTTCTGCTGAGTCAACATAACATGTTACAAATTACAGCAGGTGAATTTGTTCGAACACTCCGTGAACAGCTGTGTGCGCTGACTTTAAGGCGGTGAAAGTGGAACTAGTGGACTTGAATTCACAGCTTAACTCCTCGTGGCCTGGAGGTGCAGCTCCTATGCTACACAAAGTCACACAGACACAGGCGGACACGTACACATGCACATGCTCACACCATGCTGTTGTTGTTGAGCTATTCCTAAAAAGCACAAAGGCCCGAAACAAAAACAAAACACAACCAGCCCCTTAGAAGCCTGTAGTGTACGTTTCAAACAGCTAAATGAATCATTTGCATAACCTTCCAGTATGCAAATGTGGTGATGAGATCATTCAAGCCCTCACAGAGCAGAACATGTGGGTTAGATCGTTAAAGAACTGTTTGTGGTGAAGGGCTTGTGTATCGAGGCCGTGTAAGACAAGAGCTCTCCACTGTGAGAGAATAAAGCCCGGGAGGAAGGGGCCGGGGGACGAGGGTCGACGCGGAGAAGCCGCTGTGGCCCTGAGGAGCTGAGGCTAAACACTGATGTCTGACATTTCTCCCCAAAACTGCTTCCTCTCACACGGGAGGATGCAGAAAAAGTGTGTTTCATGCGACAGCAGCGAATGTCGCACTACAGCTTTATTACTCGTGGTGTCACATGAAATAATGCCCCCTTCCAGGCTCGGAGATTAGACTGGGTAAATAATCCGCAGCATCCCCTCTGGCTGCCTGTTTGGACCTGGAGGAAGCTGACGGGAGCCGGTTTATCTTTATCTACCGCAGCCTGGAGTGACGTTTGACAATCGTGTCGAGGCCAAGCTCAGAAACAAAGGTGAGAGCCGTGCATCACGAACAAAAAACCCCAAAACACAGCACACGGGAAGGCACGGCTGGCGTGCAGAGAAAACATCGGCATGGTCACAAACCGTGTCTTTAGAGTGGCCCATTAGGAAGAAATAGGGGGAGCCTTGCGTTTCGCTTTTCATGCACACGGAGAGACTGGAGGGGACCACTCCTATATAAAGGGGAGTAAAACCTAGAGCAGTTAGTGGAAGAGCACTGAAATGAGAAACTAGAGTTAGAAACACAGAAGAGAAACCATTAGTTTTACTCCAGTATAGTGGAGACAGGCGTTATCACATCAACACACATGCCAGAAATATGTTATCAGGAACGGGAGTGATATAAAGCTGCTGCCCGGCAGGAAGTGGTAGATGCACTCACCGTACTCCGGGACCTGCCCCGTACCCCTCTTCAGCAGGAGACGAACCCGCCTCCCTCCGGACTTGATCAGCTCGATGGCCCTGGCGTGGGTCATGTCCCGGGTGCTCTCTCCGTTGATCTCAATGATTTGGTCTCCGACCTGGACGTCGAGACAGAGCAGGCGTCACACGTCAAAGAGCTCTTGAAATCTTAACCGGGTTCAATGAATCTCAGCGCCTCGCTTCACGGCTCCTGATGTGACTAAAGGCTTTGTGGGCAACGGGACAGAATGTGCCGACCAATTAACAGGCCCTTACTGCTGGACCTCTCCAGCATCCAAGAGTCAGGAGTGGACTCGAGTCAAGCTCGTCGTTAGGTGTCATTACAGTCTAGAGCTGGAAGAAAATGAATCCAGAGTTTGCCTCTATTGCGCCTGAAGCCCACGCGCAGCCCAGACCTCTGCTGAAGGTTTAAGCTTAACGAGGCAATGAGATGCGCTGAGAGACCATCTGTAATAACCCATAACTGCACAGAGGCTCCCTTAAAAGCCTCTACTCTACACGATGAGGTGGTGGGTCAAAAGCCTAAACTGAATGTCACAGTGACAGCGGCGAGTCCCGGGCTGAGAGGGCTTCCTTGTTTTTACTAAATGACCTAAACCTTTTCCTATTTTCATAAGATTCCACATGTGGTGTGCTAATTAATGTGGTATTTCACACTGGTGTAGTGGTGCTTTTACTTCAGTGAGGACTTAATGCGCCTTCCACCTGCATCTGGGCTCATCGAGCCCATCGACTACACCGGGAAGGGAAAGGTACAGCTCCCTCAGGGGCACTTTGAACACAGTATCTTTGAGGGGTTCATTAGAGATCAGGAATGTAGAGCAGAGCACAGCTATCAGTGCCAGACATAAAGATTCAAGAGGCATAAAGAGGAGGTGGGGCACCGACAGAGGCCCGCTGGACGTGAGCTGCTGCTGGTGGAGACAATGAGGGGGACGCTGTTTCAGCCCTGACAGCGTCATCAACCCTACCCTCATCCTGCCGTTGCGGACGGCCGGCCCGTCCTCTGCCAGGCGCAGCACAAACAGGTCCATCTTGTACTCCCGCCCTCCACGGATGCTGAAACCGAACCCCTTCGCGCTTTTGTCCAGTTCCACGGTGAAGAAGTTGAAGTCCTGCGAAAGCTGAGACAAACAGACCGTTGCTCACGACATAAAAGTACAGATTGATGACGCTGAAAGTGATGGAAGGCGTAGGTTTCGTACCTGAAACGGCGGCATCCTGTACTCTGGGATGGTGAACTGCCTGGCATCAGTGGTCAGCTGTCTGTAGTCCAGCAGCGGCGGGTGTCTGTAGTCCAGCGTAGGCGGCTGCCTGTAGTCGGCCACCGGGGGGTGTCGGTAATCCACCGGAGGCTGTCTGTAATCTGTGAACGGCGGCTGTCGAATGTCTGGTTTAACATCTTGCCTGGCCTTCACCTCAGACCTGTAACTAACAGACAGACAGGAATGAAGCACGCGGTTGTGTCACCGCCTGTGGATGTGAGGCTCTGCAACAAACTGCTGGGCGAGCTGACAGACCCGGCTTGTTTCGGTCCGCGCTGACAACCATTAAGCAGGAGACTAAACGGTTTCTCTTCGCACATCCCATGAAATCTTTATACCAAAACAAGTTCTCTCTCATAAGGCTGCTGAGG